>CAWUFW010009431.1:0-600000 GCA_963921515.1 Calotriton arnoldi | reverse complement strand
CCCCAGTCACAAGGATCTGGGTTTAATCCATCATTCTTTTGCTCACCACACCACCCCAGTTTGGACCCAGCCATATGCAAATCAGTCTTGACCCTGTTCCTTAAGGGAACAGTCCAGCCCGAACTGCCAAGCCATGTCCTCTCTGGACCAGAAACAAGCATCCTGGGACCGGTTTCAGGGCATCACCCTTCATCAGCCAGGCTAGCTTGAATCTAGTGGCGCAGTGAGCACGGGACCCATGTCTGGGCATACCCTTCCCACTTAGGGCGACAAATGCAAAAGAAACAATTGATGGACGGAATGATTGACAATGCAAACATTCACCCCCAGTCACAAGGATCTGGGTTTAATCCATCATTCTTTTGCTCATCACACCACCACAGTTTGGACCCAGCCATATGCAAATCAGTCTTGACCCTGTTCCTTATCGGAACAGTCCAGCCCGAACTGCCAAGCCAGGTCCTCTCTGGACCAGAAACAAGCATCCTGGGACCGGTTTTAGGGCATCACCCTTCATCAGCCAGGCTAGCTTGAATCCAGTGGCGCAGTGAGCACGGGACCCACGTCTAAGCATACCCTTCCCACTTAAGGCAACAAATGCAAAAGAAACAATTGATGGACGGAATGATTGACAATGCAAACATTCACCCTCAGTCACAAGGATCAGGATTTAATCCATCATTCTTTTGCTCACCACACCACCCCAGTTTGGACCCAGCCATATGCAAATCAGTCTTGACCCTGTTCCTTATGGGAACAGTCCAGCCCGAACTGCCAAGCCAGGTCCTCTCTGGACCAGAAACAAGCATCCTGGGACCGATTTCAGGGCATCACCCTTCATCAGCCAGGCTAGCTTGAATCCAGTGGCGCAGTGAGCACGGGACACACGTCTGGGCATACCCTTCCCACTTAGGGCGACAAATGCAAAAGAAACAATTAATGGGCGGAATGATTGACAATGCAAACATTCACCCCCAGTCACAAGGATCTGGGTTTAATCCATCATTCTTTTGCTCACCACACCACCCCAGTTTGGACCCAGCCATATGCAAATCAGTCTTGACCCTGTTCCTTATGGGAACAGTCCAGCCCGAACTGCCAAGCCAGGTCCTCTCTGGACCAGAAACAAGCATCCTGGGACCGGTTTCAGGGCATCACCCTTCATCAGCCAGGCTAGCTTGAATCCAGTGGTGCAGTGAGCACGGGACCCACGTCTGGGCAAACCCTTCCCACTTAGGGCGACAAATGCAAAAGAAACAATTGATGGACGGAATGATTGACAATGCAAACATTAACACCCAGTCACAAGGATCTGGGTTTAATCCATCATTCTTTTGCTCACCACACCACCCCAGTTTGGACCCAGCCATATGCAAATCAGTCTTGACCCTGTTCCTATGGGAACAGTCCAGCCCGAACAACCAAGCCAGGTCCTCTCTTTTTGCAATTATCTAATTTAATGGCACTCAAAGGCTTATAAGCATGTATCTGTGTATTATTTAGCATGGGAGTTCAGCACAAAGGTGAGTTGACAGACGAGACGCTCAGCGTAGCGGCAGGAAAAATGGGCTGCAAGGTGGATTTCAGTGAAGGGTGCATCACTTGTCGGGTTACATGTGGATTAGCTGTTGATTGAAAACATGGGTTGAATTCTATCCTTGATCCTAGCAAGCAGGAGCGGCTCCTTCATTAGGGCGGAGGAGTGTCGCCCTACTAATTAAAATGCCCCCCATGCCCCAGAGATGAAAAATAAAATGGTAGTAAATTGAATGTAGTACCATTTTATTTTTCAATAACCCAAGTCCTGAGCCGAGTGTCAGGACGGGGCGGAGCCACTGCTAAGCAGCAGCAGCAGGGAGGAATGGCGAGCTGGGCCCTTAAGTTTAAAGTGTGCATATCTCTTTGGCCGTCTGTCTTGCAACTGCCAGCCAGACGTGGGCACTTTAAATCTCTCAATCCAGCTGTCTTATACAGCTGTGTTGAGAGCAAGCACAGGCCTCCAGTGCTCTTCGGAGCGCTGAGAGAGCCCGCTTTCTCCAATCCTGGTGCTTCTCTTATGCTGGTTAACAGAAAGAGAGCAGCACCAGGATTGGTTAGGGGAGTTGGCTCGGGCCAACAATGGAGGAGAGAAGAATACCGGGACCAGAGAGAGGACGTGGAGCAAGGTAAGTGATTTTTATTTCCTTTTTTAGGTGTATTTTATGTGGATGTGGTAATGTGCACTAAATCCCGACATGCATTACATTACCGTTTTAAAGTTAAACATTTTATCTTTAAAATGATAGTGTCATGCATGTCGACAATGTAGTTAAAGTATTTTTGCACCACATGCATGCACCCACCACCGATATGCCCGCCTCACCACTCTCCGTGGTTGGCAGCCGCCACTGTTAGCAGGGTAGAAGGAGAAGGCTTAACATCTGTATTCTTCATGTGATTTGTTCATCAAGTCCGATGAGTTTGTGCTGTGTGTGTTATACAGCCCACCAGATACTGTCACATTTCTTGCCAGATATGGTGAAGTGCCCATGTTTACCACTTTGTGGTTGATGCTGCAGGCTTTGGAAGGGATTCTACCTGGAACAGGTGGCAAAGTGTTTTGAAGCTTGATGAGGCTCTGTCAAACTTCTAGAGACCCTTCATCAGCTGGGCAGAGGCGTGAAGGCTGCCATTCAAGGGTGTCATTTGTGATTGTGGGATTGCCTTTGTCGAGGTGTAATAGAAACAAGTCAACTGTCTAATGTCTGCTTTAAGGCGAAGAGCTTACAGTTTGCAGATCACTGAAGTGCTCAGCAGCAGTTGCTTAACTTACTGTAATTTTCAGTTTTATTGTAACATAAAAGTAGTACACATTTACTGTTCCTGGTACTCAAACAAGCTTAATGAGTGCTGTTAACCAGATTTAGGTGCTTGTGAAAGGAAGCAGTTGAAATGACTTTTTGATTCAAATTTATTTGACTCAAAGTGTATCCTTTGCACTGCTTTTTTATATATAAATGTTTTTATTCAATTTTATAACTTTTTTCCGGTTGTAAAGCACGTTACAGTCTTCTCTATCCATAGCATCCTAACAGTTGTACATTCTGTTTTTATTTTCGTACATTATTATTGTGTCTTCAATACCTTCAGTATACAGTTGTGCATGGATGTTTATAATATCATTATGTCCGGAAGTTTCGGTTAACAGTGTCAACTAAACTTTTAACTATGAACGATTCCATCCAGTCATTACTTAGGGCCTAATTACGAGTCTGGTGGTCCGAGGACCTCCAGACTCACAGGGGTGTGGTGGTGGCAGTCCAGCCACCTCCGCACTGGCGGTCCAACAGCCCCATTACAAGTTGGGCAGTCGGACCGCCATTGCACTGCCGCAGTCACCAGGGAACCGCCATTCCCTGGCAGTGGAGCAGCTGTCAGGGCCCCACTAATATGCTGGTGTTGCAGCTGAGGTACCGCCATGAATATTGCGAGTTTCAGGACCACCAGCGGTGTCTTGAAAGTTTTTCCTCCATGAAAAAAGGCTGGTGGTCCTGAAACAAAGGGGGCCCTCTTATGCCCATGTGCACGGGGATGCATGCAGGGGGGACACAACATGTGCCTTCCTGTGTGCATGCACCCCAACTCCTGCATGGCATGGACTTTACAGTCCATGCCATGCAGGATCTTTTTTGGGTGTTTTCCATTGAGGTGACAATTTTCAGGGGCCATGTGACTGCCAGAAATTGCCCGCCAGACACAAGGAAACTGGTAATCTGGCAGGCAGTGTGACCATGGGTTAGGTGGTGCGGGAGCGGGTCACCGGCGTGGCAGTCCGCTCCCGCACCACCAAACTCATAATCGGGCCCTTAGTGTCTGTGTTATTTACTCGCTCTCCCCACTCGTCTTCCATTATGTTCTTGTTGAATGTACTATGCCTTGTTGCCAATATGGTTATCAATCGCCAGTGGTCAACCAGGGGTGTTGCACTGCTTTATTGTTGCATTTTTTTTAAATAAGTTACTATCTGAACTCCATTTAAAGAATATCTCTGGCCAGGTGCTTATCACAAATTCTTGTGTTAGTAGACTTTAGTATATTGTACTATATAATAAAATATTATGTAACTTTTATTAATACAGTGGTAGTTTCACAAGAGTAAGAGTAGTTAATAACTATTGTAACTCCTATCCTAGATAATATAGGCTAATTGTTTGTCACAGCTCCTGGGAATAGTGCCCTTCACCATACTGTAAGGCATATTTATATATTAAGACCCGGATCTGCTAAGATTTCACACAACGCAGAGCAGCAAGTGAAGTTGCTGCACTGTGTTGCGCAAAAGGAAGAGAGCAGAACTGCCCCATATTTACAAATACACAGAGCAGTTCAGCTCTTTCCATCCACTGTCGCACTTTGGGCTGCCTAGCGCCAACACATGCACCCTTCAGCCTTGGGATACATCCCTGCATGTAAACTATCCTTTGAGCCTATTTCCTCTTTGTATTTGTTCTGAAGAATGCAACATACATGCAAAGAGGAACTAGGGAGGAGAAATAAAGATATTTTTTCTTGTTTTGCCAGCCTCAGGTAGGCGTAATATTTTAGCGCAAACCCAGCGATTGTAAAATGGGTTTGCGGCAAATTCCATGGGTGTATGCACCGGAAAGCCTCATGCACCACCCAGGGAATGAATCCCAGATGCAAAGTAACACAAGGCAGCTCTATATGTTGCCTTGCATTACTTTTCCTTTACAGAGCTACGCAATGCCACGCAAATCGGCATTTGCATGGCTCTATAAATCCCAAAATGGATTGTACGTTGGGGCTGCTCAAAAAAACTGACGCAACCACCATGAAAAATCTTAGGAAATCTGGGCCCAGGTTTAAATATTGGCATTATTATAGTTTACACTGCTTCCCGAAAATGAGGTTTACCTACAAAACATTTGAACAGAGAATTTACTAAACCAGATTCTTCATGCAGTTTGGTGATATTTCAAATGTTTTTTACCAAAAAGCTAATATTATGTCAACCAATTATATCTCGATTGTAGTATGTGCATCAGGCCAGAATATGTATCTCAAATTCCTCTCTACACACTGATAATGTGTACTACTATCAGACTAGGCCTGGTTTCCCCGGTCCTGTACTGTTTATGGTCCCCAACGTAGGGGTGTGCCCAACCTAAATCTAGTGTACACATTTCTCATCTGGGCTCAATCACAATAGACTAGCTAGGAAGCTCAATCTGTAAATTTGTTTTGCTTCTATTTATCTATGGAGCTAACAACGCCCATCAGCAAGATAACATTTTCATGGTTTAACCCATTGCCAGTATTTAGCTTTCATCTCACATATTGTTCCTCACTTTATGTGTTGCAAAAGTGTTAATATGCAATTAAGCCATATATGATCTATGTTTTCCATTCCATGTTTCATCCAAAGCATACTATTTGCCCATGAATTCTATCAGACTAAAGTATGCAAAAAAGTGATGGATGGAATTTTTGGATTAATCTCAGCCACTGGTAATCACTCGGGCCACATCCATATCCATTGCTATTTTGCACCCAATGCTACCTCAATTTGGACCCAGCCATATGCAAATCAATGTTGACCTTGTTTCAAGTATAACAGTCCAGCCCGAAGGGCCAGGCAGGTCCACCCTGAACCAGAACACAAGCAACGCAGAATAAGATTTGCCCTAGTTAGGGCTCATCAGCCAGGTATAGCTTGGTTCTAGTGACAGTGTGCACGGGACCCACGTCTGGGCATATGAAAAAGTGATGGAAGGAATGCTTGAATTATTTTCAGGAACTGATTATCACTCTGGTCGCAATATAATCCATCATTATTTTGCATACCATGCCACCTCAGTTTGGATCTAGCCATATGCAAATCAGTCTTGACCCTGCTCCAACCAAAACTGTCAGGCCAGGTCCTCCCTGATCTGGAAGAGAAGCAACCCAGAACCAGTTTGCCCAGGTTAGGGCTCATCAGCCAGGTATAGCTTGGTTCCAGTGACCCAGTGTGCATAGAACCTACGTCTAGGTATACCTTCCCACTTAGGGCAACACACTAAAAAATACAAAATGATGGATGGAATGCCTGAATTAATCTCAGCCACTGGTAATCACTTGGGGCACCATCCCAACCCATCGTTATTTCCCACACCAAGCCACCTCAGTTTGGACCCAGCCATATGTTAATCAGTGTTGACCCTGCTTCAATGGGAGCAGTACAGCCTGAACTGATGGGCCCGATCCTTCCTGAACTGGAACACAAGCAACCCAGGACTGGTGGCTCCCTAGTTAAGGCTTATCAGAATCCTCCAATCAACTTTTGTGTGTTTGATGTAACGCCCTAAGTGGCCAAGAGCATGCCAAGGCATGTGTCTCTAGCAGGGTCAAGACTTATTTGTATGTGGCTGTGTCTAATATGAGGTGGTACGAAGGGCAAAAGAATGAATAGTAAACTTAACACCTCTCTGAAAACTCACCAAAACAAGGAAATGGATGACATGGTGCAATGAAAAGATAAAGAAAATGAAAGCTGGATGGGCAGGATACAAAAAAAAGGAGCTAATCACTTGACAATAAAATCCTCATACATCATCTTCATAGGGAATACAAAATGCAGGTAAAGTGCCAAAGAAGCTACACTACTCTGCTAAAAAAAAAATCAACTCTGATTGTCCAGTAAAGAAGCTATAAAAGAGTCTGGCAAAATTCTGCAACCCGATATACTCAAATTAAATAAGATCATAATCACAAGCACTGTGATGAAGTATCCAACAAAGAGCTAGTTGCCAAACTAAAGAAACAAGAGGATCACCTCATCAATAAAACATTAAACATTATACACAAAAAGGACAGGTTCATTGTAAATGAAGTCTTAGATATTCACAAATCCCTTACCGCATTAAAGATGCTCTCTGGCACAGAATTATATGATGCAAATAAAGCCAGAAACCCAACCAAGCCTCCAAATTACCCTACTCCTATAACAATCTTCAAAAGCATCCTCCGTAATGCAAGTGCTGGGACAGTGGCAAATAATATCTTGAAAAAAAACTATTTCAGGGATCCTTGCCATGAGAATCGAAATCAACCTAAGTCAGACCACCCTCAAGGAAAAGAACCTTGATCAGTTCAATCTGGACAATTACAGGCCACTATTTAATGACCCAAGTCCTGGTAAGATTAATTAAAAGAGTGGCCTCAAGACAGCTCTCTAACCTTATAGAAGAGACTAGTTAACTTCTTGATCAACAATATGGGTTCCATTTTGCAGGTGTACAAAACCAGCATTATTATCGCTCTGGCATACTGTAAAGCTAACCATGGACTGAAACAGCAAGGCTACACTGCTACTTCTGAAGTTCTCACCAGCATTTAGCACTGTGCACCATCATGAACTACTACTTTGTACTTTGTGCTACTTTTGAGTGAATCACACTTGCTCACACTGATTATCCTATAATTGTAAAATACAAGAACATATTGGGGAAAGTGTTGGACTTTGGGAGAGTTTAGTTTTACCATTCCCCCTCCAAACTGAACCACCTAAGTGAAAGTGTTGACTTTGAGTGGTTCAGATTTACTATTCCCACTCCAAACATAACCACATTGTGGTAAGTGTTGGTCTTTGGGGGGTGTGGTGTCAAATTTACTGTTTTCAATCCAAACACAAACACAGTGAAAAAACCTATTCACACTCTAAACTTAACCACAATGGGAACATTTTGGACATAGTGTGGGTCAGATTTACCATTCCAATTCCAAACATAAGCACAATAGTGAAAGTGTTGGACTTTGGGGAGTTCAGACATACTATTCACACTCCAAACGCAACCAAATTGGGGACAGTGTTATACTTTGAAGGATTCAGGTCTACTATGTTAAACCCAAACTTATCAACATTGTGGAACTTGTAGGACTTTGGGGGGAGTGGGTCAGATTTGCTATCCAAATTCAAACTTCACCACATTGGGGAAAGTGTTGAACTCTAGGGTGTCACATTTGCTATTCCCACACCAAACATAAAGACATTTGGGGAAATTATGTACTTTTAGATTCCAATTTAACTTTCACAAAATTATAACAGACATTACACGGAAAATAATACATTACAAAAATCCATTTTAATCCTTCCCAAAAATAAATCAGAGTACATAAAAAAGCAGATTGAGAGGACAATCAAAAATTAAAAAAGAAAAACAAATGCTTTCGATAACTTTCAAATTAAACACTACTTTGTTTTTTAAATGGTAACTGCAAATAATAGCATAACAAATGAACAGTTTAAAAATAATAATTAAATAACATGAATTTAAAACTCTAAAAGTAAAATAAGTAAGCAACTTTCACATTAGTTTAAAACAAATCACTGTATTATAATGAATTCAATTAAATCATTTTAATTAATAACAAATAACAAAAAGTTAGTTTTAATTATCAGGCAACCAAAATCTTTGTGGCAAATCATACACAAAAAAGCTTATCAGAAATCTGAAAAAATATAACAATATTAAAATGAAATAATGTTATTGTATTACGTATAAACATTTTAATTTTACATAACTAAAACTAAAATAAGAAGTATGATGTAATTTCATTAAAAATAATTATAAAAACTACATTGGAAATAAACATGGACAAACTTAACAAAAATTTAAATGTAAACACCTCACCCTATTCCTCATTTAACCCAATATCCAGTTGCTAAAGTTATTAGAAAAAAAATACAAACATTTTAAAAGCAAATACAATATACTAAAACAAAATAATACACAAAATACAATGCCACAAAATTATATCATTACATTAATACAACACAGAATATTTTTAACAATAATGTTAAAAAGAAAACAATAATCTTACCTGCAATATTCTAATCCATTAAATTATTGACATCATGATATTTAAGCTACAACAAGTGTGTCTCACAGAATTATTTCCACAATATTTTGTTAAAACAATGATGCAGTACTGCTTTTGTTTAACCCTCCTGAAAAACTTAAAAAACAATTTCCAGTATTGTCCTTAGACTATAACCAGGGAAACTCAGTGGCGGCTGCCACAAACAAAGGGTGTTGGGTGGGTGGAGGTAACATGGGAGGGGGAGCGCGGGGTGTTAATAATATACAAATAAAAGAACTTACTTTAAGTTATGGCCGCCTCCCGCCTCGCGCCTCCTGTGCTCTTCCTGGTCCCAGCAGCCCCTGGGACAGACTCCCTGTGCAATCCCCACGCTGCTCTCATACTATGAGAGCAGCACAGGGATTGGCCTGAGCGGGCTGAAAAGATGCTCCGCTCAGGTCAGGGAGTCTCTGGGGTTTCTCCAGCCTGGCTGTTCAAAGTAGCCGGGGTGGAGAAACCTAAGTGCGCATGTGTGTTTGGGCGGCCTGAGACAGCTGGCCAAACACACAAGAGCAATTAGAAGTGCACATAGCACTCTTCCTCCCCCTCCTACCTTGGCCCTGCCCCTCCCTGCAGGCGCGGGTAAATCAAAAATAAAACAATGACAGAACATTGTTTTATTTTTCACCTGCTAACTCTGAAACAGGCAGTGGGGCGACGCTCCTCTGCCATTGCGAAGGAGCTGCCGCTGGGGAAACTGGCACCCTACTCTCAGGTCAGATTATCATGTCTCTCCTCACATCTTGCACTGAGTCCAGACCTCTCCCTCGTGATCTCGATTGATGTCTGAGTTCTGGCCCTTTTCTCCAGGGTAACGCATGGCCAAATTTTTCTTCATTTCAAACTCCAGCTCCTCCCCTCTCAGGGTGTATGTTCTTGCATTCCCTTATGCTTAGTCTTCTTTTTGGACTCAGAAACCCTGGTTTCCTCCACCCAGAGGTTTTTAATCAATGTGTATACAGCCACGGTTCTTTCTGGCTCCAGTACCAACTACCCATAAGGTCTTTTGTTGCAGTTTCTCAGGAGGATAAGCGTGTACGTTATCTGAATGTGAGTTTTCCTGCTCACAGCACAGGTCGCCTTCTATGCAATTAAATTGCTGAGTTCTGTTACACACCATTCTCACCCTCATAATATCAAAAGTAGACTATGTATGCAGCCTGTAGTTTGGCACATGCTTCCTAATACACAAATAACAAAAGATTCAAAACAGCACAGCAAGAGTACTATTTTTGCTACACAAAAGCAGGTGTTTGACACCAGTCCTCCATGCATTACACTGACCACCTAAAGCAAGACACTCAGCTTTCAAGGTACTTTGCATTGTTTACAGAGCTATTTAAGGAACATTTCTGAAATACAAGCAAACAAAATTCAAGCAATCCTTCCAAAACAAGATAATACTGTTATGATTAGCACCTTGGATCATTTGCTTTTTTTTTTACATCAAAGGTCATCACTGGATCTGTATTATCAGAAGAGGCAGCATGTAGGAAGCTGCATCTTTATATAGTATCCTAAAAAAGAGGTATACTGTGCAAAGAGTTCAGGTATTCCCTTATAAGTGGACAAGGGCTTGCTCTAGCAATCCCAAGGTGCTCTTCGAGGGGGTAGAGTGGTCGAGCTGCCGTAGGCTTATCTGAGAGGAGTGTTAGACATCTGCAATACACACACAGTCAATAAATGATGCACACAACTCAATGAGGAACGACACACCAATTTATAAAAATAACTCTTATCTTACAAGATTTGGCATCAAGATAATCAAAATTAGTAAAGTACATTTTGAGATAGAATTACTTTTAGGCTTCAAAAGATGACAGTGCAATTTTCAGAGGTGGCAATGTTATCCTATGAAGGAAAAACACATACTGCATACAGGTACTTCAGAGTGACTTACAGGACCAATTTCCTGAACTTAAGGTAAGCATGAGGCAAGTTGCAAGACAGCACCAACAGGTCACCTCTGTGGCACTGGGGCGGCCGGGTGCAGAGGAGCTTTTCAGCTCCGGTGCCCAATGTTATCCTATGGGGGAAAAACATGTACTGCATTTGGGCACTTCACACTGACTTACGGGACCAATCTCCTGGACTTAAGGTGAGTGTGGGGCAAGGCCCAAGGCCACACTAACAGCTCACCTTGGGAGGCTCTGGGTCATCCGGGCACAGAGGTGTGTTACGGCGTCAGATGCCCAATGTTAGTCAATGGGAATCAGTCCGGTCGGAACGAGGCTGCAGGGTTGACTGGGAAACCAGTCAGTCTGAACCAACAAGGGGGCTCAGGTCTCACAATGTTCGGGATGTGGGGACACCTTTGGTCCAGTTCCACTCGGGCCAGGGGCGATCGGTGCAGAGGTGTCATGAGCGTCGGGTTTTTCACAGCTGAGTCACTCGCGGTCGGGGGGGCTGCACAAAGAGGCTGCAGGCAGCACTGAGGAGTTCCCTCCTGGCAAACCCTAGGTGGATTTCTTCTCTGGAGGGCTGGGGGACCAGGCTGGCTCCATTGGTCCACTTCAACTTGGGCTTGGAGCGATGGGAGCAGTGGTGCTGACCCGTGTCAGTTTTACGCAGTCCAGAGTCCTCACAGTTCTTTCTGTGGTACTTAAAGGGTGCAGGGAGCAGCTCCATGGGAGTTCCTGAGTCTTGGCAGAAGTGCTGGTAGTCCTCCCAGGCTCTTGAAGGCACAGCAGCTTACAGGATGAGCTGACTTTGACGCAATCATCAGGAACAGCGAACAGACTGGCAGGGTTTGGGCCCGGCCAGTTGCTTCTTCCACAGTTCTTGCTTTCTGTGGCTCTTCAGTCCTTCTTCTTCTTTTAGGTAAATGGGATCTGCTTTTCTGGTGCCAGGGGTTCCTCTAAATACTAGATAAGGGGCGTTACGGAATGTAGGATAGGAGCCAATGGGCTACTGAGCCCTGGGGTCACTACGCCTGCTATATGACCACTTCCTGTGGGAAGGCAACATTTACCTATCCCAGAGCTCCTAAGTTTGCCATCATAAAGATGGCAGACTTCTGACCTCAGGGGTGGAACTAGCCTGAAGGTGAACACGCCTTTCAGTCTACTAATTTTCTTGCCTGTCCAAATGGGCCATTGACAGGGGGAGGTCAGCATCCTCTCTTGTGAGGGAAGTCAGATTCGCATACTAAAGGTAGTGGACTCTTTGAACCTGCTTTGGCAGTCTGTATGAGTTTGGTGCTGCATCCTTTAGAGTGGCACAAGGTATGCTGAATCTCTTAGGGACCCTCTTTATTACCCGTGCCCTAAGTACCCATGGTTCAACTTACTAGGGATTTACAGAGCGGCTAAGGGCCTGGTCACTTGGGGATCAAGTGATCAGTTGCCTTGTTTTGGGGAATGAACACTGGCACTGGGGAACCGGTTAGCAGGAACGCAGTGCACTTCAGTTAAAGTTGCATCTAACACCAGGAAAAAAAATTGGGGATTACCGCACCAAGAACTCAGTTTCCTACACATCATAACTGGCATTTCTTTCCAGCCAAGATACATAATATGCAACAGTAACTATCCTCAGGATCAAAGTAAACACCTCATTATTTCTGACATAATACCTGACCATTGGTGCCTACATCTGAGGATCAAATTATGACTTGGAAATCCACAGTGTGCATCGCATAAGATCGGACCTGACCTAAATAGTGCAGCACACCCTGCTCAAAAAAAACATCAACCCTTGATAGCCAACTTGAATCTTCTCCAGGTCGTTTGTACTCAGTGGAGACCAGTTGCCATAGACATTCATTCTAACTGGAAACCACCACGCCTGGAAGATGAGCACAGCTACTGTAACCAGGACTAGCAAAATGAATTATTTTACAACCTTACTTTTCTGCCTAAGGATCCAAACAATTGACGTATGACACAGCCAACTGTAAACTGTATAGGCTGCATAACATAAATGCTTGCTGTCAGTAAGGCTATTACTTCACAATTAACAAAATCCCTGCTGGACACTCCATATCATTTGAAACCCAGCATCAATCTGATGTAGTAAACCACTCAGTACCACATAGGTAGCGAATAGCTGTATAGAGCTGCCTCACACTGCCGGCCCTGGAGGATTCTAACACTGTCCATCCCTACAAGTGCCTGACAATCGCATATTGTGACCAAGCATCAGACACCCATGGTCACAGTCTAATAGAGGCTGAACATACCAGAGACCATCCAGGGTATTTCTTTGTGCCCCCTCATTGTTTCCTTGCCTGACATACCTCCCGGCATAGAAGACTTCCGAGCGGCAGACCTACCAGCTACAATATGCATACAAAGTAGTTTGAATACTTAAAGTCAATCATCATCACAAGAAAAGACCTGCAGAGCTTACCAAACTCCCAGCAAAAAAATTAACCATAACTAGTGCTTCCATCTTCCAAGCTTCCTTCCCCTTCCCCATCACACCACTGAGGGTTGTGTTGCAAGACAAGAAAAGAGCACCTCTGGTTGCTCATGTACTACACCAAAATGATTCCCACATAGGCACACACAAAGACACCCCCGACTGTGCAGCGTACTAACAATCCGAAATGTGTTTCGTAATGTGCTATGAAACTCTATATGAATGCTACAGTACAATACAATACATCTAAGCTCGTTTCTGTAGTGGAAATTGTCAAAAGATCATTACTGAGAGCAGCGCTTAATTTGAGCCAGTGGTTTCCGGTGCTCGCCACCGGCACTAAATTGTCAACACTAGCACTTATGATAGCTGACACATGGGGCGCTGTTTGTGTTATTTAGAGATGGCAGAGCAACAGTTATTTATTAATTCAATATACAATAAAAACAACTAATACCTGCCGTTCAAACCATTTTTATAGTTTGGGAATTTTCAAACTTACACACTGGTAATGCCATTGGCAGCGCTGGCACGGGGAGTGGTTGGTGCAAGCTGCAGTGGCCTCCTGACGAGGGCCCTGGCACTTAAATTTTTTTACAAATTAAGCACTGATTGAGAGTAGGCCTGGGCGGAAAACTACGCTACGCTCGCGGAGTTTGCGCTACTACGCGCTACGCAAATTGCACGTAGCACAGTGCAAAAACGCGTAGCGTAGCGGGCATTTTTTGCTTGCTCGCGGTCCTCAACGTCAAGTTGGCGACCGTGAGCGAGCAAAATCAACATCCCGGCGAGACTTTTTCCTCGTTCGCGATCAGCGACATCAAGTTGCCGATCGCGAGCGTGGAAAATAAACCTCCCGGCGAGATTCTCAACGCAGGGAGGTCAGGTTTCTCATTGCGAGTGGTCGCGTATGCTCGCGACCGCTCGCGATGAGAAACTACCAGTCCGCGTTGAGAAAGCTGCTGCTCGAGTACAAATCTACTCGAGCGGCAGAAAACGACCGCTTGCACTGTGCAAGATGCCGTTTGCAATGATTGCACAGTGCGGACAAGCATCCGGCACTGTGCAATCAGTGCGAACAGCATTTCCCTACCGCACTACGCAGTTCGCGTAGTGTGCGTAGTGCGAAGTGCACTTCGCGTAGCTACGCGTAGCGCCACTACGCGAACTATGCCCAGGGTTAGAGCTTCGCATTCATGACAAAATGCTCTTCCCGGACCTTGGACATGTAGCCATTGAGCAGGAAGTAAAAATAAGTACCAACACAAACCATGATTGTGACTGTGGAAATGGAAATTGTGCTCATGTTACATTAGATTTTCTTAAGGAATCTATGCAAATGTGATAGCTGCCTTTAAGCATATATATTTGCAATCACCATCGCACCATATCAAAATTCAAGCAGCCCTTTAAATATTGTGTGATCCACGACTGTGGAAGGGGGAATAAGCGAAAGAGACAGACAGCAAGTTGTAAAATAAGATACCGAGAGAAAACCCCCATAGATTTGAGCACTCAGCGGGAGAACTGTTTTTGCCTTTTGAAATGCCTTCATTAATCAAAATATCAAACATGGATACGTATTAATATTTTATATAGTGATGTTTGACAAATACTCTTAATATGGCATGGATCCGTGTAAGGCTAGAAGATTTCTAAACCTTAGAACACGATAAATGGATGTCGACATGCATTTCCCTTACATTTCTAAACATGCATTTGGTATCAGTGTTAATTATGTACAGATTTATTTCTTCCACACGTTCTTATACACAGTTTATGTAGTGTGATCTAATACACAACAGCTCAAAGGGACTGTGAAATAAAACTGCAGGATATACATGACAAGAGAGGACTGTAAAATGGCATTAGCCAAACGTATGCGATGCCCACGTTAGGTGTAAACAGTCCTAACCTTATTTCTGGCCAGTCTCTTGGGCATAGGGAACTCATAGGTATGGAGACAATCTTTGTAATAAGAAATGTCTGTGGTCGGTGGAGTCTCAGGAACCTTCAGCCATTCCGGTTGGTCGTCCTCTGTCCTCTTTTAGTGTTGATCGCGGGGATGCGGGGACATAAATTAACCCAGTAGTCTAGGTGGCCCAACAAGCATTGGTATGAATATATCTTTTACACAGGACAATGAAGCATATCACAGATGTCAGCGAGGATGATCAGGTAATGCCCAGAAGATGTCCACACTTCCCCTCTGGGTAAGGGGTTCTGGCTACACATAAAGACTGTTCCTTAGGAGCCCAGATAAAACCTACAGTCTTCCAGGGCTGACCTCTCCTCTTCCTTGCTACAAACTTTTCCATTTGTCCAGTTGTGTGGAGCCACTGGTTGTCTCAATGGACGCATGCGTCTATATAGAAGTTAATCTTCCTATCACCTAGGTTTCTAATGGGAAGAGCAAATTTATGCATTTGTTAAAACAACTTATGCACCCATAAAAGAATATAATTTTGAGTGGCAAGTGGAACTGAAAAAGAAGCAGGGGGAGTTAAAACTCCTAGCGGAGACCCATTTGAGTTCCCCACCTCAAATTTTAGGCATTAAGAACATCTAGGGGTGAAGGCTGTGAAGGTAGGGGAAAGGGTTTCTAACTACAATGACTGAGAAGGAACACACTGGTATATAACTGGAAATGAGATTCAGCTCTTGGTAAAATAGAGGCACGGTACTCTGCCTTGGTTACTGATTACTTTTATCCACTGGCACTGGAATTATGCAGCTGGGGAGCACCAAATTATGCGGCAGGGTTGACTAAATTATGTAGCAAGAAAAGGCTAATTATGCTGCATAACGCAGCACATTTTTTTATTGTATTTCTTCATTATTTTGTAATTTTTACACATGGTAATACTGTCTGGGCAATGTTTTCACCTCATTAGTACCAGTTTAGCAACCAAAAACAGAAATAAACAACTGAAAGATGACCAGCTAAGCTTTGCAAAGGGTCTTCCACTGTGTGAGAATACAAGTCGACACATTTTTAGTAACTTTAGTTCCATTTGAGCTAGAAACATTTTTAATTAAAATCTTCATATTATGCAGCAGATGATTGATTATGTGGCAAATGCTGCAAATCCAAAATTATGAAAAAAAAAGCCACGGCCGCAGAATCGCATAATTTCAATGGCCCTGCCTTTACCTAACACATTTGCACACACAAACACATTTATGCGCACACACAGATACACAAACTCCCTCTCTGTGGACATACATGAAGGGCATAATTGTACATAGCGCCTCTGATGAAACGAACATTGATATAGTAGTTTAAATGCAGTAGCTGAGGTCACCTCAGCTGGCTAAAAGACCTATACAAAAACAATCAGTAATAAAAACTTTACGCAGAGCCAGTCGGCCTAATAATTATAACTCCTCTGTGGTGATACTGGCACCCAAGAAATAGGTTACTGTAAAAATTCATGAAGAATATTCAAGTGCAGCCTTTCTAGGTTATATATGTTTTGTAACCTGGAGGAAAAGAACACCCTGAAATAGGATGAAGAAACAAGCACAATTGTGTTAACATTTGAGACAAGAGTGAGAGAAGGCGTAGGCGCTAATTTTGAGTCAGGTGGAGGGCAGTGCGCTATTTATTGCACCTGACATACTGTAATACCCCAGGGACTGAAATTCACCGAGTGTGATAAATACCACCTATTACAAATTTACCTTTGAATATGGGGATAAACGTGCATTTTGGTGCTCTCCGCACTCCAATCCTCACATATTTAACAGCCCTTTTTATCCATTAAATTACAGATGGTTAGACTGGCCGAAAATTAACAGGAGGAACTCTAGGTGTGTGAATGTTATTGCACCCAGACATTTAAGGCCCAGATAAACTACGAACCTGTTTCAATTCCGATCCCTGCACAAGAAATGGATTGAGCGGGAATCACAAAATAATGAAACAAGGTAATCGACGCTTAATTGATAAGGGTTCACACAATAGTGACTCAGAGTTATAAGGGGATGTAAGAAAATGTTAGCAGCAAGAGAAAGATAGGATGTAATCCCTTGGAAGTGATGAGCATAGGTGGAAAGGCTTCTGAGTTTCCAAGCATCTTTAATGACAAGACCGCCATATTAGACACTTTCCAGCACCATCCGTGACACAGATTGGGCATTCCCTGCTTGGACTCATTGGATGAAAATGAAGGTAGGACAAGTGGACAGAGATTAATACCAAACCTTAAATCAGATACCCACAAAGTGCGCCTCAGTCTAAAGCTACCAGAATGAGTAATGACTTGAAGAGGGAAATTGATGGTCGAGAGAATGGAGGGCTGATTATAGACTGTGCTGGACGAAGACCTGTAGATTAACCTTTTGACCCTTAATCGGAATTAAGCTGAACCTATTATTAATGGGGAGTTGGGTTGAATAATGATACAGGGTCAGGGGGCTAATGAAGACCGCGCGCCACCTGAGCATTAAGCAAGGCCATCTCACAGGCGCCCCCGTGGACTCTTCGTGCCACTGGCTTTCTTGAGTGACTCGTGTGGATTTATTTTTCCTAAGAATTCTTTGCTTTTATTTATGGCGGAGCTGCGGAAATACCTGGGGCTTAATGACGTTTGGCAAACGTTTAGGAAAACGCTCCAAGTTCACGAGCTTAATGTAAGCTCGACCGTGCTCTCCCCTTTCTGTTAAAAAGACTTTTAATCACCGCGAGAGCCCCCTCAGACTTTCTTCCCCCTCCCCCGGCCGCTAACAACCTGAATCTGGCACACATTCCTCGCGTGGCCTTCAGAAGTTAAAAATAGCCTCCTAAATGGAGCCAAATATTGTTTCATTGGATGTAATTTGCTAGCAGTGTTATGGCCAGACCACGAAACACAGTCTCCATTTTACATGTGGCCGGCAGAAAAGAGAAGATTTAAATTTTTCAATACATTCAAATACAAACGTTTGCGGATTGGTGCAAACAGCAATTCATTTGCACAAAAAAAGAAAACAAAAAGGTGTATGGCACCCAAGATTTTCTTAAGAGTCTTTATTCCACCTCAGGCCTCTTTCTTTAGCAGACAAGGCTGCCTTGCAGGGGGTTAGTAGAAAACACTGTTTGTTGAAGGCAGCATCTTTATTTTTTAACTCTTAGCTGACAATAAATGATCGATTATTCAAAATGTCACATAATTTCAATGCATTTAATATGCAGTCTCAGTCTAGAGAATGTAACCACGAGCCAGATAAGACAGCAGAATTATGCCCCGACTGCATAATTCTGTCAAAAGTATGCATTTTGCTCAGGTTCGTTCTAGGCCTGGAAACGTTTTCTTCTGTAAATTCCCTAACACGATGCCAATAATTTCTTAATAGTTTTGTTTATTTTACATTGTCCTATAGCGCTGCCTTTTATAGTGCCATTGAACTTTCTACAACACCATTTCACTGTAACCTGTTGCTTTAATATGGACTCTGGCATTGGCCACTAAGTAGAGTCAATATAAACAAGGGTTCTTACTTATATGACTTGTGACTGAGAAAGGCTTGAGAGCACAGAAACAGAGTCCTAATTAAAGCAGGTGTGACAAACTCTGCACCTCAGACTTCCAGAAAGGATTCAATCGTTCTAGTCAAAAAACAAACCCGAAGCAGGTACTATAGAGATTTTACTCTTTGTTAACAGTGGAAATCGCCTCTGAAGTGCCTCTGAGATCTACAGTTTTCCCCATTGTCAGACGATTTCATGTCTACTGGAAAATAACTTTCTGCCTCTTAGGAATCGCTCTCTCTCTTACACCTTTTTTCATCCATCTCCGATCACTGATGTTTTGTTATATCTCACAGAATGTTAAGCTCCTGGGGGCAGATTTACAAGCCCCTTGCGTCACTTTTACGCTGCCGTTGCGTCACTTTTGTGATGCAACGGCAGCGTAACAAACGCAGCAAATTTACAACGTGACGCATCTAGGGAGATGCGTCACGTTGTAAAGCCCTGCATGACATTATACCTGCGTCAGGTATAATGTATGCAGGGTAGGCGTTCCCACGCAGGAAAGCCTTGTAAAAGTGACGCACTGCGTGACTTTTAGGACGTCCCTGCGTCAAAACCTTACGCCTGCTTGAAGCAGGCGTAAGGAGTGACGCAGTGTATTGGGAATAGGCCGCAACACGCATTGCTGGAGTTGCGTCGTGCTTGCGACACGACTCCAACAATGCGTGACTTTTCCGCCAACAGATGCGTCAGAATTTCTGACGCATCTGTCAATCCTTGCGCCATAGTGCTCCGTATTGTAAATACGGCGCATCTATAGTGGCGCAAGGGTTTTTCATGCAGGCGCAGGGAAACTGGCGCATCTATACAGATGCGTCAGTTTCTTGTAAATCTGCTCCCTGGAATCTTGAATTCCTCCATGTATACTGTTTTTGGCATGGATTTTAAATTTCCTAGTATGGTAAAGGTAAGTTTGAGGCAAGGATTATGCCTCCACTTTCTTCACTTTAGTATTACTAACAGCCATAGAGCATAATACCCACCATCTAGCTTTCCCAGCAACACCCAGGAAAGAAAGAATAGAGTTTTATTCACTCATGTGCTGGACAGATCCCTATGGTCCTGTGTCTCCATTCAGGACCACATGTATCAGATGCCGTGCAATGCCCCATTCTATTCCGGTTTGTAACTTTCATTCATTTTCATTTCGTGTAAATAAAGGAGATAATCACTAAACAGTCTCTTTGCCTTGCAAGAAATACACACATAAAACGTCAATCATCTAATTCCCTGAACAGACATTCCCTTTAAATTTTCAATATATTTCCCAAAAATATACCAATCGCAATATTAACAAAAAATACATTTAATTAACAATCACGCAATCCTGACACCCCATCCTACTGTCTTACTTTGCAACTCATAAGGGTGGGTATGATGTGATCTTCGATCATTGGGCGGGATAATCTTTGCCTCATTGTCCTTAATGGAAATGAAAGTTTCTGTTACAATAGCTAGGAAATGTCATATTCAATGTCAGAATTGGATTAAACTCATTCAAAGCTTGCAGACAACCAATACAGCCATATTCGTGACTGATTCATAGTAAAACCTCTTAAAGGTCAAAACAGAAGATCCGTCAGTTTCATTCAGTATGTTTTCAGCGTTAAAGCCTAGGAGGCAATGGACCCTCAAGTTGAAAGCACCCCAAATATATTATTGTCAATGCCTGCCTCTTACATGATCCAACAAACCCATCTAGCGATAGTGGGGGAAGAAACAGCTTTGTGAGTTTTTCGAAAGGGAAATCAATAATTGTCACTCAACCAGACGTGAAATTCTTCGGTCTTACTCTTGTATTCTTTGATGCATCTCACCACACACAATTTGGGAGTGTCCTCCAAACACGGGTATAGCACAACCCTCGAACTGGACATAGTTCACCAGGAAATGTGAAAAGAGACCCCTCTCTAGGGTATACATGCACTTGTAATATCCAGGGCTCTAACATCCAAGACATGTCTGCAAGATATGAGGTAAAATAGCATGCCCAGCTTGTCTGAAAGTTCCTTCCTGGACATATATTTATTGCTTTGCCAAGAAAGGAAGAGTTAAGCACCCTTTGATGTTCCAAAAGTAAGAATATCGGGGTTCTAGCAGGAGAGAGAGGCAAATTATTATTATTATTAACACAATTTGATATAGTGCACAAATCACTCCAGAAGGGGTATCTCGGCGCTCGGTCAAATCAAGACTGTAAATGCATTCTAAAACAGTACGTTTTTAACGATTTCCTGAAATTGTAGTAGTTAGGACAGGTTCAAAGAGAAAAAGGCAGACTGTTCCATATGGAGGGAGCCACATAAGAATAGGCTCTACCACCACATCTGGCGTGTCAAATGATTGGAATCACAAGCAGCTCTTTATCACTGGAAAGCAGAGTCCTAGTGGGAAGATAGCGCTTGAGTTTCTGAGAGAGATATTGGGATCTTTTTCCCTGGAGTGCTTTATAGGTTAAGCAGCAGATTAATGTAATTCTTTTCTTCACTGACAACCAATGCAAGGATTGTAGAAGAGGAGCTGAGGGAGTTCCTGGGGGGCTGACTGCAAATCATTCATGTGTTTTGCACAACCTGTAATTTAGCTATTAAAGACTTGTTGGCAGGAGCCAATAGCGCTTTACTGTAGTCCAACCAAATGAGCATCAGTGCCTGTACCAAGGTCTTTCTGGCTGTCAGTGGGAGAAACGGCAAGGCTTTCTTTAGTAGGCGCAAAGTGGAAAAGCAGATGCCTGTAGTGGCTGTCACCTGCTCCCTCATGTTGAGTTCCTGGTCCACTGTAACTCCAAGGTTTTTTGCTACCTTACTGGAAGAAAGGGCCTTGCCTAACTCTGGAGCCCAACACAACAAGATGATGGGCGGAGTGCTAAAACTTTTCAACCTCTCACCCCCAGTCAAGAGATCTGGGTTTAATCCATCATTCTTTTGCTGACTATGCCACCCCAGTTTGGACCCAGCCATATGCAAGTCAGTTTCCTCATGAGAACAGTGCAGCCTGAACTGCCAGGCCAGGTCCTCCTTGGATCGGAAATAAGCATCGTGGGACCTCTTTCGGGGCATCACCCCTCATCAGCCAGGCTAGCTTGAATCCAGTGGCACAGCAAGCAAGGGACCCACGTCTGGGCATACCCTTGGCCACTTAGGGCGAACATAGAAAACACAACAAGAAAATGGACGGAGTGCTGAAACTTTTCAACCACTCACCCCCATATTCCCCTCGATCTGAGGTGTTCCATCACCAGTCTGAGCACCTTGGCGAAGCACCACAGTGCAGAAGATAAGCCAAACGGGAGTGTCATGTACTCAAAGGATTGGAGCCTCCAAGTAAATTGCAGAAATCTGAGGAAAGGGAGGAAAAATGGAAATTGTGAGATAAGCGTACTTCAGGTCCAGACAAACCATCCAGTAGTGAGTTTGCAATAAAATCCTGAGGAGAAGGATTCCCACCATCTTGAAGTAGCGGAAAACCAAGCCACTTGTTGAAATCTTTGAGCTGTATGACAGGGCATTGGCCTCCATCTTTCTTCTCCACCAGGAAATGGTTGCTCATAAATCTTCAGGGGTGAATGATAGATGTTGAGTTTCTGCCTTTTGATAGCAAATCTGCAACCTCTGAGTATATGAGAGAAGTTTCCTGTCCTGAAAAAGTGAGATGGAGGGGTCTTTGTTTCTGGAACAGGGTCTGGGAAAACTCTATCGGGAAACCCTGGACAATCTGCAGGACCCATGCATCCAGGGTCAGAGCATGCCAGTTGTAAACACATCTTGGCAAGCTCCCCCCTACTTTTAGTTGGGAGGAAGGGAGAAAACTCACTGTTAAAAGTCCCTTGTGCGTTGTTTCCAAGGAGACTGCCTCTGGATCCTTGGTGACATGGCAACCCTCTGGAGGGGAAGAACCCCCTGAACCAAGCTTGGTCTTGACCCTGAAAATGCCTGGAGCTTTGTACTCTTAAAGAAATTGTGAAGGAAACAGCCTGTCAAACTCTCCTTTGCATCACCAGCCCAGTGGAAAACCTTGGGAGCAAAAATCTCTTAATGGAGGCTTGGGCCTTGTCAAGGGATGTAAACTTGGAGACAAATTCCCTATCTCTTTGATAAATGGGTCTCCGAATAAACCCTGCTGTGCTGCAGACCCCACCTTTGGTGTCAAAAAGTCCTTGAAATTGAGGTCCACCTTCAGCAAGAGGTGCATGCAGCACTCAGTAGAGATAGCACAGTTGGCGTTGCACAGAAAGATCACGGTTCGCTATTCCCACCTGGATAGTTTGTCAGGTGATATAATGCACCTGGATCCTTTGTCCTCCTCAGCCATGTACAAGGTCTTTGTAAGGGGGCTACTTATTTCCAGGAGCGTGTCCAAGCATGAGCGCCAGTAAGAGTCAATACCTTGTCTGGGGACCAGCAAATATTTGACCAGGAAGGTGACCACCTTTGTGTCAATGTCAGGTGTAAGGGCTACTTTGTCATCCAAGGATGGATGGGGCATTCCACCCTGAGGCAGTTATGTATCTCTTTGTCACGGGGCTTCCTGAGGCAGCCTACTGTATATGCGACTTCCTTTTCCATCAGAGCCCAGTCTCAAGAGCGGAGGTGGAGAATGTCCTCATCTCCAGCATGTCGGACATGATGTTGGTGTGGTACCCTGTATTCGGGGGGTCTGGCACCAGTGTCAGGAGAGGGGCACCAGGGCCTGACGTGTCCCAGGGCACCATCGCAGTCCCCTTGGGAGTCATCCTCATCTAGGGGTTCTGGGGTAGGAGGCTGAATGAAATAGGGTGGGAGCCTCCATACTTTATGCTCTCAGGCGTGGTGGCGTATGGGGATCTGTTCCCTTTGTGGGAAAGTCATGTTAATTTAATTATTTTTTAATAAAATATATTGTTACATTATGTTTATAAATTCAAAATAGGTTATTGATACATTTTATAATTAAATAATAAATATGTACTATTTCAATATATTTTTAACATTAATTTATATTTATTTATATTTTTAACAATGTTCAAAAGTTACATTTAATTTAATGTTATTTCCATTGGAGTTTTATTTTAAGTTCCTTAGTTTCAATATTTTCTATGGGAAGGTGTTGCAGTAGCAGTAGTTGGCCATGTGTAGTGCTGGAGTCACTACAGTTTTTCTTTTCTTAGTAGTAACTTACACTCAGAGGTTGTGAACACCGAAAAGTAGTAAACTTACTCAAAAGTGTAAACTTGCTCAAAATGTAAGTTACCTTTGTGAATAATGCCCTCAGTTTTTGAGACATCAAGCTTGAAATGGTTAGCAAATTTCTAATGGCCAATTGATTGCAAGCATTTCACTGTGGTACTTGTACTGCCATCAGATTACCTTTTCAAGCTTTAGAAGAATTTGAGCGTCCCCTGAGATTGCTCACACAGGAATTAGTATGACAACAGGTTAGTGAGCACAACAAAATGCTCTATCTTTGGTCAACCAGTTTCAAACTAAAGATTGCTCCTTAGCGGAAATTCCTCCTTTGAATTTGAATCTTTTGCAAAATCTTCTCAATCAATTGAAATCTGGTTCCCCCACAGATGCGGCCCCTCCTACCATTCTAAACCAGGTCATTGACACTGTATCTCCAGTTATTCTGGACCTGATTAATACTACACTCTCAATGGGACTTGTCCCCCCTTTGTGGAAACGAGCCATGGTTAAAGCTCTTTTAAAAAAAACGAATCTGGATCCAGAGGTATTGGCGAACTACCGTCCCATTTCTCTACTACCATGAGTTAGCAAAATTGCTGAAAAATATGTCAATTCTGTTCTCTCTATATTTTTGGAGAACAATGATTGTCTCCATCCTTCGCAAACTGGTTTTAGACCTCAACAAGGTACGGAGACTGCTCTTCTAGTAGTAGTAGAAGAAGCTTGAAAAATCCTGGATGTCGGAGGCTGTGCTGCGATTGTTCTTCTAGATCTCAGCGCAGCCTTCGATACGGTTAACCATCAACTGCTCATCCAGAGACTCAGGGAGGTAGGAGTGACAGGGACAGCTCTTAAGTGGCTGTAGTCTTTTTTAGAGGATAGATCATTCCAAGTGTTTGAAGATGAATTCATCTCTGAATGTATGCCTCTTAGATGTGGGGTTCCTCATGGTTCGGCCCTGAGCCCCACTCTTTTTAACGTTTACATGAGCCCCCTGGCTGAGGTAGTGGAACCGTTTGGTATCCAGATTGTCACCTATGCTGATGGCACTCAGCTGATTGTCTCTTTCAACCAGCTTGACAAAGCTGGGTCTGACCTAGCTGGCTGCCTTGAAAGGTTGTCAGTCTGGATGGAAGGCTCGTACCTGAAACTTAATGGGGCAAAAACAGAGCTGATGTTCCTAGGTAAATCTTCTCTCCTGAATGTAAGCTCAGTCTGGCCCAGCTGTTTTTGTCCAATGCCCCTTCCCAAAGAACAGATCAAGAGCCTTGGCGTATGGCTGGACCACAATCTAAATTTCAAGGAGCAAGCACGGAAGGTGGCAGGTAGCTGTTATGGGATTCTTAGGATGATACGGAAAATCCCCTCCCTGCTGCCTTTTAATGCCAGGAGATTGATGGTCCAAGCATTGATTCTTTCCCGGCTTGACTATGACAATGCCCTTTATCTGGGATCACCTTGTTCTACCACCAAAAAACTGCAGATTGTACAAAATTGCGCAGCACGCCTGCTCATGAATGTCTCTAGTCGGGAATCAGCAAAGCCCTCTATTGCCACTCTTCACTGGCTCCCAATTGCGGAGAGAGTCCAGTTTAAAGCTCTGTGTATTGCACATAAGGCAATGTCAGCTAAGGGGCCGCCCATTATTCGATCTATCATCTCTCCTTATTGTCCCAATAGGTCCTTGCGCTCAGGTAATAAGTACCTGGCGGCAGTTCCCTTGATTAAAAGGTCCCGAAGTGGAGGCCGTCTGTTCTCCTACAATGCCGCGAAATTGTGGAATCAGCTCCCCACTCACATTCGTCTGGAGGCCAATTACTTGACTTTTCGGAAACTTATAAAAACGTTCTTGTTTCCTTGAAGACTGTCTCGCAATTCTATGATTGGACCGCTTCAAGTGCTGGGATGCCTTCGGGTAGCCATGCGCTCTAGAAATGCTGATTCATTCATTCATGTGGGCAGTCGTGGGAAAGTGAGCTTACATTGATGGCAACATTTGGTAACCCTATGGGGATGAATATGGAGTAGAAAGATGAATACTTTTATTAGGCAACTGACTTGGATTGAAATTAACTCTATTTTAAGAAAAAAGAAAGTAATACTCACTGGCTGTCGAGAAATACTGTCGAGAGACATTTGTTGGACATTTAAGTGAAAACAATATGAGCTCTGGGGCCAGATTTATTAAGAGGTTACGTTGTCCTTAAGTCACCCAAGGTGATGCAAAGCAGCGCAACTCCTTAATTCAGATTTACAAAGCCAGGCAAGGCCAAAAATTTGCACCACCTTGCGTGGCTTTGTAAAGATATGTAACGCAACACAGCAGCTTCTGCTACATTACATGACATTACATTTCAAGCTGGAAGACATTTCACGGGTGGAGCATGGGCATTTCCATGGATCTGATGCAATTCCAGATTTACAAAAGTTTGGAAACCTGGGATTGTGCCAAATCAGTACGCCACCGGGGTTGGCAAATCGAGGAGAAAAAACTTTTTCCTCGCTGTACTTTTCCTCTATCATTGTGTGATGCATTCACCATCACAAATGGAAATACGGAAATAAATCTTAGTATTATTTTTGAGCTGGAAAATATCCCTTCCTCAACAAAAACAATCCTACTCCTAACACAGGGATCCTTGCAGTATAGTACAAGGGCAGCTGCATAAGTGCTACGCCACACAAAGTGTACCTGAGCAGGAGAAGGCAGAAATGTTCCATATCTTTGTAAGTTTGGAGCATTTCTGCCCTCTCCCTTTCACACAACACAGCGCAGCAAGTTCCCTTGCTGCGTCGCGTTGCCTGGAATAATAGTAAAGGTGCCGCTGTGTGTCTCGGTGGTATAGGTAGGTATATGTATACTTGCATGAGGTTGATGTGGGTCGGCAACTGTAAACAAGAATTTGGGACGTGGGTATAATGTTTGAAATAACTAAGTCTACTGTGTCTCATGTACAACTTCACCTAGGGCAGCTAATACAATTATCTAGCACTTGGGGTGGTGGTACATCTACTTCACAGATTTTTCACTTGTCACAGTACAAAATAGTTCGCTCCTTTTTCCCTGTTGTAACTGCTGCCAGTCACTATCATGCCAGGGCACTGCTAATGTTGAATATACCACTTTTTATTTTTTCTCAACAATGAAGTTGCATTTTGCTGTAACCGCTGGAGGAGTGGGAATTGCTGGAGGTCACAGACCTGCCTAGGATAGGCTGCTCATGACAGGCTATTGCCTTGTATAAACTCTGGGCATATGACACTTATGTACCAAGGTACTGTGCCTCCCACTCAAGAAGCCACATAAAGAGTACTTGGCTTATTGTGGGTGGTGGACAGGAGCGGCCCGTGCTGGTAAGAGCGGTAGGGCGGAGGGGTGGGGGGGGATTCGACAGACAACGATGAGGGAAAATTAATTAATTATTTATTTTTCCCTCGTCGTTGTCTGTTGAATCCCCACCGCCCCACCCCACCCCACCCCACCCCACCGTCCCACCGCTCTTACCTGCAGGGGCCGCTCCTTGTGGTGGAGAAGGTAAAACCTGGAGGAGGGCCTCGATTAAGGTGAAAGTCCTTACCTTTGACATCTTTTCTTGTTTTTCAAATAGTAAGGTAGTTCACAGATTCAAGCTGGGTAAAACATAAGGCTGGGCAAGACTGATTCATCTTATCATTTTTCCTCTCTCTGTGTCCCGTTTAACTGGTAAATCATGTTATCTGTTATTTAAGCACCAAAAGTCAATTCAGTTAATGGCAGGCACTTTATATATAGTTAATGCGGAACAAAAGTATCTGTCTCCCAGAGCTTCCAAGAGATTCAAGTACGATTTTACTACATTTTTTGCACTCCTCTCTCCATGCCTTTTTTCCATTGTGACTTCTCCCTCTTTAATCTATCTCTTTCTCTCATTCTATCTTCTTTTTTTCCTTCCATCATTGTTTTCTGCCTGCTTCCATCACAAAACCTATTGGTACATCACTGCTTGAGCTGTGTCAAGAGCTTAACGAAGACTACACACGTACTAGAAGATGGAACACTGCGTACACTGTCAGTCAGGCAGCATATTGTTGAATGCCACACTCAGCATTGTGTAGGGCATCCTTGCCACCTACATTGTTCTGGGTTCTCTGTGCTTATTGTTACCCAGAAAGGTGTTCCACTATATTCACGGAGTATAAGGCAAGAAGGGTCTGTTGTGGGACTATGAAATTTGTCGATGGGTAAATTATTTCAAATTTGGGCTTCTTCGTGTGCTAAATGAATGCTATGAGATTCAGGAAACAGGCTTAGACAAGCCTTCTAAACTGTCCTTTCCACTTTAGCCGTCTGTCCACATAATGCTATTCAAGGTTTCTCTTTGAATTATATATACCGAGGCATTTCAAAGTGAGTGGTGCCTCACTATGTATTTCTTCCCTTATTTTTCTGTCATGTTCTTTGTCCCATAGCTAGTATTTTGTCTCTGTGTAGGAAAGTAGGATCTGCTTCTATGGTTACCCCCACTTTCTGCCTGGTGCTAAGCTGTTATTGACTAGTCTGACTGGGATTCTGCTAATCAGGACCCCAGTCTATCTGCTTTCTCCCTAAATTGTTATGTTCTGTACTCAGGTACATCCCAGATTGGATAATGGGGTACCCTTATAAGTCCCATTTATGTGGGACTAAGGTTCCCAGGGCATAGGTACCCCCAGAGGTCCCTCATGGGCTGAAGCATGCATTATGCCACCCATGGGAGACCATTCAAAATGGAACTACAGGCCTGCCATTGCAGCCTGTGTAAGCTGGTGCTAGCACCACCTACTAAAGATATAGGTTTCCTATATCTAGGGTCACTGCACTTAAAACCTATCGGTCACCCCTATAGGTGGCCTTTGCAATCCTGAAGGCAGGGTGCTTGGTTCTAAGTGAGTGGGTGCCCCTGCATGAGCAGGACACCCCTACAGCCTACAGAGTCCATTCTCCCGGGTTGTCAGTGAAGCACCCATATACCATATAGAGGGGCACCGCGTAATTACGCGATGACCTTCTTGAAATTGGCTGCAACAAATCCTATCATGTTTGGTATCAAACATGTTGGAATCATACCACCACACCATAAACGGTGTGGGAGGTATGATTCCAAGCACTGGAAGAGCCCTCCGTTAAGGTCTCCATGTCCCCGGTACCAGTCTTCCAGACCCGGACAGCACAAAATGGTTGCTGCAGACCAGAGACACGATTCTGCCCTCCTGCTGCTGAGCCAAGCTCGAGCAGGGGAAGACAGAACAATAGGCATCCTGTCACAGGGAGGTGTGACCACCTCCCAGACAGGATTTAGTGTATTGGGGCAGGGTGGGTGCGCTTGCAAGTGCCACTCAGTCTGCATGAGGGGCACATTTGGTGTCCCCGTGCATAGTCCAGTTCAAACCAGTCCTGGGAGCCATTGGCTCCCGCTCTGGGGCGAAACTGCACAAAGGACATGGGAGCAGGCGCGGCTGGTCCATTTGGGTGGAGGGGCCACGACCCTCCACCTTTTGCCCCATACGAATAGTGTCTGTCAGGCTGAACACAGGTTAGCC
This sequence comes from Calotriton arnoldi, assembly GCA_963921515.1. NCBI lineage: Eukaryota > Metazoa > Chordata > Amphibia > Caudata > Salamandridae > Calotriton > Calotriton arnoldi. The sequence continues at coordinate 570,498 of CAWUFW010009431.1, read as the reverse complement.
TGACAGACACTGTTCACTTTTTAGTTCAGGCAGCCAGGAGTCAGATGTGCGCATTTAGCGCTGGCTCCTGGCTGCCTGAACTGAACTTTGCTGGGCTGAAAAAGTCACAGCTCCTGTGGGTGTGACGTTCTCAGCTCAGCAGAGGTTCCTGAGGCCCTCCTCTCAGTGACGAGGTGTAGCGTCACTGATTGCCTCACACCTGGGCGCTTCAGTTTTAAGCCCTGAAGCGCCCAGGGTCGAGTGTCAATCAATGACACTTCATCACAGAGTGGGGTCGGGTCAGTAGTCTCACTGACCCCATCCCACTCTGTGATGACGTTGGGACTGTTGCCTTCCCTCATTGGCTGACCTTAGGTCAGCCAATGAGGGAAGGCAGCAGTCCCAAGCCTTCTAGAACCGCCGAGGAAGCGCAGAGCTGGATGCAGGTAAGTGTGTGCTTTGTTTTCTTTTTAAATTATTGTTTGGTGCGTGCGTGCATGCATGTATGTATGAATGTTTGGGAAAGAGTTGTGAATGAATGTGTTTGTGTGTGTGCGCGCGTGTGTGAATGCATGGCTGTGAGTGTTATGTGTATGTGTGTGTGTGTGTGTGTGTGTGTGTGTCCCGTACGTCCCCCTCCCTCCAAAACTTAACGGGTGCCCCTGCATGGGACTAACCTCCCCCCTATCCAGACCCTCCCTTGGGAGGGTCCCCTGAATCGTCCCAACCCTTTCCTAAGGGTACTTAAGGGCTTACCTGTGGGTGGGTCCCTAGATACATTGTGGGAAAAGATTCAGATCAGACACCACTTCTTCTTCTACTATCTGGGCACTCTGGACTTCGCTGGACTTCGTTTGGGCTCGACTTCGTCTCCCTTCCAGTCTGCTGCATCGACATTGGTGGGCATTCGTCTTCAAGGTCTCCTGGTCACCCCTGAGTGACAGACTCTGTCCCCTCTGCTTGCAGGTACCTCTCAACTAGAATCCACCTTCAGATTCCACCGGACACTCTCTCCTTCTTCAGCAGCGGCACTTTCCTGAACTCCTCCATTGGGTTAGACGGCGGTTTCCGACACCACTTCACACCTATGCACCCGGCTTCCCTGGTGTAGGTAATGTGGGCACTAGGGTATCCACTGGTGGGGTGGCTCTCCAACCTTCTGTCTTCCACAGGGTTTCTTCAGGGTCCACTGGGAAGGGTCCTTAAACTTTAAAATTCCAACCACGACTTACACGTAGAGTTGTACGGAGCACGCGGTTGTGTTCCCACACTGCACACGCTCTCCGTGGGGTCCCTATCTACTCACCTGGGGTGGTTCCTTGGGTCCCCAACACTTCTACATCCTCCTGACCTTGTTTTGACCCAAGTCGTGGTTCTTATACCACTTTCTTGGTATATGGTTTGGTCCCCCCCTGGGGTCCACTGTGATTTCTGTGCTATTTACTGTGTTTCTTTGTAAAGTATTGTGTGCATTGTGTTTATCTCTGGGTGGGAGATATCTAAACGTGTTAGAGAATATTATATAATAAATACATATTTTTATAAATACTTTGTGTGGTTTTTTTTCACTTAATCTATACTATAAGATTGCATTCTGGTTTACACTCCTTCTGGACTAAGCCTGAAGGCTGCTCTCCACAGCTACCACTTAGAGAGCTTTCTATGGTTGTCGAAGACCTCTTAAATCACCATAAGGGTTGTCTGGACTGGTACAGGGTGTCCACTTACATAAGTGTACATCATATACCAGGCCACCTTCTCACACTCTGATTTTTGCTTCTAGCAGTTGGAACCTTTAATAGATTCAACTTACTGATAGTCTTGCTTGGCTCTTTTATCTTCCCTTGATGTCAGAGGGAGATAATCTTCAGTCTAGAGCTTCTAGTTTGCAAAGGAAGCTTTACCCTTTGTGGATTACTATTCATAGCCCTTTACACACCATCCAGCTTGAAGACCCACACAGCAGCATCCACAAACCTTACCAGTAAGTGTATAAAGTATAGCCCCTCAAAACCAGCAAACATCAGTCCAAAAAACAGGGATGAACCCTTCTGCACCATCTAGTCCTGAACAGTGAAAATAAATTGTCTAGAACACTAGGGCCCAATAAAGGTGACCTTATATTAGACCCTGTTGAAAATGAAAGAATAGCATTCCCACAGCCACTGGTTTTAGGCCGTGGACACAGAAGATTTGAGAAACCCAGTCGTTCTGGCTTGCATTTTGAGTTCTGACTAAAATATTTTTTAAAGCCTGAAGTAGTGACAAAAAACTGATTACTTTCTGTATTCAATGCACCTATGAGATAAATAATTTAATGTGTGACGATTCGGTGTACTTTGTATGTAAAATGGTCCTTCATGCATTGCAGTGCAAGCACCTCAAAGGAGGCAGAATGAGAAACAACCAACATCCAGTAGCATGAAGTTAGAGAAATATCCTTTGGGCATGGCCAAATCCCACTCAATGCATTTCTGAATAAATTGATAACAACAATATTATTATTATAAGGTCTTGTATAGTGCCTAGCTACCCAGAAATGGTTTCCCAGCACTTCGGCAAAAAGGTAGGAGCCAGCAGATAGAGAAACGATCAAAACAACTAGGTTTTCAGATTTTTGCAGAAAGTGGTCAGTGAGGGGCAGCTTATTAGAGACTTGTGCAGGGTGTTCTAAAGCTTAGGGCCCAAGTGTGAGACGGAGAGACCACACATGCGAGCCAATTTAACTCGAGGACCATACAAAGGTAGTGGTTGCTCGACCAAAGGGAGCGAGTTGGCTGGTATGGTACCACCAGTTCTCTTAAGTCAAGTGGACTAGTACTTGACCTAGCTTTATGCATATAGCATAGGGCATTAAACTGTATGCGTTTGTCCACTGTAAGCCAGTGAAGTTCGCGAAGAAGACACAACACCGAGGCATGTTTGGGAAGATGATATAGAAGTCTGGCAGCAGAGTTCTGAATGACTTGTAAGCGTCTAATCGAAGCCTTCTCTGCCCCTATTTAGAGGATATTTCCATAATCCAGTCTTGATAGAATCAGTGCCTGGATGACATTCCTTTGGGCTGAAAAAGGAAGCATCCAGAGGATTTTCTCAGCCATTTAGGACCACGAAGCAGATTGAGGCTACCTTGGCGATCTGAGTTTTCAGCGACAGATTGGCATCTAGTCAGAAACCTAGGTTCTTCACTTTAGAGATGGGTTCTAGGAGAGAACCTAGGGTCTCAGGTCAGTGTTGGGGGCCCCATAGCGGGGGGTTATTACCCATCACCTCAGTCTTATCGCCATTCGACTTTAATGAGGTGGTGTTCATCCATGTAGAAATCTTACCCAGACATGAATTCAGGGCATCGGAATTGTGGCACTGGGCAAATGTAAAAAAAAAAGATGATTTAAATGTCATCTGCATAGGAAAACAGGGTAAGGCCACTGCTTTCCACGATATCTGCAAGAGGACGAACATAGATGTTGAATAACATCGGGCTTAAGGTCGACCCTTAAGGGACTCCAGAAGTAAGAGCGTGAGACTCAGGGGTGGCTCCTCCACAATGGCGGAGGAGTGTTGCCCCACTGCCTGGCTCAGAGCCAGTAAATGAAAAATAAAACAATGCCATTGTTTTATTTTTCATTTTCCGGCTCTGAGACAGCTTGCGAAGGGAGGGGCGGGGCATGGGGAGGAGGAGTGCTATGAGCAGTCCTTAAGTGCGCATATGTGTTTGGCCGGCGGTCCCCGGATGACCAAAACACACATGCACATGTAGGTTTCTCCAGCCCAGCTGCATTGAGCAGTCAGACTGGAGAAACCCCACAGACTCCCTGGTCTGAGCAGGGTGTTTTTTCTGCCTGCTCAGACCAATCCCTTCGCTGCTCTCCCATGAGAGCAGCGTGGGAATTGCAGGGAGTCCATGATGTGGTCCCAGTGCTGGCTGGGACCAGGAAGGACTATGCCGAGTGCGACGTGGGAGGCAGCTCCAGGTAAGTTTTTCTTTTTAATTTATTTTTTGTTATAACCCCTCCCCCCCGGTGCTCCCCCTCCCACGCTCCCTCATGCCCCTCCACTCACCCCACCACCTCTTTATTATGGCGGCCACGACTGGTGAGACCTTGACGTGAAACTGGAAGAAAAGACTTGGAAGGTACGATCTTGCAAGAAAGAGGGCATTCAAGATAGAGCTGTCCCTTGAAGACCCGGGTTCACCAATCTTTCTAAAAGAATGGTTATGTGATACAGTATCGAAGGCGGCGCTAAGGTTGAGTAGAATCAAAGCAGCCACTCCACCATTATCCAGAAGCCGTCTCAGATGTTCAGTGACTACCAGAAGGGCAGATTCAGTACTGTATAGGACAATAGGACAAGCAGACAGCTGTGCTCTCAAGCTAGACGTAACTTAAAGCACACCAATGTGAACTCTGATGGCACAAATCAGAAAAGAGTAGCATTTCCAGCAGGCAGAAACCAGGTCTGCCAACACTCACGATGCCACTGTGTGTCACGGGATATCGGCTCTGCTCAAATGGTGTCCTGTAAGAACCCGAATATTACATGGTGGAGATAACTTGAGCTAGAAAGCATAGATTGGGTTTCCAGCTCGTGTTTGGAGGCTGGGCCCTGCTGTTGTCCATTGTGAGGTTTGCATTCTCCCCAGGATATCAGAAGCAGCCTCTGAAGCTTTTGTTTGTGTTTGTTTTTTGGGGAAGAGGGTGAGAGCTCCCCATAAAGCCCCGTCCACTCTCCGTGGCCCAGCCCCTCATGCCTCGTGAGGGCTCAAGGCTCTGTCCTCCTCTGGCCTCTGGCCTCCTCTGGTAGCGCTTAGAGACCTGCTGGTGATAATGCGCTTGATAAATATAAATTACATTACATTACATCTCAAAGTTTACGGGTCTGCAAAACATACAAGTAAAAATAACACCTGCATTCATAATTCTTGGACAAACTATTAAAAGAACTAGTAACTGGCCAACATTTAAAAGCTGAAGAGGAATAAAGGCTAGAAACATGCATTATTATATTATCTCATACATCATTTGCTTGTAGCTGTATTGGGAGCACGAAGCAGTGTGAGTATTTCACTAAATTAAATATAATTCAGTTTCGAATCTGGACTCACACATTCACCTGCTCTTTTTCTTTAGAATATTCTAGTGTTGATATTGGTAATTGCAGACTGCAAGGATTACTCGCTAAAGCATTAAACAAGGCCTCAGCCTAGAAATCCATGTACTATTAAGTTACCAAGTGTTACAGTGAACCAAGCCAGGCTGGGACTTTGACAAAAAAAGTTCGTGTTTCTGTGGCCCGAGTTTTATGCTTCTTTTCGTCTTCCACGCCCCTAATGCGAGAGCCAGGAGTCCTGAAGGGACTGACTGCTCTGTGCCCCTGTTATAAGCATTAGTATTGGAGTGCCTCGGCCTCTTACTAAACCCATTAGTCGCCGGGCAGTCTCAATTCGCCTACCTTTATTATTCTTTAAATGAGTTCTTAATTAGGTTTGGCAAATAGCTGAAAGCAACTTTAGCATTTAAAAAGGATAGGACTTCCGAGGGCCTCTGTCCTTCCTGGCTTCTATCTGACCGAGACATTAATAATGGGGCCGCGGTGCTCGGGCAGCATGGGGGCGCGAGGACGTCTGACGCAGTCCTCAGTCAGTAGAACAGACTCCGTTTCCGCCTTATGGGCTCTATTCCCTCCGGCCCCCTAGCAACATGCATTATAATGCCACTAATCTTCCAGATCTGCTGGTCTGATTAACTTTAAATGTTTGATAAGCGTCTAGCCAGCAATTACCGTAAATGTAAAAGGAAAAAATAATGCAAAAAAATCAGTAAAAAAGGAGAGTGAGTGAGACTGCTGGGATTTGGCGCTAACTTCAGAAAACAAGACAGAGAGAAAGTCAGGACCAGGCTTGGCGAGAAATGACCTGTCTCATCCCCACATGCGTGCCCTTGTACTCATGTTGAATGTTTCTATCTGACAGCAAACGGCCACGGAGAGGGACAGCCATGCAAAGAAAGGTATGTGGTTGCTCTAGGAACGAGTCCTGTTGACACGCCCCCCTTTTCTCCATTGTGCTTGAAACGGTGACGGTGTGCAGCTCTAGTGCTTACTCTGTTATGACAGTTTCCGGTAGTGGACACCGACAGTTGTTTATAGGAACCTGGACTTATTTTTCATCATTTGACCCAGAACAAGACATAGAGAAAGACCGAAAAGGGAGACAGAAGGAGGAAGGGAGAGCAGGGAAAACAATGACCAAAGGAGAAAGAAGGCAGGCAGTGGCGGCTGCTACCGATGGGGAGAGTGCTCGGGAGGGAGGGGGGGGGGAAGGAAATGAAAACCAAAAACTCTTACCTGGGCTGGCCGGCCGCCGCCTCTCCTCCGTCCTCTTCTTCCTGTCTTCACCTGCAGCAGGAAGCAGAAGGAAGCACCCGGCTCTCAGGCTCCCCATAGGCAATCACAATGCAATGCAGCATTGTGATTGGTCTGAGCACTGTGCTTCGGCGCTCAAATGGGGACTGGCAGGCTTTGCATATTCCTCACCAGGCTGTGTAAAGCAAGCCTGGTGGGGAAGATGCAAAGTGCGCAGGACTGTTTGGCCCGAAACCAGAGCTAGGATGCTTGTTTCCGGTACAGGGAATACCTGGCTTGGCAGTTCGGGCTGGACTGTTCCCATGAGGCACAGGGTCAAGACTGATTTGCATATAGCTGGGTCTGAACTGGGGTGGCGAAGTGAGCTAAAGAACGATGATGGATTCAACCCAGAATTGTGACTGGCGGTGAGCGTCTGAAAAGTTTCAGCGCTCCGTTCAGCATCTCCTTGTGTTTGCTGTGTTCTTCATCCTAACCTGGATGTCTCTGTCCTCACAGAAGCTAAAACATCTAGAGAAATGAATAGCTCCCATCAACTCTCCCTCCCTTCAGCTACCTCTTCAGCAGTGGACACACAAGTAGATGTGTCTATTAAGGAGAGGATATATGGGTGGTCTAACAGTTGACTACGGTAAGAAGAGAAAGAAGGCTGTCTAGCGCAACTCATTAAGCTTTCCTTGGGCTGATCTAGTATCTCTGGAACAGTTAACCACCATTTCCATCTCTGTCCTGTGCTGATTGCTCTCATTGTCACCTTTCACCTTCCTCCCCCTGAAATCTTTCTTCTATTCCTTCCTTGACTTCATTACATCTACTGTGCCCTCCCTCCCTCCTATTAGCTGGTAAAAAGTCTAAGACCAGCTTCCCTGACTTCATTCTCGCTATTAACTCCACTTACAAGGCACATTCCTCCACTTATGAGGCTCATTCTTTATTCTATGTTGTTCTTTTCTTCCTCTCAGTTGGTCCATTTTCCATCTCTTTTTTCCCCACTCACTTCTAAACTTTGAGGTGTAATTAAGCATTGTACAAATTACTAACGTGACATGATCTAATGTGATGTGATGTGGCGTAACGTATTGTAACATAGATACAAAACATAACTTAACAAAACAAAACATAAAAACAGATTTTAGGGCACTTAAATATGGCCTGTTAAGTGGCAGCAAAAGAAGATATTTAGTTGACATTTTGCATTGCTGGTACAAAAATGCATTCCAGAAGCCCTTCTACAAACAAAACCAGAGAGGAATTTGCAGTTTTTCAAGACTTAGTTAAACGCTTTAGTATAGTGCCCATGAGCATCAAAGGGATCCAGTTCACTTGCGACTTCACTGGGCTAAGCCTCTTTCTGGGTGGACTATAGAGTGCAGAAGAAATGCCATTGGCTTGGTGAAGGAAAAAAACAAAGTAGCACATTTCCTGCAGGTATTTTGGGTGGTTGTTGGCAACAGACACATTAAACAACAACAAAAAGATTCCATAAGACCAACGATGCTGTAGTGACTGACTGAAGCAGACACTAAAGACCAGTAAGTGCTGAAGCTACTGGGGGTGCTGGTGGTGTGGTGCATAAAATAAAATATCAGATTCATAGGAAAACATATCAGGGCCAGACTGCAACTAACCTGACAAATGCCACATTGACATTTAGATGGATTTTATGGTCTGGTGCCAAAGTTGAGGTGAATAAATCACTCAATATGGAAGACAGGAGAATGGAGGCTCTGCACCAAATTCAAGGGTACTTAGCAATTGCAACCTGAGGTACCTCGAGTCAGACACAATGAAAGTTCATGGAGGCCATCAATACAATAGATGTTCGAAAGGCAATTATTTAAGAGAGACTAAATAAATGAGCAGAGGAACAAAGTACAATAAATCCTGCTGTCACAATCACAAATATGAAAAATTATTCAGTTTTAATGATTAGATTGATCACATTCGTTAGATGACAATTCCAAACAATAATAAGGTACTACATGTGACGGTGCAGTACAAGTGAAGGTAAGTGACAAAAAAGTGCAAGAATATATACAGTGCACATAACACAAAATAGTCTCAACCAACAGGGCAAAACTTAGTTATGGAGAAACAGCAAATTCAACAAAATCAAGGTTCTTTCTCAAAATAGTCCTTTAATTAATGAATAAGCGGTTAAGAGATAACAGTTGACGTTTCAACAACAAATAAATGATTTAACAGGGTCTTCCTCAGGTCAGATGTAGCAACTAGGAGAGAAATAGGAATTATCAAGGTTAAGAAAGGCTCGAGAAAGAGATCTCCCAAAAATATATAGTAACTAATTGCTCACTTCATCAAGCATGCAGCTATATCTAACAATTGAGACCATCAAAGATGACATAGGGTTGCCTGTACAAAGAGAAAATCCTATAATATAATCACAGGTCAAAAACCAAGGGTCACTCACAAAATTGAGTGATAGTCCCTATAACTACACCAGATGTAAGCCGGCGCACATCTATCCAACAATCAAAGTGGAGAAAGAATAAGTGGTCAGAGCGAAAAGGAAATATGCAACAACAAATGTGAGACCCTCTTGCCTCCAAAAGAATCTGTTAAGAAAAGCCCAAGATTTCACATGCACCTACTAAAAAAATAAGTGCCAACACCTAATCAACGGGTTAGTAAGGGCACACACAAAAAAGAACCTTCTCTTAAATTAGAAGGAATCTGCTGGAAGCAAAGAAATTATCGCCATAGCGCTTTCCTGGAAAAAACGTGGAATGAAATAAAGTCAGAGTCAGGAAAAACAGTACTGTGGGCACAAGCATTTCACAAAATGAAGGGTACATCCCCGCACAGCAACATCACAGCTCGGTGGTCTGTGGGCTAAAATTTGGTGTTCAAACAGAGAAATGTGCCAGAGTCAGGCATTAAATAGAACACATGGAAAGAAGACTTGAAAAAGTATTCCCAAGACTCGAGTGACTCTGTGCACCATGTTCAAAGATCTGTGGGTCATGCATCCGGTATGAATGCATCATAATTATTATTACAGCAGGATCATTTGTACTTTGTTCCCCTGCTCATTTATTTAGTCTTTCTTAAATAATTCCCTTTACGACATCTGTTGTATTGATGACATTTATACCCTAGATCCATTGGAATACACGGTATTCCCCATTTCTTTATTTGAAAGTTCATGGAGGACAGGCTGTGTTACAGCATTTTAGAACAGCAAATGTTTGCAAAAATATATAGGGCCTTATTATGAGTTTGGCAGTCTTCTTCTGGGACCGCCACTGCGGCAGTTCCAGGAAGACCGTCAAGCCCGTGGTGAACCCACCCGCTGGATTACAAGTTGAATCCAGGGCGGGCAGGCGGTGCTGCAGCGGTGTCACGGCGGCGGGTATGTTAGGCTCATAGGAGAGCCTAAACAGCATACCGCCACTGTGACAGCACCTGCAGCACGTTTGTGCACGGTGTGGCATGCACCATGTCATGCATGCCACACAGTGCACAAACGTAGGTGCGATTCTAGGGGGGCACAGCATGTTGCCCCCCCCTGCACGCATCCCCATGGGCAGAATCACCATGGGGCCCTGTTAGGGTCCCCTAAACCAGCATTTCCACCACCCTTTTCATTGCAGGGTCCCTGCCGTGAAATGGGCAGTGAAAATGTAGGTCATAATATGATCTGTGGTACCGGCATTGGCACCGCTAGCATATAGGGGCCTTTTCCACTCCAATACCGCCATGGGATCTTGGATCCCAGCGGAGGCGGCGGTCATGTGGTGGTCCCACCATCACCATCGTAATATGGTGGATGGACCGCCGGGGTGGTGACGGTCAGACTGCCAACGCGAGTATGGCAATCCCATGACTGCCGTACTTGTAATAAGGCCCTTAGGCTTATTCTCTGTGATGAGAAGTTCTCCCCTGCCCCCATAGTTGCTAAATAGTTGGGATAGTCTACTGCAAATGCCTTTGAAAATATAAACCAACAGGGGGTGAAATTAGGCAACAATGTCAAATAGAATATCGTCTTGAATAGATAGATCAGAATAAAAGCTCATTACAACACCAAAATGTAGGAAAATTATGGGAACTATTGGCCTGATTTACGGTTTGGGGAGAGGGCACTCCGTCGCAATGGTGACGCAGTACCCTCTCCTCAAAACAGAAGGACTGCCCGCCTTATTTAGAGTTGGGCAGACCTTCAGTATGTCTGACTACACAGTCTCCGCTGGCCCAGAGGAGTAAGTGCTGTCCACCTGATGTAATGTGGGTGGTCAAATGGACAGGTTTCACTGTCCGTCATCGCCAGGTAAAACCTTGCAATAAAAACTGCAGAATGAACCCCACATCATGGGAGAAATCTCCCATGGTTTGGGGGTCATTAGCTTTTCTATTTTCAAAAACAAAATCCTGCTTTTGGATTTTTGAAAATAAAAAAGTATGTTAAAAGTTTGATGGGTGGTACCATCATGTTGACAGAGCCGTCCGTCAACCTTTTATTACATTGACAGGAATCACAGTGATGACGGTTCCTGCCAATGTAAGAAATGTCTGCTGGGGCGGGAGAAACCTCTAAATTCAGAGTGTGGTTACTCCGTCAAGGCGACTGAGTATTTTACTGTACCCTGAAGTCTAAATCAGCCCCTTTATACCAAAGTTGTCTATCAATCTCTGAAGAAATGTTATGAAGAACATTGTTTTTTGAAGCACTAAGGATGTCTGGACGATTGTGCTACTGAATATTGACACCAAAAATATCTTGGTATAGGAATATCAAGGGCAGAATATTGAGGGATAGAATATTGAATGATGAGTGCATATAGGAAAGTATAGATTTGCTATTCCTAACTCCACATCTACGCACCTTGTTTATTTATGTACCATGTGGGTAAATATATGTGGTGGTAGGTGTAGAAAATCTAGACTTGCCTGTCAATATTGGTTTTCAATATTTTGTTTTTGATATTATTACCCACCAATATTGTGGGTTTGATATTCATGGGACATACCTTCTGGACAACAGGCAGACCCAAAGTTCCAGGATACCTGAGGAGGATGTATGTTGAAAGGAGCAAAGTATGGGGATGGGTAAAGAAATATGAGATGGGATGTAGACGGAAGCTCATGAGTAAAGCTGGGGAGACATGTAACAAGTATTTCTGCCATTTAGGAACAAGGCACACTTTGGTTAAGTGAAAGGCAATGCCATGAGGCAGTTTTCAAAGCACAAACTTATGAAGCAATTGTTTAATTGGCAAATGATTTGGTACTTAGAAAGGCAATGCGGACTGTAGGTCCAGACTCTAAGGCATTTGGCACAATCCCTACTTAGGATAGGCACTGTCGCAGATAACAAAAATCGAGAGATCACCTAAATTGAAGAGAGAAGAGATGCCAAAGAAAGGGGCTGTGAGTTCCCACTTGGAGATCCTGGGCAACTGGAAGCAAGTGCCGACCAGCATGTCTATGTTTAATCACGAAGTTCGGGAGAGGAGGATAGGATCATAGGATACTATTTAAGAGTGAGTTAATTTGTGTAGGTGAAGAGGGGGATTATAGGAATGCTTTGTTTACCTTCATATTTAGGACAATTTCTTATTGTGTACTGTAAGGGGGATTAGGGTGTGACATTATAGGACTTCTCTTCCTTCTAAAAAGATCCTTTTTTCAAGTGAAAAACCAACAAAGGATTATTTGCCACCATATACCACAAGGAGCCTTCAAATTCTTGACCTCCCCAGTCCCTCTAAACATCCTAAAACCCAGGAATGTCTGACATTATCTAGTAAGAAGAGAGTGAGACACTAATTAAGCAGTCAATTTACATTCTCCTTTGTTATGTAACACCAAGATGATCTTAATGAAACATGATAAGCAACAACTTGGTTTTAACTTGATCATTTTGTTGAGTGGCATGCAGTATTTTAATGTGTCACCCCAATAAAAATCCCACTTTCCGTTCCCGCTCTCTGTTGGGTTTTGATGCAAAAGGCTGAAGGATGCTAGAATTACCTTCTGAGCAAACAGGGACGAATTAGAAGCATAAATAATATGCAGGATTGAAGATGGGTACAAAAAATTAACTGATTCAATGGACTTTGTTTTGATGTTTTCTTTCAGGACCATAGCTCTTCACAGAAAAATACTTTAGTCTAAAATGTCATGAAGCAGACAGGTTTGTGAGCTGACCGTGGTTAGTTCAGTTCATGAGAATCCCACACAGAAAGAGACAATATTGGTTGGTTAATAACCCTAGAAATTAAAAATTAAGCAATTCATTTCCAAGTGGACCATGAATAGAACCTCCTAATCCACCCACAAAGAGTTAACATTTTGCCTGTGTCAGTTTATGCGTATTTAGCAGCAAAGGCTTACTTGTGGTGGAAAATATAGCTGTATTATTTTTAAGACACAATGAGCGCTTTTACCAACAGGTTAGGCCAACTCTTTTAAAGTCTTATATATCCCATACAAGCTGCAACATTTTGTGGGCTAAGCACAATTCAGATTGGGAACATTTAGGCTAAGATCATCTCTGCACACTCCTTTTGGCAATTTGTGCTTGTCTCTAGCTTCTTCGTGAATCCTGCATTTGAGCAAAGAATCTCTTAACCAGTCCCCAGCCCGACATACAAGACCTCATATGATCAGGAAGAAGGACTGTTGAATAAATAACAATTTCTGGTGTAATAATGAAAGGCTATGATTGAAACAGTCACTGTCTGTTTGGAGTTACCACTAATCCACCTGAGATCCTAAATAGGCTTGGGGTCTAACAAACCAAGCAAAGGTTTTTGAACTTTCTCCTCTACTGAAAAGGCAGGTTAAGCTGTGCACAAACTTCTGTGTCCTGATGAATGCTTTTGATCTACGTGTTTCAGTGTGCTCTGAAACATGTTGACGCTTATACTGAGCAGTGGGTTACATCCCCTTTGATCAACAGGTGTTGGAATGACAGTAACAACGTGTTGATTATGTTGAACAAAACGTTTGCTCTTTTTTGCTTTTTTTTTTTTTAGTGCTCTAGCTACTTGTTGTCACTGCTTCCAGTGAGGCACTCGACAGTTCATATGTGCCATACCAGAAACCTTTTCCAATTTTACCTAACAAGGGCTATACATGCTCCATATAACACCCGCCTGATGACTGGAAAGCTAAAATAAAGAATTATAGTGAGCCAAATACCATGTTCCAAGAGTCCAAGGCAATTATACGACCCTTATTTTTCATCCCCTTTGAAATGCTTTCCAAACGCCTTGGATTCAACTATTATTAGTTTTTAATACATTTTTATTCGCTCTTTATTAAAATGGTCTATCCAACATCGAGTTTTAAGAAAGATTGGGTAAAAAAATAAATTGCATGATGCCCTGCTAACTGTGGCAAAGGTCATTTGATGTCACTTTTGATTAGGGATAAAAGGATTTGTGATGACACTCCCTGCGATTTTGGTCAAATGACCCCTCTGATCCTCTGTTCTTCTGGTCCATGATTTGCAAACTGCCAATGCTCAGACGCACTTGGCGTGTAATCTCACCACACACTGGAGCTGCCTTACAGCGGCACACCACAACCTATAATTCATCTGCAAAAATAAATCAGATTCATGTTTACATGCTTACATTGGAAGCCTGACCACTCAACATGTTTGTAATTTGAGAGGAGTATGCCATTTCAGAGAAGCCCATTCCCAGCTATAAATACCGTAGCCTTTAGAAGGAATCGAACTCCAGAACCGATGCTGCGAAAATAGACCCAAACCATGCATGCGTTATCCGTCCCTGCGTCTTTGGCTCTGAGAAACCCTGCTGTGTCTCTTAAAAGAGCCAGCTGAAAACCGAACCTCATTGAACTGTGCTCAAGATTTCTTGATTAATGCGGCGCAGGGAAAAAACTAATTTAGTTTGCCAGTAAATGTAAGTAATAATATTATTCGAGCTAATGCATCAACTGCCCCTCTTTAAGGCCAAGGGAAAAGCAACTTGTGTTAACAGAAACATGAGTCCTTAAACCCCAGTTCATTTCCATGGCCTAAACCATAATAAAATCAACAGTTGCCAATTAAAGTTGGAAGTGACAGAAATGTGTAAGCCACAACAATTTCATTTAGGATTCGATATGCCAATTGACTGATTCACTGTGTTAGTACTAATGCAGATATTCTCTCTAAATCCACCTTTTAAAGTGAAGTGGTTTAAACTGTGAAAAAATATAAATCTTTTCATGATCGGGGTATGATTTCCTTTTGATTACTGGGAAGCAGGTCACAGTAACAGATTAGTACTATTTTGGTCACAGAGCGGATGACAGCAGAGTCAGATGACTTTTCAGAAACAGATGCCAATCTGGTGGCAATAGCGTGTAGACCATGATATTTTAGCCACAATATATTTATCTAGTAAACAGGTAGGATTTGCACTTTCTAATGCAGTGTGCAGGAAGCCTGTCAGTTACTGTCCATTTAGGGGACTGACAACTGATTTTAATGTCTCTCTCCCCCACTCACAAAAAGTTGGACTAAAGTAAATGTGAAAGTAATTCTATGTGTTAGCTATGGATGAATGACATTGCAAAACACATCAAACGTTTACCACCAGTTTGGGCCTGGCTCTGTATGGCAGTCTGGGGCTCCGTGAGCCTTTGTACAGTTTTATTCCCAACAAGAGAGGACAGCACCGTGCAGGGCAGTGGAGTGTTTAGTTATCTGCATGTGGGCAGGGCATGCCTCATGAGAACAGTTGTGCATTTTTAAAATCCGTAGAGGAAGACATCAGATTTCTGCAGGTCAATGCAGGTTTTCCTTTTTCTTTTTCAACCGTTTGTCATGTCTATGCTTAGTAGATATAGTAAACAGACTATTGCCTGCTACTGTATGTGTACGAAAGCAGTCAAGAGACTGCTAACAATGTGCGCAATAAACACACTACTTTTCGGCATGAAAGGTCCCACAGCAGGCTTGCAGGAAAGGTAAGAAGTAAGGGGCATATTAGCAAGACTGGCGATAAAATTATCGCCGTTTTAGCGGCAGGAAACTGCCGCTAATACAGCGATAATTGGCTTGCTAATATGCGTTATAGAATTCCAATAGAAGCCCAGGTTAGATGTGCAGGACATCTAACCTGGGCTTCTATTGGAATTCTATAACGCTTATTAGCAAGCCAATTATCGCCGTTTTAGCGGCAGTTTGCTGCCGCTAAAACGGCGATAATTTTATCGCCAGTCTTGCTAATATGCCCCTAAATTTTGTCAAAGTTTTTTTGTTGTGTTACTTACCTTGCTCATCTGACTGCTGCCTCACACTCATATGTGCCAAAAAAGAGCCCATCACCATGCGGAAGCCTAACCCCTTCCAAGGGGCACATTCACCCCATTCACCCTGGGTGTCTTAACCACATGCGTCCTTTCCCCCCCATAAATCATTCCAGTGACGACATGATATGGTGCATAGAAAGGCCGCAGTTTATTTCACACATGGATTATACATCTCACAACTTATTGGTTGGTCATTCATATCCTCCATGTTAATTTACATCATACATTACTTTTCCGTTTGGCTTTGTCCTTTTATGATGGCACTAACTTTGTTCGATGTGCTCCCTACGCAAGGTTTCAGTGTTCATGGTTCCATGCCTCCCTTGCTACCGATTTTGTGGGCGTCCGCTTGGACCGGCCCGGGCTGCAAGTGCCGTTTCGCGTGCTTGGACCCTTGCTGGTCATTCGACCGCTCCCCAGTGCACCTGCCATGTGGCATCCCAAGGACACTGTGAACTGTGGAAAATGTTGAGCTGTAATTTAAATAGCAAAACAATTTCTACGCCACTGTGAGCCTTGGAAATGCATCCACTCTCTTAAGTCTAGATCTTCATAGATGCAAATGATCTTGTAGAGTCCTGTCCTAAGCTGTACTGAGATGATGGAGCTGGCTGATTTTAACAGCTTTGTAGACGTGGTGATTTTCCCATCTTTGTAAGTATGAGTACACCTTCTATTCACCAGTACATGTGGTCCTCTAAAATAATGGCTGCTGGTGACCTTTCACATTGGTTGGGGTATAATACTTGCCACAAATTGTAGCATGTTAGCCATAATTCTTCTAGAGGGACTTCTTACTCATTTGCACCCACTCATTCTCATTCACACTGACTTGCACTCACACTTACTCGCTCTCGCTCAATCACTCACACTTACTCATTCTCACTTAGAATCACTTGTTTTCACTCATTCTCATTCAATCCCACTCACATTTTCTCTCACTCACACTCACTTTCAGTGAATCTTACTCTCATTCATACTCACTCTGAATCACTCACTCTTTCTCACTCACTTCCTTTGTCACTCACCCTCTCTCACTCATTTTAATTCACAAACATACACACACATGCTCAGAAATGCTCACAAAAACACATGCTCTCTCTCACACACTTATATACACTCACACATTCACCATCTATATTTGAAATCTTTTTTCACTTACCTCAGCTGCCTGTACAGGCCCTGTTTCTCCTTTTTTTGCTCTGTTGACCCTAGGGTCAGGCGCACAGTTGAAGCAGAAAATTGAAAGCTTGAACCTGCACAGTTGCAGGTTCCACAGTCGCAGAGTAGAGTGGCAGGCTTATTGATGTGCATCCCAGGGCTTTGCAAGGGTTAGGTCTAAAGTGCAAGGGGCTAGCTTTCCCAGTAACACTACTGCTCATTACCAGTCGGAGGCCCTGAGGCATAGCAGGGCCCTGAGTCCAGGGCTGGAACTCCGCTTTATGCACCTGTGCTAGACATCAGACAGATATCTCTACCTGCCTCAGGCTGCTCCATCCTCTCTGGTATGAGTGTAATAAATATGGGCAGAAAACAAGGAAGGTGGAGCCCTGATGCCTAAAAGGCAAGCTGGCCCTGTAACCTAAAGTTTACCTAGGTTTGTTTGACTTAGTTATGAGATGCCCCTGGGGCTGTCAGGTTCTGACCTAAACTATTTTTGATCACTCCCCAGTGATGTCCCATAAATAATGATGCAGTTGGGACAGGGACATTTGGGGAATTTAAGAAGGAAAAACTCACCAGTGTTCAAAGACTTTATTTGCAAGGATAACATTTTTTTTTACAAACAAATGTGAGGTCCCCTACTCGTGTGATTACTTTGTGGGATCCTTTATTGCAAATGGCTTTTCATCTCAAGAGAGCCAGGGACCTTATCATCACTGATGGATGAACTACAAGAGATTTGGTGGCTAAAGCTGAAATACAATGTTACGAAATATAAACAGGTCCTTGCTGAAATTATAGCTACACTAGAGATTTATAATGTGATGTTGCAAGTCCCCAAGGAGATATTTGAAATTCATTGTGGCTGCAGGAAGATAATGGTATGATAAAAGGGCCTGCAAGGCGGTTGTCATGGTCAGAGAAAATCTGTAGAAAAGGATAACATTGTAATGAGGGAGGATCAATATGTTAGGCAGATATTCAGGTTCTCTAGCAAAATGTTCTCCATGCCAGGGTCGCCCCACTGCCTTTCAGCACGGAAAAAAGGAAAAATAAAATGATAATAACGAGATGTTATTATCTTTTGATTTTTCTGTGCTTGGGCAGTTTTGTGGGGCAGGTTAAGCTGAGCAGGGGGAGGCGTGGTGGCACATGCTTTACAGCCTGGGTGGAGAACATGCCCAGGCTTCCATTCCCCATCTGAGTGCCAAACAACGGCGCTCAGACCAATCACAATGCTGCATTGCAGCATCGTGATTGGCTCAGGGGAGCCTGGGTGCTTACCAATCACAACGCTGCATTGCAGCATTGTGATTGGCTTAGGGGAGCCTATCCTGCTTCCGGTTCCAACAGAAGCTGGAAGAGGACAGAAGAGAGGCGGTGGCCGGCTAGCCGGCCGGCCGGCAGGTAAGTTTTTTTTTTTTTTTATTTTCTTCCCCCTTAGCCCCCTCCCCTCCCCACTACCGATTCGCGGGAGCAGTGACGACTGCTCCATACAAAAGACACCTGAATTATTGAAGCATCAGCAATTTTATATCTGATTGAACTGTCCTAGAATAAATGCTGAGTCATTTTCAAGCACATATTTGCTGCTTTTAGTGACATGCTGTGAAAACATACTTAAAATATGTTAGTATTATGATCAGATACACCTATAAAGGAAAATGCTAACCCTATATGTCATCACAGTGTGTTCACTATCAATTAAATCTGAATGTTGCCTTCTACTTGCTTGAAGCTTCCCATGGCATAGTGTTAATTGCAAACCTTAGCAGACCCAGAAGCCATAATGTTCCATGCTGTACATTGCACATTTTCCAGTAGCATAAAGTTGGACAAGGGAGGAAGGATTTTGTGAGAATAATGGAGCTAGTATTCAGGGCCGACCATCTCCTCCTTGAGGCAAATATCCTGACTCCTGCACATTAGATAACTTTTTGCTGAGAATAACAAGTTTCTGTTACATGGTCTTGTTACGTTGACTTGTATTGAAAGAAACTGAAAATTTACTAGGTCGATTTTACATGTTATAGATCTTAGCTCCAACTGACCCTTTTCTTGCGAGAGCCCTGGTCATTTGAAAGGACAATTGTCTTTTGATCTTTTGCTTTGCTGACGACTATTTTGCATTAAACGCTAGTTAGACTTTAGGCTTCCCAACGTCTTGCATTTTATTTTTGAAAATTTAGTAGGTTGTAGTAGGGAGCGTATTACAAGTATCAACAAATTATTACTCCTGAATTCTTTATAGCAATCACTTTATTTGATATATAAAACCAATATACGAAATCTTGAAACATTATTCATATCACAAATTCATAAGACCATCTTATTTGTCAATGGGTGATTCATTGTGCAATCCCGTCACATTTACATCAATGTACACTTAGATTGAGATGCCCATTTTATACTTTTTTCGATATTCCACGTGGATTAACCTTCCATTGTGTGACTGACTCCCACAGGGTAAGACTCTCACATGTAATATGGAGGTCTGATATGAAACATACAATTGAAAAGTTGTTTAGCACAGATTATGAGTGTTGTGTTGAGCAGCACATATAATAAAAAACAGACCTCAAGTCTACAACAATATACAGGTGGGCTCTATCCATAGAGAAGGCACTCTAAACAATATTCTTTACCAAGAGAAACCAGGAGCTTTTTTTAATAGGTCCAGCACACTTACTCCTAAGTGAGTAAGTGATCTATAAACAGGGGGAGTGTGTAGTTAATAGGAGTCCATGGAGAAAACGGAGGAGGGGGTTTTGTTGTGTTCCAGTACAAATAGAACACTGCATTAGGAGCAGGTGCCCTCACACACCCCGGAAGGTATCATGCTTCAACTAACAACTCACACACCCTAACTTCATCCTATGGCTACTAAAAGATCTCCAGCAAAGATCTCCCTCATGGGTGCCAGTCGGGCATTGCAGCGCCAGCCCGACGAGGAGCAAGCCCAATGATGAAGCAAGACCTTCCAGGGTGTGTGAGCGCACCTGCTCCTATTGGAGCGTTCTCTTTGTACTGGAACACAAAAAACCTCCCCCCCCCCATTTTCTCCCTGGACTCTTAGGAACTGCACACTCCCCCTGTTTATAGATCACTCTAAACAATATATCAGAAAGGTGAACTGGTGGGATATGATGAGTTAAGACTTCTCTTTTTGAGCCCTGAGGAAGCAGTAGCACAACTGCGAAACACGTGTTGGCTGTACCCTCTAATTTTGTTGCCAAAAGGGTACTGGCTTAGTGGGTGAGCAGTGCAGGTCCCTTTTGTTCAGTTAAGTAAAAAATACAAAGTGTTGTTTTATTGTTAACACCTACCCTGTTCTTTAATTGCATTAATTTGGGGCATTATGGGGTAGATTTACTAAATGTTCATGCAACGCAATGCAGCAAGGCAAGTTGATGTACTGTGTTACATGAGCAAATGTGAGTTGAACAGCACAATATTTGGAAAGATATGGCTCTGCTCTGTTCTGTACCTGTGTTGGTGCACTTGTAGCTGGCTAGGGCCAATGCAGGCATCCTTGTGTCATATCTTAAGGTTACCTGCATTGTGGTCAGGACTGTTTTTGTGCAGGAAGGGATACATTCCTGCAGAAAAACAATCCTCAGAGGCATATTCCACTTCTATGTGTGCTTCAGAATGCAGCACACATAGAAAAAGGAAGTAACAAGGAGTTATGAAAATATTTCTCCTCATTGCTCCTCTTTCGGGTAGTGACCATTTTGGCGCAAATGCTATTTAATGTGTATGATAAATAGCCCCCATTACAAGTTTCTGGAGAATAACATGCTAATTTTGGTGCTTACCGCACAAAATCTGCATGGTACGATAAATACTGCAAACTTTCCCTCACATAAATTCTGCCAGATTTGACCTACTGAAATGTAACAAAGGGTGAGATTTTTAACACACCCCGTAATTACCAGAAGCAGTAAAAACCAAACCCATAATTCCAACCCGAAGCGCAAACACAGGATTTTGCAGGGACTGTAATACACTGGCCTACATGTAATCAGGGTTATTATGTTTAATTTGTCATATGTATTCAGATGTGTATAAGTACACTTCCAATGTCCATGCATACAGCACACAGTACGTATTGAAATATAGGGAACATAATAATGTGCATTAATTATTACCCAACTAAATACCACTCAGTAATGAATGTCTTAAGAATGGAACTTTGATTGAGCCATAGAAGGATTTAAACGTATGAAAAGCAGATTTTTGTTGCATGTGCATGACCCACTGAACTATTTACCAGAATCACAACTTTGCCAACTGCATATTAAAAATGGCACTATGCAGCAAATGCAGGAAGCCACTGAGATATCATATTAGGATTTGAGCTTGTGAGATGCATTTTATGTGCAATGCTCGCAAAATGCACATTCAAACTGCAAGATTGTGGTGACTTATAACAAGGACGAAGCCAAGTACAAATGTGTATCGACATATGTACATAAAGTGTGATAAAGGGCGCTGTAAATGGGAGTTTTACTTTCCCTTAGGCTGTGACACACCCTTTTAACTTGAAGCAAAGATTATGTCATGTTATTGAAGTGCCTGCTGCAAAGCAAATGCAAGTGCCTGTGATTTCAGTTGAGGGTACACTGGCAGGTAGTCTTATGGCCTGTGAGGGCAAGGAAAGGGTCTCTGGAAGCTAGTGAAGGGTTTCTAATTGGCTCTGAGGAGCCTGGAGGGGTGGTTGGATGTCTCTTATGGATCAAAGTGGCTAGCTGGGGTACTTTGAGGGTATGTGAGGGTCAGCACAAAGGGTGTGAGGGCCTCCTGAGTTGTTCCTAAAGAGTGAGTGATAGCTCTAAGTGGCAGCAGAGGGCCTGGCAAGGGTGTCTGATGGCAGGTAGTCAGCTTCAGAGAAGCAGCTGAGGGAACATGGGTGTGGCTTACAGCTAGCATGGGAGCTCTGAGAACCGGGTGAGTGGCTTTGAGAGTCAATAGGAGTCTTAGAGTTTCTGACGTCAACTTGAGGGGCTTTGAGAATGAATGGAAGAGTCCACAAGGACTCAGAAAAACTAGGAAAGGCCGCAGTTCTGGCCAAATACATTTAATAGTCATCAGTGAGATTTTCAGAGCCAACCAGTGAGGCTTCAAGGACTCTAGCGACTGTCAGGGAAGGATTGAAGGTCTATGAGAGCCATGTCAAAAAATATGAGGGTCAACTGGTAATCTGTGTGGACTGAATGAGAGTTGTGAGGGCTAGCTATGGGCTTTTGAGGGTAGACGTATTGTGTCTCTAGGCCAGCTAATTCTTTGGTGCCTCTAACCATCAGCAGAATGTGACCTATGGTGGGCTAAGATCAGGTTGATGGTGTTTGTGCAAACGTTGAGGGCCAATAGAGTGGTTTGAAAAACAGAGTAGATATGAGTGCTGGCTGAGTGAGACTCCGGATCATTTAAAGGTGACTCAAGGTCATCAAAGGATGCGAATGCCAGATCATGGCTTCTTTTATTTGGTCAATTGCTGAACCCTGAGGACTCTCTGAGGGCCAGCTGGGGGTGTCTTTATAGACTGCAAGGGTATCTCTGAGGGCAGATAATGGTAGCATAGGACCTATTAGAGTTGGTCGAGAGGCAGCTGGGATCCTTGCGGTTAGCTGAAAGTCTTTAAGGAGTGGCTCACATTTAGGTGGACCATATTAGGGTCTGTGAGGACATTATGAGGCAATGTGGGAGCAACTTAAACCCCTGAGAGTCAGCGAATTATCTGTGAAAGCAAACTTGTGGTCACCATGACAGTCGGAAGAGGGTGACAGTGTGCATTTTCAGGGACCCTCACGAGCCAGCTAAGCTGCTGTATGTTCCAGTAAAAAGGTCTAATGGCCAGGGTACCCAGCGTAAGGGCTCGGAAGAAAACCATATGGGTTCTTGCCCATCCCTCTCCCTGCCTTGCCTCCTGCATGCACTAGTGTGAATAGGAGGAGCTCTGAGCAGGTCCTTGCTTCTATTCTGTCTCCATGTGCACACTCCCAGACACAGATGAGACCCAGAAGAAGCCTCTGTCTCCCCCGGCCACCTTCCTGCGATGCTAGGGTCCGGACAACTCCACAGCTACCCTGTGCCTCCATTCTTGTCTTTCTGTTGCTCATACTACTCCTGTAAGGATTGTGAGGAACGCGTGCTTTGCTGCTGCCATGCTACTACTGTTTTCTCTTTGAAGGATGCTTATATTAATGCCTCCTATGCTGTACCTCTTCTGTGTTTGAGGGAATCTTACACTACTGCTCCCATTGTTGCACTGCTGTTTTGTGTGCATGTTAGGTAAGCTGCTCACATCCCTGCTGTGCCTGACCAGTGTGTTTGAGGGGCCCATGCACTACTACTGCTGCCTGTGCTTTATGCACTGTTGGGATCAAGTGGTATTTAGTGTTTGCAATGCAAGGATGTGGCATGCACCAGTTAATATCATTTTTTACTGCTATCCTAGCGTTTAACACTAAGCAAGTCAGCGGCAGCTGATAAGGAACGGGCGCGGGGAGGCGGGGAGACGTGGGGGGGGGTAGAAAATTTAACAAAAAGAAAGAAAACGTACCTGCGGTCTTGTCGAAGCTGCCGCCTCTCCTCTGTCTCAGGAAGCACCTGGGCTCTCCTAAGCCAAATGCAGCATTGTGATTGGTTCCCCTAAGCCAATCATAATGCTGCAATGCGTCAGATGGGGACAGGGAGCCTGTGCATGTTCCTCACCAGCCTGTGCATACAGCCTGGTGGAGAAGATGCAAAGTGTGCATGGCTGTTTGGCTGGCCCGGCGCACTTTGAGAGTGAAAACCATTCCTCCCCCTGGCCCCTGCTCTGGCCAGCCCACCACTCCCCGCACCTAGGAACAGAAAAATAAAATGATAATAACGTCCAGATATTATCATTTTATTTTTCCTCTTCACTGCTCTCAAATCAGTGGGGCTACGCTCCTCCGCCTTAGCGGAGAAGCCGCCACTGAAACAAGCATCCCTTAGTTTTCTATTTCTTTGTTTTGGTAGTCTTCAATGTATACAGTTGACCATTGAGCAGATTACATCACTTGTGGGCGGGGCAGGTCTTTTTTCATTCAGCATAAAAAGTTTCAAGACAACTGCTCTAAGCTCCTTTAAATGTTATGAGAGAGATCTAAATGTGCCCATCTGGGCTGGAAAGAGTGGAGCCACTTGAACTAGTTATTACTTCCTGCACACTTTCTGAACCTGCGCCTTTCTTACCTTTAAGGTGAAAAAAATACATGACCTGCATTAAACTAACTGAAGGTGTATTTTTGTTGTGTTGCAGTTAATAAATTGTGAGCAAGATTTGAGCCATTGTCATCAATAAAAAGCAAGACAAGGATTTCTAAATCAATTTGATTTATTGAGGGCTAAAATAAGAGTGCCACCGAATTTTTGCTATCCTGGGGAAACACATTTGCGCAGGGTTCAAAATTGCAAGAAGTCCACACCCACGCATACGCATTTTCCCAGTTAATTTCCAGCAGGTATCATTATGCGTATTTTGGTGCAGAAAGTACCACAATCTTAATGCTATTCTGCATTTGAATGGGTAAAATTGTAGTTGGCAAAAATTGGCACCAAGAAAATTCCAAACTCTGGAGTGTCACGTTTTGACTTGTGTGATAATGAACACATAACACTCATGAGGCACTTGTAACTAGCACCTAAGGTCCTGATTACACAGTGGTTGGATTTATGTGCGGGGATACTTACTGTGTGGCTGGAAATACAAATGCCAGATAGGATCCCCACACATAAATCTAGATATTCCAAGGATGTAGAAAGCAGGCCCAAGTTGTGGGGGCTGAGTGAGAGAGGGTACTAAGAATCATCAGCGACTTACGGCTGGCCAGGAAGGGGCTGTCCCTGTGGATGCAAATGGGCTGTAGCCGAAGCTTCCTATGATTTTAACAGAAGGATTTTCCAGTCAGTAAAATTGTGTTCAGTGTTCCCACACCCAGGACATCGAGATTCATGAGAACCAAGGGGCATATTGACCAGAAAATGTCAGAGTGCGGAGCTGCGCCAAATTTGGTCGCCGCGCTCCGACATTTTCAAAACACAGGGATGCGCCATATTCACCAGAATACAGTGCACCCCTGTGTTTCCCCTAGCGCTGGCACAAAAAAAGCTGCCTAGCGCCAGCACAGGCACACTGCAGCCATGTTGCAAGGTTGCCTGCGCTGCAGGGGCGATTGGTTATGTGCAGGAAGGGACACCTTCCTGCACATAAACAACCAATAATGGTGATACGCGACTTTTATGTGTGCTGCAGAATGCAGCACACATGGAAAGAGCAAAAAAAGAGGAGAATTCCTTGTTGCACCATCCTAATGCCTCGTATTCCATGGGGTTAACTTTGGCGCTGCCTCATCCTTGTAAATCTGGGGCAGCATCAAAAAGCAATGGGCGGAACGCCCACAGCAACACCCATTGCACGCCTGTTTACCGCAGAGGACTGTGGAGGAAAGGGGCATATTTACACAGTGGCGCTAAGCCACTCAAAGTGGCTTAGCGCCACCTTGTAAATATGGAAAATGGCGCTGCGCCACCAGAGCATCAAAAAAGTGACGCTCCGGTGGCGCTGACGGCTTGTAAATATGCCCCCAAGTCGGCTATAATTGGGCAAGCCAGCATCGCACCCGGGAATACTGCTTCACTCAATTTATAATCAGGTCCAAAGAGTATCAAGATACACACATTTAACTATTAGGGCTGGCCAACTGCAGGCATCCTTATCTGTTTTGTTAAAGTGTATCTACAAGCCGCCTTGAACGCTACACTTGTGTTTTGCTTTTCAAGATCTTTTACACCAGAGCCAGCCCAAATACACTTTTTTGTCCAAGAATAAGTGAATGCAGCAGTCAGTGTACTCTCATAATATGACTTTTGTTCTCAGCCTGCCTCAGATTCGAAACAGACGTGTGTGCTGCTTTTCTCAGCTTCACCCTGGCGGCCCGCTTCCCCCTTTCCAATGGGACCCAACTTGTCTTTTCCACGCAGTAGCAGTCACTGTTCCACATTAGCAAATCATCAGTTCCATAGAGCTATAGTGTTAAATCTCACAAGCGCGTGGGTGTTTCATTAGTTTCCATCCGGTTCTTCTGCCAGTGATGATTTTTATTTTTATATTCCGGGCATTTGTGCCCTGATGGTGGGCTCTCCCCAGCTTGGAAATAAACGAAGTCTTCAGAATTTAGTAAAATGTAGTCTGGGGCCAAGGGCGACCAAGAGGAAATTTGAGGGTAAGCTTCAATAAGAGGAATATTGCCATTAGGGCTGGGCTGCCAAGTTAATATCCAGGATGTCACTCTTCCTAAAATACTAGTACTCGTGATCTTGCACACAGTCAATCCATCAGAATTCCACTACCAACCAAAATGTGTAATCCGTAGCTTCACAGCGGTAGTAAGTACCAGTAGCGGCTGGTGTGGGGGCAGAGTGGCGGGCGGGGAGGACGACGGGGAGGTGGGGTGGAGGGGGGAAAACAGACAACAATATACATTAAAAGAAAATACAAAGAACTTACCTGCCGCCCGACGCTCTTTTCCGTGTCCTCGCTACCACAGGCTGTAGATGCGGTGTCCTTCCTCCTAACGCTCTCCTTGGCTGACTAGAGCGGAAAGGGAAGGACTTCCGCCCTAGTACAATATGAAACCAGCCAATCAGATTGGCTGGGGCAGGCTAATCCAGTGCTCATTTTGAGGCTGGGGGCCTGCGGCTGCAATTCCTCGGCTGTTTCTCAGCCTTGGGATTGCAGGCTCTGAAGTGCGCAGGGCAGATTGGTCGGTTGTTGGCAGCTGGCCAATTTGACCTGCGCACTGGCAGGGGGCTGCATTATTCGGGCAATCGCACTGATCAGCCCCCCCCGGCCATCGCGCTGTAACAGCGCGAGCCTTAGACACATTAATAAAATGGTTTTTATTATCATTTTATTAATGTGTGTGCCTGCTGCACTCGCAGCAGGCGGGGCAATGCTCCTCCGCCATAATGGAGGAGCGGCCGCTGGTAAGTACTATATGAATCCAATTACCATACAGTATAATAGGAATTTGATCAAATTTTTTCCCACCACGCTTCTGGGCTCTGTATGACAATGAAAGTTTTTTCCTCCTAATGGACAGGGAACAAACCAGTCGCAAAATAATATTTTGCCTGGAAAAGTGAACGTCCTTCCACTGTTCCTGAGTAAAAGGCTTCGCCATCCAATGTTGCTGCTACTGTCCTGCAAACAGTCCACGGCTGCACATGGAGACTTGCCAATCTTAGAAAAATGTCAATAGCTTGGTCTGTTATCAGATTTTGGAGGTTGAAGCATTTTATTGAGTGAGTCGTAACCCTCAGGTGAGAGTGGGTTGGTATTGGGAGGGATTTCCCCTTAGATAATATGTTAATAAATGCGACCAAAAGGTGCATTTTTTACAGAGGTAAAACCAAATAAATTAGCTAATTAGCTGGTAATAATGCGTACAGTTCTGAGAAGAAATCACTGAAAACAAAGTGTGTGTCATCAATCATGATGAGCAACTATTCCTCGTCCCTTGAGTGAAATCATCCAATCTATCCAAGATTCTTGAGACTTCTCAACACTCATACCTTCTGTAGGTTCCACTGCTCTTGTCATCCTGAGCTTAGTCTTAGCATCAAGATTCCTGTGAGTGAATGTGCGCTGTAGAAAAACATATTCATATAGTAAAAAATGGTATTTCAGGATCAAATAGTGGTTAAGTCATGAGAATTCCAATATCTTTACTTTTAGCTTATTTATTTTCCTTCTGGGAATACATCACAGTTCATCAGAGAATTTAATGAGGCAATTGTCTTATTTAGTTTATCCCACCCCCTCCGATTATCTTAGAAGACTTTAATATTTATGTGGATATTAAATAGGATCCAGCGTAGACAGATTCCTTTTAACCTAATGCACCGCTGCTCCTCAGCTCAATAACACAATTCTGCTGCCCAGGCTTCTGGTCATGTCCTGGATCTCATTATAGCCGTTGAGGACTTTCTCTTGCTTATTTTGACCTCCCCTACTGCCTGAACACTTTTCTTCTGTTGTTATCATTCCTATAGCATTAACATATTGAGTGCTTTTGGTATCAAAACTATGACATCAACATGAAACTGGAGTATAGGCAAGCTCTTTTAAAATACAAATCTACATTAAGGGAGACTTGTTACCTACACTATTTCATTAGAATCCTTACAGCTACCAGGATATAAAATTATTTATTGACATCATAAAGGAAAGTTATATTGATGCAACAACAGGCTCTTATTTTACCTATCAACTTTTCTGTGAACAATTTACCAATTCTTTCTTCCTTAAAATTAGCAGAATTATTGATGATGAAGAATTAGGGCCTACTCTTTCTGCCGCAGCAAACACGGCCTCTGAGATCTCAACGTGGTCTGATTTCAAACTACTAGATAATTTTTTTCTACACTACCTCCTAATTCTGGTAAACCCAGCTCTCATGATTCCATTCACATTAAATTCCTTTCTTCCCATAAACACATTCTTAATCCTGTCCTATTAGATATGTTGAACTCATCTCTTCAGTCCAGAAAAGTTCTGGCCTTTTTCAGTTAGCCACTGTTCTCCCACTTTTGAAGAAACCCTCCCTTGGCTGTTGTCTAGCTCTTAATTATCTTTTTATCTCTTTTTTCCTGCTACTGCACAGATTCTGGAAGCCTTTGTAGCCTCTTATTTTTTTATATTTCTGGAACTATATAACATTCTAGATAATACTAGGCTTCAGACCTTATAGGGGTATGGAATTTGTCATAACTTCCATCCTAGGCGATCTTTGCATTGTGGCTGATGATGGCAGTGTCAATGCCTTGATCCTCTTAGATCTCTATGTGGCATTTGACAATGTTCACCATTCATTGTTCCTAAAGGAACTTGGTAACACCACAATTGGTGAGATTCTCTTGCAGCGGTCCCACTTGTTTCTTAATGATTACAGTCAGACACTAGCCCTAATTGTGTCACTTCATCACAGGAACTCTACTGTGCTCACCACCAAGGATTCTCTCACTGCTTCTTTTTTATCTATATCATAGACACTCAGCTTTTCTCACTCGCTAATTAATTTTTAGTTTTATTCCTATGCTAACAACACTTAAATACCCTGTAGAATGAGTAGTCACTCTTCTGACAACTGATTACTTCAATGCTGCATTTTTGAAGTGCTCTTTCACATGGCTCACCAGTGATTAAAAGTCAACACAGAGAAGAATGAGATTCTGGTAATTTGTGGTAAACCCAATCTATGACAGATCTCGATTTAGCATTTGGACTTCATCCCTTTCCCCAAACCTTCTGAATATGTGAAGAGTTATGTCACCAAAATGTATGATTCTCTTCAGATGCATCATTTTGTCTCTTTGGTGGTCTCCTCGTGCACGTTTGTTATGAAGAAGACACACTCTTCTTCCTTCTCTCTCATTTGAGGCCCTTAATACTGCTATCATGATGTTCATTGGGTTCAGATAGGACTACTGCAATAGTGTCTACCTTGGCATAAATTCCTTGCTGTCCCGTCATCTATAATCTATAGGCAGATGGCTCGTCATATTACCCTGGTGCCCCACTTTAGTTGATCCCTCCCCATTGTGAATTCTTTGCACTGGATTTCTCTTAGTACCAGAACTACTTTCAAAATTCTTTCCATTGTTGTTCGTTTCTTTTACGGTTTCTGCCTGGGATTTTATCACTTCTTGCCCTTTCACATACACACGCAATGGACCACTTCTCTCCACTCAGTAACTATTGCTCTCTGTTCCTAGGTTTCGCAGAATTCATCTTGAAGGACCTTGTTTTTCTCTGTTAGTACCTAATCTTTGGAACATTCTGCCCTTGGCGCTAAAGTCCATTTCCACTCATACTCAGTTCAGAAAATAACTCGTAATCCTTCTTTTCCATAAAGTGTTTGTCTGATCACTCTCTTCCAGATTGCTTCAATTTCCTGATCTCAGTGCCAAGAGGCACTCTGTATGGGAGTGTCCTTTATAACTCCCCACAACTTGACATAACATTTAGTTTGGAGAATTGAGGATACTTCTCTGTAAAATGAAAAGTCTGTGGGGCATATCAGCAAGGGACGGCGATAATTATCGCAAAGCGCGCTTAGCGCTAGGATAATTATCGCCGTCTATCTCTGGAATTTATCGCCCTGGTAGCGCGTTATTAACAACGCGTTACTCCAGGGCGATAAGAACTCCAGCGATAGCGGGGAAATCGCCGTTTTGCAGGGAACATCGCTGGTTTTCCAGCGATGTTCCCTGCAAAACGGCGATAACCTTGCTGATAAAAAAAATCGCGCTACCTCAGCTTTAACTCAGGAATTTAACGTCTGTTAAATTCCTGACTTAAGCATACTTTTCATGGGTCGTATCAGCAGAATCCATCTCCCATGAAAAGTATGCTTAAGTCAGGAATTTAACAGACGTTAAATTCCCGAGTTAAAGCTGAGGTAGCGCGATTTTTTTTATCGCTGCACCTCCTTGTTAATATCGCGAAGCTGCCTTCGCGATATTAACATGTGTTGTTTTCACAGCCACGCCTTCTTTGCATCTCATTAGCGATGCGAGGCGAGGCTGTGAAAAAACGGGCTCTACATCAAGGAAACACGCGCTAGCGTGTCCTTGATGATATTGCGATATAATTATCGCCGCTTTTCGCCCAAAAACGGACGCTAAAGTGGAGATAATTATATCGCCAGCCCTTGATAATATGCCCCTGTGTTTTTTAAAACAAAATGTGTACGTTTTCAGAAGCTATTGAACTGATATTTAGGGAAAATAGTTGAATTTCTTAAATGTACTTAAAAGTACTATTTGCTAAACTTGATTCCTTGGTACCACAGGGCGCCTACTGATATGGATTTTTTTATTTTGACTTCTGTGTAATTTTTATACTGGCTTATGCAATAACCATGAATCTTTAGCCAGGTTTTATGGATGAGGGATGCTGTGCTGAACATTTTGTACTGTTTTGCCATAATTGTTTTCATTATTTTCTAGGGAATCGTGAACCATTGACACTCTTGAGGATCATACGTCTTAGATGCATCATGAATGTATTGGAATATTTTGTCAGTACCACTTCAGAACCTCTGAAATTTTGACAAATGTATGTGGGAATTGTGTTGGAAAACGTCAGAAACCCCTGGCGGAAGGCTAGTTTGCTTGCTTTGCTCTTCTAGTACAATTTAGGACAAGAATTTATTCCACATCATTTTCACAATTCACCAGCTACAGCTGGAAACAAACCACCTGGGGATAACTTCCATGTCCAGAGATCTGTAAAAGTCAGACTAGGTTACCTCACAGCAGCACATCCAAACATGAGGCTGAAAACACACCCCAGCCTAGCCATATGTTTGTGACATTGCACTAACTGGCAGCTGGGTGGGGTGGGCAAGGGGGGTTGTGTGCCTGTGAGTGAGTGTGTGGAGACGGCTGAGATCTAACTCACTGTAATGCAAGGAAGAGTGTAATTGTCATACAAAATACATTTCTCCATTTCATTATTACATGCCCGTTATCACTGACATACTGTGTGGCAGGGAGAGGTTGCTGCTTTCCTACAGTGCGAAATGATGAGGTTCAAACTGCAAAGGAAATTAATGCATTGTAATAGCCATACCCACTTTTTCACCTGAAATACAGCTCTGCAGAAACAGTGGGCCGCTAGCCTCTATTGCCGCGAATCTAACTTGACAATTTGTCACAAATGCTTAAAGATGAGGTTTTTTAAATCACCCCTAATAGATGCTGTACACATTAGGGCGATTGGCATTAAAATAACTTTCACCTTAGCACTGAATTTTTCTTATGAATGATGCTCTTTTTTCATCATTTGAATGGCTTTTCATTTTGGATTTAACAGATTTGCATTTTTAATTTTAAATGTACATCTTTTAAGATTTAAAAACGATATTTGAGAAATGGTGTATTATAACGAATGAATAGCATACATACGAAGCCTAGTGCCTATATATGGCTATGAAATTCCATAGTGTATGTAATATATAGTTTAGGTACAGTGGGAGATGCTTTATCCCATATAAAATATGACGTCATCAACGTTGGCACGGTGAATTCGAGGTAGTACAAAAAATAAATCCGCAGTATGTGTTAATCTGCTGTGGGTTCTACCACAATGGCCCTAATTATGAGTTGCACAGTGCTGGGGCGATTTTATAGGACAGTAAAATTGTATGCACTTTTACATGCATGAAACCGCACGGAACCTCTATGCGATTTTACTGCATACATTTACCCCCTGCACTAAGCTGGTGGCAAATATATGTGGAGCTAATGCATGATGGAAGAGGAGGGTGGCAGGATGTAGAGGAGGGTAGGAGAAAGGCTTTTTTAGCAAGGGAAAGCAGTGTATGTTTCCCACTGTTATTGAAAAACAGCATGAAAATTTCATGCATTTTTTTGGTATGCTTTTTCCCGGCTGGAACAATTGGGTCAGGTTCTTCCACACCCAGTAAATCTGGGTGCCTAAAAACAAACCTAATTACTAAGAATCAGTGGGAGAAAAATGAATGCATGCATTAATTATGTTCTGCCTGATTTGTAATCAGGCCAGATATCGAGTTTTTAATAGAAATGTGTAAGAATATTGAATGCAGAATATCAATAGCCAGGGTAAAAAAACACACACACACACACATATATGAAGCATATTGCTAACGCCGCCGCAGTCGCAAGAAAGCCCGCACTCCAGGATAAATCCTTACCTTAAGTTGTTTATTCTAGCTGACGCGTTTCGACCAGTCTGGTCTTTATCAAAGCATGAAATGTGTAAAAATATTGAATGTAGAATATCAATAGCCAGGGTAAAAAAACACACAAACACACACATATATATATATATATATATATATGTACATACACACACACATTACCTAGTGGTGGTCATCACTGGGTAGTTAGGTCAGCTGTTTAATAGAAAAAGCATTTTTGTGTTGCTAATAACTTTGCCATCATTTGATGAATCTCCACAAAACTTTCTAAAAAGGTGCTACTTTTTGACTAGTTTGGGCATAGAAAGTTTTAGGGGGAAAGTGAAAAAAGTGGGATCCTAAAATGCAAAGTCCTCATGCATTTTCAGTAGAGTTCTTTAAGAAGGGCTACAGCAAAAATGGCTGAACGGAATTGCACCAAATTTGGCAGGATGCTAGATGTTTATCCACAAGTTGTGCTTTTTGTCATTTGGTGTAAATCCGTTCTCCAGTTTTTGAGAAATTAAGGTTAAAAAATAATTGTATATCTGGATGGTTCGGATCGAGGGACTCTTGCGAGAGTCCTTCTAACCCAATTAAAAAAAATAGAGCCTTCTGATTGGCCCGGGGGGGTGGCTTACCCGGGGCCTGACAAGGCTCCGAGAAAGGGCGTGCAGCCTCCCTCTTCTTTTAAACAAAAATGGACCGGGGGGATGGGGTCCCCAGGGCCTATTCAGGCTCAAGGAGAGAGGCCACATGGCCCCCCTCCTCTATTAAATATAAATATGTCCATGGGGGATAGGGTCCATAGGACCTTTTGAAGCTCTGGAAGTGGGGCCCCCTTCTCCTTAAATTTTGTGCCTGGGGAAGGCATCTCTGGGGCCTGATAAGGCTCAGGGAGAGTGCTGTGCAAACCCCCTCCCCTTATAAACAAAAAAGGCCCTGGGGGATGGGCCCCCAGGGCCTATTAAGGCTTGGGGGGGGCACAAGGCACAAATGCACAAAGGCCAACCATATGCTTCGCATGGCAAAGACTATTGGCTGTCTGGTGAGGATTTGGCTGCAGGGCCTGGCTGCAGGCCATATGAGATGTCAAAAATTATGTCATAAATTATGCCATAAAACATGTCATGAGTGATGCAATATGTGCGGTCATAAGCAGTGCATGGTG
Organism: Calotriton arnoldi; assembly: GCA_963921515.1. Lineage (NCBI taxonomy): Eukaryota > Metazoa > Chordata > Amphibia > Caudata > Salamandridae > Calotriton > Calotriton arnoldi. The sequence goes on along the minus strand of CAWUFW010009431.1, from coordinate 536,766 downwards.
GGGGGCACACGTTATAGTTTGCTTTGCTAACTATAACTGGTGAATTTCAGTGGTTTTTTTAAAAGTTCAAAATGTTAATGTTCTCACTGACATATTCACCTAACTATAATGTTACTTTAACTTTTAATTTTTTCAGTGAATTTCTAAGGTTTTCTTTAAACAAAAATATTTAACTTTATCACACCTAACTATAATGTTACTTTAACCTTTGGTTTTTTTCTGTGAATGTATATATATCATATATACAAACATATATATATCATATATACACATATATATTTATATTTATATATTTATATATATATATATATATATATATATATATATATATATATGTCTCCAAACTCCTCCAACCTCCGTTCCCAAACACGACTTCAGCAAGGGAATCGGCGAAAGATCACAGCACCACGCACAGAAGGTAAATCTTCAGTGATTATTTATTTAACCCATTAAAACCAAGTGCATAAACAAAACGGTAGAGGACGGTCTACGCGTTTCGGCTCCCAGCCTTCTACTGGACCATAGAGTCCTGGGGCATAGAAAGTCTCTTTTAAAGTGCCAGTGCAATTTTACATTTCTTTTTTCTTTTTCATTTTCATTAAAAGACAGACTAAGCTATACACAATCCTTAAAGGGTACAATTTTTTAACAATTGATTATTAATTTGGCTGATTTCAAGAAGAAATGGCATGTTTATTAAGTCCCCTTGAATCCTGAGGGTACCTGGGGTCCAACTAGCCCACCAGGTACCTCCAGTAAGCGCCACAGAGCTGCGTTGCAGAGAGGTGTAGAAAGGGGCGTGGCCTTGGACAACCTCTCTGCAAAGCAGCTCTGTGGCGCTTACTGGAGGTACCTGGTGGGCTAGTTGGCCCCCAGGGACCCTCAGGATTCAAGGGGATTTAATCCCCCAACTTACAACGTGCTAGGGGGCACGTTTGCACAATGGTGGAGGGAGGGGGCGGGCCTGATATAAGAAGTTAGCAATCCTGCTGTGTGGGACTTACTGGTGGTAATAAAAGCGATAGTTGGCCCCCAAGGTTGACGTTGGGGGCTAACTACTCCTCCTGTTACCTCCAGTAAATCCCACACAGTGGGATTGCTAAGAGGTGTTTCGGAGGCGACGCTCACCTTTCTCCACCACTCTGGAAACGCGACGGGTATGTTATAGTTAGAAATTAGCATTTAAAAAACCTTTGAAATTCACTGAAAAAACCATAGGTTTCAGGGACGTTATAGTTAGAAATTAGCATTTAAAAAACCATTGAAATTCACTGAAAAAACCATAGGTTTCAGGCACGTTATAGTTATAAATTAGCATTTAAAAAACCTTAGAAATTCACTGAAAAAACCATAGGTTTCAGGGACGTTATAGTTAGTTGGACATTTCTCTCGTACAAAACCATAGAAATATCCCCGTTATAGTTAGTACAGCTAACTATAACTCGCGCACCCGCAATGCACTGCTGATGACGTCACATATTACATCATTCATGACATGGTCAGTGACATCACTGATGACATCTCAAATGACATCACTGATGACATCATCCAGTGAGTGTGTGTTTCTGTAAAGTTTAAATATGTTTTATATATATATATGCCAAGGTGTATTGAAGAATGAGTGGGTGTATAAGTGTCTGAATGGATGATTTAGTAGGTGCGTGACTGATTGTATAAGTGACTGATTAAGCGTATCTTACTGAATGCATAGGTTAGTGAGTAAACTGTGTAAATGTCTGTATCAGTCTGTCAGTTGGTGTATAAGCGGCTACATGGGTTGGTGAGTAGCTACATGACTGTCTATATGGGTTATTGATTGGTTGTCTGAGTATCTGTATGGGTGCCTGAGTGTCTGTGTGAGTGGGTGGGGGTGGGTGACTCTGTGCATAGATGTGTGAGTGGGTGATTCACTGGGTGTATGGGTTCAAGAGTGTATCTGTGAAGGGCTGCATGGGTGGGTGAGAGTGTATATGGCTGTGTTGGTGAGTGAATGGATGTCTCAGTGGTATATGTGTGAGTAACTACATATGTGAAAGGCAGTATATGTGAGTGTTGGAGTATATAAATGACTACACGAGAGTGAGTGATTGTGAGAGTGGCTGTATGGATGAGTGTGTGCTTGTATTAGTGATTGTATAAGAGAGTAAGTATGTGTTAGTATTTGTATAAATAAGTGAGGTGGTCTGTGTATAACTGTATAGGTGAGTAAATGGGTGTGATTGATTCTTTGCATGACTGAGTAGGTGTGTGAGTAAGTCTATGGATGAGTGGCGGTGTGTGAGTGTATGTATAGGTGTATGAGTGCATATGATAGTGCTGTATTGATTAGTGACTGCATGTATAAGTTACTGTCTGGGTGAATGAGTGGATGTGTGTGTGTAGACCTAGGAATCACTGAGCGGGTATTTACTAACTGCTATTGGTCTGTCTATGGTTTCGATATTGGTAGTCTGTATTTTAGAGTGAGTGTATAAAAGGTTTTATTAGGGTGTGAGAAGGTGCATCAGATTTTCACGTGGATGATGTCATCAGTGATGTCATCAGTGATGTCACTGACCATGTCATGAATGATGTAATATATGACGTCATCAGCAGTGCATTGCGGGTGCGCGAGTTATAGTTAGCTGAACTAACTATAACGGGGAATTTCTATGGTTTTGTACGAGAGAAATGTCCAACAAACTATAACGTCCCTGAAACCTATGGTTTTTTCAGTGAACTTCTAAGGTTTTTTAAATGCTAATTTCTAACTATAACAGGCGCTGTTTCACTTTGCACTTTGTGTGATCAAGACCGCTTGACTGTCGAAACGCGTCATGTTAAGGATTTATGAAGGAATAAATCTGTTGTATTGAACTTCCCTGGATACGTGGTTCCTGAGAGCGCGATCATCTGCTTCTTCACTATTGGACATTACTGGTTGTTCCGCCGGCTATTGCGCCACCTCCCATGGGTCACGGGTTCTCAGAAGGAGCGTCATTCTACTGTGGATATATATATATATATATATATATATATATATATATATATATATATATTATCTACTGGCGGTCGCCAGTAGATAGTTATAGTTAGGACCTATTTTCCATAGGAAATCCGCGACATTCTATTTGAAATAACTCTTGCGTCGGTTGACGAATCTTCGCGAAATTTTCAAACTTTATGGCCCGCTCCGGTCCGCTCCTATCCTGAAAGTCTCAGGGTGATTCGTCAAGCGGGGGCCGAGAAAAAAGGGGGGTCCCAAAACGTGTTTTCCCCATTCATTTTCCCATAGGAAACTTTAGACACGGCTACAGCTCGAACTGCTGAACGGAATTACACCAAATTTGGCAAAGAGGTAGTTCTTGGTTCAGAAAGAACCCTTTTGTTAAATGGTGTAAATCCGTTCAGTAGTTGCGGAGAAATTAAAAAAATAAGAGTCAAAAAATCAATTTCCCATAGGAAACTTTAGACACGGCTACAGTTCGAACTGCTGAACGGAATTACACCAAATTTGGCAAAGAGGTAGTTCTTGGTTCAGAAAGAACCCTTTTTGTTAAATGGTGTAAATCCGTTCAGTAGTTGCTGAGAAAATCAAAAGTAAAAGTACATATATATCTATGGCCGCGTCGGATTCGCGCACCCTCCCGATCACGAGCTGTCTGCTAATTGGCTGTCAACACTCCAAACCAGGAAGTGTTGGCAGCCATCTTGTTCCTCGGTAGAACCGAGGAACAAGAAAGCAGTAAAAAAGTGCGCAAAACACACAAAGGGGGCAGGGTAGAAACACCCTGACTCCCTAGGTCTGCTCAGGGGTCCCACAAGGACCCCTGGGCAGAAAAAGCATTTTTTTAAAAAAATCGGCAGGATGCGCTCAGGGAGCCCGAATCCTGCCGAAAAGAAATAAAATCAAAGGGCGGTCTCCCGCGCTTCGATTGTATTTTGCCCCCGGGTGGCCCAAGTCCCGGGGGCATGGTGGGGGGGTTAAATTTATGTATGGGGGGCCTCAAAGGGCCCCCCAAGCCCCGGGGAGCGCCACCCCCCGGGGCTTTCTTTTAAAATGGTGCGGGAGGGCTCTGAGCCCTCCCGCAGCCCCGGGGACCACCACCTCCCCGGGCTTCTTTTTTGTACTTTTTGCTGTGTGGGGGGGCTCGAGCCTCCCACACGCCCCGGGACCGCCACCTCCCCGGGCACTAACAAATTAAAATGGGGGTCCGTTTTGGACCCCGAAGCCCCGGGGACCACCACCTCCCCGGGGCTTTGCTGATGTGGGGAGGGGGCCGCGCGGCCCCCTCCTGGAGCCTGTGGTGGCCCTGGGGACCGCCACCCCCAGGGCCGGCTCCTGCAGTGTCCCGGGTGCCTACCCCAGGACACTGCTGTTTGCAATGACAGGACGGGAGCCTCGCGGCCCCGTCCTGTCATTAGCAATCTGCTTTGGATATTGGAAGAGAGAGCAGGGAAACCTGCTCTCGCTTCCAATATCCAAAGACAATTGCTTTTCCACACAGCCCCCCTTCAGGGGAAAAAAAAACAAAAAAAAAAAACGATCGGGCCGCAGGCCCCGCCCCCTTCCTTCACCACTCTGCAAACGCGCCCCCTGGCGCGTTTGCAGATGAGGAAGTAATTCCCCTTGAATACTGGGGTCTCTGGGGCCAACTAGCCCACCAGGAACCTCCAGTATGAGCCAGGGAGCTGCGTTGCAGAGAGGTGTACAGAGGCCACGCCCCTTTATACACCTCTCTGCAACGCAGCTCTGTGGCGCTTTTTGGAGGTACAAGGTGGGCTAGTTGGCCCCCAGGATCCCTCAGGATTCAAGGGGACTTAATCCCCCAACTTAAAACGCGCCACGGGGCGCGTTTGCACAGTGGTGAAGGGAGGGGGCGGGGCTTCAGGTGACATGTGTGCAAACAGGCTCCGTGGCGCGTTTTAAGATGGGGAATTAAATCCCCTTCAATCCGGAGGGTCTCTGGGGCCAACTAGCCCAACAGGTACATCCAGAAAGCGCCACAGAGCTGCGTTGCAGAGAGGTGTGAAAAGGATGTGGCCTCTCTACACGTCTCTGCAACGCAGCCCCCTGGCGCATACTGGAGGTTCCTGGTGGGCTAGTTGGCCCCTAGGGACCCTCATGATTCAAGGGGACTTAATCCCCAACTTAAAACGCGCCACGGGGCGCGTTTGCACAGATGTCACCTCAGGCCCCGCCCCCTACCTTCACCATTGTGCAAATATTCCTCTAAAATCTGCCGAACTACGAATTCGGATTTACTCACCTGTTATCAGGAGAGACCTCAGTGCTGCATCTTTCAGCCCAGTACTAATCCTGAAAATTAATTTTAACCGTACTTACCAGTAAATTGAATTTCCTTCCATAGGATATCATTGCCTGCTTTTTGCTGAAAAAGTTTCTAAAAGTGTTGATTTTTGAAACATACAAATATTCCTCTAAAATCAGCCGAAATACAAATTCCGATTTACTCACCTGTTATCAGGAGAGACCTCAGTGCCGTATCTTTCAGCCCAGTACTGGTCCTGAAAAGTAATTTTAACCGTACTTACCAGTAACTTGAATTTCCTTCCATAGGCTAACATTGACTGGTTTCACTTGGAAATTCTTCTAAGTGTGGAGTTTTGGAACTTTAAAATATTCCTCTAAAATCAGCCGAAATACGAATTCCTATTTACTCACCTGTTATCAGGAGAGACCTCAGTGCTGCATCTTTCAGCCCAGTACTGATCCTCAAAAGTAATTTTAACCGTACGTACCAGTAACTTGAATTTCCTTCCATAGGATATCATTGTCTGCTTTTTGCTGAAAAAGTTTCTAAGTGTTGATTTTTGAAACATACAAATATTCCTCTAAAATCAGCCGAAATACAAATTCCGATTTACTCACCTGTTATCAGGAGAGACCTCAGTGCCGTATCTTTCAGCCCAGTACTGGTCCTGAAAAGTAATTTTAACCGTACTTACCAGTAACTTGAATTTCCTTCCATAGGATATATTGCCTGCTTTTTGCTGAAAAAGTTTCTAAGTGTTGATTTTTGAAACATACAAATATTCCTCTAAAATCAGCCGAAATACGAATTCCGATTTACTCACCTGTTATCAGGAGAGACCTCAGTGCTGTATCTTTCAGCCCAGTACTGGTCCTGAAAAGTAATTTTAACCGTACTTACCAGTAACTTGAATTTCATTCAATAGGCTAACATTGACTGGTTTCACTTGGAAATTCTTCTAAGTGTGGAGTTTTGGAACTTTAAAATATTCCTCTAAAATCAGCCGAAATACGAATTCAGATTTACTCACCTGTTATCAGGAGAGACCTCAGTGCTGCATCTTTCAGCCCAGTACTGATCCTCAAAAGTAATTTTAACCATACTTACCAGTAACTTGAATTTCCTTCCATAGGATATCATTGTCTGCTTTTTGCTGAAAAAGTTTCTAAGTGTTGATTTTTGAAACATACAAATATTCCTCTAAAATCAGCCGAAATACAAATTCCGATTTACTCACCTGTTATCAGGAGAGACCTCAGTGCCGTATCTTTCAGCCCAGTACTGGTCCTGAAAAGTAATTTTAACCGTACTTACCAGTAACTTGAATTTCATTCAATAGGCTAACATTGACTGGTTTCACTTGGAAATTCTTCTAAGTGTGGAGTTTTGGAACTTTAAAATATTCCTCTAAAATCAGCCGAAATACGAATTCAGATTTACTCACCTGTTATCAGGAGAGACCTCAGTGCTGCATCTTTCAGCCCAGTACTGATCCTCAAAAGTAATTTTAACCGTACTTACCAGTAACTTGAATTTCCTTCCATAGGATATCATTGTCTGCTTTTTGCTGAAAAAGTTTCTGTGTTGATTTTTGAAACATACAAATATTCCTCTAAAATCAGCCGAAATACAAATTCCGATTTACTCACCTGTTATCAGGAGAGACCTCAGTGCTGTATCTTTCAGCCCAGTACTGGTCCTGAAAAGTAATTTTAACCGTACTTACCAGTAACTTGAATTTCCTTCCATAGGATATCATTGCCTGCTTTTTGCTAAAAAGTTTCTAAGTGTTGATTTTTGAAACATACAAATATTCCTCTAAAATCAGCCGAAATACGAATTCCGATTTACTCACCTGTTATCAGGAGAGACCTCAGTGCTGTATCTCTCAGCCCAGTACTGGTCCTGAAAAGTAATTTTAACCGTACTTACCAGTAACTTGAATTTCATTCCATAGGCTAACATTGACTGGTTTTACTTGGAAATTCTTCTAAGTGTGGAGTTTTGGAACTTTAAAATATTCCTCTAAAATCAGCCGAAATACGAATTCAGATTTACTCACCTGTTATCAGGAGAGACCTCAGTGCTGCATCTTTCAGCCCAGTACTGATCCTCAAAAGTAATTTTAACCGTACTTACCAGTAACTTGAATTTCCTTCCATAGGATATCATTGTCTGCTTTTTGCTGAAAAAGTTTCTAAGTGTTGATTTTTGAAACATACAAATATTCCTCTAAAATCAGCCGAAATACAAATTCCGATTTACTCACCTGTTATCAGGAGAGACCTCAGTGCTGTATCTTTCAGCCCAGTACAGGTCCTGAAAAGTAATTTTAACCGTACTTACCAGTAACTTGAATTTCCTTCCATAGGCTAACATTGACTGGTTTCACTTGGAAATTCTTCTAAGTGTGGAGTTTTGGAACTTTAAAATATTCCTCTAAAATCAGCCGAAATACGAATTCCGATTTACTCACCTGTTATCAGGAGAGACCTCAGTGCTGCATCTTTAGCCCAGCACTGACCCTGAAAAGTAATTTTAACCGTACTTACCAGTAACTTGAATTTCCTTCCATAGGAATCCATTGTCTGGTTTTCAGCAGAAAAGTTTCAAAGTGTCGATTTTCACAAACTACAAATATTCCTAAAAAATCGCCTGTATGACTTAAACGCATTCTTTCAACTGTTTACAGGAGATGCACCAGTGCTGGATCCAGGATCCAACACTGAGTAAGAAAAAGTAACGATAACAGTTTTTACCTGCTAAGTGAATTTCCTTCCATAGGATAACATTGGTGATTCTATGAGAAAAAGTTTCTAAGTGTCAACTTTTAAAATACAATAATATTCCTTAAAAATCACTACTGTAACCAAAACGCTTTTACTCAACTGTTTACAGGAGATGTCCCAGGACTGAATCTAGGATCCAGTCCTGTGGTTAGAAAAGTAATCCATAAAGTAACTAATTGCATTTAACTAGAAATTCACATTGAGCTGAATGTTGCATTGTGTTTGAAAATGTGTTGCCCATTGCAACAACTGTAACTACTGTACTTAAAAGTCTATTGCCTATGTGCAAAGTATTTAAACTAAAGTAATTCATTCTGAGAAAGTATTTTTTGTAATGTATAATGTAATTACAATGTAATTTAAAAAATAAAATATGTAAAAAAAAATGTTTCTAAAAATGTAGTAAATCAGTATGAAAAAAATAAATATAACAATTAATACATTTAAAAATTGTCATTTACAAAACCTTTGAAATTCACTGAAAAAACCGTAGTTTTCAGACATGTTATAGTTAGGAATTAGCATTTAAAAAACCTTTGAAATTCACTGAAAAAACCATAGGTTTCAGACACGTTATAGTTAGAAATTAGCATTTAAAAAACCTTTGAAATTCACTGAAAAAACCATAGGTTTCAGGCACGTTATAGTTAGAAATTTGCATTTAAAAAACCTTAGAAATTCACTGAAAAAACCATAAGGTTTTAGGGACAGTTATAGTTAGTTGGACATTGCACTCGTACAAAACCCGTGAAATTCCCCCGTTATAGTTAGTTCAGGTAACTATAACTCGCGCCCCGCAATGCACTGCTGATGACGTCACATATTACATCACTCATGACATGGTCAGTGACATCACTGATGACATCACTGATGACATCTCAAATGACATCACTGATGACATCACTGATGACATCATCCATGTGAGAATTTAATGCATCTTCTCACACCCTAATATAAGTTTTGAAACACCCACTCTAAATTACAGACTGCCATTCTCAAAACCATACACACTCCAATACCAATAAGTACATACCCACTCACTGATTCTTAGGTCTACACACACACATCTACTCACTCACCCGTACAGTCACTCATACTTACAGTCACTCAGTACAGGACTATCATATGCACTCATACACCTATATAAACACTCACACAACGCAACTCATCCATAGAGGTACTCACACACCTAGTCAGTCATGCAAATAATTAATCACACTCCAATTTACTCACCTATACAGTTATACACACCAGCTCACTTACTCATAAAAATACTAGCACATTCTTACGCTCCTATGCAATCACTGATGCAAGCACACACTCATCCATATAGCCACTCTCACAATCACACACTCTCACTTATAGCCATTTATATACTCCAACACACATATATACTGCCTTTCACATATGTAGTTACTCACACATGTACCACTGAGATATACATTCAATCACTAACACACCCATACACACACTCACCCACCCATACAGTCCATCACAGACGCACTCTTGAAACCATGCACCCAGTGAATCACCCACTCACACATCTATGCACAGAGTCACACTCACCCCACCCACACAAACACTGAGGCACCCATACAGATACTCAGAGAACCAATCCATAACCCATATAGACACTCATTTAGCTAGTCAGAAACCCATGCAGCTGCTTACACAACAACAGACAGACGGATACAGACATTCACACAGTTTAGTCACTCACCCATGCATCCAGTAAGATACGTTTAATCACTCACTTATAGACTCAGTCACGCACCTACTAAATCATCCATTCAGACACTTATACACCCACTCATTCTTCAATACGCCTTTCCCTATATATATTAAACATATTTAAACTTTACAGAAACACACAGTCACTGGATGATGTCATCAGTGATGTCATTTGAGATGTCATCAGTGATGTCATCAGTGATGTCACTGACCATGTCATGAGTGATGTAATATGTGACGTCATCAGCAGTGCATTGCGGGGCGCGAGTTATAGTTACCTGAACTAACTATAACGGGGGAATTTCACGGGTTTTGTACGAGTGCAATGTCCAACTAACTATAACTGTCCCTAAAACCTTATGGTTTTTTCAGTGAATTTCTAAGGTTTTTTAAATGCAAATTTCTAACTATAACATGCCTGAAACCTATGGTTTTTTCAGTGAATATATATATATATACACACCCACACACACTGAAAAACAAATGTTAAAGTAACATTCTAGTTAGGTGAAATTGTTAGTTTTAACTAACAATTTAAACTTAAAAAAAAGATGAAACAGTTTTAACCAGCTAGAGTTAACTTACGTAACTATGCATAGTGTTGTCATCAATTATGTAGTTTCAGATGTCGTATTGATGCTATCAGTAAAGTCATAGAATATGTCGTGAGTGACATAACATGTGAGGTCATAAGCAGTGCATGGTGAAGGCCATGTGCAGTGTGGGGTTGGCCGCAGGCAAAAACTTCCAGGGTGTGGGGGCCATCAGTGTTTTGTTTCCAAGATACAAACTCCTGCTTTGCAAATCTGGTTTTGAAAAAAACCCAAACATTTTAAAAGTTTGGTGAATGACCAGCAAAACCAATGGTGGCTGTCTATTAAACTTCTTGTACCTTCAAGGGAACTGCTGCAACACTGGTTCTATTCAAGGCACAGAGATGACAGCTGGGTTGGTGGTCATCTATAAATCTGACAGATGGAGTACTCTCGGGATGGCAGAGGTAATGACTGTATGCCATCTGCCAATCTCTAAATCGACCCGAGAAGCACAAAAGAATGCATAGGTAAAAGTGCAGGCAGCGTGACATGCTTGGATGTGGTCTGTGAGGCAGAGGCATATGAGGGAACAAAAGGACATGTAGAAACATTGCATCAGGAAAGGGGTGAATGTGCAGTTTTGCAGAAGCACTTAAGCAACCAAACCACAAATCAAGTGGGAGTACCAAATTTTGAGAGGCATGGGGTGAAAGAGACCTAATGGTAGATAAACACAAGTTATGTTGTTCAAGGCTTGGGAACAAAGGTGGCTTCAATGAGGGACAGAATACAAGGAGCCAAGGAAGAGGTATATTGGATGGTGGAACTGAGACACAGTTGTTGTTAAATCGGGTCCGAAGAACAAGTATGGTCCGCGGACCAAATACTAGCAAGTTTTGTGATTTATTTTGAAGGATAACCAGACCTATGACTTTCTGAACCTTCCCTGAGTACTCCATGTGATTTTTGTGAATTGCGTAAAATTAGAAATTCAACAACACATTTAGGGGGAAAGCTACGAGAAAAACTATGAGGACTGGATTGACGACTTCGAAAAATGTGCATGTGAAATAGGGACTTGAACATTGTGTCTCTAATCAGTTCACATGAAATATATATTTTATCATAAGGAAGAATCTGAATTTTCTCCTTCTTTCTGTCTCACAAGGTCTCCCCTCCTGATTTCTTTTCGGGTTATCACTTATGTGTGTGCACTATGCACTCAAATCTCCATGTGCCCTGTGCCACATACTCTCATTGAGCTTCTGTATCACGTGTGTCTCTGTTCGTGTCCCTTGATGCTACTTTAAGCTACTGTACATCTTGTGTCACTGACCGCACTTCTATCTCTCTGTCTGGCACCATCATTCTCAGCTGATATCCGTGTCTCGCCCTGTGTACCTCCCTCCTCCATTGGCCTTAAATTACCACTTCTCCGTTATTGCCTTTCTTCTCAGGATCCACCATGAAGTAAAACCTATGTGTTATTTCATACAGTATTTAAAGTGAAGTGCCTATGGTTGATAGCAGCAATTTATAGCTTTTGAACAACGTTTCTTACTTTTCATTACTAATCGTACTTAGATGCATTGATGTAAAGCGTTTGTGAAAATAACATAACCCCTTTCAGAGGACCACATGAAATCAGAGGCTACTAGAGGGTTGAGGACTTGTACTCCTGCTGTCCCAGGGCCCTACCCAATGTGGATACTGGGCCAATTACTATAACTTAAGCACTTGACTCTCAGTGATAGAGTGCGTCGATCAGCCAAAGGCTTCTCGGAGGGAGTACGGTGCAAGGTAAGCAAAGGTGCAAGACTCACTTTTAAAGTGGTTACCCCAATAATCTGATTGTGCAGTCCAACTTGTACTTTTGCTAAGAAAATACGTATTTACTACACACAAAGTATACTACAGCACACTCAATAATAAAGGGTCTCAGGATGAGTACTCTAGACCGTGTGCCCCGGCTCCTTCCTCCCTCTTCCTCCTCTAACAAACATGTTCCTGGTGGTTTACTGGAGGAGATCCCATATGTGCTGCCCACACTATCAAAGTGCAATTAAGGCTCACTTTGGCCCTCAAAGTTAAAGTTGCTATGGAGCAATACACTGAGGGGCTCATTTCTTAACATTTTGAATTGTGGATGCGCCACTTTTTTGGGACAGCCACAATGTAAAATGTTATTTGTGATTTACAAATCCATGCAAATCAGGTTTGCATGTCTTTGTGGGGGATTTTGCATTAGGGAGGCATTCCATGGGTGGAGCATGGGTGTTCCCATGCATCCAGCCATGGATTTTGGTGCCTACCTAGATTTACTAAAGCTAGTAAAGTTGGGAATGCATCAAAATGCTATACCTCCCTGAAACAGGCGAAACGAGGAGAAATATCTTTATACCTCCTCATTACTTTCACTTTCTATTCATGTTGCATTGTGCAGAAAGCATAGAAAGAGGAAAATGTCCTTAACAATTATTTTTGTGCAGGAAGGTATGCCGTCCTGCACAAAACAATCCTGACTGTAATGCAGGCATTCTTGCACCATTGCTCAAGGGTGTCTGCATTGGCACTAGGTAGCACACAGTGTGCCAGCACTAGAAGATAAGAGAAATATGCAATATCTTTGTAAATATGACACATTTCTGCTGCCTCCCTTTTACGATGAGGTATGTTTCCCATCTCGAGCCACTTAAATATCATTTCAAAGGGGCCTTCCTCCTCTAATTTCAGACTTTCCAATTATTCCCTAGACTCCAACCGGATGGTGGATGTCTTTAGCTAAGCAAACTGATTCACTCATCTCTATCACTTCCTGATCAGTCACAGGATTTCTGGTAAGGCTCCCTTCCACACTATATCTCTTTATAATGACCTTGAGTGGAATTAGTCCCCTCTAATTCATTAAATTAATCCCATAACCCGGAGCGGAATTAGTCCCCTCTAGTTTGTTAAGTTAGTTTTATGTTAAACCTTTATTATTGGTTACCTTATATTCAACGAGAACACATCTTCACTCCTCTCTTATTAATGTCATAGGCTGTCCATTTCGCCCTTCACAGTCCTGAGGAAGACCCGCTCTTGACGCACAACATTTGCGCTGTTACTAGGGTCGAAACGTCGACGTTAACATCATACCTGTCCATACGGCCTCCTTGACCCCAATACAGAGTCGCCAGTGTGTCTAGGATTCATAAAATAAACAGGAGACAGTACATGTGTAGAAGAATTGTTTTAAATCTAATTTATATGTCACTTATGTACGTTTGTATATAGTGCACCACTACTTCACTGATCACCACACGTCACTTATTTTCACCATTGTCACAATCCCTTCTTCCATAATTAAGTTGTATCTGTGACAGCCTTTCCTTGAAAAAACAAAAAGTAAAAAGACTTTATCTTTGCAAATTTTCTTTCTCTGGTGTGTTCTTAACGTAAAGCTTCAATTTCTTTTCTCACTTGAAAAATCATTTTACATTTGTTGTAAGATCAATTGAGACAATGTGTCTCCTCACAATAATACAAACTTATCACAGCAATTGTATTACCCGACAGGACCAATTGTTTTTATATCCCTTTCACGTAAAGCAGTGACCCAAATTGCCTGTCTGCATTGGTAAATTGTAAGTAAATCTTCCCCTGAGTTCATGCACGTCTCAGAAGGCCTGCCAGCCCTGCCAGCCCTGCTCCAGCCATGACCTGTGTCTTACCACACTCTTGTGATGAGCAAGAAGCACAGCGTTCCTATGGTCAGCGAGAGCTGCACGCTGAGGCAGTCACAGTCGAGGGCAGCCTCCATGTTCAGCAGGCAGCCTCTGCTTTGTGCGTAGTGCAGCTAAGGTGAAAAGGCACCAATGATGATGCAGGGTGGCTTTTGCTCTTGATCTCGGGTCCTTCTGATGGTCGTGGGGATTGCCTAGATTTGGGCGAAGGCCCCAAAGGTCCTAGTGGCTCCTTCCTGACATAGGGGTACCTGGGCAAGGAAGATGACCTCAAAGTTGTTGGTTGTACTGGACAAGGGCCCCATCATTCCTAGTGGCCCCCTCCTGACAGACTGGGATCACAGGCAAAGAAGGACGGCAGTCCCAATGGCTTTGCTAAAACAGGCGTTGGCCTGGGACTTCACGTTGGCCCCAACAGGGGTTGCCAACTTCCGCAAGAGGCTCCCGTCTCCCAATAATGGTCCAGACTAAACCAGACACCACACGCTTTGCTCACTGGGATCCACTCACCAGGAACACCGCTGGAACTCGCTCTCTCCAGGCTCTCTGCAGCTTCTCACCTGGTCTTGGCAGGCAAGCAGCAATCAACGTCTCCTTTCCGGGTCTGCAGTCCACACCTCCATCTAAGCTCACCTAGGCCTTGGTCTTCCCAAAATGGAACCCACAGTCCCCACGGTTATGTACCACACTATGGCATAAACATGCAACACATCATGCAGACACAGACACGCACTGTAAGGTATTACATACATTCATCATGTAGGACAGGGCAACTTTAATGCATAGCAGCAGAACTTTACACAAGCCAGCCTATAGGAACCACTCAGTGACATAGGTAAAATGGCCTGTTTATAATAAAACTCAAAACAGGTATGCTGTCATTGCAGCGCTTGTGACATTTAACACCGGGTAATGGTAGTAGCCCTTTACTACAATAAAGGTAGTCCTTGGTGCACCCCTTTAGATCTAACCAGTCTGCACATCTATGAGACAGGCGTAGGTCATCATGCACATAAATATTGACACAATAGTAACAAGGAATGAATGTAGTGAAGTGACCACATGAGAACTACAGAAATGGGACTGAATGATTACTGTCAACTAAGGAATGCTGCAGCATTATCACTCCGATGAGCAGGACTTGGAACAATAATGACACTGTATGGTGTCTACACAGACTAGGGTTCTACAACATCTTGGTTTTTTTTTTGTGTCGTCATTTTTTTATTGATTATCGAAACACAGTACTACACCATACACACAATATGACAGAAGATGGGAAATACAACATATTCGATGCATCAATGGGGGGGGCATGGGAGAAATAGGAGGGGTCGGGAAAAGGTAGGGAGGAATGGAGGGATGGGTGCAACCATGAAGAAAGACATCTCATCAGCAAAAACAGTGCGGTAGATCAAGCAACTTCATGTTGGGCGTTGGACCCAATACCATGGGTGTCAAAAAGGGTGCAGCGATCATTGCTCCTGGCAGCAGCGAAGGTAGAGGCCGTGGATCATAGATATCCAGAACAAGGAGGAAGGTGTTGCAAGTCTGAAAGAACCCTCATGTAACGGAGAGAGCGGAAGGGATGGGAGGGTGAGGGGTCCATTGTTTGGGCCCTGGTGGTAAGGGCATCGTGAGACTTGGTAACTGGCAGTAGGCATAGTGGGAGGAGGTAGGGTGTGCTGTGGTTGGAAGAGTGGTTCTATGGGTCAGTATGGGGGGTGGCAGGTGCCCTTGGAGGAGCGATATGGGCAGTGTCCCTGGGTGGGGAAGAGCGGTATGCAGGGTCACAAATGTGCGAGGGGGGCTACTGCCTGTGCTGAGTAGGGGAGGCATGCACCTGCCTACGTGTCCGGTGGGGGGGTGAGGAAGAGGACATGGCAGGGGAAAGAGAAAGAACAGCGTTGGAGGGGGTGGGAGGGGTGATGGGACTGGGAGAGGGAAGGGTGGGGGGTGGAGGGGGGAGGATGAGAGGAGGGTGGGAGGGGAAGGAAGTGGTGAGTGTGGAGGGGGAGGAGGGGAGAGAGGGGAGGGGCAGAGGTGGCCAGGGATTTCTACAAGGGGTTGAAAGGTGGGGGGAGGAGGCCTAGCTGACCCGCATTTGCTGCGATCAGGGCATTCGGGCCGATGGCTGCTAAGGAGGACGCTACTGAGGGGCTACCCACCTGAAGGGGGCCCATGTCTGTGCAAACACCTCTGCCTTGTCCTGCATGCCATAGATAACCCGCTCGTGAGATGCCTTTGAATCATCGCCACCATCCAGTCCTCCTGTGAGGGGGGTGTGGGCGACCTCCATTGCCAGAGGATGCACAGCTTGGCCGTGGATAGCACTGTGTGTGTAAGAGGCGGTGTTGTGGGTGAGAGATGTCCGGAGAATCTCTGGTGTCATGCAGAAGGATAACGGGGTTGAGGGGGATGTGGAGAGGCATGGACTCTCCCAAGGTGTCTCAAATATTGGACCAGAAGAGCCGAATAGAGGGGCAGTCGCAGAGAATGTGGGGGAGGTCGCAGCGGGTGTCCGAGCATCTCCAACACCTCGAGTGGGGCAGGAGGCTGGCCCTCTGCAATTTTGTCGGGGTCCAGTACCACTCATGGAGTGTCTTAAAAATGCGGAATTTCTACTTGGCTTCCCAGGTTCCCCTGTCAGGGCCTCCATAACCTCCGCCCAATCCTCCTCCTCGACGGTGAGCTATAGGCAGGCCTGCCACTTAGCGCAGAGGCCGTGAAGGAGGGGTTGGGAGAAGAGGTGGTTCATGAGTGTGCTCTAGAGTCCCGGCATCACTCCCCTGTGCCGGCCCCACATGGACAAATATTCCACTATCAGCGGGGAATGCAAGGGCAAAGGGCGGAGACCGAGACATCGCAGCAGGCAGTAACTGTAGGTGCTGCCAGGCCTCCTGCTGGTGGAACCCAAATTCTTCCCATAGGTGTACGAAAGGTTTCAATTCGCCATCCATTTATACCTGATTCAGTGTCCGTATGCCCACTTCTTTCCATCATGGCCATCGGAGTGTCTGGCCGTTTATACGGATGCTGTCATTGCCCTGTAGTCGGTGGTACACGCCTAATAGGTGGTGGGCACAGTGCCAGGCTTTACGCGTGGCCTGTATTGCTGGATGTGGAAGAAGTAGTTGGGGTGTGGTTCCCGTAAAGGGGGCCAAGACCGTTGCCACGGACGAGGAGCATTGTAACCCACAGCGGGGGGTCCGGTATGCCCAGGAGCAGGTAAGCGAGCTGGGAGAGATGGAGGGCTAAAGAGTAGTGCTCTACAGACAAGAGGCCCAGACCACCACAGGAGCGATGAGCCATAAGTTTGGACGCGGCCAAGCAGGGGCGATTGGAGCCCCACACAAAGGCCCGTATCCGGGTGTCCATAAGGCAGAGAGTGGTTAGAGGCACAATAATGGGTAGCATTCCCAATGCGTAGGTAAAGCTTGGAAGCATGACCATCCTTACCGCTTGTCAAAGTCCGATTTCATCTGTGCGATCATGGGTGTCAAGTTGTCCAAGACCATCCCTTCCAGGCCTCTGTTAACCAAGACCCTCAGGTGTTTGAGCCGTGAGTGTTTCCATTGGAAGGGGTAGCCATGGATTGCCACCTTCGTGGTGCCTAAGGAGAGCGGGAAAGCCTCGCTTTTACCCCAGTTCACCTTGTACCCGGACAAGGCCGCAAAGTCATCAATGACTTCCAGTAATGCCTGCAAGGAGTGTTGGAGATCCTTGAGGGTAAGCAGAATGTCGTCGGCATATAGGTACAGTTTGGAAAGGCCTCCCGTGATGGGTATACCCGCTATGAGCGGCGAGTGGCGGATGGCAGAGGCCAGGGGCTCCATGGCCAGGAGGAACAAGAGGGGGGAGAGTGGGGAACCCTGCCGGGTGCCTCTCCGGATCTGAAAGATATGCATGAGGAACCCTCCACTATTGACCTGGGCCACGGGGCCATCGTAAAGTAAGTGCACCTTCCAGATAAACTGATCTCCCAGTTCGAAGCGTTTCATAGTGGCGAAGAGGTACCCCCACTCGATGCGGTTGAATGCCTTTTCAACATCTAGGGAGAGAGCCACCGCCTCCTCCGGTAGGTCCTTGGCGGCCCATAGAGTGTGAGCCACAGTGCGGAGGTGGTTCCTGGAGGAGCGACCCAGAACAAAGCCGACCTGTGTGTGGTGAATGAGGGAGGGTATGACCTTGCTCAGGAGTGCTGTCAAGATGCTGGCAAGGATTTTTATATCCTCATTTAGGAGGGAGATGAGGCAATAGCTGCAGCACAGTAATGGGTCCCTCCCGGGTTTGGGCAGGACCACGATCACCGCTCTGTTAGAGAAAGCTCCTAAGGAGGCTGTCCGTTCCGCCTCCTGTAAGACGGCATGGACGGTACCTATTGCCTCTTCCCCAGACCACTTGTAGAATTCTGCGGGGAATCCGTCCTCAACCGGAGGCTTGTGGTAGGGCAGCTTGGAGATGGCCGATGCGATCTCCTCCTTGCTGATGTCTCCCGCTAGGAGCTCCCTGCCCTTGTCCATCAAGCGTGGGAGATCCACCCGCTCGAAGATCGTGGATACCTGTTCCGGGCTGGCCGGTGCCTCGGGGCTATAAAGATGTTTGTAAAATGACATGAATTTGTTAACGATGTCCTGGGTCGAATGAGGATCTCTCCGTCCGCTGATTGAATAGTGGGGATGGCAATTGCAGCCACCCGTTGTCTCAGTTGTGCCACTAGCAAACGGCCCGCCTTTTCCCCCTGCTCATAGTGCCTCCCTTACAGAGGCTGGATGGCATATTCAGCTTTGGAGGTCCAAGGCCATATGGGCTTGTTCTAGATGGCAATGGTTGGGTATGGAGGGGTGGGATGAGTAAAGGCAGTTGAAGGAGGCGATCTGGCCCTCTAGCTTGGTCTGGCGAAGGGATGCCTGTTTGTTGGCCGCAGCGGCGTTTCTCATCAGTTGCCCACGGATGGTTGCCTTCATGGCCGCCCATAGCATCCTGCGGGAAACCACGGATGTCTTATTGTCAACTAGGTAAGCCGATAGGTGGGCCCATAGCTGGGTCTTGCCCTGGGATGAATGGTATCTCTGCACATTCAGGCCCCATTGTTTGCGACCCGGGGAGGCCAGGCCGATGCTGAGGGACAGCAGCACTGGTGAGTGGTCAGAGAGTGCAGCCTCCAAGATGCAGGAGTCCCTGCCGAGCGCCACCGCTGAGTGTGAAATGAGTAAGTAATCCAGTCTGGCTCGAGTACCATGGACCGAGGACAGGAAGGTGTATTTCCTGTCCGTCAGGTGGCAGAGGCGCCAGTGATCCACAAGGCCATGGTCCAAGGAGATATCTCCCAGCAGGACTTTGTCCACATCTTTACCCCTGACCAAAGGTCCCGTCCTGTCTAGCACCGCATCTCGGGCAAGGTTCCAGTCTCCTCTGATGATGTACCTAAACGCTCAGATCTCGACGAGCAGGTGGTTCAGGTGAAGGAAGAAGGAACGTTTGTCCCCCTATCGGGGCATACACTGAGCCCATACATAGAAGTCTGTCTCCCACTTTCAACTTGCCAAATGGGTATCTGCCATCCTGATCAGACCACGTTTTCATGACGGGTGCCGATTTATGGAGGAGCATTGCCACCCGGCATTTTCACAGTTGGCCGCCCTCAGGAGTACCAACATCTTTGTTTAACATAATGGTTTTTACTTTTGTTGCACTGGTTTTTTATTCCTTCCGGATAGACTATGTCAACCTGTAATCCTTCTATCAATGCTATGGTCTATGTGTCTTGTACATGTCTCTGTGTCACATGTCTTGTAAAGCACTCTGATACCCTCGGGTCACTTTTTGTGACGTTCCGGTGGCGCACAGGGCTTAGACATATCAACAAGGCCACGTAAAAATCCCCTGCATGGCTTTTCATGGCCTTGTAGATCGGGAGTAAGGCAAAGCAACGCAAGTCCCTGCCTTGCCTTAATCTGCGTCATAGAGGCCTTCCATTGATGTTGCTCTGGGTGTTCCCACGCAACACCCATGGACTTTGACGCTACCCCAGATTTACAATATCTCGTAAACCTGGGGCAGTGACAAAATCTTGCGCCTCCCTAGGAGAGGCATAACGAGAAGAAATGTCTACATTTCTCCTCGTTTTTTCCTTTTTCCATGTGTGCTGCATTCTGCAACACACATGGAACGAGGAAAACACCTCTTGTGATTGTTTTTGTGCAGGAAGGTGTCCATTCCTGCTCGAATACAATCCTGCAAACAACACAGACATCCTTGCATCATGGTGAAAAGGTGCCTGAGTTGGCACTCAGCTGCAAATTGTCCAACGGTGCAGGCAGAAAGGACAGCAATGCACCGTATCTTGTAAATGCGGTGTTTTCCTGGCCTTTCAAATTGGTATAGAGCATCACAGCATAATGACTTGCAGCGCTGCCCTACGCCAATTCTTTGCAAATCCATCCCTTAAATTTTAAACTAGAGCAGATACTAAGGGCCCTGCTCTTTAACTTATAGGTTTTTAGACCAATGGCATTGTCCTGAAGAGACCTGTGGCTTTATTTATAGGGTCAAAACCTCGACATATCCTTGGGGTTGTCACTTATGAATTCAAGTCATACTTTGATTCAAATACAACGTATTGAACGAGTGTTACCTATACGTATATGAATATGCACTGAGCAGTTTTGATTACAGCGCAATGTCTGCATTAGTTTGCATTGTTAACTGTATTAAGATATTTGAATAATACAATACATTGTTGTGAAGTACAGTGCCCCTGGGGTGTATGAATTACTAAAACTGCCACACTGAATTTTGATTGTGCACCAGAGGTGTGGAGATCAGTGTATAAGTTGAACCATGGAATAATTGCCTGTGCTCTTCTTCCTAAACCGGGTTCTGTACTAGGCGTAAGGGTCTTGTCCTCTATGTTTATACAGGATGACAGTATGCATGGGTGACAGGGTGGCATGGGTGACTGTCGCTAGGTTGTTTTGCTCAACCTTCGTCATCCTCCCCAACCCTCCACTAATCTGGCTTCTGGCATCACTGCTGTGGACTGTGATCAGCCACATTGACCTGCACATTGACCTGCATTGGCTTTGTGTCCTTCCCGACTGCCAATATTCAGATACAAAGGAGTGCCAGTGTACACAATCCAAAATCTATGGTCTGCGTAGACGTTGAGTCGCTTAATGACCAAATATTTTTAACAGCCGGTATGAGCAGCCAGAAAAATGTAGCCCCCACCCTCACTAACAGACTGCATATGACACGCAGATCATATACACTCCTAAACATTATCACCAATATTTAACATTTTTTCACGCAGCACAACACAGCAACCCACCTTGATTCACTGTGCTGCAGGAAAGTAAATGGGAAGGAAAGTGCCTTATTTAACATTATACAGCACAATCCTGTCCTTTCATGGCTCTGGTGCGCTGTTGGCTGCCTAGCACCAACGCAGGGACTGTTGCGTCATGGTGCAAGGAGGCCTGCGTTGTCAGCAGGATTATTTTTGTGCAGGAAGTGCCACTTTCCTGCACAAAAACAATCCTGAGAGGTAATTCCCTCTTTCTATATGCAGAATGCAGCACTCATAGAAAGAGGAAAAAATTAGGAGAAATAAAGATATTTCTCCTTGTTATGTCTCACCTGGGGAGGCGTAGCATTTTGATGCATTCCCAGGTCTACCACTAATGGTAAATCTGGAAAATGTGCCAAAATTCATGGATGGATGTGTGGGAAGATCCACGTTCCATCCATGCAACGCCTCCCTGGGGCAGAGTAACGCAAGACAGTGATTTGCGCTGCCTTGAGTGGCTTGATAAATCTCACTCAGGTTTTGCGTTGCCCTTGCACCCCCCATGCATGGCGCAAGGGTGACGCAAAACCTTGATAAATCTGGCCCTAAGTTCTCTTAACCCTAATGTTACTAGACTGTTTCTGCCCTAGACCTTTCTACTTTAGTTTGTGGTTTACATCTCTACCTATCAGTACAGGGGACTGCCTTCAGGTGTTTTATAATCACCCTTCTAGCCTCATATTGTGAGTTTTAGTTCTAGGAATAGTTGATTGGCCTCCTGCTTGTCAATTTGAATATATCTAACTTGTCCTTCATGCCTTGGTTGCATAGATGTTACATTGATCAGCTGCTAAGCCACACCCGACTGAAGAACACCAATCAGGGTGAAACCAGCCTTGGGTTGCTTGTGATCTGGTTTAGGGAGGACCTGGCCTGGCAGTTCAGGCTAGACTGTTCCTATTAAAGCATATTGCATTGCCATTTCTGCCACCTGGTAATAGAGGTGCTACCTAGGCACCACTGGGAGAGGGAGTGGCTGACAAAGGTATGGACGAAGACCAATGGAAAAGGCAATAAGACCACTGGGTGAACACCCACCTTGAAGTATGATGTGACAAGGTCTTCAGAGGAGTGGAATGATGGGGATATGGGAAGGCCCCCTTGGAACCAAGCCACACCAAGACACCGGAACAAGAGATAACTTGCCATGGGACAACAGTGGAGAAAGTCAAAGTGCCTAAGGGAATTCACGATGGAAGGACAAAATTCCCAGATGAGCCAGAAGATCTCCAGTGGAGGAGTTGGATGAGACTCTGGGTGCTCTCAGGCAGCCAAGATTGACTGATTGAGAGGCTATTCACTTCTGGGAAATCCTTTAAGAGACACAACTCTAGTGATCCATATCAGAGGAACAAATGCAAACAGGGCAATCATTCACATGCAGGGGCGCGCCCGTCATTGTCCCCATGATACTGAATAGCAAAGTCCGGGCCTAGCTAAGCTCCCCGTACCACTTTTCCCTTTCTATTCCTTCCTTTTCAGTTCCCTTTCTTTTTCCACTGGACCATTTTGCATCTTCAGTCACAAGTCACTCCTACTCCACCCCGCATATCGCCCTTCCTTTCCCCTCTTATTCATTAGCCCCTTTTTCCTTACATTTGTCAGTCTCTAACTTCAGGTGAAGGGCTATAGTTCCACCCTCGTTTAGACTTTTCCCCACTTTTCCTTATAAGTCGCTCCCCACTAGATGTTACTTGTTCCTTTCCTTTCATCCTTCCCCTTAACCTCAATTTCTCCCTCCTAAATTAAGTTTGTGTTCCACGGTTAGAAGCGCAAACATCACCCCTTGTTAGCAGGGGAAGATGATGACCCATCTGCATGCTACGTGCAGCTACCCCATATACCAACCATCCAAACGGACTAATTTGAGCACAACATGAAGAGTAAGACATCTGAAAAATGAAAGTTTTATCAGAAGTTCTATTCTGAGATTTTATATTTTGGACTCTTAAATTAGTTTTTCCTTTCTTCTTGAATAGTGCGCTTACGGATTTTCTGTTGAGCGGCAAAACACCCACAGAACTTTGCTTCATTCAAGTAAAAATATATTTTTAAACAAAGTAAAGTATCAGAAGAACCACTCAGGAAAAAAACTTCAATTCACTCTCCATCAAGCCACCACTGACTTTGAGGTCACTGTTATGAAACAATAATCACCTGGTACTGTATAATAAATTAGACTCCCACTTTCACATTTTTACTGATTTTTACAGATAAATACAGACAGCAACTCGTCTATTTCTTTCTATGTAGTTATTTATAAATATGTGAAAAAAACAGACAATATATCTTCTTTAGAGTGATTGTCAATGTTGTGGAAAATAACTGTTGGCCCAATGTCTGTTCTGAATTTCCGGCAGTGGAAGCAAAAAATGTTTGAGGTACTCCAATAGATCTTAAACCAGCTGCAGATGTCCATGTGTTTGTTCTAAAATGCTAATGTTTTCATAGAGGTGTGCTGAATATCAGTGATGCATTAAATATGGCTATTTAAAGCACTAAAGGTCATCATGCTTCTAAGTGAGAATGTTCCTTTATTGTTTAAATAAATGTGGAAATGTACAAAATGCAGCTCCATATATTCACAAAACAAAACAATAAATATGGATAAATACAGACAAAATTAACAAAAAATTAATATGGAGAAAATGCAGATGGAAAAGTCTTAAGAATACTTTAAAACCAAGAGCCCTATTAATAAACATGAACTTTATTCACAAGATTATACCTTAAAAGGAACAGAGGGTGAAGGAGTGGAATGTACATCAAATATGAAAATAAAAGAATAATTGAACTAGTATCTTTGAACATTGGGATGACTTCAGCCCAAACTGCTTTTCGTCAGCCTCTGGTTCAGATGTGTGCATAGTAGATCTACACATGAGCTTCTCTGCTCCAAACGACAGCCTAAAAGACACACTGCACTGTGCACACTTCTTTCTCTCTGTTGATGTTACCCACAATGCAAGTGGCAGAAGTCAGGGCACATAAATCTGTCTCTTCTTTGCCACAGCAACTCCAGCAGTCCCAGATGAAGTGCAGGAACAGCAGCATTGACTTGCTCTGGCATACATCCCAGCAACAGGGCGATCTCATATGGCACCTACTGTAGTGCACCCACCCTTACCTTAGCATGCACCCCAGCACTTTCATATATACCTTGTCTCTGCTTTGGGGTTTGAAGAGATAAATAGGTTGGGGGGGTTGGGGGGGTGGGTTCTGAGATAAGTTGAGAACATGGGGGCAGATTTACAAGAAAGTGACTCAGTGCGTGCCGCAAGCCATTTGGCTGCGCCGCACTGAGTCACTTTCAAAGCACAGGGATGCGACATATCTACAACAATATGTCGCATCTCTGTGCTTCCCCCTGCGCTGGCACACAAACTGCTGCCTTTCGCCGGCGCAGGCACCCTTGCACCATGGTGCAAGGATGCCTGCGTCGTGGGGAAATTGTTTTTGTTCAGGAAGGGTTCCCTTCCTGAACAAAAACAATCTGAAATGCCGTTTTTCAACTTCTATGTGTGCTGCATTAGCACACATAGAAGTCGAAAAACTTAATTGTTTCAATGATTGTTTATGTGCAGGAAGGGACACCTTCCTGTACATAAACAATCATTAGAGGTGATTTCCTCTTTCTATGTGTGCTGCAGAATGCAGCACGCATAGAAAGAGGAAAAAGAAAACGAGGAGAAATAAATACATTTCTCCTCGTTGCATCTCCCTACGCCTCCCCTGGGGAGGTGTAGCATTCAGACGCATTTCCAGATTTACGATTCCTCGTAAATCTGGAAATGTGTCTGGTTCCATGGGTGTTGCGTGGGAACACCCACAGCAACACCCATGGAACACCCCTTTCACGCAAAGTGCTGCGTGCAAAGGGGGCATATTTACAAGAACAGGAAAAGTCACGCAGGGTGGCTTTTCCTGTCCTTGTACATATGGAGCAGTAAATTGCTCCACCGGTACGTCACAAAAAGTGATGCACCGGTGGCGCAAGGGGCTTGTAAATCTGTCCCATGGTGTGCTGTGGTGGCCCATATTAAGATGTTGGGCCACTCAGCATGAAGTGAGATGAAAGAAGGCGGAATCAGGGCCCTACTCCTCACAAAAAAGTTGTCTCCCACGGTTATGTTATGAGACTGGTACCCAGAGACAGGATCTAAAAAGGTGAGCAAAGCCTTATTTAGGATATCCATTTAACTAATCTAAATTCCTTTATCCAGTCTGGATCTAGACACGGCCTACAAATCTTTTGGTTTTTTTGGGAATTCCAAGATTAACATGACACTGTTCCCCAATTAGTAGTTGTTAATATTTCTATTGATTTTACACATTTCTTACATATATCAAATGATACATTCCTTCATTTTTCCTGTAACTAAATCCCTATTATATTCTGTTTTGCTGGCCCTTTGCCATTTGAGGATCTATGCACAGCAATGCAAGGGAGGAATAATTTATGGGATTTGAATAGAAAGTGATGCTATTAATGTAATGCCTTTTCTTTGCATTCATCTTCTTTCAGGTTCAGTGGTATACACCTTTACTCTCAACATGGTTTGCCCCACTTGGTATAGGCGAAAATCACCAGAGAAGGTTGTCCAATTCCTTGGCCTGCTCATGAGTCTTGTCTGAGATCTGCCAGGGGCTCAGACATGTAATAGATTCACAGGACCTTCTATAATTACTCACAGGTGCTGGTATGGATACGTCTCTCCATGAAATGTGTCATGCAATATAGCCCTTAACCTGGTCCTGCCAGCCTCTCACCCAGACACTGCTACAGTGGATGCCTCCCTGAAATACAATGTTAACTTCTGCAAGACAGTACTGTCTCCCTATGCCAACGTGAATAAACCCTTGACCTTATAGGGTGGCCTTGAACCATATCTATTAGGGCTTCAGTCGCTGAGCGATTTTCTAATGCCTCAACTCATTTTGAAGGTATAATACACTGCTCAATGTCAGTCCCACCTATGCTCTTTAGACATAGTTGAGTGAAACCTAAAAAATGAACGTCTCTGATGGGATGAGAATTTACTCCTAAGGTGGGGAACATTAGCACACTTTTCTGTCTGGGACAACAATGGCGGGCCTGATCGACTAAGGCAGGAAAAAATGTAGTGGACACCTCACAAGAGCTGCCATTCTAAGAAGGCATTTCTAAGGGTCCTGCTCTGTTCCAAGACCCTGGCAGAACCTAGCCAATAGGTAAACAGGATAAACTCATTGTTTATCTCCTACCCCCTGAGATGCCAAATTTGCATAGTACCTTTTTCTACACCCTATTTCATGTTTGCCATTTTCCACAACAATGCTGGTTTCCATTACCTAGTCATTCTACAAATGCTGGTGTGACAGAAACATAATCTATTTGTGACTGGTGAGCCTACATGTTACTGGTCTAGGTCAGTGGTTCTTAACCTTTTGACATCTGTGGCCGCCCAGTTAATTATTTCTGGAACCCGAGGATCCCCACTGAATCATTAATGGAATCCTGGGACCCCCACTGATCCATTACTGGAAGCCAGGGGCTGTGGCCTAAGCATTTTTGAAGATTTGATCTCCAAAACAATACATGGAAAATACAGAAACTAGCATCCATTAAACAAATACACAAATGATGAAATATGTTATTCAATTCACAAGCAAATACAAAAAAAATCAAAATTGTAATTTTAATGGGAGGTTGGAGTTTTTCTAAAGTTAGTTGAGGCCACTCATCGTCCATACTATATTCAGGGCTGATAATGGTAGAGACAAAAGATCCCTCCTAAACTACAATAGCACCTCTACATGCAGGGGAAATGAGGACTTCCTACCTTAGTTGCATGGAGGTGACAGTCCAGCTTGGGTGAATGCTTTATAACACGGTCAGCGTCTGTAGACACACATTTGTCCAGGAGCAGCACCGGTCTGTGTGCCTACAACATTCCACCCAACATCTGACCATGGTATAAAGCATTGAAAACAGTTCTCAACAAATCTATGAGCCGCGGAAAAGTTCCAACATTTTTACCCCTCTTTTGAAGAAGGTTGGAGCAGACCCTGCTGACACTCAACATTTTTATCTGATCAACCTACTCCTATTGCTGTTTAGGTGCTGGAATACATATAGCCCAGAGCTTAGGGTACCATTAATAGAATAACAATTGTTTAGCTATGCTCCAGGCCTCTGTTCAGACCTGGGCGCGAAATTCCTGCTTGCAGAGG
Source organism: Calotriton arnoldi (assembly GCA_963921515.1). Classification (NCBI taxonomy): domain Eukaryota; kingdom Metazoa; phylum Chordata; class Amphibia; order Caudata; family Salamandridae; genus Calotriton; species Calotriton arnoldi. Next base: position 509,166 of record CAWUFW010009431.1, on the reverse strand, counting down.
TTTTCCCATTCTGCGCTGCGCGGAGCGCGTGAGTTCCAAAAACTACACGGAGCGCACTCATCAATGTAAGTTGGCGAGCGGGGAAAATCTTACTCCAGACCACCTCCTGGCGAGATTTCTCAACGCGGGCAGTCACATATGGTTGCTACCGCTTGCGTTGAGAAACCTTCCGTTCACGTTGAGGAAGCTGCCACTCGAGTAGAAAATCTACTCAAGCGGCACAAAGAAGCAGCGACCTCTTGTGCTGTGCATGGCGCCTTTCATGCTGATTTTACAGACCCAGAGCTAAAAAACAACATGAACAACACGACGTAATGCACTCCGCTGCTTGCAAAACTCCATGTAGCGCTGCAGAGTTTTTTGGTCACTTTGAGGAGTAAACTCCGCAAACTCTGCCCAGGCATACCTCTGTTAGACTTGTTCCCTAGCACTGAGTCAATTTTGCTCTCTATATTACACGATCTATGAACTGACTTAGATAATTGTCAGATTAGTGGCCTGATCTTACTTGACCTTTCTATAGCATTTAACACAGTCGGTCATAACATCTTTATTGACTATCTCAATGCTGCTAAGGAATCAGCACTGAAGTGGATCAGCTCATTTCAGTTAAATCGAATCCAAACAATCAAGTTAGGTCCTTATGCTGGGCATCAAGTCTCAGTAACTTGCAGAGTGTCCTATGAACTTCGTTATTTTCATATTTATCAAATATATAGGAGATCATTTCGGCCACATTGTTAGAACAGAGAGGATTAAAAACATATAGGTATGTGGATGACATTCAGCTAATCGTGCATCTAGACAAGCAACTTGCATCTCAATCGGAAGTCCAACAGACCATATGGTTAATCTGCGACTGAATGTGGGGCAATAAATTGAAGGTGAACTTCGACAAGACTAATTTTCTGGTGATCAGTGATAGTAGTGATCAGTGGCTGGAGTTTATTGGCCACCAGAAATGGGAAAAATCCCCGATGCATCAGAAAAAGTTGAGTGGTTGTTTTTCTTGATTCGCAGTTAACCCTATCAGCTCAGATCCCAGCGATGATATCTTACTGTGCATACCGCATGAAAATGTTACTGACTATCTTCCCCTTTCTCTTTCAAGACTATAAATTACCGACAGTCCAAGCTGTTACTGGGGCTTGCCTGCATTATTCTAACGCACTTGCCTGGAGTTACCATCAGGAATCCTGCAAAAACTCCAAGGGCCACATGTACAAAAATCTAGAATTGCAATTTCTTACTTTGCGATTCTTACAGAATTGCAATTAGGAAATCTCAATTTCTGATGTAAGAAACTGTACATCTTTTAGCGATTCCTAGTAGGTTGCAAATCGACCTACCTCTAGAATATTAATGAGATAGGTCGCAGTTTGCGACCCATTAAGAATGATAGGCATCACAATGATGGTAGCCTGCTAGGGTCAGCTAACCGCCATGTCTGTGATTGCTTTTTAATAAAGCAACCTTTTCTTTTTTAAATGCAGCATGTTTTCCTTAAATAAAAATGGGATGCGTTTAAAAAAAAAATGAAACTTTGAAGTTTCATTTTTCAAGCGTAGGCAGTGTTGCTCCTAAAAAATAATATTTTGAGACCTCTTCCCATTTGTGAATAGGTTACCACCTCCTTCAAGGCATAAAGTATCAATGTTCTGCAACCAGAATTCAGCGCAAAACATTAATGCATCCCATTCAGATTTAGTATTTGGGAGGGAGGCCCAAAGCACGCCCCTTCCAAATACTGAATCACAAACATAAATTGAGATTTGTGAACAAGTTTGTGAATCACAATTTGTGTTTTGAACATATGTAAAAGCATTTTTGTGGTCAGAAAGGGCCCAGACGGGCCGTTTCCAACTGAAAAAAACTTTGTACATATGGCCCCAAGTTATCCAGAATACTACTGCAAAGTTCATTTTTGGCAGTACGTGCAACACTCTCGCCAAACCACTGTTGTATAAACTCCACTGGTAACCAATTCAGCAACCCATACAGTACAAAGTTTACTATATTGCCTTCAATGCCTTACAGTCCAACGTACCAGACTTTGTTGGCAGTCAGTTCAAAAGATACACACCCTAAAGGTTTCCAAGAAAGGCCCTGATGGACTCTCATTCTGTTCGCAGACTTAAGAAACAACAAGCCGGTGGTTGATCTTTCTTAGTGGTGGCAGCCAAAGTGTGGAGTTCCTTCCCTATGGCGCTAAGGTTGTCATCTACCCTTCTGTAGTTTTCAGAAACATTTAAAAATCTGGCTCTTTCTCCAAGTGTTTGAAAGCTAATGACTAAAACAGCAAAAGGGAGTTAGTTGTTTTCTCTTCCTCCTATATCTAATCATGCACCTATAAGCCTATGGCGATATAGCGCAATATAAATTATAATATATAATATAACAGAGCATAACAAATAACATACCTTGTATAATATACTTTAACATACAGTCCTAAAGAAAAACGGAAGGCGGCCACGGGAGAATGGGGGTTAGTGGATGTTCCGAAGGTCTTGCTGTAGTTCAACTGCTGAGAGCCAGAGGTCCCCATTACGGTTCTGCCCAGCAAAATAATTGTGTTTACTTGCCCATTGCCCCACTTGAGCATTTGTGAATAAAATTCCATCCTGAATCTTCACTGCAGGTCATACCGATGCGCAGTAAGACACAGTCAGAGGTCATGAATCTGGAGTTGTAAGTTGTGAAATGGATGCTTAATGGAGTAGATGCAGAATTATTTTGGTACTTCCTGTAGCGCAAAGCTGCCATCTACCACAATGATTTTTACATTCTTTCCTCGCACTTGAGCTTCCTTTTCCTCTCGCCTTGCTGGCGATATGGGAACCTCCTTTGAGATGTCACTGGCAATTAGATTGCCAGTTTTCAGTTGGCTAAACTGTAGCAGATGAGCGAAAAAGTCTAATTAAGATGAAATGAGAGGTGTATGAGAGGTTGTACGGCAGTGTAAGTGGGTGTGTGAGTGGTTCTGTGGATGATGTCATCAGTGATGTCATTGGAGATGTCATCAGTGATGTCACTGACCATGTCATGAGTGATGTAATATGTGAGGTCACAAGCAGTGCATTGTGGGACGTAAGTTATAGTTAGCTCAGGTAGCTGTGACTGCTGAATTTCATTGGTTTTGTAAGTGTGAAATCTGAGCCAAACTATAAGGCCCCGTTAACTTTTGCGTTCTTTCAGTACATTTTATATGCATAAACATACATATAATACTCTGACCTGTAAAATGCTTAAATTTTTGTTGAAAAGTCATTTATGGTAAAGGCATATTCGTGGTAAAAAAAGTTATTGTACAGACTTTCATTGTAAAGACACATTTGTTGTTCAGGTATCGCTCTAAAGGCGTGTCATTGTTCTGGCGTCGTTGAAAATGCTGTTTCCCGCATTTCAGTCTCACAGTGTTCTGATTAGATGAGTTGTATCCTTTCACTGTGTACTTGAGGAAACTTCTTTTTATTTTGGTTTAAGTACCCATGGAGGTGATGTGTTTCCTTACTCTCTTTCTCTTTTCTTCTCCCCTTCATCCACCCTGCTTCCCCACTCCCATTTTCCCATCTCACTTCCATTGTTTTTTATTTACAGATGCAAATACACATATATACACTGACACACATACTTGTAAGAAATATATATACATGCAAATATATATAGTTCCACAAAAACGGCTCTTTTCTCGGCATTCGGTGCTCTTTGATGGTGCGAACAGTGGAAACGGCGGAGCCAGCCGTTATTCAATTGTATCCAATATTCCTTCACAGAAATGTTCCACACACACTCACTGGTAAGTATTTGTTGCAATCTCAGTTTTTATTTAGGCAGCAGCATTGTTCCGACAAGTCCAAAAACCCTACGCGTTTCAGTCTGTCCACAGACCATGCTCGCGGGTAGCAAAACGTTTTGCTACCCGGGAGCAAGGTCTGTGGACAGACTGAAACGCGTAGGGTTTTTGGATTTGTCGGAACAATGCTGCTGCCTAAATAAAAACTGAGATTGCAACAAATACTTACCAGTGATTGCGTGTGGAACATTTCTGTGAAGGAATATTGGATACAAATGCAAATATATATATATATGTTTTTCTTCACGGAATTTTCCCAAAACAGTGCGCTGGTAACTCTAGTTGTGCATGGAATGTTTTGGGGTGATCTGTCAAGCGGGGGCCAAGCAAAAGGGGTGTATATAAAAGTGTGTTTCCCAGGTTAATTTCCATAGAGTCTTTAGACGCCTGCAGCCCGAACCGCTGGATGAAATTACGCCGAATTTGGCAGAAAACTAGATTATGTTATATACATATATATTTTTTCACTGAAAAAATTTATGGTTAAAGGGAAGTTATAATTAGGTGTTGAAATTAAAACAAAGATTAATGTTTAAAAAGCAAAACATCATTCACCAGTTTTATTTCACTGAGCTAACTTTAACATGCACTACTTATTACCTCACATATCACATCACTCTTGACATGTTAAATGGCATCATTGATGGCATCACTGATGACATCTGAAATGAAATCATTGATGACAACTCAAGTGTATATGGAGAAAATACTATTGTATAGATGCAAAAAAGAAATATCTTGATCAATTATGAAATAGCTGTAAGAGTATGATTATAGACTCTGTGAAAAAATATTTCTCAGGCCGAATTGCAAATTCTTTGAATACTTCAAAGGAATTATTTTGCATTATTATGAACTACACCAGACCCTAGCAGTATCGCCTAAAGCTACTGCCTCGTGTAATCAGCTGGCATATTTTGTCTAAATTAAGACTAAAACAAATCAAAATGAAATAGAGATTGAAAAATGAAGATTTAAAAAATTTAAAATAAATTGTAACTGGGCCGCTAATATGCAACAGTTTGAGAAGATTTACTTCTTCTTATAACAGAGGTTTTTATTTAAACTCACCTTTCCGATCTCCGGAAGATCCTTCCCTGCTAAAGGGTTCGAGCACTTGATTTTACTTTCCGAATTACTGGTTTTAGATTTAGTGAATGATTGCTTAACTAAAATTATTGTTTCTAAACCTTGTAAACATGCCCTAGTTAAGCCACTACTAAAAAAGCCCACCCTTAATCCTGCTAAACTGAACAACTGTGGACCAATTTCTTTACTCCCGTTCCTTAGGAATTTATCATAAAAAATTGCATAAAGTCCACTACAGAAATATGTTGAAAATAACTCATTTCTAGATTTTCATTAAGCAGACTTTTGACCTGGTTGAAGCACTACATGATCTAAGAAAAATGATAATTAGAGGCAAAATCCTGGTTTTATTAGACTTATCTGCAGCCTGTGACACAATCGACCACGCCATCATGAGTGAAAGACTCCAAAACACTGTAATCAAAGGATATCTTGAATTGGCTTTCCTCCTTCCTAACAGACAAATATCAGTCAGTTTACCTTCCTCCTTACCGTGCCGAGCCTAGACTGCTTAAATGTATGGAGTTTTATCATCTTTGTTATTTTGAATCTGCTTGAGGCCCAGCACTCAACGATGTGAGAGCATCTTTGTAAATGTGTGAAGACAATACACAGATCATATTTAGCCTTGCTAAGTAAGACAGTGCACTAAGTCCATCCAATTCTTGCCTGAGAGACTGTCTTGCATTTGTTAGATGTTGTAATTTGAGAAATGTTCTTCTTGGTTCTCTGTAGTTGTTCTATACAGGATGCATGGCAATTAATTGCAATGCTTGCTGAAGCAGAAGTGATTTCACACACCCTTTATCACCTGATGACATCACAGGATTGTCTCCTTGTCCCAGCCTTAACCCATCAACAGCAATGCTTGCTGAAGTAGAAGTGATTTCACACACCCTTTCTCACCTGATGACATCACAGGATTGACTCCTTGTCCCAATACCGATTAGGAGAAAGGCAAGGAGAGAGAAAACCTGAAATTCTAAAAGCCTTCTTAACTTTCAGTATGTTACACGGTTTTCTTGCCCTCTTGAGACAAATGGTCTCAAGACCACTGAAAGGGATACCGAAAGGCAAATCTGGGATGCTAGCTGGTATCCCCTCGCTAACCCTAATTGATGGCAATGATCACAGGCCCAAGCAATGAATCCTAGCCATTCTCTAGGCAAAATATTATCTTTTTGCCCTCTCAGGGTATGGAGCAACCGTTTCTGTTTCGAGGGAATTTCAGGCATGCCATGTTGTTTGTGTCACCTAGTTGGGTCTTGCCATAGAGCCAGCTCCGACACTAAGCTTATGCTGAACTAGTTTCAGCACTTGTCGGATATGGTCAGTTGCCATGAAATGATAATTCCACGCAATCATAATATATAATTTAGAGTAACCTGTGCCTTTATTGCTTGGTGCCACCATCCCTCAACTTGGAAGTCATAATCCATTGTTGCCTATTCTTGTGGAATGTCAATAGTAGGTAAAGGTCACCAGCGGTGATCTCTCCCATGTGCTCCTGCCTTCAAGCATTGCCAATGGAAAGACTAGAGGTTAGATATTTGGTGTCAAGAAATGTTCTTAAATTAAACTGACTAAAAATTTAACTTTTGCTCAAACCAGATGATTCCTGTGTACCTAAGAGCCTGTATTGGCCAACGAAATGGGCCCCTGTCCCATCCTCAAAAATTCGGTACAGAATCTAGAGATTGGCCGTGATAAACATCTTTCCTACACAAGCAGCAAAAGTGGTCAGACATCTTTTTGGCAACGTAAGATTTTAAAAACACTTATTCCTTTTATTGAGCAATATCTCATTGCCATAGCAAATGCCCTCATGCAGTTGAGACTTCATTATGGTAATGCAGCTTACCTTTTGTTCCCTAAACAGCTTACACATCATCTGCAATTAGTCCAAAACACAGCTGCTTGTATTATTACAAAAGCCCCTAGATGCCGCCATATTGCCTCGGTCCCCCAACAACTACATTGACTCCCCATCAAACAGACGGCAGTTTGTAAAGACTTTGTTGCTCTCCATAAAGCCCTATATTCACATACTCTGGAAGTTCTTGCAAATAAATGTTCCTGGAAAACTTCCCAGTATCCTATTCTCAATCGTTTGTATCAATATCTAAGACTGTAACAGTGAGAGTCAGTGACAGAGCCTTTTCTGTTGCCGCTGCAAAATAGTAGAATTCTTTACCAATCCAGACTGGTGGAATTCAGGGAATCTTTAAAGAATTAACTGTTTACTTTTAATCTCCTCTCTACGTAATACTTTAATTACACCTGAGTGAGGTTTTTACCACATGTTAAGTGTCTCCTATTCAGACTTTTTAACTTGCAAATGAGACATAACATGCAGAATCGGTTTTAACATATGGAATACCTCATGTCTTGCCTTTTTTATGGTCTCCCCCATACATTTTGGCAGGTTTTATCTGCTTGATAAACTCTGAGGGTGTGATAACAACTCGAAATTCGAACCCTGTACAAACATGTGTTTGCCCAGGTATCGGAATTTAGCCCTGCACTTGTAATCAGGATCTAACATGTCCATCTGCCTTGTTAAACTGATAAATTAAAAATGGTCGCTTGCATCAGCACGCATGTTTTATGCACTCATCAAAACGCACATATGCACATGCATCATGCTACATGTGTGCACATCAATGGCCATCCTTGAATAGGTTTTCTTTAAGATAAATGCTATTCCAAGATTGCCAGCCATGTATGTCATCTACATGCATGCAATTGGAAAAAATATTGGCAAAGGCAATAACTTGACATTTTAGAGCTGAGGCTTATTAGCTTTGTCAATGCTTGTTGTAAAAACAAGAGCTTTTTGCTTCTTGGTAGAAGTTCTGTACAGGTATGCAAGGCAAAATGCTTCCTAGAGCCAAAGTGACCACACACAATTTATCAATCGATGACATCACAAGGATTGACTCTGTGTCCTACCCTTAGCCCCTCAATATCCTTCTATTTGCACAATAGGTGCTAGGGTAAATAACGGAGTGGAAACAACAGAAATTAAACAGTGTTCTTAAATTTCTGCTTACTTTTTGCATCTTTCACAGTTTTTTTTTTTTTTTGCAGATTTATATAGCGTGAACTCGACCCGAAGGTATTGGAGCGCTTTACATGAGCACCGGTTACGTTACACAAGGACACATTCTGTTTCCATAGCCTCTTGAGACCAGTGGTCTCAAAGGCACTGCCAGGGGTACCAAGGGGCAGATCTAGGCTACCAATGGCCACCCTCTTGCTAATCCCAACTGGCAATGAATTGAGGCACAATTCAATGATCTTTACCATCCGAATGGCATGGGGCAATATTTTCTGTTTTCTAGAGACATTCGGACAACCCATGCTGTTGGCCAAAGGTGGCTGCCTAGTTTTGACTTGCCCTAGAAGGAGCCCTGATGCTATGCTTTTGATAAACAAGTCTCTCCGCATCTCAGAGATGGGCAGGTACTGTGAAAGGGCGACTTCCAGGAATCCTAATATTTTATTCAGCGCGCTGGCTTGGCTCCACCTTAATTACTGATGCCTCATGCCTCAGCTCGGAGGCAATCAACAATTGGCGCCTATTATTGCGCAATGTCATTAGCGGGCAGGGGGCAGTGGGCACCAGCAGTGATCGCTCTGACTGCTCCTGCATACAAGTGCAGCCAATGGAAGGGATTCAAAACACACACAAAATAACAGATGAACATTGTACATTGACTTTGGAAGCCATAACCAACACCATGCTACACAAATAACGGAGCTCACTTCCACTAAGTGATTCCAGGCAAGGTAGAGTCTTACAGTCTAGTTGTTCTAAAAAACCAATCATTTTGAGAACTTGAATTCCCTGCAGAAGGCCTCCGGTATGCCAGATTCGACGGATTTAGCCTTTTCCCTTTAGGTCCAGCGTGCAACAAGTCGTAAATCTGTGCACTTAATCAAATAATTGCCATTCACTCTAACTTGAAATTACAAGGGTGAACAGTGGTATTTGAAAAGGAAATTCCTGGCCCTTCTCCCTCTGCTACTGTTTTCCCGATGCCCCTGCCAGAGCTGCAAATCAATTCTGTGGAATTCGTTCAAGATACTCTAAATATAAATTGTGGAAAATAAATGTAGGCATAAGGCAGTTATTTTCCTCCTTAGTAAAAGAGGATCAAATTCTGAACAAAAGGCAGTCATTGAGTATTCCCTTGTAGGGCGCTCGCGCGACTGACATGCCAACCTCTGCTGGATTCGCTCTCTTTCTTTAAGGTTGTTCACCAGACGTTTTCCAGAGGACAAACCAAAAGAAATACCAATGTTGGCTTCAGACCCTTTCTGCTAGCCATAGAGTTAAATAAAATATAGATCATTAAACTGAAAGCAAATTTCCATTCGTGTGATTTATTCTACCTTCTGCTTTCGCTCCTCAGAGTTCACGGTGTCCGCTCTATGACCTGAGTGAGTGCAGGAGGTAATAGTCGTCCTCCCACCTTTGTTTTGCCTTGGCCTTGTTCATCGATTAAACAGATTAATTTACAGGTAGAGTGTTATGTTGTGCTGCTTTAAATGAACTGTACTAACTCCCCAGGGTTAATTGGTGTGGTGCGGGTACAAGGGAGTAGCCAGAAAAATAGGGTGAAAGTAGGGTGAGCGACCCCAGGAATCGCTTCTTCTGAGGGAATTCTTCATTTTCCTCCTTCTGTCCACCCGTCTATCATTTTTTCCATCCTTCTATCTTTACTTCTCTAATCTTTCTTCCTGTCATTTTTACACCCATCCATCATTGTTCTCACATTCCTTTCTTTTTCATTCCTTCCTTTCTTCATCCATGCATACATACATGCTTCTGTCTTTCATCCTCTTCATCCGTTCTTTATCCGTCCAAGCATCCATCCGTCTTTGCTTCCTTCTTTAAATACAGCTATCCTTTTCTTTATCTATTTATCCTTCTCTGCACCCACCCATTCCGTTCATCCATCAGCAGCCCTTCCTTCTCTCCATCTATCCTGCATCCATCTCTGCAACCATTCATCCACCTCTCAATCTATCCATTCTTCCATTCGCCCATCTTTCTCTCATCCCCACTTCTCTTCCTTCCCTGCATGTTTTCTTGTTTCATTTATTACCCCATTCCTCTGCCCTATCATACTATCCTCTTGCAGTTGTATGTATGAATCTCTGTTTGAGAACCAGCAGTCTCCAGTCAAAGGAAATGGAGCTGTAACCAAGAAGTGAAATGTTTTTTAAAAATCAGAACTCTCCGGTGAGACACACCCCTCGCTCAAGCTGCTGAGGTGGGGGTTCGTGCAGTGCTTAATTTGAGCTGGTCGTTGCCGATGGGGGGCAGTGGCACTCATGTTTGGGGGTCAGCACTTATTTTCCCTCTTCAGACATTTCCTGAGAGCAAGAGAGGGAAAAACACACAAAGAGGAAGGACGAAAGAAGAGAAAGAAAGAAAACTGTCACAAAAGGAAGAAGAAGGAACCAGCAAGGAAGAGATAAAGGGTCAGGGAGTGTCTGGCAGTGGATTAAAGATGCAGCCTTGGTATTTGACGCTGTGACATATAATAGTGCTGGCTGTGGGCTTCTGAGCACAGCTTTGGGCTCCGGCACTCATTCTATTACAAATTAAGCAGTGGGTTCACGACGCCTCTGTGTGGGAATTTATTTGGTGATGGTATATGTTGCTGGTTTGTGTAGTGAATAGCAGAGTTTTTAATGTTTTCATAATTTATATTTAATCGTAGTTTTTGAAACCATAAGTACAAGAGTTGAAGCAGTGGGAGCTTCTGCTTTTTAGCAGTGAAATAAAGGGGAAATAAAATGATAATAACTCACCTTTTAATCACTTTATTTTCTCCTACTTCCGCAGCTTTGCATGAGGGGGCAGGGGAGGAGTGGTAGCACCAGCCGCGGTCAGTGCAGGTAAGAGTGGTGGTAAATAATTAATTTTCCTTCATCATCGTCTGTGGAAATCCCCCGCCACCTGGCCCCACTGCCCTACTGCTCTTACCTGCATGGGCCGCGGCTGGGTAGCACCCTCCTAAGTGCGCAATAACTGATTGGCCGGCCCTCTCGGGACAGCCAAACAGTCTTGCGCACTTCGCATGTTCTCCATGCAGGCTGCATTACAGCCTGCGTGGAGAACATGCCCAGGCTCCCAGTCAGTGTCTGAGCACCGAATCACGGCGCTCAGACCAATCACAAAGCTGCTAAGGCAGCGTTGTGATTGGCTGACTGGGAGCCTGGGTGTGCTTCCTGTTAAGGCCAGCGAGTGAGGACTACGGAGGAGAAACGCGGCGAGAAGCTATGTTTTTTTTTTTTAATACCCGCTTCCCGCGCATCCTTCACCCCTCATGTCCCTGCCCCCTACCTCCGATCCGTGCTGGCCACCGCTGAGTTGGAGAAGATCTTAATATCTTAAGCGAGGTACAGTGATTTCATTTTACAGAGAGAAATGGCCTCTCCAACAGAATGCCCAAGAGTACAGAAAAGATACTGAAATTCAATTATTTGTGCAACCAGTGCAGGGTCTTGGTGTGGTAGGCCAAATAAGTAATAAGCTACCAAGTTTAGAGTTTGGCTTCTCTTCCAAATTTAGGTCTTCCTCGAGAAATCGAAGTATTTCTCATTACCAGCCAACTCTAAGTCAGGCCTGTTGCATTTAAAGGCATTGGCATCGAACAATTTAAACTGTGGTTTAAATTTCACAAATATCATGGTGCCAGCAGGCTCAAAATACTCCTATGTGTTGGAATAAAACTACAATACTTCTTTATATGCACTTTATCTCTAAATTATGAGACCTCTAACTGCCTTATTGATCAATTCATGGTGATTGTCACATCTGTGCAAAGATGAAAGGTTCATCCCGCCCTGCCAGGATTTAAGCTTGTAACTTGAAGGTTACATATTCACACCTCAACAGTTATTGCCTTAACACACTGAGCTACCTCTGCAGTTTTCCAAAGAGTCTTTTGTGCCATGTTTTGGCACCAAGCCCTCCAGGCGAGAGCAGTAACAGTAGCTTTGTTGAACTCCCAGCGACTGCATGTTAGGATGCGGTTTAACAGGTCAGGTCATGAGTCTGGTGAACAATTGGGCAGAAGTTCGCCTGTTCGATAAACCACTGAAGCACAGGTTTAGTCAAACAAGCTGAGCAAATACAAGCAAACCCTCACGGTCATTGAACTTCAGTCGATCTGTTTGTGGAGGGCTTGCACTGAAGAGCTGTCTGCATTTGGAATTTGTGAAGTGGCTTCGGAATGAAACCTCTTGGTGGTGCTTTTGACATCACATTAGCTGGATGACAAGAGGAAAGTGACAAAGCCAGTAGTCCCGGTTATTTCATAAGTGAATGGGTGAAAGGGACCTTGATGGGTGCAGTAAAAGGGTGCCTCCAAAAAAGTGTCACAAAGTTGGTGTACAGCTCTGACGGCCTGTGGGTGACCTTAGCTAGTGGGTACAAGAAGTTCCAGCAAGCTCTTCTAGAGTTGATCAATGACCCTCTACAAAAACATGCAAGGATGCATCTGACAAGACATCACCAGACCATGTAAATATTACAGCTTCTGTGCACATACTGGTATTTATATAGAGGGGTTTTCTGCAGCCAGTACAACCTCATTAAGTGTTGTGTATATGTGTATCTATAAGTTAATTTCAGTTTTTCTTATATGCAAAGAATTCCTCCTTTCAACCTTTGTCCCACCCCTCCTCTATCTTTGACTCATCCCAAACCTTTCTGACTACTATGAACCCCCAAATAGCCTTCTCAAACTTCACACTCGTTTTTTAGCCATGTCACCCAACTAATAGGCACACAAGGTCACTACTTACAAAAACAACTATTTCCCCTCTCAAACCAATTTCCATCATTTATCCCTACTCTAAACTCTACAAAGCACTCAAGACATCAAGAGCACAAACCTAACACAACTAATGTAAAAAGTAAGGAAAAACATGACTAATCTACTAACTTTTAACCTCTAATCTTGGGTTCGAGTAGCATGCTACTCGCCGAAAATCGATCCACGCCTCGCCAGGGGTAAGTGCTCTATAAATACAATTTACAATTACAAATATAACAAAGGGGCTCTTGGCACCCTCTTTAAGGATAAGACCCATGTACAAGGAGAGGTCAATCAATCAATCAACCAGGATTTATAAAGCGCAGCTAAACACCCGATAGGGTATCCAGGCGCTTTCAGGCCCCGGAGGCTTATTTGAACAGGCAGGTCTTGAGGGCCATTAGGAATTCCGGAAGTGAGGTGATTGCCCGGAGGTGCGTGGGGAGGCTATTCCAGCTCTTTGCTGCGAGGTGGGAGAAGGAGCATCTTCCACTATTGCTTCATCAAATGAGGGGAGTATTGGCAAGTAAAAGGGAGGCGGAGCGTAGTCTTCTCGATGGTTGGTGGAAGTTCAGGCGGTGGTTAATGTAGGCAGGTCCTTGGTTGTGTAGAGCCTTGTGTGCGTGGGCCAGCAGCTTGAATTGGGATCTCTTCTGTATGGGGAGCCAGTGGAGTTTACTGAGGTGGGGTGTGATGTGGGTTCGTCGGGGAAGGCCGACAATGAGTCTGGCTGCGGTGTTCTCTATGGTCTGAAGTCTCTGTAGAAGGGGTGTGTTGATTCTGTCGTAGAGGGCATTGCCATAGTCCAGTCAGCTGGTGATGAGGGTTTGTGTCATGGTGCGTCTCGTGTGTAGGCATAGCAACTTGAAGATCTTATGTAGCATGCGCAGAGTGAGAAAACAGGTGGAGAAGATGGCGTTGAACTGTTATTTCGTGGTGAGCTTGCTGTCAATGATGATTCAGAGGTTTCTGGTGTGGTTGGAGTGAGTGGGTGCGGGTCCTAGGTCTGATGGCCACCAGGAGTCATTCCATGTGTTGCTGCTGTTGCCAAAGATCAGCACTTCTGTCTCGTCTGTGTTCAGCTGCAGGCAGTTGCAGAGGTGGGCGAACCGTTTCTCATTATTTCCTTCTAGATCTGCTTGGGCTTTCCTCAGACAGAGCCGCAGGCAAAACTAAATTTGGCGCCCCTCCTGATAGTCCTCCATTCCTTCCTCACCCCCCCCTCCCATTGGTGATCCTAGTATGGGGCTGTTTGAGCTATTCAGTCACTTCCTGGCTGAATACCTCAGAGCAGTGACCAGCCTGTGAATACACATCTACACCTTGTCCCCTCTCCTCATTCATGTATTCAGTTGTAAAACTGGAGGTGGGAGTCCCTGGGAGGGAGCTGTGGGAGAAGGAAGGGGGAGTAGGAGAGAGGTACTAGAAGGAACCGAAGAAAATGAAAGAAAACATGATTTACACACAGCTTGAAGGCAATGAACTGAACTGGCAGTCTGCAATTAAAAAATTAGTCAAGGAAGCTCAGGAGGTCAGCTACCTCTGCGCCCCTCCAACTGTAGATGCCCGGGACATAGCCCCAGCTCACCCATGACACAAGCTGGCCCTGCTTGTGATTAATGGAGCTGCACGAAGGATCTATACTAGTACCTCCACTCATCATCAAGTGGTTTTCAATGGTGTATTCCTTTGTTGTCCCGAGGAAGATCCGAATTTGAAGCATATAGGGTCAAAATGAAACAATGAAATAAATTATGGGCATGATGCAGATTGAATGTCATGGGGCATAATAATAGTTCACAGGCTCTCTTTGATGCAATACATGTTGTACATTATTTTGTTGTGATCTCCTTTTCACAAACCCTGCACCAATATTATTTTATTGTTGTCATACAATTCTTAAATGTATGTTTTGGATAAGTGATGGGTTGTTGTGTCACTACCCAATCTGCTAAGGGGGATTCTGGACCCCTTACTAAATAATTTATTGTTAAAAATCTTTTTGTTACTTTCCCGGCAGAATCATTCTGGAATTATATAAAAGCAAGGGCAATGACCACGCCGCTCTGCAGTTGTGGGCTTACACTATTGTAACGAGCCCAAAGCTGGGCTTTGGATAGCAAGGAAGGAAGAATGGTGAGCAGTGCTTAATTTGTAAAATAACAAGTGCCAGGGCCTAAATGTTTGTTTAGAAGCCTGAATTCGGTGCTGTTGAATGTCTCTGTGCCCAGTGCCAAGGTTCCCTAGTCTTGAATCCACCTCATGCCTCTTTATTCCATCACTAGACCGTCCGTACCCCTTTATCCCTCTCTTGGAGTTTCTTATTCATCCCTGCTTTCTTCTGTTGTCAATGTTTTTATGCCTTTCTCTGCCGCCTACATTCCCCCTTGTGTGTTTTTCACCCTCTTGCTATGAGGAAAAGTCTGATGAGGGAAAAAATTGCCGGTCTCCAAAAACGAGTGCTGGTGGACCGACCCTACCTGCAAGCCCCGGCTCAAATTATGCATTATGATGTGGCTCGTGGAGCGGCAGTCTTTGTATTTCCATGCCGTTTCTCAGGGCTCGTAGACTCAAGGGGGTTGGGGTCAAATTTTGGCTACAGTGAAGTAGGACTTCTCCGACCTTCTTTGTAAAGGGTAACTTGATCTCAATTTGTACTACATAGGATCTGGTCACACCTGTTTGCAGCAAACGAGAAATGTCATACACAAAATTTGAATTATTGAGCCTTTTTCCCAAATTGAAGGAAAATGTGATCTACATATTTAGAACCAGGCAAATCTACACAGCCCAGGCTTACATATATAATAACTCTATACACAAACGTGCTATTTTTCGCAATCAAGATGTCGTTTCATCATCGTGTGGTTGGAAGATGTGACTGGCCGCAGGTTTTAGCCTATACCAGCGGGTGGTTTAGTCTGGGGACCACATCCTCCTGCCTCTGGGAAAATATCGACTGCCTTTTAGGCTCGGGTCCCAGTTGAACGGGAAATGTGAATTAACCCCTGGCCTGGTGCTTTCAGCGTCGCCCAGTCATGAATCGCTGTCGCTATCTTCATTAACAGTAAGAGTGCGTGATGCGCGCCAAGTGACTCATGGCCGCCCGAGAAACCGCGCTGCGCGAGCGGAGCCGAGATTTAATGGTAGGTTATTGATAATCACAAGGTTTATAGAGCTCGCTGCTCGGGGTCAGAGGGCAAAGTCTACAGACACACAGTTTAATTGTTTCTTAGACAGTTATCTGCTTTCACCAGAAAGGCTCCCGGTTATGCACTCTAGCCCTGCTGCGTTGGTGTTTGTTCACCTCGCACGTCGCAGTGCCAATCTGAATTCTGAGCGCTGAATCTACAAGTACTACTCATTCGTGCAGAAAGTGAAAATTAAAATGAACTAACGCTTAATTTTAACACGTAGACCTTCACGAAGCTCTTCCCTATATAACTGGGGCGTAATACAGAAGTGGCCCAGGTAGTGTTTTTTTTAAAATTTTAAATTAAACTGTGTGCCAATTTACACATGTATTTCATTGTGTGTTGCTGACTTCGCCCTGTGTACGTGCAAGACAAAGCACCGTCGTTTCGCTGTGCAGCCTCTTTGCAGTACTTGTTGGTCTGCGGATGGAAGGGCTCATCGTGGCGGGACTGCAGGCCAGGAGGTCCCACGTCAAAAGGGTGACCAGAATTTTACAGCCAAAAACGGGGCATTTCACAAAAAATAGAAGAAGGACTGCAATTTTACTTCAAGCAAGCGCACAGAATCACAGCTCTCCTCAGCAGAGAATTACAGAACAGGCAGTAAGAACATACACAAAATACATTTTTTACACTCAGTAGCTTGCCTGTTCATTAAATTGCTTTCTTGAAACAACTGCTAACTATCCCTGCTTTGTAAAACATAAAAAAGCACCTCCCGCCTTTTTCAGTCGACACCCTCTAAAAACCGGGACAGGAGACAAATTTCCTAAAATCTGCCGGGACTGCTGGTGAAAAAAGAACCATCCTGGCAAATCCGGGACGCAGGTCACCCTACACGTCTAGGGTGATCAGATTTTGATTAGAGAAAACCGGGACAGCCCAGACATAAAAGTAGGACTAAAGCCTTTACCTTACTTTTATGTCTGACCTGTCCCGATTTTGCATAGCCTTGTAAATGTGTGGACGCACGCACACACACACACACACGTGGTAAGTGTGTGTGTGTATGTATGTATATGTATATATATATGTATATATGCACCACACATTTACCAGCTACGTATAGATAACATTAGTCATGCCATGACCTCTACCCTGAGCCCCCTCTGCCCTCCACCCCCAATCTGTCTCTCTATCTACCCATCTGCTGCAGCATGCATGCAGCCACTAACTGAAAGAAACAATTTACTTAAGGAGAGCGTACCTTTCAATTCTCTTGTTAGGATAATTTGACCTTTGTCGCAAAAATCGGGACATAAGTTTAAAATTAATGAAATCGTCGAGACACCGAGGCAGTTCTTTGAAAACCGGGACTGTCCGGGAAAATCCGGGACATCTGGTCACCCTACCTACGTCCCAGTCTGCTGAATGGTCAGACATGTCAGATTTCGGAGCACATTCTATGTGTGGCCATTTTATGCAACAGGTATGTCCCATAACAGTATTTAGTTTATGTTAGCAGGATTTAGATATCTCATTTCTGCACACTCTTCACACAACATGTGTATTTGTAAAACACATGTTAGCCCAGAGGGGCATCTTGGAGCTGAGCTGCAAATGTTTATTGCTACCAAGCACAATGGTAGCAGTCATGTTATCAACTTCAGAAAGATGAAAGGCTGAGTGGACCCACTAGGATTTGAAAATATGAACATGAGGTCAGAGGCAGATCCCTGAAATGGCTGCATTAGTCCACTGAGCCTTCAGACACAGCTTTACATAGTGTTCTTGTTTTTTTCTCAATTGGTTGCTTTTTCTTTCATTTTTCGCACTTAGGTCGTGCAGATTGGTTTGCTGAATGTGTTACTCAATAATGGTTCATACTGGTCGGTGTGTACTGTGAAATTTCCTCAACACATATCTCCAGGGCTCACTTAGCTTTTGCTAAAGGCTTAATTGGCAATGCCCATTGTGAATTTGATCCATGGAGATCTTTGAGAGCCAGCATGAAGTAGTCTGATTTCTGTAAATTCAGAGCGAGGCTGGCAGCTTCATTCTTTAGTGTCCATCTCCCATGCCATGGTACAGATTCAATTGCAATAATCAAGAACCAAGGTCCGACATAGTGACTCACCTTGAGAAGAGGAGTTTTCTAAGCATCTTGAGTTTGGTAATCAGAATTTACAGTAATTGCTGAAATCTACTGAGCTAATAAAAACTTTTAGATAACCAAACTACCAGATTTGATTTTGTCTTTTTCTGCCAGGGAGGGAATCACACCCTGTTCCTTTAACCAAGAGAGGCTGAGATTGCTTTCAATGAGCTTGCCAACTGGTAAGAGCTCAGTTTCTGAGTTAGTCAAGCACTGATTACTCCCTTTCATCAAGTGGTGAATATGCCTCATACATTTAGATATGCTATGCTTAAGAAATTGGATTTGTGTGAATTCCTAACTGAGGCAGAGAGTGGAGATCTGTCTCGGACCCAGGGCTTTAAGTGGGATGAAAAAACTGTGGGGGATCCTCTCAAAGGGGCGCGTCCGATGTAATTATGGGCGTGGCTTAAAAGACCTTAAGCTGAAAATCTATGCTTAGCATAGTGTGCTGCCCGACTGGTATTTTGCTACTTCTGTCATTACATCCAGATATATAATCCAGCAAGTAACATTACGCTTACAACAAGCCAGTACTATTGGCTTTGTCAATGGTTGTTAGATGCGTAACATAAATAAGCAACAAACATGGCTTCGTAGTATAGCATATGGAAAATGCTTCAGTTCTGAAATGGTGAGACTGAAAGAACTAAAGCGAGTCTCTTTGAAGTGCAGGGAAGGGTACTGCTGCAGAGTTGAGATTTTTTTCCCTTGAGAGTGAGGGCAAAAATGGAGAGCCCGATAGAGACCCGTCTCAGCACCTGCTTTTAGAACTGCTGGTGCAGAGCACCGGCAAGACCCAGCCCACTTAAAGCCCTGCTCGGACCCATGGTTCCAGCAGCTTCCTGGCCCTTTTCAATATCTGTATGGTCCATCAAATTTTTAGGTCAAAAGTTATGCCATCAAGCCACATGATGCATAGATTACACCTAGCTCTGTCTGTGGCTAACAAAACAGCAGAGTTAGTAAAACGGACTCCTTTCCTTTTACAAATCCAATCTCGGGGGAATGACAGCTGGTGTCCACGAAATAAATCTAAAATACAGACTATTTTACCAGAGCCACTCAGGTCCTTAAAGAATCTACAGAAGGTGGCAGACCTCTGACTACCTTTGGGGAATGCAATACCACTCAGAAAGGAACCAAGCACCTAAGATTTATGTCCGAGAAGAAGGTGTCCCTTGCCCTTCCCATAATTAATCAGTGTGTTTCTTACTGTTAGGGAACCCAGTGGTGTACTATTCTTCCTTTTATACCAAATTATCTCTGTAATGTAGCTATAGGTGTAATGATCAACTGTTGGGTGGATCTCTGCAATTCAACATTACACCGTCTTCACAATGTCTGATTTATAAACTTGAAAAAGTTCTGAATGTGCCTTCTAGACTAGTCAGCAGCCGTTTGGCTAGGTTTGTGCTATACAAGTATCACATACATACATATATACATAAATACACACATACATACTAAGAAGATTGGTTATATCATGAAACCCAGATGGTCTCTTGGGTGGATGCTGTTGAAAAATATGATAATTCAAACCGTGTCTTCAGATGCCTGGTTGCTGTTGGGAGACACTGCGCCAGAATATATAACAGGGTGAGATCTCCACTCATAAACAGCACTTGCCACAAACTCTGATGGACAAATGCTTTAAGAAAAGTAAACAAAAGACTTTGTGCATTGGCTGCAAAAGAGCCTGACTAAAATCATTTTCTTATCTGAGATGAGCTCTTTTCTTGTTTCATTGTCAGAAAAGTTTAAGATACATATTTTTTTAATATGGTCTAACCTTACCCTTTGCCCATTTACTACCCTCATTATGATCATAATAAGCCACAGCTAAAGACTAATCAAATTGGTGTCTAGTCTGTCTGACTGAGTATGAGTACAGCCTCCATATATTTGAAAATGTAGTGAGTGCTGTTTAATTTCTTGTGCCAGTGATTCTATAAAAATATTGAAGCAAAGTGGCTAAAGCGAGGAGCCTTGGGGGCTGGTGCGGCTGGCGATGGACTTTGGCACTGAGGTTGAGTGCTGATTGTGCTGAGTCTGGTCAGAATGGAATGATTGTCAGCAATATAGGGTTCTGTCTGAGACTATGGCTCATTTTTCTATACATTCAGCAAGTTTACTTCTCCATAGTGTTGTGTGCCACAACACTACGTGATGTAAAGAAGAATCAGAGTGTGAGGTTGTCCGGCATCCAGTGAAGCAAACATGTCTGGCCGATGTATGCGAGGCAAATTGAGTGCCACTGAGTCTTTCAAAAGCATCATTTATATCATATCGGATCACGCTTGAATTAAAAAACTCTTGAAGATAGTGCTTGACCCTACCTTTGATGACTTTACCATGGTACGGGTGACAGAGAGAGGATGGTATGATGCCAGGTCCTTATGATCAGCTGTTAGTTTTTCAACTCCATGGCAATGAATATGTTTTTTTAGCCCGAGGCATTATTTCCCATACAAGCACATTGGCCATTATTCTCTTCTCAGTTATCAGATGCCAATGTAATCTTTAATGTCACATGTATAACATGACGTGAGAGGGAAATTTGAACCTTTCTAGCCAAGTTTGGAACTTCTGTGATGCTCATCTTGAAGATTGTGAAAAATGGCATGGATGTTTGAACATATGGTCTCTCTATAAGACTCATTAGAACATTGGAATGTTGGGAGCTCCATTGAAGACAATGGAGTAGCTCAGGGCTTATAATGGCTGGTATAAGCCCAGCACTCCAACATTCCAATGTTTGTCTTTTTGTTTCTCCATTTTTAATTTAGAACATTCTACCCTTAGTGGGTGGAATGTTCTAATAGCCTTATACCCCTTCTGCCTCAGGCTATACCAGTTGTTAAAGGCCCTCTCCCTCGATATAGGCGGGATCAAGGCCTTTAACAACTGGTATAGCCCTCGGCAGCGGGCTATAAGGCTATAGTAATGCAACTGACTACATGACTTGACTGAAGGAGTCTGGTGTGGCTGGGAGATGTCATTTGTGAAACAAGACATTTCATGAATTTGAATGTATGGATTGTTGAATTTTCCCATTCTTGTGCTATGAAGGTATGGTGGTAGCATTTTTTTGCCTTCAGTATTTGTTATGAAATATTTAATGCAGAGCAGGGTAAGATGATATTTGCTTGAAATGGATTATAAGTTTAGCCAGACCATTTCAAGATGACTTGATTCTGCTTTTCAATCTTTAAGGTTTTTGGTAAATCTTTTTTTATCTGTTTTTAATTTATAAATATAATTTATATTTTAATTTGGTATTTCACTGGCGGCAGTGTCCTTTTTTTCTCCGAGCACATCATTGTAATAGCTGAATACTCCGTTGGTTAGAGGGAGAACATGGCAACATATGACTTCTATAGCAAAGATCCTTACACCAGTCTTGCATGGTGACAAACTCATTCTCCAAAGACTATCCCACCTCAGGTGACGGTTATCTTTTTGTTTTAGGGTAAATATTTTTAATATTGGTAAATGTACCTTATTCAAGCATGCTTTTCTCGTCAACTGTGCGCTTACTAGTGTTTACCATCTTCAAAAGAATAATGTAACTTGGAGATGCCGGAGAAAGGACTTCTGCCCACTTCACTGTCAAAGTGCCCTTTATCAAAGTGAGAATGTAACCCAAAAATAGCTATCTACAACGTGATTCCAGATGAAGCCTTCTTTCACAATAGGCAGGGCTGGAAAATGTGCATTTTTGCACTTCCCTTTGCTGGATTAGGCAGTAATTTGCACTAACCTTTCCTCATTACATACTTTGCACTGATGCTGTTGCAAATGAGCACTGGCGCTTGCATAGCCTTTCAACTCCAAAATGTACATTTGCCTCGACTGAGGCAGAAGTTGTTAATTTTTCATTAGGTCCCTGTAGTCTCTTTACAACAGTGCCCCTGCTGGGAGTAGGATAAAAGAGCTTGTATCGACATAGAATGTCACTTGGTGCCCCCTTATATTAAGTTGCCCTAGTAATGAGGAAATGCACTTTTCTTCTGAGATGCCAGAGCTCTAGCCTTGAGTGTGGGGAAAAGTCCATTGCCCCATCGCATCCGCATCTCTGTGATGGGGCACTTGTGTTGTGGGCAACCCTCTGGCTCTTGAAGTGGATGGGAAAGTTGAGGAGAGCAGTAATTGAATCTGCACTATCATTTATTTGGAACACAGGCATGTGCACAAATGCGGGGGGGGGCTGGCCACATATTTAGGCTGCCAGTTGTACTACTGAATATCGACACTAACAATATCATGGCACAAGAATATTGAGGACAGAATATTGAGGGACAAAATATTGAAAGGTGAGGACATACATGGAAGTGTAGATTTACTATTCCTAACTCCAAATCTACGTGCCTTAAAGATATATGTACTGCTTAGGTACATATATGTGGAGTTAGGCATTGGAAATCTAGACTTACTTAACTGTCGATATTCTGACCTCGATATTGTGCCATTTGGGCCATTTTTAGCAGGGGGGCAGGATGCCTTTCACTTCATTTACCTGGCGAGAGGATATTGTTTGAAATGTCACAGTGCTGATGGGGAGGCTCTGATGGCTAAGTGAACCTGCTGGTGACAGGGGCGGCCAATACAGGTAAGAGCGGTGGGATGGGTCCGGGGGTGGGGCGGGACGGGGGGGAGTGGACATTCGATGGGATAAGGAAAATAAATAAAACCACTTACCTTGCGCACGCTGCATTGCCGAGTCGGCGATGTGGCGAGCGCAAGGTAAGTGGTATTATTTATTTATTTATTTAATTTTCCTCATCCCGTCGTATATCGACTTACCCCCCGCCCCGCACTGCCCCTCCGCTCTTACCTGTACCGGCCGCGCCTGGCTTCTGATCTCCACCAATGGTCTCACAAAGGAGAGGTAGATGTGCATATTTAAACCCAGCTGCAGGCTGGTCTTGTTTCTGCTTTCTCCCTGGCTGGACTGATTTCCCCAGTGCATTTTCTCTAATGTGACATACTCAATGCAAATTCTATTCCCTGATTTTCAGGGGGAATCCCCCATGCAAATGAGGGATGTTCCTTCAGCGAATCTGCTGGTTGAGGGACTAACTCTCAAGAAGTGGGGAAAATAAAGTTTGTCTAAATTAAGCTCTAAGCTTACATAACCTGCCTTGTTGTATAAATATATAACTCTCTCAAAGAGGAATTATCATGAAATGCTGCACAAATAATTTTAAAATCTCCTGTTTTTAGACTATTAAAGGCGTTGAGCAAAAAGGGTCATTCTCGGAAGAGTATTTTTGCAGAACCACGAGACTTAAAAACATACGGTAACTTGAAAGGTGTTTCTAGGCATTGCACATCTGCTTGTATCAATTGCAAAACAGGAGGAAGTGCTGTGGGGTCCCTTGGGTGAAAAAGTCCAAATAGCAGCAACAGCCAAGGGAAGTTACGAAAAACGAAACTGAGTCAACAGCATCAATCATTACAAACAGCGATGGAACATTCAATTATTATTTATGAATTATCAATCATTGAAAAAGCGATGGAACATTCAATTATTATTTACAAACTTCTCTTGTAACCGAGCCATTACTAGACCTAGGTGGAATTTCAATAACGCCGGAGTAATCAGAGTAATTTTGGTAATTCTGCATTACTCTGTAATTAGTAATTACTGATACTACCGCGATAACGCCTGCTCGCTTATCTAAGAGTAAGTTGGGGGGACCCTACAGTAGGAGCACATTTAGCGAGCGGCTGTGTGGACTCACTATTCCTGTTCTGTAGCATTTAGCGCTATTTCTTAGTGCAAAATGCATCCATTGCGAATGAGAATTTGGCACTAAGAAAATAGTGCTAAATGACAGGAGTAAGTTGGGGGAAATCCTACCCAAAGTGCACATTTAGAGAACACTGTCGGCTAATCATGCTATCTATTTGTGTTCTCTTGCATTTAGCACTATTTCTTACCATAAATGCATCCTCATGTCCTTTTTGGCTCAGATTTCACTTGTACAAAACCTTAGAAATTTAGCAGTTACAGTTAACTGAGCTAACTGTAACGTACAACCCCGCAATGCACTGCTTATGACCTCACGTATTACATCACTCATGAAATGGTCAGTGACATCACTGATGATATTACTGATGACATCTCAAATGATATCACTGATGGCATCTCAAATGACATCAATGATGACATCATCCACAGAACCACTCACACACCCACTCATATCCCCACACATCCTCTCATACACCCACTGACCTACCCTTTCAAGCACTCACTCACCCACTTACTTATCCACAGAGCCACTCACACACCAACTCACTCACATACAGAGCCACTCACACAGCCACTCACTTACTCATATACCTAGTCACACAAGCACCCACTAACCCATACACTCACTCACACAGCCACTCACTCGCCTGTACAGCTACTCCCAATTCTTCACCCATGCTGCCACTCACACACCCAGTCTCTCACCCATACAGCTTTTCAACAGAGCCGCTCACACACCCACACAACCATTTACATACCTGTTCACACATTCCTACAAGTACTCACATGACTACTCACTCACCTATACAACCACTAATACAGACATTGACTGTGCAATACAGCTATTCACACACCCACTCACTTACACACATACCCACCTAAACAGCCCTCGCTCACCCATACACCCACTTAAACTCCCAGTCACTCACCCTTAGAGCCATTCACGCATCCACTGGGTCACTGATAAAGTCACATACAAACCCAGTCACAGACCCATACAACCACTCACACACCACTCACCCACATATACAGCTACTCACACACCCACTCACCCACCAATACAACCACTCACACAGGCACTCACTCACCCATACAGCCACTCACACACCCACTTATTCACCCATACAGCCACTCACGCATCCACCCACTCACTCACCAATACAGCCACTCACACAGCCACTCAGCCATCCATACAGCTATTCACAAACCCACTTATTGACCAATACAGCCACTCACACATGGATACAAACAGTCACACAGCCACTCACATAATATATGTTAGAAATAGTATCACTCATTAGAAGAACACAAACTATACTAATTTAACTTTTGAGGTACCTTGGTATATATTTTTAACACTCATAAAATAAAAAAACACTCTCAATCACTGGATGATTTCATCAGTGATATCATCAGTGATGTCATTAGTGATGTCACTGACCATGTCATGAGTGATGTAATATGTGAGTCATAAGCAGTACATTGCGGGGCGTAAAATATAGTTAGCTCAGGTAACTATAACTGCTGAATTTCTTTGGTTATGTACGAGTGAAATCTGAGCCTAAGTATAATGCCTCTGTAACCTTTGATTTTTTCAGTGGACTTGTAAGGTTTTTTTAATTCTTTTTCCTAACTATAACATCCCTGTAACCTTTGGTTTTTTCAGTCAATTGCTAAGGTTTTTATAAATTGTTTTTTATAACTGTAACCTATAACCTTTGACAGTGGATGTGTGAGAACCTGTGTGGGTCTGTTAGTGACTGTGTGAGTGCCTTTGTGGGTCTGTGACTGGTTGTATTAGAGCCTGTGTGTGTCTGTGAGGGGCAGTGTGAGTGCTGCTATGGGTCTGGGGGTGGGTGTGTTAGTGGGTGCATGGGTTTGCAAGTGGGTGTGTGAGTGGTGTTATGGATTTTGGGGATTAGCATACTTAGGGTATTTAAAGGAGAGAACCATGCACTTCGCTCTTACAAGGAGACGTCATTAAAGATTTCATTTGTCACAGTCACCGGAGTTCAGATTGAGCTCCAATATATTTATGATGCATTCACCTCTGTTAAGGATTTTAGATAATTTTTCAATATAGGATATAGAATATTAGAGGAAACGTTTTTGCTTTGCATTCACCAAGCCCCAGAAGTTAGGATTGTTTCCACTGTACTCAAGTGGTGCTTTACCTGGGGCAAAGCAGTGCTCCCCGTTCAGGTTTAATTTAACTGAAATGAGCATCAGGGCCATAACTGAATCTCATTTTCTCCAATAAGAGTCCACAGTTTTGCGAAAAATGTCTAAGCAACTGCATTACTTTCTAGGGTCAAATTAGTAAATACTTTATCATTGAGTAAATGTCTACTGCATATTGTGCACTACAGTTGTGTAATGGACCACCTATTTATGTATCTGTGTCTCTCTTTGTCATTTGTTTCAGTGAGTTAATAACTGTGTATTTTTTTCTAAACTTTTTATTCGTTGCAAATTCGTCATGAATTTGTCGTGAAATATCGCAGCACATATGTTCCGGTTTCGCAGACAAGTCGCGGTCTGGTGGCTAAGTGGACAAATGCATCCACTGCAGGGGCCTGTGTTTGACCTCATGGTCACAGGTTCAAATCCCGAAGATCTGACTATGTAACAAAGAGGTTTGATTGGAGAAAACAGTTTTTATTAATCTTCAAAGGAAGTTCCCACCCATTTCTCTCTTCTTGAATCTTCCAATTGATATTTGGACCATTCTTTGGTGCTGTCCTGCACTACTTGTGCAGAACTCTATTTAAGGCATTTTTTTGTCTTTTTTAAAATCTAAAATGGCAGCAGGAGGAAGTGAGGAGCAGGAGGTGCCACGTCAATCAGAAGA
Organism: Calotriton arnoldi; assembly: GCA_963921515.1. Lineage (NCBI taxonomy): Eukaryota > Metazoa > Chordata > Amphibia > Caudata > Salamandridae > Calotriton > Calotriton arnoldi. The sequence continues at coordinate 482,488 of CAWUFW010009431.1, read as the reverse complement.
GCAGGAGACACAGGTACATCTTGAAGACTCCGCAGATGATGAACCAGCCCCTAAAAGGCAAAGTATTGCCTGGGATTTTTTCACTATCCCGTCTGGCGAATCAAAAACTGTCAGCAAATTTGTAAAATGCACCTTGTGCGATAAAACCCTTTCAAGGGGCTCTGCCCAAAAATATCCTTGTGGGAAAACAAGTATGTTGTACCATTCAAAAACATCACAAAAATAATCTGAAGAGGGCACAGAAGGAGAGAGCTGGAGAGGGGCCATCAACCTCTATGACTGCACCACCTGCTCCTGGAGAGAGAGTCCCTGTGTAAGTGGTGAGGCTGTTGCCGCAAGTTTCTCCAGAGTTAAAGAGGGTTGGAACTTTTTGTGTTGACTGCAACACCACCCTGACAGCTGGCATGCGGTCAGTTGATGTCATTTTGGAAAATAGCGCAAAAACATAGCTGTTCGTTTTTTTTTTATTTACACCAGTTTTTCCACTGCTTTTCTGTTTGTGGAAAAAAAAATTCTTTTCACCATTGCCATTACAAACAAAAATACAAAATGTTAGAAAACCAAAAACCTAGACAAACAGTGTCAGAAAAAAAGAAGAGAAGAAAAACAAAGTTCTTGTCCGAAACGCCTCTCATGGTTAAAAAAAGATAAACTATATGCCTGTGTATATACACAGAGGAGTAGTTGAATAAGTTAGTGACTGAATGTGTTAGTGGCTGTATGGGTGAGTGAATAGGTGTGTTAGTGGCTGCATGAGTGAGTGGCTGCCTGTGTAAGTTCCTGTATGAGTGAGTGAAAGGCTGTGTAAGTGCCTGAGTAATTGAGTGAGTGTTTGTGTTAGTGGTTATATTAGTAAGTGTCTGTGTGTATTAGTGTCTGTATGAATGACTAACTGGGTGGGTGAGTGTCTGTATAAGTGAGTGACTGGGTAAGTGAATAACTGTGAGTGAGTGACTGGGTGGGTGGGTGAATGCCTGTATTATTGTGAGAGTGACTGTATTAGTGAGTGAGTGTGTGACTGGGTTTATGAGTGAAGGAGTGGGTATATGAGCTGCTGTATAAGTGAGATAGTGAGTATGAAAGTGGCAGTATGAGTGAGAGAGTGAATATGTGAGTGTATGAGTGAGTGAGAGGATGTATGAGGGAGTAAATCAATGCATGAGTGCCTCTATGGCTGAGTGCATGATTATGTGACTGGCTGCATGGGTAAGAGAGTGGGTGTGTAAGTGGCTGTATAGGGAAGTGAGCTGGTGTCTAACTGCTTGCATGAGTGAGTGATTAAGTGGGTGAGTGTCTGTATAAGTGACTGACTGGATATGTTTGTGGCTGTAGGAGTGTGTGACTGGGTGTGAGTGGCTCTTTGAGTGTCGGCATGTGCGAGTGGCTGCATGAGTGAGTGACTGTCTGTATCGGTTGCTGTTTGAGTGGGGTTTGAAATACAGTAACAGTGAAATAGTGGGTATATTAGTGGCTGTACGAGTGAGTGAGCTGCTGTATGAGTGGCTGTATGGGTAAGTGAGTGGGTGTGTGAGTGCATACATGATTGAGTGACTGCTTGTGTGAATGTTTATATGGGTGAGTGAGTGGGTGTGCCACTGGTTGTGTAATTGAGTGAATGGTTGTCTGAGTGGCTGTATAGATGAGAGACTGGCTGTGTGACTGGCTGTTTGAGTAAATGATTGGGTGTGTGAGTGCCTGCATGAGTGAGTGGCAGTGTGTTTAAGTGTCAATATGGGTGACTGAGTGCCTGTATGAGTAAGTGACACACTGTGTGAGTGCCTGTATGGACGAGTGAATCTGTGTGTGAGTGACTGTATGATTGAGTGAGTCATTGTGGGACTCACTGCATGGTAAAACACTGCGTGTGTTAGTGCCTGTATAAGTTAGTGATTGGGTGGGTCAGTGTGTGTATAAGTGAGTGTCTGGTTGAGTTAGTCACTGTAGTGATGAGTGAGTGGGTAGGTAAATGTATGCATAAGTAAGTCACTGATTATGTAAATAGCGGTATACCTGACTGAAGGGAGGTGTAAGAGACTGTATAAGTCGGTGACTAGCAGTGTGAGCAGTTGTGTGGGTGAATAACTAACTGTGTGAGTACCTATCTGGGTGAGTGTATGTGTGTGTAAGTACCTCAATTAGTGAGTCAGTGGCTATATCAGTGTTTGCATCAGGGTGTATCTGGCTGTGTCAGTGGATGTATTATTGTGTGTATGTGTGTAATAGTGTGTAAAAGAGTGTCTTCCTGGGTGTATCAGTGTATACACAACAGTGTGTCTGGGCGTATCAGTGAATATCTGGGTATGTTACTGTATCTATTAGTGTGTATGTGAATGTATTAGTGTATGAATGACTATGTGCCTGGGTGTGACAGTCGATGCATGAGTGTGTTTCTGGGTGTGTTCATGTCTGCAACAGTGTCTGTCTGGCTCTAGGACTGTATACAGCATTGTGTGACTGGGTGAGTTACAGTCTGTATCTGTGTGTAAATGGGTGTGTGAGTATCTTTATAGATGAATACGTGGGTGTGTGAGTCTCTGAATCAAAGACTAATTGGTTGTGTGAGTGCCTGTATAGGTGACAAAATGACTTGTTACTTGGGGATTTTATTTGATAAGGATAGTATATGGAATAAGGTCATTGTCAATAGGAAGCTACAATTCAGCAAAGCTTGCATGGCTCTTAAAAGCTTTGTGTGACGATTGGGCTCTAACCCACCTGAGATGATGATGATGATTTACAAAGCCAAGTGCCTTAGTATAGCACTTTACGAGGCAGGCTTATGGGGACACAAACAATGTACAGACGTCCAAGTGGTAGAAAATGAATTTTTTATATATCTTCTTGCAACCCCTAAAAGTGCCTCAGTATATGTATGTCACGCTGAACTGGGTGCTCAATTCATTACAGATTTAATAAAATCAACTTTGGCATAAAACCTGGACCTCAGAACATACTGGTCCTAACCGAGCTATAATTGGTGACTGTCTCAAATCAAGTTCATATTCATGCATTTCATGGCTGGCCTATGTACAACGTTTTTTCTGCGATATGGGTCATCCCGAATATTTTGATAAGCCAGAAACACTAGATATTATTAGTAGAAACATCCTGAAAAAGGAAGGAATGATACACTTCAAAAACCTTAGATTGCTAACTGAAGTTGCTAAACCTGGTGTTTTAAAAAAATCTATTGATTTTAGCCACTTTTAACATGCAACCTTACCTTAAATCTGTACTAAATGGAAGGCATAGGTTTGTTTTGACCCGCCTAAGACTGGACATATTTTATCGATTAACTAGCTTCCCAAAAATGAATGACTGGTTTACACACCTTGCCAACTGCCCCTGTGACAATACGACGCCCCAAAACACTATGCATGTGGTTCTTTTTTGTAAATTTTATAGTCAATGCAGGAAGGGCTATATACTACAGATAATCAGGCCACTCAGTTTTACACAATGCCATCCTACATATTTATTTTTGCAATCACTGCCTACCTTAGAGATCTGCTATAGTATGTCAACCTTTCTATGGGCAGTCTTTTATGTCAGGAAGAAAATCTCACTAGAACTTCTTTAGAATAGGGCATAGAGTGCACATTTTTTATGGATCTAGGTATTGTGACCAATGTGACCAAGGGAAATGGTACTGAATGTGTAATACATCACATTTTCGCACCTTATAATCGAACTAGATCTATGTACCCGGGGATCAGATAAGATGGAGGGCATGGTGGACCCGAAATTAGGTTTTTGTCCCCCTTTTCTTGCCCTGGTCCTGCCCAAGCATATGCCAGCAGCACTATGAGAATTTGTGCCTCTTTGTTTCCTTATCTTGAACGCAAGATGTAAATGATGAATTAATTTATGTAAATTTGAATGCACTTGACCTCATTATTTTATTTCTTCATCAACAGTTATATATTAATTCTTGAATCTTTAATACTCTGTGAAATTTGTAACAGATTTTATTTTGCTCTAATATTGATTGGTGTAGACTGGTTTTAATATTTTCTTCTTAGTAAGTAATCAACAAGGAAAGTGTTTTATATATTGGGCCTTCTGAGATATTTGGACAGGACATGCACTTAAGCCTATGTTTTTTTAGATCTGGCAGTCATATGACCCAACAATTTTAGCTTGTTTTTTAAACTGCATTTAATGTTATGTACATTTTTTTCTTATAATATGAACTGTATAAATGATGTTTGTTCTGTGTGATGCTTTTATGGCTGTTTTTATACTTCCGAATAAAGTTATTAAAGATAGAAAGACTTAGGGGCCGATTCCGATTCGGGCCGGAAAACGTACCGACCGACTCGGTACGGGAATTTAGTCCGACCGACTCGGACCGGCGCCGCACGACCCGGGTAGTACGATGAAATGAATGTGAAATCCGACAGACTCGGACGGAATACAAAACGAGCGACCGAGCCGGACGGAAACAAGCCATCCGGCCGGGAAATCAGGCGAAACGAACCGACCGACACGCACTCGGATTGAACCCGAACGAAACGTACCCGCGAACTCCGACCCGCGTTGTACGATGCTGTGCGTGCAAAACACGACCTACTCGCCTGGAGCACAAGCCGTACGACCGACACGCATACAAAACCCAGCCGAAGAAACCCAATACTACGCGACCGACTCGTACGCCGCATATGAAACCTAGCTGAAACACAGCGGGAACGAGTCGGACAAGATCGCACCAGACAACTGCAGCGTCCTACTCGGACACAAGAACGCTCGTACATGCACCAAAAACACCAAGGAAAAATTAGAAAAAAAAGGGCCAAACAATCAACCACCAAGCCAATAAATACAGGGAGGGAAAAAAATGGAACAAGGACACACCTCCAACTCCACCTACATAAAGGCCACAAATCCCTACCATGATCCTTTGCAAATTCCACTGACCTGCCAGCACACAACACCATCACACAGCAACCACAGACACACTCACAGCTCATACATCACACAAACCACACACCATTACCACACCTACAAATAGCACTCTCACACACACCCAGCTAAACCTACACTCACACCCCCCCACCTGCACACACACACACACATCAATCACCACCACCACCCATCACCATGCCCCCAAAGAAGAACCATAAGTTCCTAGATTGTGAATTGGAAGTCCTGGTAGACGAGATACTCAGGGTAGAGCCACAGTTGTTTGGTACATTGGTACAACAGACCCCCATGTCGCAGAAAACCAAGATGTGGGCGAGGATTGTCGACAGGGTCAACGCACAATCACCATGTTTGCGCACAAAGGAAGACATCCAGAACAGGTGGTATGATGTGCGCAGGAGGGTCCGGGAACTACTCAAAAAGGACTACCTCCTCAGCCAGCACACCGGCAGTGGCCTTCCTGCAAAACCAGTATACCTCAGGCCCTGGGAGGAGAAGGTGCGGGCCATCCTACCACCAGTGAGCGTATACGGACTAACAGACATCCCAGAGCCTGGTGAGTACACAACTAATATATACAATATGGTGTGACAACACACACACATCACAGTCAAGGGGATAGGCAAACCATGCACACTTAGCAAATACACAGCAACCAAAAGATATTCACCCCAAGATGTGAATGCTAGTCAGACAAACACAATACCTGCCATCTCATAGTGATATGTAACTGTGTCATGAGATCTACAAACCTAACAACAAATACAGCAAGGCAGTGGCACAAATAGAACCAACAAACACTCACAGATATTTACCCACCACTAGAACACCACCTCACAGGGAAGCTCACTCAAAGGAAGGAATTCTGTGTATGCTGGTCAAGTCAGTATAGCCAATAGCATGATGGGAGTGGTAGTCACAGATATTGGTCACACCCACAATTGGCCCATCAACACCACTCTCAACCATGTTCACATCACAGGGAGTGGATAAGGACTCACAAGATGGCTGACACTGGGTACTGCTGTGGGGAGCACAAGGCCCTGCTGGGAACTGTGCACCAACAAACAGCACAACACCACTGCCTGACATCCTGAAAGCCAACTTGCACTCCCTGCAATGCAAGCACGTTGCATGGTGGGATATCTGGCTGGGTGGGAAGGAGGACTCACAGCACTGACCATAGTTACAAGCAGCTCTCCTCACACACACCCTCAACACTAACTCCACATAACCCACATGGGAGAATGCAATGCCTCACAGCCTAACTGAAGATCCCACAAAGAACCACCACCCTGGGTTATGCTGTGTGAAGCACAGGGACACTCTTGGGACTTGTAGCCAAACAACTGCCAGGACAACACTCCCAGCCATCCTGTCAGCACAGGCACCCCACCCCACAGGGAAGCAGAGTCAAAAGGAAGGAAGGATGGGCATGCTGGGAAGGGGGGTGGAGGCAATAGCATGATGGGAGTTGTAGGCACAGATATTGCTCACCCTCACAATTGGCCCCTCAACACCACTCTCAACCATGCTCACATCACAGGGAGTGGATAAGGACTCACAAGATGGCTGACACTGGTACTGCTGTGGGGAGCACAAGGCCCTGCTGGGAACTGTGCACCAACAAACAGCACAACACCACTGCCTGACATCCTGAAAGCAAACTTGCACTCCCTGCAATGCAAGCACGTTGCATGGTGGGATAACTGGGCTGGGGGGAGAAGGATGCCTGGATGGTAACCAAATACTACCAATGCTGGTCATGTACACACCTCAACATTCACATTGACATGCCACAGGTTGGCAGGACAATGTGCTACACCAATATCACTCACTGACTGTCACTATTTAGGAGAATCCAATGTCCTGGCCCACATCCAGAGGTACAGTCACAACTGTCAGGTGTTTGAACAATTGATGCCAGTAGAAACATAACATACAATCTGTGTCTCTCCCCAAAACAGGAGATGATGGGGACACAGCAGCAGACCAGGAGGACTCCCTGTCCCAGGCTCCGGGGAACACTGAGCTCACTGGTGTGGATCAGCCTCTGCACTCCTCGGAGGGCGATGAACCAGCTGGACCCTCCGGTGTGAGTCATCATGCAGCACCAGCAGGACCAACATCTGCACCCCCTGCACCCACCCCTCCAACAACTGCCAACACACAGGCCACCCCTGCCAACACGGACACACCAAGGACCACAGATGACAACAGCGCACGGACCCAGGCCCAAACTGGAGCTGCTGACAACGAGCCCAGGAACAACACCCAAGTGGGCCCACGGTCACCTGTGCGTGCCACTGCAGGTCCTGCACGTGTCGCCAGGGGTGGTGTGAGGGGTGGGAGACATAGGTCTCTCCTTGCAGAGGGGTCTGGACTGTATGATGACCCACAACTGGCACGCATCGCGGAAGCGTACCAGACTAGCACCGGAGAAGTCAGCCAGGTAGTGGGGATCCTCAAGGACATGCAACAGCAGCAGGCTGCCCATCATGCCCGCTTGGACTCCCACATGCCCCATGTCGAGACACACATGTCACGTGTCGAGACACACATGTGTGGCATGGAGTCCAAGTGGGACACATTGGAACAACTGACAGCGGTGCATAGGGACATACTGACATGCCTCCGCCAGATCAGCACCAACATGGCCTCACCTCCCTGTGTGCCCACAACATCTGCTGCTGAAACAACTGCAAATGCCACAGGGAGGGAGGAGGACTCTGGCAGAGAGTCCCCTGCACCGCCGCAGCCTGCACCTGAGGGTCCCCCCCCCAAGAAGAGGGGTCGTCCGAGGAGGCCAAACTGAGAGGCCGATGGCCATCTACATCCCCCAGGAAGCCAACACCTGTTCTGGAACTTTTCCTCTGTGTGCATACTGCACGCCCTGTTGAAGCCAAGCCAACTCTCCCACATGACATGGGGAGCTCTAGTTGACCAAATGTATCAGATGACTGTGGACTTTACTCTGGACTTTTCAGCTACCAAGACTTCCAATTCACATGGGAACTTTGGATCCAAATTTCTATGTACAGCACCCACCATCCTGTGCACCATCCTCACACCTGTATGTAAATAAACTCACCAATACACCATATCTGCCTCTGTTGTGATTCCAACGTGGTTTTTGTCATGTAGATGTTGATCTTCTAAATGACACTGTGCATGCTAACTGCTACAGCAAGTCCAACGCTGTCATGTCAGTCATGGCGACGTGACACATATGAGGGAGACACACCACTAGGGCCACAAAACACATACACACCAGGGCCATCAGACTCATCACCTATACTGATGTTGCAACGAAGTACAGTGGAATGTACAGACACGCCACCTATTCACAGTCACTGTCAACTAGACAACAGGTGCAGTAAGCAAATGTCAGTCAGATTTGTGACTACAGACAACGCACATCCCAAAGTCAAGCACAGGTTTATTACACATTTCCAACATGTCGTTTCCACTACAAATGCAAGCTAATCCAACCTGGCTGTGGCCACAAAGTCAAAAAGTGCAGAAGATAGAAAGTCCAGGGGTGTGTGGCACAACACCTGTAGGGAAACGACTGCTTCCACCTTGGAAGTTGAATCATGGATTCGGGGGATCCAAGTTGATCAGACAACTCCAGCAGCACCCTGTGAAGGACAGACATGACACACAGTCAAAACCACTGAAGAACAGCACAGAACGGCAATACTCATGTCTAATACATGTCACGAGATAACTACACAAAACCAAGTTAGCATGTCAACACTGTTGGGCAGTACAGACCACCTGCAAGGACACATCGCTGCACGCATCCAGTCAAGTAGCACATGGCCACACTCAAACAGCACCAGAGCACCACACACACATATCATGCAAACTCAAATCATTGACATTACAACCCTCTGGAGACTCACATTCAGCTGAAGAAGTTGGTGATGAGCTGTGTGCGGACATCACCATCATCATCATCTTCACTGGCATCGTGACCCAGGCCAGGATCTTCCACAGGTGGCGGACGTTGGTCATCGTCATCCAGGATGAGAGGCAACTCCTTCCGCACTGCCAGGTTGTGTAGCATGCAGCAGACGATGACAATCTTGCACACCTTTGCTGGGGCATATGGGAAGGCCCCTCCTGTCTTGTCCAGGCAGCGGAAGCGGCTCTTCAGGAGACCAAAGGTCCGCTCAATCACCCTCCTCGTCCGACCATGTGCCTCATTGTAGCGCATCTGGGCTGGTGTCACAGGGTTCCTGAGGGGTGTCAGCAACCACGGCATGTTGGGGTATCCCGAGTCACCTACAGACAGACAATTGCACATTAGCCGATTTGAAAATGTGTGCGGAAAACAACATAGCAGAACACACACAATGGTACAAAGTCAGTACACACCAACAAGCCAGGCACGCTGGTTCGGCATCTGTGACATCATCCTCGGGATGCGACTACTCCTCATCACGTAGGCATCGTGTGCCGAACCGGGGAAACGGGCACACACATGTGTGATGGTCATATCTGCAAGACATACCACCAGAGCATTGATCGAATGGTAATGTTTACGGTTCCGGTATGCCTGCTCATGTGCCTGTGGTGGTATCAAAGCCACATGTGTCCCATCAATGGAGCCAACTACATGTGGCATCCTCCCCAGGGCATAGAAGTCACTCTTGACGTCAGTGAGCCGTTGACGTGTTGGGAAATAGATGTACTGGTTCAGGTATCTCAACATTGCCCCCAAAACATCGCGTAGCACACGGCTGAACATAGTCTGTGACATCCCACCAGTAGTTGCCACAGTGTGTTGAAAGGTACCGGTGGCAAAGAAGTGTAGGGCTGCCATCACCTTCACCTTGGGGGTCAGCGCTGTAGGATACGGCCGGCCAGGCTGCAAATGTGGGGCCAACCGCACTGCCAAATCCTCAATCAGCTGCCTGGTGAAGCGGTACCGTCAGATGCTGTCATGTTCCACCATCATTGCCAGGTCTGGGAATGGTCGATGGACAGCAGGAGCCCTGCAGTGCATAGGTGAAGAAAGCAAGATTGTCAGTCACCCCACCAATGTGCCGTTCACCATCCTCAATTTCACATGACACATCATCAACATACACAAGTACTTGATGTGTGTGTCGTCCCGTTTGGACATATATGGCACCTACATGGACATCATCTAACATCTGTCTGTTCAACAAGTGTTGACAACTGGTTCCAGGCTGTGCTATGGGACACCATTAGGCTGTGTCACAGTACACATTAACTGCTCTCACGTTCCACACACATACCACAGTGACATGTCTGGACAGATGCTCCACAGGCATCACAGCTCATTGACAGGTAGATTCCCAGGGAGCCTGTCTTACCACATGGACACTGGCATGACATGGCGTATCATGTACACGTCAGAAAAACAAACATGACACCCACAGGTGGTGGCCCCTGTAGCCTCTGCAGGACAGACATGGATGTCTGTGACACACACACACCATCAAAGTTCATGCACAACCCACGTGGATGTGGAGACTGTCTCCCATTGTGCACATGGAGTCAGACACATGTGATACACAACATGCACACAGACTGTGGAGGGACATCACTATTGTTGGAATGGGCCACCCTGTGACGTTCATGCCTTCCCACATGTGAGCCTGGGGGTATGTGACATGTCATACACATACACAACCTGGAAATGTGACCATGACACATGCTCAGAAATCAAAAGTTGCACACCACAGTGGTCATGTGCACAACACACAAAGGACCCTGTCCCCATTAACACGTGCACAGCCTGGGTGTGTCTGCCCCCAAGTGCCACCCCAAAATCCACATGTTCACCCCCATACACAGAAAAGGTTATGCTGCCACACATGCCTCATAGACAGTGTGGACTGGGTGTGGTGTTGTAGGTGTGCCCCTGAGTCCCTGGATAGTAAATGTGGCTGGCATAGGTTCACCAGTGACCAGCATGGTGACATATGTGTGTGACCTGTCCTGGTACGCGTTGTAGAGCAATGGACCGATCGGTGTGCCCGGCTGGCCCATTGCATTGAATGTGAGCGGGTACGCGTTGTACAGCAATGGACCGATCGGTGTGCCCGGCCGGCCCATTGCATTGATTGTGAGTGGGTACGCGTTGTACAGCAATGGACCGATCGGTGTGCCCGGCTGGCCCATTGCATTCAATGTGAGCGGGTACGCGTTGTACAGCAATGGTCCGATCGGTGTGCCCGCATGGACCATTGCATTGAATGTGAGCGGGTACGCGTTGTATGCCTGGTACGCGTTGCACAGCAATGGTCCGATCGGTGTGCCCGGCCGGCCCATTGCATTGAATGTGAGTGGGTACGCGTTGTACAGCAATGGTCCGATCGGTGTGCCCGCACGGACCATTGCATTGAATGTGAGCCGGTACGCGTTGTACAGCAATGGTCCGATCGGTGTGCCCGGCCGGCCCATTGCATTGAATGTGAGCGGGTACGCGTTGTACAGCAATGGTCCAATCGGTGTCCCGCACAGACCATTGCATTGAATGTGAGCGGGTACGCGTTGTACAGCAATGGTCCGATCGGTGTGCCCGCACGGACCATTGCATTGAATGTGAGCGGGTACGCGTTGTATCGTGGGTACGCGTTGTACAGCAATGGTCCGATCGGTGCGCATGCATTGGCTGGGGCCTGGCATGGCAACGGACGCGTTTTTGAAGCTTCAACGAGTCTGATGCAGTGAATTCAGTTGGCCAGCCACAACAATGTTGCAAATTCATGGGTGTCATGAAGTTGAAATTTTTGAAGGATGCTGTGGGCGTGTCTTGGTGCTGCAATTCCATGGATTGGTCAGATTCATAAGATGCATACGACTTGGACCTATCACTTTGGACACATGGCACAGTATCTGCCTCTGCAGCACACATATAATGCTGGCTGTTCCCCTGAGGGCTCACTTGCCTGCACTACATGCTCCAGGACGACATCTGCCACTACACTGCTGCTGTCTCTGCATCCTCTGGCTACTGCAATGGCACGTACTGTGGAGAGAGCCCCAGCCTTCACCCATGAGGAGAACCAGGCTCTGCTGGACAACCTCCTTCCACAGTACAGCAAGCTGTATGGGACACCAGGGGAGCAGGTGAGTGTGCTGTCCACTGCCTTACTAATTGTGCATGTTGTCTGACTAGCAGGATTTACAGTGTGCACACCACTGGCTAGCATGCTCACTGAGTAGTACTCACCCCCAAAGTGTGTAGTCACATGCACTGAACATGTACAGTGGAGTAACAGTGCATTCAAACAAGGTTCACTTCCCATGCAATGATACCATGTAGTAACTGCTGGCAAACTGTCCATAGCCCTCGTTGCACTGCCTGTGTACATCATATGCCCCTGTAATTGAGACATGTATTTCCAACTGTGTGATGCACGGATATGTTGCATGTGTAGTAATGGCCTTTTCACTTTGTCATCCTAACAGGTTGATGCCCATCAGAAGCAGGATATCTGGCTGGCCATCGTCTGGGTAGTCAGATCCGTGGGGGTCTACAAGCGCCGGATCAGCAACTGCCAGAAGAGGTGGCAGGACCTTCAGGGCTGGACCCGGAGGATTGCAAGGGTCCAGCTGAAGCTGTCGCCTCCTCGCAGGAGGGGCGGACACCGGACCCTGACCCCCCACATGCTCCAGATCCTGCCGGTGGTCTTCCCGGAGCTGGATGGGCAGCTGAAGGGCAGACAGCAGCAAGGAGGGGTGAGTCAAAGACTGCACTGTGAACTCTGTCTGACATTCTATGTGCCCTCCTGTGGCGTGGTTAAACTTCCCCAGTACATCAGTCTTGTTGTCCAGTACCCATGTCCCTCTATTGTGACATGGCCACTACCCATCTGATAGGCCGGTGTGCTCCTTACGCTCAGGATAATTGTGTCACTCGGGTACAGGGTCCTTGCATTTTGCTTTGCTCAAGGTGGGTGACAGCTTTTGTTCCCGTGATATTGTGTTAGCCTTCATGGGTGGGTCAATTGCTCACACAATGCCTGAGTCGTGCAATGTAGTCTGGGTGTAACTTTGATATGTGATCCACTTGCAGATCAGAATCACCACATGTCCCTGGGGTATTTGCCACACCCCCATGCTGCGGGTGGGTAAAATGTTTGGGCCTCAGGAGTATGTATGTCAAGTGTGTCACACATGCCTAGCCACCTGCCTACTGACCAGGGCTCATCCATCTTGCAGGTGGAGCCGTACAGTCATGCCTACTCCAGGGCACACAATACACTCTGTACTCCCACTCCCGTGTATCAGCTGACATGCTGTGCTCAGTGAAATGTTCCCTCAGGTGTCTGCCTCTGTGTCGTTGTGCTGTGACTACATTGTCGGGACTCCTGTGATGTTTATCGGTTAGGGGTCAGCATGCCATCTGCTATTGGACCATGTGAGACAAGACTTCTGTGACTTATAGGTGTTTGATCACATGACTGTGCAGACAGGTGTATGCCACTGTGACTTTCAGGCAGCTGTTTTTCATTCTCAGCACACTGTGAGGTGCTCATGTTCAGAGAGTTGTGTTTCATGTCCCCCATATGTCCAATTGGTATGACGTGGACAAATAGTAGTTCAGATGATGTGGTTTTTGGGGGATGGACATGTGCACTTGTCAGTTACATTACTTGCCTTCCCCATGTCCTAGGATTGTGACACAGTGCAGACTGTTGTTGGCTGGCTGCCATGGCCATGTGACTGGAGACAGTGATGTATGACTTTGCAGGCATGCCTGTGTCATGGCATTAAACTTCCTAAGAGTGATCCTGCAGGGGAGTGACATGTGCAACATGCACCCCATTGTGGCATTGACTATCCGGACATGAGTGCTTCATGGGGTCTGGTGCTGGTATGCATCACATGCATTTCTATTTAGACTCTGGCCGTCCATTTATACAGACACATGCACTGACTCAGTGGCAAGAGATGTGATGTGGGCATGTTCACATACTTCACCGTGTTCTCAGCAATGTCCAACTACTGTGTAGGTGGTGCATGTGTCCACACTGGGGTCTTACCATCAGACAGGCACCAGACAGATGGGTGCAAGGGCAGGAGGGGTGTCTGTTCCATGGTTGACCATCAGACTGACAATTGGCTTCTCCTAATCTGTGTGATGACTTTTGGCAATGTTCTACTAGAGATGCCAGGGCTTGCTCTGTGATGTGCTGTACTTACTGTGGTGTGTGCGGTCAGTGCAGGTGACTGATGTTTGTCTGTTTCCCTAATTGTTTGCAGATATATCCACAGCCACAGGAGGGGACAGCTCCACGGACCAGGAGGAGCAGCGGAGCCAGACTGGGTCAGCGTCCGACGAGTGGTCAGAGGGACCCAGTGGCACGGAGGGCGAGGGGAGCCACACCGAGGAGTCCTCAGCACCATCCACCTCAGCTGGAGACCACAGCAGCTCGGAGGATGACTCCCTTGTGGATGCGGGTGTCAGCAGCCACAACACCCCAGCTAGTCTGTCTGACCCCGCCACCACCACCACCACCACCGCCCTCCCATTGGCTCCCATTCCTGATGTCCGTGGAGGCTCCCGTGCTCGGGAGCGTGTCTCCTTCAAGCCAGGCACCGCACCCCCTGCCCCTGTGTTCCCTGCTGCCCTGAGTGAGGAGTCTGTGTACCTCCTTCGGCAGCTCCATGTAGGGCAGACAGCAATGCTGACTGTCCTCCATGCACACACCACTCTGTTGACACAGCTGGTGTCGTTCATGGAGGGCATCTCAACGGGTATGTCTGCCCTACAGAGGAGCAATAGGTCCATGGACTCCTCCCTGACGGCAGCAGTGTCCCTCCTCCAACACTCCCTCACCCCTCCCATCTCTGCCCCATCCACACTTCCTACCACCCTACCTGTCCAAAGCACATGCACACCTGCACAATCACCCAAACACACAGACACGAGCAGCACACACACACCCAAAACCAAGGCAAGACGTGCACACAAGCATCCTCAGGGGACTGATTCCACACACACAGGGGATGGGGAACTGACACACACACAGGCAACCACAGTCACTCCGCAATCCTCAAGATCCTCTCCCTCCAAGACCCCTTCCCTTGCCTCACCTGCAACCCCACATACACAGCAGCTCTTCCTCTCTGACCTCGGCCTCTTCCCCTCCAATCCCGCTGATCCAGCATACCGGGTGAAGAGGAAGTCCACACACAGAGAGGGAGTGCCCCTCGCCCCTGGACACCCTCCCCCAGGCGCAGGCAGAGTGAGCCCCCCACCCGCAAGTCCCCCGGACCCGGAAGAGCAAGACCCCGCCACCGCCCTGCAAGTCACCCACCCAGTCTCTCACCTCCATCCCCCAGGCCACCACTCCACAGGTTCCACTACCACACCCTGCCCCAGGTTCCCCCACACACCGATACTGCATCCCCAAACTGCTCAGGCCCTCCCCCCCTGCCACTTGCTCTTCCACCCCCAAACCAGATGCTCTGCCTGTGTGTGCCACTGGTGTGGAGACCGTGTCCCCCCTCTGTCCTGCCCAGCTCTTCTGCCCCCCTTCCACTCCCTTGGAGTCATGCACTGCGGTGGAGTCCACAACAACCCCGTCTGACTCGGGCACTGCATTGGGGACCCAGTCCACTCCATTTGACCAGCTCACTGCAGTGGTTGCAGCACCAACACCATCGGACTTGAGCCCTGCGGTGGTGCCGGCCCCCCCTGAGTCAGACACCTCCACTGCAGTTGCCGGTGACACTCCTGCACCCACCTCACCTTCCCTGCCTCCTTCTGGCATCCCCTGATCCTGTCCCTGCGGTGCCTGGCCTGCCCCTCGTATGCCCCTGCAAGGGGGATGTCCCCTGTCGGTACCTGTGCAGGCAAGCAATTGGTGACAAGTTGTCACACATCACCCTGTTGGGACTGTGTATTTGGACTGGACATTGGCCGTAGTTAATTTTGGACTTTTGATTTCAGTTGCACACTTGCTGAATAAAGCCTCTTTTTGTTTACTTGTGGTTAATCTTTGGTGGTACATGATGTAGATGTGTAGAATCATGCATTTGCTGTTGTAATTGTGTTCAGATCAGGTAAATGAAGTTTTTCTGTGATGGGCTCCATGTGATCCATGGGATATGTGTCCTAATCTAGTCTGGATCTATAGCATCCCTTGCTGCAGTCTGAGGGTGTAATGTTCAGCATTTGACACAGGGATATACGTTTAGCATTTGTAGATTACCATCTTTGTCCTACACTGTTGCACATCTGTTGGGCTTACCACTGTCCAATGTTCCTAGTACCCTGACTTTGTGCCCGTCTCCACTGGACATGCAGTTTTGCACATCAATTTTGGAGGACTCATCTGTGTATACAGTACAACTGGATTGCCACGTGTTTTGGGTGTATGCAGATGACTGACGTGACACTCCCGTACCCAGGCTGATGTGAGCAGAGGCTTCTGTGTGTTGTAGTTGTTGACTCACTGACGGAGTGTCCTGCTGATATGTTTGAGTCGTGCACAGACAAGGTTTGGCACAGTGGACCTTCCACAGGAGTGGAGTGCCCTCATGGCTGTGTGTAATCTGGTGACATTGCGTGTGCCCGTGTTGTGTGTTGTGTGAGCATGTATGTGCATGTTCCCTTCCCTTTTCATACACAGGCTGTGTCCCTAGAGATGTTCCTGTTTGTGATGCTTGCAGAGTTGGTATGTGTTCATCCAGCATCTTGGACCTGGTTTCTCCGTGATGTGGGTGCATGGCAAACTGATGTTCATGAGGTTGTCATCCCAGGTTGTCTTTGTTGTCAGGGCTGGGGATGTGGGCAAACGCTGATGGGACACATTCAGGATTCCCCTTGGCACTTGTTGTTTACACAAGTAATGTGATTTTGAGTTTGTGGTAGTTTTCAGTGATTGTGACGCGTTGTGTGTGTGACTGCTGCCACTCCTCAGGGTCAGAGCTGCAATGTTGGAAGTTGTGTACGTGTGTTCTTTGTGTCTCACCTTGGCTTCTTCGTTGGTGTGTGACTATGGCCAGGATCCCATTGTTTGTGGTGGATTTCACATCATGCGCATGTACGGCGTACTGTGCTGTGTGTCATACATAGACGAGTCATGTTGAGTGGGCATGTGTGATGGGTTTCTGCACCTTAGTTCCCCCCACCACCCCTGGGATTGTCATGGGTGCATGTGCAATGTCACCAGTCCATGTGAGCTTCACTGCTGCACATTGGTGGAGATCAGGGTGTGTGGTGTTGAGTGTGCAAATGTGAGTTGTTGCACGGCTAGATCACTACCTCCATATTGGCCTTGGCTGGCAGGCCCTGCTGATTGATTGGAGCTTGTGTAGGTGTGATGGTAGTTTGTAGCTGAGGACACATGGCTGTGGTTCACAGTGTGATCAACATCTACCTTTGTCATCACAGTGGAATTGTCATGCAGGCTAGTGTCTGCACAATGTGGGGTCCCTGGGGGTAGTGCTGTGGTGGGTGTGTCTCTTGCTGTGTTAGTTGCTGTTCCTACAAGCTTGTGTGACATGTGTAATTTGGGCTCTCTCTCATCTAACAATGCCAGATTGCCCACATAGGGGAATCCAATCCATGAGTTACTTGTGTGTGGCACTGTATACACATCTGTGTAATTGGGATTCAGGCCTCCTCATGTGTTGTGTGGTTGCCTGGGGACACTGGCACACACCCCCATCACCTGCTGTGTTTGATATGCAGTGTGAGTCTGCCTGTTTGTGTTAGTGCATTTGCATCACTGCATTGGCATTTCTGTAGTGTGCCATTGGCTCTATCTTGTTTGGTGATTTTCCCCTGCTCTCCCTGGGACTCCTGGGTCATCAGTCAGCACAATGATCATGGTTTGTATGTCCCATTGCTGCCATGGTATGGTATTTGTTCACCTGACATCGACAGTCTCCACAGGTTATATACATTTGTGTGTCCATAGGTGCAGATATGTGGGTCAGCATCATGATGGTCACTTCTGTCATTGTGTAATTGGCTGATTGTTGGCAATGTGGTCCCCCATGTGTGATGTTTGTATGCACATGGCCCAAACGATGTTTCTGTGTCACTGCACTGTTAGCCTCGCCCAATCTATGTTGCAATGGGACACAAGCACTACTATGCCACAGATGTTTTAGTTGTTGTGTGACCAGGATTCATCCATACAGTTTGTCTTTGGCAGCTTTTACCATGCCTACACTTACCTTATGATCACCGTGGTGATGGTGCTTTGGGCCCCATTGCCACACTGATCAAAAGGTGCATCAGCCTTGGACCCCACACTTACCTTTTGGTGACTGTGGTGATGGTGCTTTAGGCCCCATTGCCACACTGATCAAAAGGTGCATCAGCCTTGGACCCCACACTTACATTTTGGTGACTGTGATGATGGGGCTTTGGGCCCCATTGCCACACTGATCAAAAGGTGCATCAGCCATGGACCCCACACTTACCTTTTGGTGACTGTGGTGATGGTGCTTTAGGCCCCATTGCCACACTGATCAAAAGGTGCATCAGCCTTGGACCCCACACTTACCTTTGGTGACTGTGGTGATGGTGCTTTAGGCCCCATTGCCACACTGATCAAAAGGTGCATCAGCCTTGGACCTCACACTTACCTTTTGATGACTGTGGTGATGGTGCTTTAGGCCCCATTGCCACACTGATCAAAAGGTGCATCAGCCTCGGACCCCACACTTACATTTTGGTGACTGTGGTGATGGGGCTTTGGGCCCCATTGCCACACTGATCAAAAGGTGCATCAGCCATGGACCCCACACTTACCTTTTGGTGACTGTGGTGATGGTGCTTTAGGCACCATTGCCACACTGATCAAAAGGTGCATCAGCCTTGGACCCCACACTTACCTTTTGGTGACTGTGGTGATGGGGCTTTGGGCCCCATTGCCACAGTGGCCATGGTCGGCTTGTATTGTGGAGGCCACACACTTTTATGTGTCACACATGTGATAGTGGGTCACATTGTATGTTCATTGTCATGTTTTGTGTTGTTGGCATTTGACATGGACTACACACGCTTGTCATGTTGTTTGGGTGGATGTAATTTTCTGTGATTCCTTATGTGGGAGTATGCTGGTTGTGTCATGCATTACCCGTCCTATGAGTAGGGGTGGTGGTAGTGGCAGGCATCCATCCCACCATGAGTGGGGATGGTAGTAGTGATAGGCATCCAGCCCCCCATGAGTGGGGATGGTAGTAGTGATAGGCATCCAGGCCCCCCATGAGTGGGGATGGTAGTAGTGATAGGCATCCTGCCCCCCATGAGTGGGGATGGTAGTGGTGGCAGGCATCCTGCCCCCCATGAGTGGGGATGGTAGTAGTGATAGGCATCCAGCCCCCCATGAGTGAGGATGGTAGTAGTGATAGGCATCCTGCCCCCCATGAGTGGGGATGGTAGTAGTGATAGGCATCCTGCCCCCCATGAGTGGGGATGGTAGTAGTGATAGGCATACTGCCCCCCATGAGTGGGGATGGTAGTGGTAGCAGGCATCCTGCCCCCCATGAGTGGGGATGGTAGTAGTGGTGGCAGGCATCCTGCCCCCCATGAGTGGGGATGGTAGTAGTGATAGGCATCCAGGCCCCTCATGAGTGGGGATGGTAGTAGTGATAGGCATCCTGCCCCCCATGAGTGGGGATGGTAGTGGTGGCAGGCATCCTGCCCCCCATGAGTGGGGATGGTAGTAGTGATAGGCATCCAGCCCCCCATGAGTGGGGATGGTAGTAGTGATAGGCATCCTGCCCCCCATGAGTGGGGATGGTAGTAGTGATAGGCATCCAGCCCCCATGAGTGGGGATGGTAGTAGTGACAGGCATCCAGGCCCCCATGAGTGGGGATGGTAGTAGTGATAGGCATCCAGGCCCCCATGAGTGGGGATGGTAGTAGTGATAGGCATCCAGCCCCCATGAGTGGGGATGGTAGTAGTGATAGGCATCCTGCCCCCCATGAGTGGGGATGGTAGTGGTGGCAGGCATCCTGCCCCCCATGAGTGGGGATGGTAGTAGTGATGGGCATCCTGCCCCCATGAGTGGGGATGGTAGTAGTGATAGGCATCCGGCCCCCATGAGTGGGGATGGTAGTAGTGATAGGCATCCAGGCCCGCCATGAGTGGGGATGGTAGTAGTGATAGGCATCCAGGCCCCCATGAGTGGGGATGGTAGTAGTGATAGGCATCCAGGCCCCCATGAGTGGGGATGGTAGTAGTGATAGGCATCCAGCCCCCCATGAGTGAGGATGGTAGTAGTGATAGGCATCCTGCCCCCCATGAGTGGGGATGGTAGTCGTGGCAGGCATCCTGCCCCCATGAGTGGGGATGGTAGTAGTGATAGGCATCCAGGCCCCCATGAGTGGGGATGGTAGTAGTGATAGGCATCCAGCCCCCATGAGTGAGGATGGTAGTAGTGATAGGCATCCTGCCCCCATGAGTGGGGATGGTAGTGGTGGCAGGCATCCTGCCCCCATGAGTGGGGATGGTAGTAGTGATAGGCATCCAGGCCCCCATGAGTGGGGATGGTAGTAGTGATAGGCATCCAGCCCCCATGAATGGGGATGGTAGTAGTGATAGGCATCCTTCCCCCATGAGTGGGGATGGTAGTAGTGATAGGCATCCAGCCCCCATGAGTGGGGATGGTAGTAGTGATAGGCATCCAGGCCCCCCATGAGTGGGGATGGTAGTAGTGATAGGCATCCAGGCCCCCATGAGTGGGGATGGTAGTAGTGATGGGCATCCAGGCCGCCATGAGTAGAGGTGGTGGTGGTGGCAGGCATCCAGGCCCCTATGGGTGTGTATGGCATTGGTGATGCCCATCCCACCCCTATGATTGTGCTGTTGCTAGTGTACGTCATTTGTGCATCCCTATGTGTGTGTGACATATTTCGGGTACGTGTCGTTTGTTTGTGTTATGGGTGTTTGACTTACCGTCTGCGCCGTACGCGTCCGAACTGGTCCCGGTAATAGATGTAGAGTATAGGTAGGACCTGCATGATGGGATTCATGGTTGGGTCGTCTCGTTCGGGTTTCGCGTGTCTTCGACTCGTACTCGTCGCTGGCTTGTTCGTCTCGTAGCCGTGGTTCTTCTTGTGAATCGGAGCTTATGTGCGGCTCTCCCGGATGCTGAAATGTGCCGGACGTAGCGATGGGTTCGGCGCGTACGGAGCGCGCATCGTACTAGTCCGGCCGGAAGGTGCTGTGTATTTGCTTCCGTGCGGCTCGAATCGGCGTTTGCGGATCCGGCTCGGGCGCGGAACAGGAGCTGGATTGGGTAAGTACGGCTCGCTCGGAATCTGGGCTGTTGTGCGCATCGTACTTGTTCGTTCGGTGGGGTATTCGAATCGGTCGGAGAACACGCGTTCGGCTTGGTTTTTTTCCGGACGAATAGTGTTAGGTGTGCTTCCGGACGACATCGGAATCGGCCCCTTAGTCAGTGGCTGTATGTAATTTAAAATATGTATGGAAGTAACTGTATAAGGGACTGACAGGCTGTGTTTGTAGCTGCTTACGTAAGTAAGTACGTGTTTGCATCATTGTTTACATGAGTTAGTGAATGTGTTTCTAGGTGTATGGGTGAGTGATTGGGTGCATCAGTAGTTATATGGGAAAGTGACTGAGTATATTAGTGATAGTATGCATGGCTGACTGGTTGTATAAGGTACTGTGTAGGTGATTGAGTGCACATTTTAGTACCTGTCTTAGGAAGTATCTAAGTATGTGAATATCTGTATGGGTAAGTAAGATGATGACAGCTCCCGCCCGCTGGAACCAGAGTGTTTATTCTCGTTTGGCGGGAGAAGCTAAACCAAACAGCTATGTCCCAGAGGTGGGCACCCCGGGACTCAGCAGGAGCCGGCCTTGGGGGGGGTGGCGGTCCCCAGGGCCATGTATGGCTCCAGGAGGGGGACCATGCGGCCCCCTCCTTTACTTTCCAGGGACGGTCCCAGGGAGATGGTGGTCCCCGTCCCCCTTCTATTTAAATTTTTTTTTTTATTTGGCCTCAGGAAGGTGGTGTCCCTGGGGCCTGGGAGAGTCCAAGGGCCCCCCATTATGTGCTATTTGGCCCCGGGGAGGTGGTGGTCCCCGGGGCTCAGGGGGTCTGCGAGGTCCCCCCATTAATGTTTCTTCCTGCGACCAGAACCTGCAGCCAACCCCTCCCAAGCATCCAACCCCACGTCATGCATGGCCTTTAACACCAAAATATAAAAATTGGGCCTACTGGCTTTATCACGGGGTGAGCATATCAATATAGATATAAAACAGATCTATCATCCTTCTCAAAAAATCACCAACATTTTTAATCAGCCTATATTTCAGTAATTCACACAATGCAATGTTTGATTTGTAGTGATTATTATAAATATATTTTATAAAGTTTTAATAAAAAAAGAACTCAACGTGCCAGTGAGTTTTTCTTTTAACATTGTTTTTATTATAGCATGTGGTGGGCTGAAAAATGTTAAAAGAACAACTCAGACTTTTTTCCCATATATATATTTATATATATATAAAAATAACATGTCTCTTAGTCTTTCTTTTAACATTTTCTAGGCCTACAACATGCAATCATGAAAACAACCACAAGAGGGTCTTGCGCTCCAGCTGAAGAGCATAGAGCTTCAGTTTGGATTGATTAAAAAAATATGAAAAGAATCTCCCGGGTCATGGATTATATGGTCCAGGAGATTTACTTTTTTTGAGGGCCATAAGGGAGCACCATGGCCTCCGCAGCCCCTCCTGCTCCCCGTATGCACTCACCCCGGATTCTGCGGGAGCCCACCCCTGGGACACAGTTGTTTCCCTGCCCACAAGAGTGCTGACAGGGAAACTCATGTCTGCTCCCACGCGGCAGGAACATTTTTAAAGCATCGCTGGGTGGGAGCAGACATGCCTTCCCTGCCCACGCTCCTGCGGGCAGGGAAACAACTGTGTCCAAGTTAGTGATCCGGGCCCGGGAATGGGGTCCCCGGGGCATTTTCAGGCTTGGCGAGGGGGCCACATGCCCCCTCCAAATCCTTTTAATGTTGGCTAGAGGGGATGGTGGTCGCCGGGACCTTTTCAGGCTCTGGGAGAGGGGCCATGGTTTCTTCTTCCCTTCCTATTAATGTTGGCCCTGGGGAATTTGGTCCCCTGGGCATTTTCAAGCTCAGGGAGGGGCTTTTGCCCCCTTCCCCTTTGTGATTATGTTTGCTCTGGGGAGGGGGTCCCTGGGGCCTCCAAGATGCTCGGGCCACACCCATCTCCACACCAATATCTAGCTGTGCCGGGCATTCCCTGGCTCACCCTGAGGGGTATTTTTTGGTAGCGCGGGAACCCCTGCTTTTTAAAAATTTTGCTGTGGATTTGCAGCAAAATTATTTTAAAAAATGTATGACCCCTGGTGGGTCCCACTGACCCCCTCACCTGGCGTAGGGGGCAAGGGTATCCCTACATTGCTCTCTTACATCCATTTTTAAGTCTTAATTACTCAAAAACTACTGAATGGATTTACACCAAATTACAAAAAGCACACTTTCTGGACCAAGATCTACCTTTCTGCCAAATTTGGTGTGAATCAGTTCAGAATTTTGGGCTGTAGCTGTGTTTTCTTATCTTTCTTTTACTCTTTCCTTCTTCCATTCCTGCTGTTCTTTCTCTTGCTCTGGATCAAAGTCTGATGATTAAAATAAGTGCACATCCTTTAAATTAGTGGAGGTGCCCCCCACCTGTAAACACTGGCGAAATGCAGCTCGGACATCAGCAGCGGCCGCTCCAATAGGGTGGAGGAGCATCGCCCCCCCGACACCACCAGTACATAAAACTATAATTAAACACGTTTTAAACACGTTTTATTATGGTTTTATTTTAATCCCCTGGACCCGCCCCCAGGACTCTGACGAGTCTTTGGAGCGGGTCCAGGGAATGACACAGCTGGTGGGCGAGTGGTGAGCACCCCCTTCACTGCGCATGAGGTGTTTGGCCGGCCGTCCCAGGCCGGCCAAACCCCTCATGCGCAGTGAAGCTCTCTCCAACGTGAGCTGCATTGCTGGGGCTGGAGAGAGCAGGCACAGGCTCCCAGTCTGCCTGGGAGCGCAAGTTGACAACGCTCAAGCCAATCCTGCAGCTTCAGGATTGACCGCAGTGCAGGCTGGGAGCCTGTGTCCAGAGCCAGAAGCAGGAAGAGCGGATGCGCGGGAGCAGCGTTACGGTAAGTTTATTTATTTATTTTTTTACGCTAACCCTCCCCACCTCTCTCCTCCCCACCTCCCTCCTCCCCACCGCATCCTCCCCACCTTACGCCCGCCCCCCCCCCACTTTGCAGGGGACGGGCCGCTACTGTCGGACATGGATGATCAGGTGCGCAACGCCCATTGGGCTCAAAGGGCTTCAGCCCCCCCGTCGTGTGTGTCAGCCCTGGCTGAGACAGTTTCCCGGGCACACACACAGCCGCACCCGAGTACTTTACAGGTCTTTAAAAGACCATTTGCTTGTTAATGAGGCTTTGTTGTTTTTCACCCCTTCTTAGAGCCCCTGCATCTCTACTCTGCCTATAGCTGGAAGAATTAGCCCCCCGAAAAAAAAATTAGCCCCCCCTCCGAAACTTGGCTCTAGTTGCGCCTCTGTGGATGATTATCATATCTCTTGACTGCACAAATGTCTCTCTTCTTTGAACATTTCAAAGGTGTCGAACATGCCAATGGTGGCAAAAAAAAAAGAAGTAAAATGAAGGAATTTGCTAGCTGGCAGCTCTATGCGTGGGTTTACTACTCTAGTTACATTTTGTTGTCAGCTCCCATACCTAACTGTCACAGAGAGTCCATTCCCCCTCTCTGTTGGTTGCACCTTAGACACCTGCCCAGATTTGCCTTACATTGCTTACTTACTTGACAACAAACCTGTCACTCTAAAACTCCAGAATGGTTGGACAGACTCTAATATGATTGGACAGAGTCTGTGATTTTGAAGAGATCGACGTAGGCTTGATGTTTACGTGAAACTGCCAAGCCCAACTGGATGTTAATGGGATAATTTTTCATCGAGGTCTCAGCTTTCTGACAGGAATGTCCACAGTTGAATGCCACAAAGTGTGTTTGTGGTAGTAATAACGACTCTAACAAAATGGAGGCTGGCCTCTGTAGTCCTTTGACCCTGACCCTCACCCACGACGTAATTGAAAGCGGGTCGGCACCGTGGAGGTTACACCAACATCCATTACGTGAGCTTCAACATGGAAGGGAGAGGTGCGAATGATTCATGTGAGATTTATAACCGTCTGTGGCTGTGCCAAAACTGGGCAGTAGGTGAACATTGTGCTAGATAACAGCTTTCTAAAACAGGTGCGTATGGATTTCGCCTTTCCTCTCGCCACACAATGCTTTCCCGTGATGAATTATTAACAAAAGCGTTCTGCTCGCTAATCTCTGACCTTGGCTCTGTGGAAGTACTGACAGCCGGCTTCAGGCAACTCTCGTGCCACCAAATAAGGAAGAAGGCCCCCCAGCGGTCTCGAGGCCATTTCCACGCGATTTTTTTTTTTTACTTCAGGTGCCGACAGAATCCAACAGTCCATGACGAGGAGGGCCTGGGTCAGGGTGTTCCCTTTGCTTCCACCTGATAAACTTTATGTTCGTACTGTCCCACACCGCCAGAACTCAGAATTCTTGGAAACCCCTGGCGCACCAATACCAGGAAAAGGCATCGAACGCTTGTCAGGCTGTGATTTACCAACATTTACAAACAAGGGACCTATGAGCTTTCATGCTATTGTGACACCTGGCGACAGAGCACTTTTGTGTCAATCTGCTTCCATTGGGGTACCCAAAAGAGGCAGAGGACGGTGGAACTGGGGCAGACTTTCAGGATATGTGCATGAAATAATGTGAAATGTCATTAATTAATGGAAATTGTTTACCCGTTGAGTGGTTAAGAAATGTGATTTGGATCTGGTCATTCTGGGCCGGAGTTGAACCTCTCTGGAGTAAATCAAAGAAACGAGAGATTATTTTGATTTCAGAGATCTAGTTTACTTTGTGTCAGTAATACCTGAGCCACTGATTCACTGACCCTGGTGCGGGTGAGTCAGTAGGATACAGTTTATCCCCTGATATGCCATTGCAATATTTGCCCATGAACAGATCTACGGTCTGAAAAAAGGAGACAACCTGCCGGGTAGATCGAGTACAAAAGCAACCCATAAGGCAACATAATGTCGTACCCCAGGACATTCCTACATCTTTAAATAATACGCGCTCACCCAAATGGATGGTTTATCACAGCAATACAGCACACATTTTTTTCTGAGCCATTTTTATTTTCCTAAAAAAACCTTACCATTTTATATGTCCACCTTCTTGAAGAAGATGGGCTAAGGGAGAGAGGATGCTAGATAAAGGACCAATGTGCTTTAGGTGGACTCCTGGATATGTTCATCCAGTTCTTGACTTAATTGGATAGGCAGAGTCAGTAGAGCAGACCCGGGCCACCTTTTGTGACATGATAAAACTCAATTTAACAGATGTGCTAGGTGGTGCTTATTTTTTTTTTTATGGTGTATGATGTATTTACATTTTATGATAGGAGAAGGTGGTGCGGGTTCAAGTTTGGTGTGGCATCCTGGTCTAAGACCTAAAGGTACAATTATTATTGCACCCTTTTTGAGTATTTTATTTCTGCCACTGTCTTTATGTTTGTTATTCTCTTTGCAAAACTTAATAAAAACTATTTGAAATAAAAAAATGTCCATCAGAATTTTTCACAAATATTCTTCAATTTAACTAATTAAACATACTAGTAATGCACATTGAAAACTCTGTGTTGTAAGAGGAATACTTCGGATTGATTCGTAGAAGACTCTTAGAAATCTAAGGGAAGGACCAAAAACGCATTTGGAGGAATAATCCGGAAACTCATTTGGCCAGAAGAAGGTCACATTAAAACACCCAAGGCAACTTCACAAGAGTTTTCTTACGATAAAAAATCCGTAACCACTTATTAAGGAGTTTACATGGAATGAATGTAAATGCAAAGCACAAATATTGTCTTAAAGGGAACATTTGTATTATTAGTTCTTTGCAATGCAAGATCTGTACACGGCTGAAAGCCTTGAGGAGGTCAGTCAGAAAGCGATTACGGCTGCTAGTAAAGTTATTGCGATATATTCAATTTATCTTTGATGATGTTTTATCTCCTTCAAGGTTGGCAGTCATCAATGAAATGCAAAGTTGATGGTCGAGAAGCTTGCACAAGTTTCATCAACTGGGCCGCATTCTAGCCTGCCGTGCTATTTCACATGGGACCATATTTATGCAAATAAACCTTGGTCATGAACTAACCTGCACTGTCCAGCCGGAACTGCCTGGCCAGGTCCTCTCTCTAAATGGAGGAAAAGCAACCCCGATCAGTATTATCCTTATGGATTGAGTCCTGTGCCGCAGCAATCATGGGACTCCCGCCCGGGTATTCTGGGTAACATGTAGGGCATCACACTGAAGCATGAAGCGTTATGGATGCGATGCTTGCAAGTGTTAGCCACTGGCAAATACTCAAGGCTGCTTTCCAGTACACATTGTTTTGTCCCCTATTCAAAACTAGACTAGACAGGACCCAGCCATATACAAATCAGACTTAGTCAAGCACCAACTGGAACAGACCAGCCTAAAAAGCATGGGCATGCTCCCTACAGAAGGGAACACAGGCAACCCCAGATCAATTTGAATCTCGCTGAGCTTGCGACCTGTGTCACAGTAAACATGGGGCCATGTCCCTCACATCTAGGGAGTCACACTGAAACTCAAAGGTGATGGGTGGAAAGCTTACAACATTTTCATCCACTGGCAATCAGGGTCAAGGCTTATTTGCATATAGTTACATCCTTGCCTCGAATGGCCCAGTACACGATGGACTGCAATGTGACCCACAGTATTTACCATTAGCTCAAATTAATTAAAGCATTCAATCATCACCTTTTTTAATCTCTGAAGAAGGGACTGACATTTCTATTTCTTGTAAAAATTTAGCCCAGCACTAGGTGCTTTGTTCAATCTATCCTCATCTTTTGGTGGAAAACTGATTACCCCATTGTTAGAAATTGATAAGATACAACGTGTCCCAATGGAGTCATATGGAGCCGGTGTCTGGATATACACCAATTCCTCTTCTCTACAAGTGGAAGAGAATTGTTTTTGTTGATGTCTCCGCTACCTCCACATTGCACCTCACATTATATTTGTCATGAGGATCTTGGGCTCACTTATTTAGAGGATTTTATCAAACTTGGCTCTATAGCATTATGGTTATCAATCTATGTTAAATCATTAAGATAATTAGAGAGTACTTATCCTGTGACAAAGGTCAAAAAGTCCCTTGACTATCATATGTGAAAAATGGTTGGAAAGGCTGGGCTGGTCTTCCTTGTATGAGAATCCTTCTTGTGCATACAAGGATGGCAAGTTATGGTTCAAATGCACCTTTTTTAGAAACCAGGGGCGATATTTTAGAAGTGTATTCAAAAATAGGGTGATAATCTGCCGGGTTAATTCCTGGCGCTCACTCTTCACAGGTTTGTACAAAGACAATACTATATATTGCTGTGCTCCAAGGGAAGGAAGAATCCCCTACCTCCTTAAATACAGATCTAAAAGATCCAACAATAAATAATAACCATAACCCTGAGCACACGATTTTGATATTGATGTTATATTGCACAACAGTCACTGGTACACAAAGGTGTGGTGTGTTTGATGCACACTACAACCAGTTGTTTATTGTATTTTTATAGCCCTGAAGAAGTCGTGGGGTACTCCACATACGACAAAACACGTTTTGGAAGGGCAAAAGAAAGAAAATAAAGAATACAGAAAAGAAGAGTTGTCTATCATATTGTTTACTTCAAATGTAATATGATCTAGCGTGTGCTCAGGGTTATGGTTAGAAGTGCCCGGGGGACGCAATGGACACTTGCGCTTGCTTTGCGTGCCCCAGGGGCACTTTTGTATTACAGAAGGGCGGCCGCAGACGCTTTTGCATCCCCTTCTTTAATACTAAAAGCGCTGGTGCAGATACAGCCCCAGCACTTCCTCAAGAGGGCATCCTCATTTGCATGGGGGCATGGCCCCATGCAAATGAGGGAATCCCTTTGCCCCTGTCCCGCACAGTATTACAGACGCAGGCGCAGAGGCAAAAAAGCTCTCAGGAGGCACACTGTCACTGTGCCCCCTGATTGCAGCCCTCTGGCGGGGGGAAAGGGGGTCCCAGGGACTCCCCAGATATCCCCTTGCAGGCGGGTTCAGTCACTCACTGCACTCGCCTGCAAGGAGATCTCTAATCCCCTTTAAAAGTGCAGGCGGGTTGCCGCCTGCACTGTGAAAACACAGAGCAGCTTTAAAGCAGCCGCTCCGTTTTTCACGGGAATGCGCTGCTTCCAGGGCAGAGCGAGTTTGCTGCTGCCCTGGCGGCAGCGCATTCACCATAATGCGGTGCATTTTCATGGTTAGCGCAGGGTGCACCTTTGGTGCACCCAGCTCTAACCTGGAAAATCCACTGCATACATAATATGGCCCCAGGTGCCTTTTTAGGGAAAGCCAAGAACTAAACAAACCACCAGGGAGACACTCTCCAATTGTGCAAACCTGTGTGGGCATAGAGCCCTATTTGAAGTTCGTATCAGTCGACTTGCACTTTTTCTACCTTTATTAAGAAATACAAATTTTATCAATTGCTTAGTTATTTTATGTTTCTTAGAAATGTTAAAAGATAATGTTTGTTTTACAGTCGGATCATTCTTAAAATCTCTTGCATGCTGCTGAAACTCCATGCTTTTTTAAACAGTATTATCATGTTTTTAACTTATTTGTACCAATGCTTTTTTAAACAGTATTATCATGTTTTTAACTTATTTGTACCTTTTATGACTGTGTCTGACATTCGAAATTCAGGGTCTAATTTAGAAGAAAGTGCTGCAGCGTGGCACCGTAATCCCTTTGGCTGCGCCACGCTGCAGCACTTTCAAAGCACAGGGATGCGTCATATCTACAAGGATATGACGGATCCCTTTGCTCTCCCCTGCGCTGGCGCAGAATTAGCTGCCAAGTGCCGACGCAGGCACCCTTGCACCATGGTGCAAGGATGCCTGCGTCATGAAGATGATTGTTTATGTGCAGAAAGGTGTCCCTTCCGACACATAAACAATCTGAAATGGCATTTTTCAACTTCTAAGTGTGCCTCATTACCACACATAGAACTTGCAAAACGTATTTTTTTTAATAATTGTTTATGTGCAGGAAGGGACACCTAATTCGTTAATCTTTCTCATCACAGTGCCCTAAACATTTTAGCAAATTGACACCTGAAGTTCTGCCCTCCCCCTTTTAAAAATATATACCAGGAAGGTATGATGCCAGAATATCATGGTCAAATTATTGTCTGTCATAAATACTTTGTCCTATATATTGTTTAAAAAAAAATCAACCTTTGGAGTTAATATTGAAAAAATACACCAAATGAGACGATATTTATGTAAAGTATATTTTGGAAACAGTATTTATGTCAAACCAAATCGATCAAATAAATAAAGTTTCTTTGATTGATTGATGTCAAACAATATTTATGTGCATTCTTTTCTGGCATACAACCCTCTGAAACTATAGTTTTAGATTAACACAGACCATTATGAATACCTACACATATTGCTCATTTCAGCATCATGTGTCTCCCATTTGTTAGCCAGGAACTACTTAACTGCTCCACAAAACAAATCCTTACAAAGGTTATGATGATGGATTTGATGTCTAAGACAATTCCAGACATCATTATGAATATTGCTGATTGGCTACCAGGGGACCAGGGACATTAGGGACCTATAGAAATCCAATTTTGGCTGTAATTTACTCCCGATCAAGTGGACAGAGGCACCCATTTTCCTAGCCTGCACCAGGGCCTTGACTTGCTTGCTATGCCACTGATCTCAATTCACTTCAGACAGAATCCAAAAACTTCACGTTATGTTTCAGGACTGTTTCTAGAAGTGGAACCTGTCCATTTAAGACAACTCCAATGTGCGAATGATTACCATCTGACAAAGTGAGTTGGCAACCACTCAATATGTTGAGATCACACGAGTGGTCAAAAACCATTGTGTGAGAAAGTGTATTATTAGATAGGGTGGTTGTTAAACCTCACCAAGTAACAATATCACTAATCTGTATCAGGCCCATTTAGGTTTCTTTAAATCAAACCATAGCTCAGTCCTGGGTAGCTATTGAACAGAGCAGTCAGACTTAACTCAAAGGAAAACAACTGTAAAGCATTTATCAGTGACAACACAGTTAATAAGTAAGAAACACAACACAATAAAAACACCACTACAAATAGTATATATTTTTATCTTTAAATAGACATCAGAACAACACAGATATGATGAAGGGAACCAGAGTTATGATTTTTGCAATGTTTTCATAAATCACTGCTATTCACTCCAAAAGGTTTTGTAAATCATTGTTTTTCACAGTTTATGAGCCTCAAATGCAAGGGTCCGGAACAAGTCAAAGTTTTAGATCGACTTTGCTAGACCACAGGAGATGCAAGGGCCGGGTTGGTCCCGGTCAAACTTTTACCTTCACACTTAAAAACATGTCTGTTTCTTTTTCTCATTAACAGGCTTGTCGGTGGGGTCCTCTGCAGCTTGAGCCGGGCATTGGATTCAATGTTAGTGGAAAGGCGAAGTCCAGTAGTCCGGTGGAAGCCTTAGTTCTTGCCGTTAGTTTGAGGCTACCTATTAACCGGTAAAGTAGCAGTAGTGTATGAGCCTCTGATTCTGTGTCTAAATCAGTATTGCTGAGCTTTAGGCTCACAAGTTGCACTTCTGTGGGGAGAAAGAGTACACTCTAGCACCAGCCAAGAGACCAGGAACTGGGAGGCACCTCTTGGGGGCTAGGACTCGTTCTCAAGGGATACACCAATAGAGTCCAGGGCAAGTCTAGTGGCAACTGGGCACTTTGCAGGTGTAGGGCTTCTTGAGCTATTATGTCCCTAAAGCTTAAAAAGAGGCTAGCCAACTAGCCCTTGGAGTCCACTCTCTGGTCCTTGGCACAAGTGGAAGCAGGTCTAGCCTTTGGGGTCTCTATCAATGAAGTCAACATCAGGATCAGACCTTCCCTTTCTGAAGTCCTGTCTTGGTTCAACAGGTGCAGTCTTTCTTGGTGCAGTCTTTCTTGCTTAGGTCCACAGGTTCAGCAGGTGCAGGCCTTCTTCTGTTCTTTCCAAGACAAGTGGTGTTCTGAGGCTGGTAGCCAGGGGTGCCACATTTGGGCCAATTTCAAGTTTGTGAGTGGGGAGGATGTTGTGGGGGAAAGCAGGTCCAGTTCCATGTAGATTGGTTAAGTAGGTTTAATCAGTAAGATGTTAACAAGCCCCACCAGGAGCAGCCTTCCTGCTGCTCAGCCCTTCTTCCAATTGACTCTCTCACTCACCAACATTCCACAGCCAGCTCACTCACCAACATTCCACCACCACAGTCACACTGGCTGAGCAGCAGGTATAACACATCTCCTTTCTTTATACAAAACATAATGGAACTCTATAAAGAATGTCATACAAACTAATGCATACAAAAGAATGACATTAAAACTAATGTATGCAAAAGAATAGCATTAGAACAATTGCAAGCACATAAGCAATGTATCAAAGGACTAATGCGAATGCATGAAACTGCAGATGGAAACATTTCACGCACAAGAAAAATAAAATTAAACAAGCAAATGAAACACAGTGAAAGGTAAAGAGGACACACATACGCCATCTCCCTTTCTAACCAGACGAAATACGCACACTACCACACCACAGAACCACAAACCAAACCCAGATACCAAAAACAAGCTGGCTGGCCAGGCCAACAAGAAAGTAGTACATAGGGTACCGACTTCAAGGCGCGGTAGGAAACCAACCACACAACAGCAACAAAAAGTAAGAAAATGTGGAAAATCACTCCACACCAACCGAAAAAGCATCAACACTGCCCTCCACCCTTACCAGAAGTAAGGGTGGTAAGTGTGAAATACCACTCCACACCAAACATATAGCATCAACATTGCCCTGCACCCAAACCCGTAGTTAGGGTGGTAAGTGTGGAAAAACGCTCCACACCAAACATGTAAAACTACACAACTCTACACCCAAAAACGTAGAAAGGTAGAACAGCAATCACTATTGGTAAAAACACTCACTCTTCAAAAAATATAGCATGCTCTCTGCCCTTCACCCAAACCGGTAGTAAGGGTGGAAACTAGAATTACAAGTAAAAACACTCACACTTCACAAATCTGGCTTACTCTCTGCCCTTTACCCAAACCCGTAGTAAGAGTGGAGATTACAATCATCAGTAAAATACTCACACTTAAAAAAAAACTGGCTTACTCTTTGCCCTTCACCGTAACCCCGAAGGCAGGGTGGAAAAACAAAACCACACTCCAAACACCAGAAAATCAGCATATACTCTGCCCTACACCCTTACCCATAGGTAGGGTGGAAAACAATACTTCACGCACGTAATAAGGCTAAACCCTGCCCTTCACAACTGCAGCAAACCCAAATAAGCAGGAAACGTTTACACGGCACCATCTCACGACTGCAACACAATACACAGTACAAAACAAACATCCCAGGATGCGAGAGACATAAACTGCAAAACAACAAGACATGTAAAGGTAGGGATTACCTCTCTGAAATATACAACATGCCACTCTCCCAACACAAACTCAGACATGCCAGTGAAGAAAGTGTATTGCACACAAACATTACAACCTATGGAACCAGAAAATGAAGTAAGTACCATACCATAGGAATCAGAAAGAACAGGGTGTCCAACATCTCCAAAATCTGTTGAAGAAGAAAAATCTTAAATGTACGTTTCCTCATCACGCTAAGAAAGGCTCCTTGTATATAAATGGACAACCACACACCAAAAGGAATGTACAAAGAAAACAGCATATCCCCACAGCAAAGATGTAAACTGCCCACAAACCCCAAACAAGTGAATATTTTGCTACACTTTGAACTCAGATTCGTTTTCCATAAATTTTCCTTAAAATAATTCATGACCCCCAAGCGTAAAACCCTTAGACACCAGGAACATGGCAAAAGGAACAATAGTTACAGTCTCGTAAATAATACAGGCAGGCAAAACGGTGAACAGACAGAATATCGAGGGTTTTTTTTCAGAGCACCATAATATCGAGTTTTAAATATCGAGGTACAAGAATATCGACTGCAAGAATATCGTGGACCAGAATATCGACAGTAAGGTAAGAAATATCGTTTTTTTTAATATCGAAGACAGTAATATCGTTTGTAAAAATATCGTTGTTAATAATATCGATGTTTATATTAGTGTTATGTATTTTAGTATGTATTTTAAAAGTATGTGTTCTATATTTTTGTTTAAGTATTGTATTTATTTTTTAATATATGTATTACATTTTTAGAATTTATTAATTTTTGTAAGTAAATTTTGCGTTTTTATTCCGTAGCGGGTTGTGGATTTATAGGGGAATACGGTGGGAAGTAATTTAATTATAATTAATATTTTTTTTATTAATCAATATTTATATATTTAATATTTAATATTGTTAGTTGTGGTAATTAATTTATTATTAATTAGTTATTAATTGGTTGTTAATTATTAATAATTATTTGCTAAATAAATTAATTCTGTTATTTTTTAGGAGCGGGTTGTGGGTTTATAGGGAGTAGGGTGGGAAGTAATTTAATAATAATTAATTTATTAAAATTTTTAATTATTTAATATTTATGTATTTAAAATTTTATATTGTAAACTGTGGTACATAATATATTGTTAATTATTTATTTATTGGTTATTATTAATTATTAATTAATTATTAATTATGTTATTTGTGTCATTTTTTTAAGAGCGGGTTGTGTGTTGATAGGGGAGTAGGCTGGGAAGTAATTTCATTTCAATATATTTAAAAAAAATTATTATAAAATTTATTTTAGGTTGTTTTATACTGTTAATTGTGTGAATTAAATTATTATTTATTGATTTTAAATTGCTTGTTAATTTTAATTAATTAATTAATTAATAATTAATTATGTTAATTGTGTTATGTTTTAGAACATTGGTGGTGTCTTTTATAGGGGAATATGGTGGGAGGCAAATTTTTTATAATTAATTAATTGTTTGTTAATTACATTTTAATTATTTTGCTTGAGTCGGAATAGTAAATTATTCCCCTATGCAATCCAACACTTTCCCTACTGTTGCACTTGCTGGCGTGGGAATAGTAAATTATTCCTCTCCGCTATCCAACACTTTCCCTACTGTTGCACTTGCTGGAGTGGGAATAGTAATTTTTACCCCTACGCTATCCAACACTTTCCCTACTGTTGCACTCACTGGAGTGCAAATAGTAATTGTTACCCCTCCGCTATCCAACACTTTCCCTACTGTTGCACTCGCTGGAGTGGGAATAGTAATTGTTACCCCTCGGCTATCCAACACTTTCCCTACTGTTGTACTTGCTGGAGTGGGAATAGTAAATTATTCCCCTCCGCTATCCAACACTTTCTCTACTAAAGCACTCTCTGGAGTGGGAATAGTAAATTATTCTGCTCCGCTATCAAAAACGTTCCCTACTGTTGCACTCGCTGAAGTGGGAAAAGTAATTTTCACCTTTCCGCTATTCAACACTTTCCCTACTGTTGCACTCCCTGGAGTGGGAATAGTAATTTTATCCCCTCCGCTATCCAATATTTTCCCTACTATTGCTGTTAATGTAGTGTAAAATGTGATTGTAAAAGAATAAAAATATTTTAATATTTTAATTTATTATATATATATTTTATTTTAATTTTAATTTTACTTGTATACATATATATATATATATGTATTTATAATTTTTATTATGTTTCTAACATTTTATAATTTATTATAATAATTATTTATTAATATTATTAAGTAAATATATATATTATATTTTATAAATATGTATGTTTAATTTATTTTTTACATTATATTTATTATTTCTAATTTTAAACATTTTATAATAATTATAACTATCTATTTTTTTAATTATATGTATTATTTACTCTATTTTATATTATTTTTTAAACATTTAAAAAAACGATTTTTTAACAACGATATTTTTTACAACGATATTTTTGTACTTACCATGATGTAGATAGGATGTCGATATTCTTGACATCGATATTTAGGTCCCGATATTTTGGGACCTCGATATTGTGGTCGTCGATATTCTGTCAGTGATTCAGGCAGAACATCCAGGAAAGTTAATGTTGCTAACGTTGAGTAACTTGCAGGTAGAACGTTGAGTTCATACAGCCAGCGCACGAAGTTATCACTGCTAATGCAGAAACACCTCACCAGATACTCAGGGTGATAAAGAGGCACTGTACATAATATCACCGGTCAGCAAAAAGAAGCTTGGACACAGGAAACAACGCTGGGAAACAACATAGGCTTTGGCTGACAGGAACCAAGATCGCGGCACGTCGCCGTCGGAAGAGCCTGGTGGCTCCAGTAACGTACTAGCTGCCCAACTTCTGACGTTCGGCAAAGCAGAAAACAGTTAACGCACCATCTCCAGCTTTCGTGACCTCAGAGAGCTGCGCGTGAGAGACAGCAGAAGAAGAGCACGACCGCCGCCGTCACAGCTACAGACTTGCCAACAGTGCCGCTCTCGTGACGAACTCGAAATACCACATCAAGCGCCACAACAGTCACTTCACCGGTAAGCACGCATGCCCAACCGCTATGCGCGTTAAGGGTTACCAGAGTACTTTCAACGTAAAGTAAGGCAAAGGTCCAGAAAGCATCTTTTGACATGGGAAAGTCGTTAACATGCCCAGGCTTCTCACCATCAAACATGGATCGGGAGACAGATTTACATGAGCCAGCAAACTAAATAGGCACGTGAGCAGCAATTAGTGGCAACGTTTGACACAGGCGCAGCGCCTGACAGCGTGTTAAAATGCTGCAGGCCAGCAACAGTCATAAAAGTGTGCTGGGAACATTAATTACCATAGCTCACCAACAGCAGCGATGTGACCAGGCAAGGAAAAGTCCACGCATGTTCACCAACCTTTGTGTAGTAAAACAACACAGCCAAGCACAAGCAATATGCAGCTCACCAGGGGTGCTGTGAGGTATGCCCTGGCTAGTAGGCTGTCTGGTGGAGCAGGACAATGGTGGGGCTGGGGGCATACTGTCCTTCTACTGTGCTTCTTTAGGTTCCTTAAAATTTCCTTCCAGTAAATTCTTCAGGCTGTATTTACTTGTAGTTTGATTTCCATCCACTTGCACGCATAGATTCTTCATCAGTTCCTTTAAAATCGTCTCCAAAATATGTTGTGGGGGAAAGCAGGTCCAGTTCCATGTAGATTGGTTAAGTAGGTTTAATCAGTAAGATGTTAACAAGCCCCACCAGGAGCAGCCTTCCTGCTGCTCAGCCCATCTTCCAACTGACTCTCTCACTCACCAACATTCCACAGCCACCTCACTCACCAACATTCCACCACCACAGTCACACTGGCTGAGCAGCAGGTATAACAGAGGACTCCCTACTCAATGAGAGTAAAATTGCCATGGAGCAACCCTACCCACTCTTGCATCACTTCCTGGGGGATTCAGTTTCAGGAAACACTTCAGGTCTGAATCTTGTCAAGATCAGCAGGGTAATTACAGAAAACAAATTGCCGCCATTAACAGATCTTATCAAATTACCTCGCAATGAGCAAAACCGAAAATAAATTGCATTATAACGAAGAATGCAAGAGCTTTCGACCTGTCTATAGCAGGGAAATTCAGGCATGCACACTATGTAAGTGAGTCTTATTCCATCATAAAACAAGAATATTTAACTTATAATCTTGAGCCCGGCTGTACAATAAAGTATTTAAAATGTTGTCATATGCTTATACTCCTATGTTAATTGGAACGTTCTTGGGATCCGAATTGTTCGTCAACAAAGTACTGCCGTCTATGTGGTTATAAGGAAGAATCCATTAAATACATTATTTGTCTATGTACGGCCTTACTTGATCTAAGGAGGAAATATTTGAAGCCTGCATTTACTCTAATTGTATAACTATTAGGGATGCTATTATTTATTGTTTTTCTGCTAAAAACTCTCCCATGGGGTGTGTTCAATATAATGAGTAACTCCATCTTGAAAGTTGGTTCTACAACAGGTTTTCCCTCTCTGGGGGGAGATGCCAGCCTGTCTACCTCAACAAAGCAAAGGGTAGGCTACAGTGTGTCTCACATGTGTTTATCAGAGGAGGCTACCTCTTTAAAGCTAGGTCATCTGCGACCATAGACCCTTGGCCATCCTGTCAGGAGGAGGTCACACCTCCTTCCAACTACAGGTCTTTTGTTCCCCATTCCTGAGAACAGTTCACACCTCCTGGCAGGAGGGCAGCCAGCTGCCTTAGGTGACAACTGCTGTTGTGAATTCGAAATGGCTACTAGAACTTTGGGGCAAGAAAGGGATGATTTTTTAAAGTCACTTTTATAGAAGATTTACTGTAAAGCCGACTGCAGCAATAAGTGGTTTAATGTAACAATTAATTTAATACCTTGAAATATTATATGTGGTGGCCTCAAATGGAAATCAGCGCTTAGCAGTTGGGCTAGTGTACACCCATGTTCGCCAATGGGACTACCAGCCTTGCTACAGTGAAAACAACAATGGTGAGTTTTCCCTCTCAGGACATGTCAAGCAGAAAAGACACATATTCTTCTTTTTAATATTTAGCACCATGCCTCATAAGCTACTAAGGCCTTCCCTAGGTGAGACTTCTAAATATTAAAAAGGAATATTTGGACTTGGCAAAAGGGTTTATTTTACTATGTTGGGTTGGCAGTTTAAAAGCTACCCTACTAGGCTGCAGCAGCTGACCATGTTTCCCCTTTGTCCCTGCAGTGGTGGCACAATTAAGTGCTGCAGTCCACTAGTAACATTTAACTTACTAGCCCAGAGTCCACATTTTACAATATACTAGGGACTTATAGGTAAGTTAAATATGCCAATCTGGCATTAGCTAATTGCACATTCACTATGAGGGGCATAAACACATGCTCAGGGGCCTGGTCAGCAGGGCCTAGTTCACTTCAGAGTCGAACCAGCAGCATCAGTCCAGACATTTGGGTTGATGATCTTTCAAAATAAATCTTTTCTTGCTCATTAAAAGAGGGAACACCTCTTTGCTGCCCATTTTTCCTTGAGGCTCACAAGCAATCCCAGTGTTGATATTGTGAGTCATAAAGGCATCTACAACTCAGAACAACTTCAATATCTCCCCATACCCTGACCTAGATTGATTTAGTACAACCTGACCACTATATTCATCAACTGTCATAAATCTCTGCAACATAATATAAGGTAGGAACCTAATTGACAGACGGCAACTAAGACATACCCTCAACTCTGAGGGCACCTTCATCATTGGCGTGCACAACACATGGACATGCATAGAAAATTGGTTGGTAACTAGAAGCATTTACTCCTGGACAACACTGCCAAAACACTTCCCTGATCCCTATAGACATGCTCCAGTCCTTCTGGAAGTAAGCACCCCGAACATGCAGCACTCAGCTTTTGCCCGTTCATTGCCACCCAATGCACCTCTAGAAACAGTTTTCAGAGCTGAGATTGCAGCTGCCATGCAAGAGTACTCCCCCCTTAATGAAGGTGAGGTGGGCAGGGCTAGCACCCTCTGGGCAGCATTTAAGGTGGTAATTTGTGGTACCTGTATGGCTAAGCAATCTGGTATTCTTGTCACCTTGAGAGGCCACCTTTCTGATCTAGAGAAGGAGGTCCAAACACTTGAACTAGACTGTTTTAGTAAACAAGATTGTATAACACTAGACATAAGCCACACTAAACTACTTGGGCAGGGAGGGGAAGGCCAGATGCAAAGAAGAGGGAGATAGACCGGGTAGGACGCTGGCATATTTAATTTGTTGCCCTTTGACCTGCTCTGGCATCATTGCTATGCTCCGAGAGGACTGTTTTGCCATACACAAAGCAGAGAATATTTTTCAGCTAGCTTTCGACTAGACTGGGTCTGTAAAACATGTTCAGCTTGTTTAGGTGCCTTAGCCTCCAAACTCTATATTCACTCTTACCAAGGAGCCATCTGTCATCCAAGTCATCAATGGGTTGTCATATCTGTGGGTGTTATGTACCAGTACTGAATCGCATACAAAGATCTTCCTTACTCTGTTATATAAGTCTCAGAGGACTGCTGCAGCTGACATCCCCGGGCCGCCACTCCAACTAGCCTCATTTTTATCTATTTCCTAAATTTGTTTTTTGTTGGTTTTGTTACTGGGTCAATACTTGCCGCAGGGTTAGAATTATCTCAGTGGGGTAGGGTAGGGTTGCTCCTAAAGTTTTTTCAGCTTCCCGCCTTTTCCTGATCCCAGCCCTCCCGCCTCCCTTCTAGCCCCTCCCACCTTACAAGACTACAAATGGAGGCGGCTGCATGGCCCCAGTGCGCATCCTCAGACCTCCTGGTAAGTGCGCCGCTCTCCTGCCCTACTGCCTCTCAGCCTCGTGAATCAGTTCCTTGCCCCCCAGCCTCAATGTGCCGGTTTGGTCCCAGGGGACCACTGCAGCTGACGTCCCCGGACTGCCACTCCAGCTAGCCTCATTTTTAAATGTCTTTCCTTAATCTGTTTTGTATTGGTTTTGTTACTTGGTCAATACTTGCCACAGGACTAGGATTATCTCAGTGGGTTGGGTTAGGGTTGCTCCACCCATTTTTTCTGCTTCCTGCTGTTTCCCAATCCCTGCCCTCCTGCCTCCCTGCTATCCCTTCCCACCTACCAGGACTACAAGTGGAGGCCGCTGCATGGCCGTGCCCAGGCCAGGACCCCTGGCTCTCCTGCAACCCACAGATACACCGACAGTTAGCTGCTTGACCTGGTTTTCTGACACCGAAACGACAGGTGCTTCAACTCCTTACCACGATCAGCCAGAGGGCCCTTCACCTGCTGACACTGCCACTTCTCCTGCAACACAACCTACGAAGGACCCATAGCCACTCCCAACCAGAAGTCACGAACACCCAGAACTGCTCCAATGCATCCTGCTCAATGCCTGCTCCCTCTGCAAGCACTCCACGGAAATCTGAGACACCATCACCACCCTCTCCACTGACATCGCCTTCATTACTGAAACCTGGCTCAACCCCTCCTCGACCCCAGCATCACCATCATCAAGCCAGATGATTACAAGATGATACACAGAGACCACACCAACAAACAAGGGGGAGGCAACGCCAACATCTTCAAGGAAACCATCAGAAGCACCCTCACCGACGACGACCCAACAACGCTCATAGAATACATCAACTTCCAACTACAGATGGACGCAAAGACCACAATAAGAGGCACCCTCACCTACAGATCCTAGGGACCCCGACCAACTTTCTGGGACGCCATCTCCAACCTCATCGCTCCCCTGGCAATCGATTCCCAGCACTACTTCCTACTCGGCAACCTAAACTTCCACATCGACGACCCCAACGACGACAACTCCATCGCCGTCCTGGAGAACCTAAACAACATTGGCCTCACCCAACTGGTCACCGAACCCACACACAAGGCTAGACACACACTCGTCCCCATTTTCACCTCCAGCGATAGAATCAAATTCAGCCACACCACAGAATCCGCCTGCACTGACCACTCCATCATACACTTCACCATCTCCGTCGCCCAGCAAAGCATCACCAAGCATTACACCTCTTCCCACCATAGCTGGAGCAAGGTTATCGGAACTTAGTGGACCCAAGCCCTCATCACCACCCAACCCGAAGCCTCAACAGACCTTGACGAGGTCATTCAGCACTTCGTCAGCTGGCTCACTAACTGCGCCGAAAAAGTCACCCCACTGAAACCAACAAACATCAACAAAACCTCCAAACATGCCAGCTGGTACACCCCAGAGCTCGGGACCACCAAACACAACTGCTACCAACTGGAGAAGCGTGTCACGAAGAACCCCACTGATAGAGCCACTCACAAAACAGCCCTCAGCAACTACCACCAACAAATCAAGGAAGCAAAGAAAGCAGCCATCTCCACAATAAGGAACTCTTCAAAATAATCAAGGAATTCTCCAGCCTAACAGCCACAGAAAACATAATCCACCACTCCCAAGAACTCTGCGGCACCCTTTCATACTACTTCAATATTACAAGATTGGCATGATCTACAACAACTTTAACCCCCAATCCACCACCCTCAACTTCAAAGACTTCAGCCAACCTGCGAACACTAGTCAAACGATCATCACCCGGTCTCCTCTCACCACCCAGACCACCACAGCCATCATGTCTTCCATCCACTCTAGGACATCCACCTACCCCTACCGCATCTTCCACCTCGGAATTATCCCAATCAACTCGGAACTCACCAGCATCCTCTACACCTCCATCACAGCATCCTTCCAGAACAGATGGAAACACACAGAAGTCAGGCCCCTCGTAAAGAAACCCTCCGCTGACCCCAGCGATCTCAAAATCTATTGACCAATCTCCCTGGTCCCCTACCCGGCCAAAGTACTCAAGAAAGCCATCAACCAACAACTCACCAAATTCCTGGAGCAACACCACCTACTGGACACCTCACAATCAGAATTCTGGGCCAGCCACAGCACTGAGACTATGCTGATTGCTGCCACAGACAACATCAGAACTCTCCTTGACCATGAAGAAACCATGTCCCCGAT
Source organism: Calotriton arnoldi (assembly GCA_963921515.1). Lineage (NCBI taxonomy): Eukaryota > Metazoa > Chordata > Amphibia > Caudata > Salamandridae > Calotriton > Calotriton arnoldi. The sequence goes on along the minus strand of CAWUFW010009431.1, from coordinate 439,833 downwards.
CCTCCTCAACCTCTCTGCAGCGTTCGACACCGTCTCACACAACACCCTTATCAACAGACTTCACAACATCGGCATACAGCAAGATGCCTGCAAGTGGATCGCCTCCTTCCTTAAAGGACGCACGCAGGGTATCCGGCTGCCTTCCTTCACTTCAGCATCCAAGAACATCGTTTGTGGTGTACCCCAAGGGTCTTCACTCAGCCCCATCTTATTCAACACTTCCATCACCCCCCTCGCAGATGTCGTCAGATCCCATGGCCTCAACATAATCTCCTACGCAAAACCAGCTTCTCCAACACCATGACCAATGTGGCCAACTGGATGAGAGACAACTGCCTCAGACTGAACTCCAACAAGACAGAAGCACAGATCTTCAGGACCAACACCTCCGTCTGGGATCACAGCTGGTGGCCAACAGAATTTGGACTAACTCCTTTATCAACACCTTTACCACGCAACCTAGGTATCATCCTTGAGAGACAACTGACCATGAAACGACAAGTCAAATCAGTTGCGTCGTCCTGCTTCCACACTCTTCACATGCTCCGCAGAATCTTCAGATGGATCCTATTGACACCAGAAGACCACCACGCAGGCCCTCGTCACCAGCCGCCTCGACTACTGCAGCACTCTCTACGATGGAATCTCAACTCACCTCTTAAAAAGACTCCAGATCATATAGAACGCAGCAGCCAGATTCATCCTGAACCTTCCCAAACGGTCACACACCACCCCCACCTCAGAAACCTCCACTGGCTCCCCTTCCAGAAGAGATGCAAGTTCAAGATCCTCACGCACGCCTACAAATTACTCCATGATCAAGGACCAGCCTACATCAACCATCGACTGAAATTCCATCGGCCATCCATCCAGATACACCCACAGCCCGCGCATCCATCGCAGCCGCAGCAGGGGTCGCTCCTTCTCCTACATCGCTGCCTCTCCACCTCCGAACATCACCCTCCCTAGCGAATTTCAGTAAGACACTCAAGACCTGGATTTTTGACAGAGACACAGCATCCTCGGCACCTAGATACCCCTAGGGATGACAGTGCTGTGGTTTACAAATGATAACTGATTGATTGATTGATAAGATTGATTCTTAGGTGAAAAATGTTTTTCCTTTTTTTCATGCATCTCAGTAGCATGTACCACCAGGAATGTTGAAGGATGTGTTGGTTGAGTTCTGAGATTCTCTTGATATTGTATACCTTCTTTTCACCCGGTATGAGATGATTTCAAGTTAGGTCAATCTCTGTGTGTTTTTGTATAATCTGAAAAGTAAGCATGTTTATATAAGTTCGAATTGCGATGTGCAAAATCCAATTCACAAATCTGCCCTTGGAATCTTCGTTAATGATAGCTAATTCATTTGCAAGCCAAATTATGCACTATGGTAAAGTAGCATAGAAGTGCGAACACCTTGCTTGGTTTGTCCATGTTGCTAAGCTTGGAAATTCACCTTCTGTGATCACAGTCAGGTTTGCGATTGTTAGGCACTTTGCAATGCCTTCTTGCTTCTAACTCCTTGCTTTTAATCAATCTCGATTTTCTCTGCACAAGATAGGAATATCTCCATTTGTTCTCCATTGTTCCTATTTTCGTTTTGGCACAATTCGGTTAAAATCAGATTACTGTGCAACTCCCAAAATTATGAGTTGTGCAGTAAACTCCTCACCCACACAATTTTCCCTCATGAATTTTGCCATGCTAAAACTTGCTGAAATATAACAAGAGAAAAGATGTGATAAATTGTGATATATGTGGAATTTGATACAGAAAGTGCTAAATTCTAGATTTAAATCCTCATTTTCACATTGGAAGTTACTGCACCACACGATGTTGGTTTACTGGGTGTGGTAATTAACTCATCTTCTTCAGGTAGATTCATAATCAGGGCCATTGAGCGTAGGTTACTTGTTCACAATATTAAGCAGATACATCTGTAGTGAAATTCCGTAGGTGATTTGATTCCATGTCTTTGAATTCTATCTACTCCCTGAAAAAAAAATTGCATTTGACCGTAGTAATTTTCAAATCCCGGCCTTTTCATACTTTGAACTGGGTTTCTAAATTGCTGCTATTTTACAGAAACTCACTTTTTTCTACTTCATCATTCATGAATTCATGAATCAACATGAATAGAGAAATCCCTACTTTTCATCTATGTCGATCTCCTTTTCTAAAATTGAATTACAGAGTTTTGGTGCTCTTTGAAAAGATTCTTGAAACCCTATCCACTTAAACAGCACTTAGGAAGCACAAGTTTGCCAAAAAGTGAAATAGCTAGCACTCGTATCACATTATATAGTAAAGGTTGGTGCCAAAACCTGTGAACTGCGTGCCAAACATAGGCCCAGATTTATGAAAAATCACTGGCTTTCCGAATGCCTAATCCGTGGTTGTAGTGTATGAAAGTGATAATGCGATATGTGAACGGCAATGATCACAAGGCAACCATGACAGTTAAGAGGAATCCCCTTATTGTTGTGACTCGCAAGGCAATTTATCAGTGCTTTGTAACTGCTCCTGCAGCAGTGGCGGCTCCTCTGCTAAGGCGGAGGAGCGTTGCCCCACTGCTATTTCAGCAGTGCAAAAAAGAAAATGATAATAACATGACATTATTATCATTTTCTTTTTCTATGCAGGAGTCGGGCGGGGCTGGCTCCGTGATGCCAGAGCAGGGGATGCGTGGTTTGCACTCCTCCAAGTGCACATGACAGTTTCGCCGGCCCGCTAGGGCCAGCCAAACTGTCATGCACACTTGGCATGTTCTCCATTGGGCTGTGTTGCACAGCCCCGTGCAGAACATGCCCAGCCTCCCCAGGCATAGCTTGAGCGTCCAAACAGGACGCTCAGACTAACCACGAGGCTGCTCCTGCAGCGCCGTGATTGGCTGGGAGAGTCCGGAAGCCTGGGTGCTTCCAGTTCTTCCAGCAGACGGAGGAGAGGTGTGCGGCGGCTGGAGAGGTTTGCAGCGGCGCGGCGGACAATGTATGTAACTCCCATTCCGAGCGAGCCGCTACTGTCCTGCAAATGCCAAACATTCAATGGATACTGATTACTAAAGGCAAGCTGTAACCATTCGCAAAGTGGAAGTTGTCCCCTATGTCAATTTCACAATGTACTGTTTTTGTGTATTGTGCTCCCAGTCACTTTGAGATGGTTGTCACACTGCCAACACATCGCAAATGCAATTGTTGAGACGGGTATCTGTTATCCCTTGCAGGCCTCCATCCCTTCAGTAACTGCTATGCCAAGGATGAGCACGGCCACTTCCTTCCTCATTAACATTAATGATTTGGGTTCTTTGCACCACATTGTCTCCAGGCACTTTATTCTGCATCTGTTTATAATACTGGGCGCAAGGCAAATGAGTGCCCGCACCAGGCATGCAACGCCATTGGGCTAAAAGGGCTTTAGCCCCCCAGCGCATCATGTGCCATAGCCCGGGCTGCATCTTTGCATGCTTGTCTTGGGTAAAGCCTGAGCAGAGCATTGCTTGGAAGTCAGCACAGAGAAAACATTTCATTTTCTTAAAAGAGACAGGTTCAGCATCTCCTGCTGCTACAAAATGTTTTCACAGGACGTGGCGGAGGTCAACGGTGAGTCAAAAAAACCTAGGTCATAGACTCCAGGGTAGGGGCTCTCACTGTGCATGGCAATGCCTTTTGGACTTCACTGTTGTTTTAAGTAGACCTAATAATTGCCTATTAACACTGGGATGGCAGAGAGAGTGAATGCACTTGAAAGGTGATCTCTGCCCTCTCCTCAACTTGACTTGTACCCTTTGAGTGCTTCCCAGCAAACAAGGCAGAAAATGACAAATTCTATTGTAAGTGTGAAAATTTGGGATACTGGATGAGGGGGTGAACCCTACTCATGCAGTCACCAGAATCCTTGTCAGGGTGAGGCACATGCAAACCCCAAATTAATGTGTGCTCAACTCTCTGGTAGCTTGGCACAGTGCAGTCAGGCTTAACTTAATGGCAATATGTTAAGTATTTATGCAGCACTTCAAACAGTAATAAAGTAAAAAGACAACACAAGAAAGATCCCACACCAATTCATAAAAATAGAGCAAAATTTAATAAGTAAATCAATACCGAAACAACAAAAATCCAATCAGTAGAACTGGAGAAATGCAATTTTAAAAAGTAAGTGGAAATAGTGCAGAAAAGCCCTAAGCACCACTCGCAGCTATCTGGTCGTGCGAGACCGGGAGGAAGTCACAAGTGCACACCGACTGCAATGGAGCGCAGGCAGGATCCAAGGACAAGGTTAGTCCCACTGGAAAGTTACATTCTCAGTCCAATGCAAAGAGTTCCGGGGAAAAGAGCACCACGAGGAGCAGACACGCGTCGCGGATGGTTATAGATGTAGCACGAAGAGCAGGCCTGGCATCATGGACGGCTGTCGCTGTAGCTCGATGATCTTGTTGTTGTCGTGAACGGTCAGGCTTGAGTTTTGCAGTGGGGTGGCCCGCGAGCCATCGATGCTGTAGTGCGAAGGGTCGGGCTGACGGAACTTCGCATTGGTGGGCAGTGCAACTGACATGGTTTTGGCACCAATGGCCTGTTTGCGGTCGCAAGGAACCTAAAAACTTTGATTCAGCTCCAATGAGGCCACACCAAGGGTCCTGGACCTGAGCGCAGGGGCGGCTCCTCCATGTGGGCGGAGGAGCGTCGCCCAACTGCTTTCTCGCAGTGCGAGAAGCAGAAACATAAAATGGTATTATAAATACCATTTTATGTTTCTGCTTCTCGCACTGCGAGAAAGCAGAAGGGTTTAGTTGGGGGCGGGCAGGTGGGTAGGTCTGCTCGAAGGCAGGGGAGGAGTGGCTTGCCCAATGTTGCCGGCCCTAACTGTTTGTTCGGCCCTCTGGGCCGATCAAACCAGTCATGCGCACTCTCCCTTTTCTCCATGTAGGCTGCATGCAGCCTACATGGAAAAATTGGCCTCCCCATAGATGCCTGTGTGGTCGGCGTCCCAACCAATCACAACGCTGCCATTGCAGCGTTGTGATTGGCTTAGGGGAGGGGAGGGAGGCAGCCTGCTTCCTGTTCCTGCGGAGGCAGGAAAGCAGGAGCAGACCAAGCTGTAAAGACGCGGGACCTGGGAAAGGTAATTTTTTTTATTTTAATTTTTATTATTTAAACCCCCCTCCCCGTGCGACCCCCTCTTCCCTCGCAACCACTCACCTGTTCCCCACGGCGCGACCGCGCTCGCCCCCCCACCCGTGAGCCATGCCAGCCGCGACTGCCTGAGGGCCACCACTTCAGGATCAGGGGCTTGCCCCAGTTGGATCTGGCTGCTAGTTCAGGTGGTTGGGAGTCTGTTGTGTCCCTGTGGCTCTGAACAGGAGGTCAGGAGACTAGCACTTGGAGTCACTCTGGGAGTCTTGGGTTGAAGTGGAGGTCCACTCCCTCTGACTCAGGCAGGAGGGAGGGCAGCAGGGCAAAAATCCAGCAAGGCAGCAGTGCAGCAAGGCAGTAGTCCAGCAGGGCAGCAGTCCTTCTTCCTGAGAGAGACTCCACAGGTCCAGAAGTATAGTGAAGAGTTGGTGTCTGAGGTCCAATATTTATACCAGGTGCCTCCTTTGAAGTGGGTAAAGCTTCTAGAGGTTTCCGTTTCAAAAGCACATGTTTCCTGCCTCCCCTGCCCAGACTCCAGACTAACTACAGGGGGTATGTAGCCCTTTGTGTGGAGGCAGGACACAGCCTATTCAAGTCTATGTAGGGCTGTTCCCAGCTCCAAACTACCATCCTGCCAGTGATAGCCCATACAGGCACATCTAAGCTCTCTATTGTGTGTGGCTGTCTAGGAGTAATACACAAAGCTCAACTGTCAGCTACACCCAGTCATGTGACCCAGAGATAGGCTGAAGGGAACTAAGGGCCTGATTCACAAAAGTAATCTGAGACAAAATTCTAACTTTACGACTTTCGGTACTCACAAAAGGCCTTTAGGTGTAATAAAGCTAGGATTCCTAACTTTACTGCTCCTAAACTGAGACAAAATCCTAACTTTATGACTTTCGGTGTTCAAAAAAGGCATTTAGGAGTAGTAAAGTTAGGATTCCTAACTTTACTACTCCTAAATGCCTTTTGTCAATACCGAAAGTCGAAAAGTTAGGATTTTGTCTCAGTTTAGGAGTAGTAAAGTTAGGAATCCTAACTTTACTACTCCTAAATGCCTTTTGTGAATACCGAAAGTTGTAAAGTTAGGATTTTGTCTCAGATTACTTTTGTGAATCGGGCCCTAAATGACTAAGGCAGGAAAATGCCAACTTTCTAAAAGTGGCATTTTCAAAATTGTAATTTAAAATTCAATTCTACCATAATAGATGATTTTTCATTGCAATGCCAAAGATACCAAACATGATCTGGTTACATGCTCCCATTTATAAGTTACAGCTTATTAAATGTAATAAGGTAACTTCAATGTTATCCTGTGGGAGAGATAGACCTTGCAGTAGACAACAACGAATGTAAGAGCTTTTCACTACAGGACATGTTAAACTTAAAAGCAGATAGCCAACTTTTTAATTACACTGTACCCTGACCTCTGGCTATCCAGGGCCTACCCTAGGGGTGTCTTATATGTATTAAAAAGGAAGATTTGGGATGGGGCGGAGCTTGCCTGGCTCTAAAATGGCCACAAGTTAGAGTCTCTCCGCCAACTTCGGCATAATATCCTACAAAATTCTGCTCAACAAGCGTGACTCTTACCATGTTGCCACTATAATGATCTGCCAGATGAGGTGGTAGCTTCAGGATTGGCAGCAGATTGCCTGCGGTGCTCAGAGAGTGGTAATCCAGGCGGCGGCTCAGATGGGGCATCTGTGCTGCGCACTCAACAGCCCTGCACCTTCGCTGGAGGAGTGCGGCCTGCCCGGTCGCCAGAGTCCGCAGTATACCGGGAGGAAGCGAGCGGTAGTGCAGGCGAAGTCGGCAGCACATCAAGGCTTGCTGGAGAGCTGGCTGCCGGGGCTCTTCAATCTGATGGCCCCCATCTACCCCCGCTGTGACGCCATCGCCCAGGCTGGGCCTGTGTGGTGGCTGCTGGGGAGAGCGTTGGAGAGGGCCTCCGCTCTGGGAGACTCGCCGAGAACTGTGATCCCGGACTCGGATTGATGAATGACCAGGTGAGAGCGGAAGGCGGGGCTTCGGCCCTCGACTACTGATCTGTCTCCGACTGGGCCGGCCAGTACCTTGGGTGCCTGTGGCCCGTTTTCGGCTGGGCTTGGTGCGGTCGCTCGGGTGGGGCTGCCGCTCCTGGCCTCACTAGTTCAATCGGTGAGCTTGCGCCCATTTTGAGTCGGTGGGAGACCCCCACCTTTAAAATCAGCGCCCCATGGCGATATAGACATTGTCACTTGCTCTTCCCGAGCCACATGGGGCTGGTGGTGGCCGGGGCTGCCTTGTGTGTGACTGGGCGCCAGGAGAGGAGCTGTGCCCCCCCCCCCCATTGGAACTGCTGATCCTGTAGAAGGGGCCCAAACGCACATAACACCGGTGGGAAGCTCATATCCCTGTTTCCAGTCAAGGTGTGCAGTTTCATGCTAACTAACCCAAAGCAGAATACAAGGCGGGAATTGCCACACCAACAACACCAATTACTTTCTGAGAGGCTTCATTATGGGGAAAACAGAGAAATCCCAAACAAAACTGCAGTTTGAACCAAGGAAATTGCTAAGGCAGAATGAACAAGATAAAAATGCCTCAGAATGGGGTTCAGAGGCTGGTGACTCTCCCTCTGATCCTGACTTGAAACAAATCTTGGCTACTATGCAACACAGTCTAAACAAGACTGATGGGAAAATTGATGCGTTAACCTTTCGTATGGACAGGAGTCCGAAAGACTGGACAAGCACATTGAACACTTAGATGCTGTAGAAAAAAGGGTCTCTGATGCTGAGGATACCCTTAACACTGCTACCCTTTCTCATACTGCCATGGATAAACAACTTTGCCTAGTGCGGTCTAAAGCTGAGGATATGGAAGCCCACTCAAGGTGGAATAACATATCATTGTAGGTATTGCAGAATCCACCAACCTCCCCAATATGGAACTTTTTGTAGACGGCTCGATACGCTATTGGGAAGGGACTGCTTTTCCACTATATTCGTAGTAGAGCGGGCGCACCACTTGCTTGCCCCCCGACCGGTCCCTGGTGTGCCACCGCGCCCCATCATAGCGAGGCTCCTCAACTACAGGGACCGCAACAGTGCGCTCCACAGAGCCAGGGAGCTACAGGAGTTTCAATATGAAGGCATGGCTGTCTCCCTATACCCCGACTTTACCCAACAGGTGTGGGACGCTTGGCGACTCTTTGCGCCAGTTAGGAGGAGGCTTTGAGAGCTGCAATTGGACTACAACATGATGTACCCTGCCAAACTGCAAGTTCATGCAGATGGGAAAACGCATGTCTTCACAGACCCTACACAAGCGATGTAATTTCTTAAGCAGAAAGATGGTGGCCGCTCAAGGAAGGTAGCTACTAGCCCTCAGGCAGGCGCAAGTGATGATGCCCAACACGGAGGAGACTGACGACCCCCTTATTCCCACATAATCCGAGGAAGCGCTACATTGAAGAGCCTGACAGGAGTTAACTAAGCATTATGCCTGGTTCCGAGAATGCTATATAGTCCTACAGAGACAAGAACTTGGGGCAATGAACAGGTTGCTGCACTGATACAATATCAGACTCTGGGTTGCCTGTTCTGAGCATGACCTATGCATAAAGTATTATGTGGTTAATAGTAACTCCCAGTAGGTCAGGATCAGTGTACATAAACTTGTGACTGTCCTTCTTTATAGCAGGGTCTCTATTGGGCAATGCAGGCACAGGGGAGATTGCTTGAGTTCCATTATAGGTAAGATAGTATTTAAGGCATGAAACCATTGTTTTACCACGCACCAACATGTATGCCGGAGTGCGGAGAGTTTCAAGCTGGGCAACATCTGCCCCAGTGTGTGAACCACAAGGGGTGTGCCTCAGTTGTTGTGGTACAAATTTGTTTTAGGTTTCTTCCTTTTTCATCCTCTGTTAGAGAGTATTTCAGTGGGTGGGATGGGGTTGAATTCGATTATGCGCAGTTGGGGACTGCATAGCGTGTGTGGGGGGGAAGTTACCTGTTAGGCGAGACGAGAACGATCATAGTTTGCCTGGTAACCTTAAGTTGGGTCTGGATATGTTTATACTATATTGTGCTGCTTACATGGATCATAGAGGGCAAGGCACTGTCTGCAACTACTCTGAGAATGGATAGTGTAGTGCAATATCTGACATGGAATCTCAGGGGGCTGAACGAACACAGAAAAGTTAGGAAAATTGGGGCATATCTAAAGAGGCACCGCATAGACATTGCTCTCCTGTAGGAGACCCACCTGCACCCCCAGAGTAATATGCTTATGCAGAAGCATTTTCAAGGCAGGTACTGCACAGCAGGGTTTACATTGCATGCTAGAGGAGTCCTAATATGGGTGAACCCTAAGTCAGGGATCTCACTGCAAGTACTCGAGCCGGACCCAAAGTTGAGATATATAATAGTAAGATGCCAAAAAGATGGGTTAATAACAAAAATGTGTACGGCCCCAATTATGACGACCCGCAATTCTACCGCAAGCTTGGTGTCCGACTAATGCATGACGCAACTATGCCACTAATATTGGGTGGGGAGTTCAATTACATTTTAGACCCAGACAGGGACCGTTCCAGAGGCCCTACTCACCGCCATTCGTCAGCAGCAGAAACTATTATTGATCTAATGGATGAACTAAGCCTGCTAGATGTTTGGAGGCAACGCACTCCTATGCATCAGGGTTCACCCACTACTCAGCGCTACACGACACACACACTCGAATTGATTATTGGTTAATCTCTAGATCCCTACTTACCCAGGCTGTTGCTTGTGTCCCTCACCCGTGGACCTACTCCGACCACGCTCCAGTACAACTTGACCTAAAAGTTCCCATAAGATAGTCGGCGCCATTCCTCTGGAGGTTCCCCCTTATTCTTTAATGGATCCAGTGTTCACAGCAGAAATTGCGACATTACTAGATGTATTCTTTGAAAAGAACATAGGATCGGTAGATAGCTTTGCCACAATATGGGAGGCTTTTAAAGTTTATATCAGAGGAATGGTCATTTCCAAACACGCGGGGGTACTCCGATGATTGAGAGATCGATTGTCGAAGCTAGAAAGGAACATTTCAACCCTAGAACAGACCTTCCTGAGAACAAGGGATACAAACATTATTGGCGATATAAAAGGTGCTCTTGAGGAGTTACATGACACTGCAGATAGAGAAGTGAAGCATCCCGGCTAATATGCTGTGGCAAGGGTCTATGGTGAGGGGGAACGTCCGGGGGCCACGTTAGCAGAGTTATTACAGCCCAAGCAGGAAGCGGACACAATAATAGAAATACAAAACGAAGAAGGCCTCCCCTTCATGATCACAATGACATTGCATATAGGTTCAGCAGATATTATTCACAATTATACACTACACAAGCACCCTCGAATGATGATGCTATCCAAGACTGCTTGGAACACATACAAATGACATGGCTCACCAACACACATAGAAAGCACCTTATGGCCCCACTCACTCCAGAAGAAATCAAAGCAGCACTTAAAACTATGTGTGCTGGAAGGGCCTCAGGTATAGATGGCCTCACAGGTACCTTTTACAGGACTTTTCAGGACCAACTTGTGCCTCACTTGGTTTCTCTATATAAGGACATGGTGCAGGCCGAAGTAGTGCCCTCTTCTATGAGAGAGGCTCTGATAATTATGCTTTCGAAGCCGGGGAAACCACCAGAAGCCAGCTATTCTTACAGACCCCTGTCATTACTGAATGTCGACACCAAGATATTTGCCAAAATATTAGCCAATCTATTAGCCCCGTTGATACCACTATTGGTTCGCCCAGAGCAAGCTGGGTTTGTTCCAGGTCGCAACCTGACTTTTAACCTACGAACAATCTTTGGTACCATTCAAAGATTCAATTCAGAAGTCAGAGCTGTGGCTTTTTTTAGATGTCGAAAATGCGTTTGACTCTGTTGAGTGGGCATTCATGAGGGGGGTACTGAGGCGAATTGGAGTGGGTGAGTTTTTTTTAAAAATTAATCACTATACTGTATACCCCACCCACAGCCAGGATTCGACTTGGCGGAGTGGTTACAGCCCCTATTGCGATTTCAAGGGGGACCCGCCAAGGGTGCCCACTATCCCCCTCCTAAATGCTCTGGTGGCAGAACCCTTAGCCTGTGCACTGCGGAAATATCACAGTCACAGAGGCCTACGGTTCCCGGGCTACCACTTAATAGTTGCAGCTTACGCTGATGATACTTTGCTATATGTCCGTGACCCAGAGACACATCTTTTACCTCATACTCCCTGAAGTTGTGCAGTTTGGGCAACTATCAGGTCTTGGAATCAATTGGACTAAATCAATGATTTTCCCCTTAACTCGTATTACAGCGCCAACTAGGTTAGATTTTCCCATGCAATGGTCTACGGACCTGGTTCACTATCTTGGGATACAAATTCATACCGACCCTGCTATAGTATTAGCGGAGAACTAAGGGAAAGCCATTTCTAAGTTAGAAGATGATATCAACAGATGGATAAGACTGCCCCTCTTTTTGATAGGACGTATCTCGCTAATGAAAATGGTGGTACTACCTAGATTTTTATTAATTTTTTTTAATATTCCCATGTTGCTCCTGTGAAATGCATTTGATACCCTGTGAACAATGTTGATCAGGTTAGCTTGGGCTGGGAAACAACCAAGGGTTAGATGGGAAACACTGACCTTGCCGTACTCTGCAGGGAGCCTAGGTGCCCCTGATTTAGAGTTGTATTATCGAGTCGCGCAGGCCTCCCACGCATTTTACTGGATACACGGACCGCAGGACTTACCCCATATGCACATGGAGAGGGAAGCAGCAGACCCTTACACTCTTCCACAGATTCGATTTAAGCCCCCAGTCCGACGGCATGGCGTCCTAGACTCCTTAAATTCCACTACACATGTGTGGCGTAAATTATTAGAGTCACAAGCGGGAGCTTTTATGTATTCACCACTAACTCCACTGGACTGGTGCTATTGGTTCCCAACAGGAAGGGAAAGGGATGTGCTCCGCACACTGAAATTGCTGGGCAATCTCAAGTTGGGCAATTTTTTCCATGATGGGGTCATCAGCAGGGGGGAGGACTTGTCTATAGAGAGGCCTGCACTCTCGACATTAGACCAGTTTTAGTATCTCAGAGTTAGGCATGCATGGCGAGAGTTACTTGGTGATGGTATGCAGGAGCCAGTTGTAATGTTTATGCTTACATATATTATATGAGCAGATTCCCCGGCGAAGCTGATAACTATACTTTATACCCTCTCCCAAGAACCCAAGAAAGCTCAGTTACTTAAGGCCAGACAAGAATGGCAGAGAGATCTAGGCCTGGCTATAGATGATAAGTACTGGAAATACTGCTGTGAGGTTACAAAGCATACATCTTTGAATGGTAGACACCAGCTAATATATTTTAAGTAATAGGGTTTATTATACTCCCTACAGACTGTTTCGCTATGAGCTGCCAGCGACTGCCCGATGCGATCGCTGTGCCGACCAGGAAGCTGGGTTCCTACACGTGGCATGGCAGTGTCCCAGTATCATAATTTTTTGGGGGAAAGTTTTCTCTGTCTTGAGTGAAGTTACGAGACAGGTACTAGAACCAAGTCCACTACTAGCTCTACTTGGCTATGATAAGGAGATAGATACAGACTGTAGGAAACTAGTGGCGATGGGGCTATTACTCGCCAAGCGTAGAGTGGCTATGCGCTGGGCTAAGGGGCCAGTACCACTTATAACAGATTGGAAAACTGACTTGCTTTACTGCAATACTCAGTCAGACACATACAACGAGCTGTTGCCACTGCAGTGACGTCCCAAGGGCTTCTGGGGTCTATATCAGCAATACCTAATTGGGAAAGAGACGGAGGGACCTGAAGGCGGTAACAACTGAGTCGGACCACTAATGGGAAGTACCTGATATGTTGTGATGGCTGTTTTACCTGGTTGCAATACTTAATTTGTGTCCAAGGTTACCGCCCCCAGTGACATTGCTTGTCCCTCCTGCATTCTAATTGGCTCCAGACCAACACTGTATTCAATATGCCTATAATGAATACCATGATTAATGCACGAACCGTAGTTATTGTAACATGTCCAGACAACAATGTAATGTTTATCTCGCCCTGTTCTTTTTTGTATGTTTCTTTATTCAATTGAAACCTGAACAATCATTGTATCTTTGCTGAATACACTCTGTAAAACTCAATAAATAAAATTTAAAAAAATAAAAAAAGAAGATTTGGGCCTGCCAAAAGCTGTATTTTCCCAGGTCGAAATGGGAGTATAAAATTCACACACAGGCTGTAATGGCAGGCCTGAGACATGTTTGAAAGGGTTACTTAAGTGGGTGGCACAATCAGTGCTACAGGCCCACTAGTAGCATTTGTTACAGGCTCTGTACATGTAGTACCACTTTAATATGGACTTATAAGTAAATTAAATATACCAATTGGGTGCAATCCAATTCTACCATGTTTAGAGAGGAGAGCACAAGCACTTTAATACGTGTTAGCAGTAATAAAGAGCGCAGAGTCCTTAGGCCAACAAAACCGAATTCAGCAAAAATAGGAGGAGTTAAGGCAAAAAGGGTGACCCTGCAGAAAGTGCCAAGTCCAACAGTATGAAATTGCATTTATATGTAGCACTTATTTCACATGACAAAGGGTAGCAAGCATTGTATACATGCAACAAAGGGGAGAACGTTTTTTTCTTTTTTAAATGGGGTTGCATTAATTCAGTGCCCACAAGGCAGTCCAGACTTTTCAATCAATAGCATCCTGCATTCAGGTGGGGGTGAAGGAGGGTTGTGGTTTTGGTTAAGCCTGGGCGTAGTTCGCTGAGTTTTGCTACGCAAAACTCCGCAAAGTTACAAAAAAACTCTGCGTAGTTCCACAAGTGGCGGAGTGTAGTGCGAACTGCTGTTCGCGCTGGTCTTCCTGCCGCTCGGGTAGAAATTCTACCCGAGCGGCAGCGCACGCTCGTGAACTTACCGTTCGTGACCGCGAGCGGGGAAAAAACTCCGCTGCACTACGCGAAGCGAAGTTTTCTGCACTCTGCAAGCTCCGCGGAGCGCGGAGTACAGAAAACTCCGCAAACTCCGCAAGCGAAGCGGAGTTCACCGCCCAGGTCTAGTTTTGGTGCTAAAATATTTCAAGTAGTTGCTAAAAAATAAGAACATGCAGTGATATTGGCAAACAGGTTTATGGATAGTACTTAGTTTGTTTTGGTGGTTGTTGCTGGTTGACACCAGCACTTATTAACAGACCAGGCAAATTATGTGAAAAGGGATAACCAAATTATGTGGTGGGGTTGACTAAATTATGCGGCAAGAATGAGGAAACTAACCAGAGTATTGTGACAAATTTTGTGATAGTATTACTTAATTATTTTGTCATTTTTACTCACCTGAGCTAAGGTTTCACTTCACTAGTACCAATGTGACACCAAAGTACAGCAATAAGCAACTAAATGTGGCAGTCAACCTTTGTGTAAGGCCTTCCACTGTGCAGCAACACCTGTTGCTGCAGTTTCAGTAACATTTGATATGTTTGAGCTCAAAACACATTTTTTGCTAAAATATGCATATTATGCAGCAGAGGATGAAATATATGGCACTTGCAAATCAATAATGATGCGTAAAACATCACAGTTGCGGAATTAAATAATTCCAGTGGCCCTGCATATGAGGTGGGACAGGGTCTTTTAAAAGATGGTACCAGAGGTAGCAGTCCAGATCCTCTGAGTAAATTCTCCCTTACTGCCAGTTCTTTCCCAGAAGGAAGGACAGCTAAGGCCCAAACATTGATGTTGCTTGTGAGTCTGTCAGACAGTATTGGCTTCAGGGTGATGGCTTAACAATACCGTAGTGTAACACAGTTACTCTAACAGTCGACACACGCAGCGGTGCAGAGCAGCCTGTCACTGTGCTCCTTTGTCTCATGCTTGCCCTGTGGTCCAGTTTGGCTAGGGTAGGTGCACCACAGAAGAGATGCACATGAGGTACAATATTCCCCTATGTAACATCAAAGGCTGCTAACCTCTACCGGCAAACTCTCAGAAGGCCATTTTATGCCTGTTGCTCTTTGTGTTTGGTTGTTGAACAAGTAATAGACTGAGGAGGCAGATCAGCACGGCACTGTGCATTGACAGCACCTGGAATTGCTAGCAATAAATCTTTGTGCTGCAAGAGCATGGTGTACCCGAGACAGCTCGGCACTCATGGAGTCTGCCTCTTGGTCCTCTTTACCATCTCTGCGAGTAGCAGTTGGTGCTTGTAAAACCTTGAGCTGAAGGAAGAAGGGCATTGTGCTCTAGATCTGAGACACACACACATTTCAAAGGCTCAGTTGAAATGCATACTGGCCGTGCCAGCACTGGGCCTTGCTGTTCCTCAAGCTGATCCATTTTACAGTCAGCTGGAGCCAGCATGGCCTTCTACTGCTCTATGCCAATATCAAAACAGTAAGTCTAGTCCCATGGGTTAACCTGCTGCAGAGATACAGTTCAGGTGCCTCTCCTTTTTTCATCATCCATATGAACAGTGGATATTAAAGCTCAAAATGGGGTGCCCAGAGTCAAAAGCTCAAATGTTACATGTATGTTCATTGCCTTTTGCTTTTCTGCCCAAGCCTGCTCTTTCCTACCTTCCCATGTGCTCCAGTGCATTTGAACTACTATTGCACCAACCATAGCCTGTCACCTGGGCCTCAGCACTGTTCATTCAGCCTTGTGTCTCTGTAGTCACACTCAGCTGCGGTCAATGCAGGTAACAGCGGTGGGGCCATGTAAGGGGGGATTCCGAGGGACGATGCCGAGGGAAAATTAATTATTTATTTAATTTTCCCTCGGCATCGTCCCTTGGAATCCCCCCTTACACGGCCCCGCCGCCCCACCGCTGTTACCTGCACGGAACGCAGCTGGTCACACTGCTTTTGCCGCTGCCTCCTCTCCTGCTCATAGTCATCCTCCCTTTTCCTTTTTGTCCACCTGCCACTTCCCACTCCACACATTTTATTTTTGTCTTCCTTTTTATTTACCATTGCCTTCACTCTGCCTATACTACCCTGCTCTTTCTAAATTTTTCCACCGCAATGCAGAACAAAAAGAAAACCAACATGACCTGAAAACAAGTCTGCCAAGAAGACATTCGTAAAAAGCATAGATGGTGAGGAAGATGGCAAGAGTGTGCAGTAGAGAGTGGATTCGAAGCAAGATAAGTAGAGATGAGAGGTTCATCCGCAGTGCAAAGCATCACATGTCTAGTGTGTTGCTGTACAATGCACCGATCGAAGGATTAGGACTGCTTAGTATTTAGAAGCGCATATCCGTGCCTGTTTTATTGAGAGGAACCAAAAAGCTAAAGTTGATTACTCGTCTGGAGATAGGGCTGAAAAACTAGAACATAAATGAGTTCCCACACTGCAAAAAATTAGTCAGTGCACGTGCAGAAAGAGTGGGATTTTATCACAAACAGAACCCCATCCTGTTGTAGAGTTAGCGTTTCACAGATACAGCTGAGTCCCTGCACACATAGGGCACACAAGCCCCTTGCACTGCCGGTAGGTCACTTTTTCCCATATTAAAAGTGACGCACCAGCGGCGCAAGGGGTTGTAAATAAGCCCCATAGTACTGAACCCCTGCACATACAGAGCAAAGTTCAAGCACAAATGGAACTAAGCTCATACAAATATACTGTTGAGCTCCTTTAGACAGTTCAGGCATATTTACTAGTAAAGTGGCGAAGCGTGTCGTTAAACCAAAAGGCTAACAACACACTAATTCACTTTAGAAATGCAGGGCTGCACCATATTTACAAGAATATGGTGCAGCCCTGCATCTCCCCCTGCGCTGGCACTACATTTAGCTGCCTAGCGCCAACGCAGGTACCCTTGCACCATAGTGCAAGGGTGTCTGCCATGCAGGGGAAGATTGTTTATGTGCAGGAAGGTGTCCCTTCCTGTGCTTAAACAATCTTTAAATGGTGTTTTGTAATTTCTATGTGTGCTGCGCAATGCAGCACACATAGAAGTTGCAAAATGTCATTTTTTTTAAATTACTGTTTATGTGCATGAAGGGACACCTTCCTACACATAAACAATCATTGGCGCTTTGCTGTTTCCATGTGTGCTGCACAATGCAGCACACATGGAAACAGCAAAAACAAAGAAGAATTAAACATTTCTCCTCATTTCTCTAGGGTAAGACCAGGTTTTCCCTAGTCTTAATTTTGGCGCTGCCCCATATTTATGTCACCCTTGTAAATATGGGGCAGCGTCAAAATCAATGGGTGTTGTGGTGGAACGCCCACAGCAACACCCATTGGCCTCCCTTTTCACGCTAAGTCTAGCGTGAAAGGGTGCCTTATTTACAAGGCAGCGTTAAGCCATGTTAAGTGGCTTACCGCTGCTTTGTAAATAAGACGAAGCCTTTATCGTCACCACAACGTCCTGAAAAGGGACGCTGTGGTGGCGATAGGGGCTTGTAAATATGCCCCTTCATTTCTTGTACTGAACCAGGACTGATTCCCTATGTGCATAGGCACAGACAGAGTCATGTTCCTTCATAGACTGTGAGCCAGATCACAGGCCGGGATGAGCTAGTTACATATTCAGTCCAACAATGTAGAAGCAGATTGAGATACTTGGCACCAGCTCGAAATCTGTGGCGGTAACACAGGCCTCTCATCAAGGTTAGTCTCAAATATGGCATGTCTCAAATAGGTAGTGAGGAGGAGGAGAAGGTGGGAGGGAGGATGAAAGTGAGAGAAAATGTACTTGCAGAATAAATTGTGGTGAGGGAGAGAGGTAGGCAAGATAGAGAATAGTGAGAGAGAAAATGGAGGGAAAAGAGAAGAAAGAGCAGAAAGAAATGAGAGGAAAATGTGACTGAGATGGGAAAGAGGAAAGAAGGATGGTGAAATGGGAGATGTAGGAGAGTAGGATCTGCTTCACAGGGGTACCCCCACTTTTTGCTGATACTTCACTGGTTTTCGACATTAGTCTGGCTGGGGCCCTGCTATTCAGAACCCCAGCCTAGCTGTTTCCTCTTTAAAAGGGTCTCCATGTGCCTTAGGCACATCTCTGATTGGGATCTGGAGTGCCCTTGTAAGTCCCTAGTATATGGTATACTCTGTACCAAGGGCATAGGTACCTCAGAGGCCTGCCAGGGGCTGCAGCATATATTATGCCACCCCTGGTAGGCCATCCAAACTGACACCACAGGTCTGCTACTGCAGCCTGGGTAAGGTGGTGCATGCACCCCTTGCTGTGGTATAGGTTACCTATATCACTAAATGCATACACACATATAAACCTATAAGTCACTCCTAAGGCAGGCCTTATCAATCCTAAAGGCAGAGTGCATGGTTTCTATGTGAGAGGGTGCCCCTGCATGAGCAGGGCCCCTCTGCAGCGTTCGGAGACCATCTCTGATGCTGTTTGTAGTGCAGCCTGACCATATACTCTTAAACGCATTATATCCTCGCGGTAAAATGCTAACTATGGAATGGCTGCACCAAAACATGTCGTGTTTGGTGTCAAACATCTTGGAATACTACCCCCCGCCAATTCTGGCGGCGGGGGTAGCATTCCACCCTTCTAGAGGGAAAGGCATGTTAACTCTGACGAGTCCGGTAACTTCTTTCCAGAGCCTGGCATCACAAAATGGATGCTACTGCCACAGACACGAGTCTGGCCTCCTGCTGCTGGACGAAACTCCGGCAGGGGAGGCCTGGACAATAGGTTTCCTGTCCCAGGGAGGTGTGACCACCTCCCCAGACAGGACAAAGTGTATTGGGGCTGGGCGGGAGCACTTTCGGGTGCTTTGAAGTCCTGCACTGGGGGCACATTTGGTGTCCCTGTGCATACCCCAGTTCAAACCGGATCAGGGGCTTGCAGCCCCTGCTTTGGCGCGAACTGGACAAAGGGAAAGGGGTGTAGCCACCCCTCTGCCCTGACCCACCCATAGGTGGGGCCACAGAGTAGTCCATCCCCTATTTTTGGAATAAAGGTAGGAACCCAGTCCTTAGGACTTTAGATTATACCTGGACGAAACTCTGACACGGAATCCTGGACCTTCGACGCTCTACGACAAGATTAGAGGACTGAAGAATCTCCCTTGGGGTCAAGGAGTGACTCCCCTGCTTGGCAGGCACCAAAGAAGCATCTGTCCGGTTCGCATCACTGAAGCTCCCGTCGGACGCCGAAGTCATCGCATCACCAGAGGTGGATTCTCAGACTTCCCCGAGGCTACCCTGAGTCCCCAGCAAAGCTGAGGCCCGTGGCTATCGTGGGTAACGTGAGACCGTGACCCCTGGACACCGAGCACACTTGCAAGTGCACCATCTTCTGGGTCTCCCAAGAAGTCGTGCTTTGGGCTCCGAGTAGCCCTAGCCTCCAGCACCACCTGCACCGAAGATCACTGGCCCCCACTCCACGAGTGTCCTGTAAGCCAGCTCCACGTGCGGCGTCACGAGGCTCCTTCGCGGTCGCTAGCCCGTTGGCTAGTAGCCCTTACCGAAGGCCAATCTTTTCTTTACTTGGCAGTCTGGTTGCTCCAGGCCTGCCCTCACTTACCCTTGCTGGGTGAGTTCCCCAGACCTTGCTGGTCTGCACCATCGACGATCTTCAGCTACATCGAGACTTGCCGTTGCCAAGGCTTGTTGGGTCCAATCTGGTCGCCGACACCGCAGCACTCGACAGACATCGTGTACCAGCCCGAATCCTGCTCCTGGTCGCCGAGAACGCCTCCTGGACCTCGTGGCTGCAGAAACGAGACGACCGTCAACGCACCTGAAGCACTCGACATCGGTGGGCATCTGTCCATCGCCTCCCTGGTCACTGGCTAGTGACCCAGACTCTGTCCCCTCTGCTTTCAGGTTCTTCAGAACTCCGATCCACTCTTGGATCCACCCGGACACTTTTCTCCTGGTCGCCAGCAGCACTTTGCAGCAGATCGCCATAAGAACCGACGACGAAACCCGACCCCGAAAGGCACCTATGCACCCGGCTTCCCTGGGTGAGGTAACACGAGTACTCCGGTGCTCCCGTGGGTAGAGACTCTTCAAAGTCCTAGGTCTCAAAGGGTTTTGTCCTAGTCCTCTTCTAAGTGTCCCTTTCCTCTATTTTCCCGATCCCGACTTTCTCCATAGAAGTTAACGGCGTATCGCGGTTGTGTATTTACACTGCACGCGTCTCCCGTGGGTCCCCTGTGTCACTACCTTGGGTGGTTCCTTGTGGTCCAAGCACTTCTAGAGGCTCTAGGCCTAGTGTCTAGTTCAGTCGTGGTTCGCATACCACTTTATTGGTATATGGTTTGGTACGCCCCTAGGGCCCAAACGTGTATTTGTGCTATTACTGTGATTTAAGATCTTATAACCTATGTATTTCGAACTCTAGCCTCATAAAGAGACTAGAGGGGTGTGTTTAGTAATAAATACATATATTTTGAATATATACCTGGTGTGGTGCTCTTTCATTTGGTCACTCAAGAGATTATAGACTGGTAAAACAAGCTGCTTTACATTCCTTCAAGACTTAGCCTGAAGGCTGCTCTCCACAGCTACCACTAGGATAGCTTTCAATAAGGTTGTCTTTAACCTACCTACCATAAGAGTCGATTTGGACTGGTGCAAGGTGCCCACTATAATTAGTGGACAGCATATGCCAGGCCAACTTCTCACATTGGTGTGCAGCGTGTGGGATTCCAGCTTGCTATTGTTTTACCAGATAATCTCAATTGAATTGATCAACTGAAAACCACTAAAGGTACCTAAGGTACATATAATTTAAGCTTAGAATATCAGTAAGTTCTACTGAACTTAGAGTTGTGTGTTAAGGGATAGCACAACCCTTTCTACAACTCAAGAGAGTTTAGTAGGCCACACTAGAGTAGGTAGTGCATACACCACACCACACTAGTAATGTCTTTAAAAGCAGGATCTAGAGATGCCCTGCAGGAAGCCATTGAGCTTCCCCCTCCAAGTATGACACACTCCCATTCTTGGAACTGAGAGCTTTGTGTAACGTGAGGAAATTAAGGACAGGCCAAAGTCCCACCACCCAACACCTCCAGGAGTTGTTGGTGGCTTATGATCTTAGTAAGTCTTCAGAGACTGAAGGGGTAGGAGCAGAGGGTGGGCCAGCAGATGAGGAAGGGGCCAGGGGTACTACTACCCCCAGCCCCCTCTGAAACTGACCAGGAGGGTGACAATGACCCTGACCTGGAAAACCCAATCCCTTCTGGGGAAGATGAAGATGAGGATCTAGAGAACCACACCTTTGTCCCCCCAGGAAGGATTATGAGTGTGCTCAGAAAGTCTAGGTCTCCTTCTCAGGAGTCTAACCACTCTGGCACCTCAATAGGGAGCTCTGTTTCTTCTCACAGGAGGGAATCCTCTCATGAGAGAAGAAAGAGACTGGTCCAGTATGAGGAAACTCAACTGGAGATCAGGAAGAAGCAATTGGCTTTAGATAGAGAATCCCTAGATCTCCTTAAAGAGAGAAGAAAGTTGGGACTAGAGTCCCATGGTGGCAGCCATATCCCTAGAGATAGGGAAAGGTCCTATGACCATAGGAACCTGAGCAAGATTGTCCCTCCCTACCAGAGTGGGGATGATATCCACAAATGGATAACTGCTTTAGAGAGGGCCTGTAAAGTACAGAAGGTCCCTCAGGAGCAGTGGGCAGCAATCTTGTGGCTCTCCTTTGCTGACAAAGGTAGAGACAAGCTCCTCACTGTTAGAGAGGAGGATGCTGACAATTACAAGGTCTTGAAGAGTGCTCTTATTGATGGGTTTGGCCTAACCACTGAACAGTACAGGTTGAAGTTCAGAGACACCCAAAAAGCACAGACTCAAGACTGGGTAGACTATGTGGATTGTTCTGCCAAGGCTCTGGAAGGCTGGTTGATGGGCAGTAAGGTGTGTGACTTCTCAGGATTGTATAATCTGATAATGAGGGAGCAGATTCTTAATAACTGTCAAAACCAGCTGTTGCATCAGTACCTGGTTGACTCTGATCTGACCTCTCCCCAAGAATTGGGAAAGAAGGCAGACAAATGGGTCAGAACCAGGGTGAAGCAGAAGGTACAGAACCAAGGTGGGGAAACCAAGAAGCAAGATGCTAAGAACTCTGACAAGGGTGGGGAGAAGGGTAAAGATCAAAAGTCTTCATCAGGCCCCCAAAAATCTTCTTCTGGTGGGGATTCCCAGTCTACCAAGGGTAAAGGCCAAAGAAAACCATGGTGCAAGGTCTGTAAGCAAAAGACCCACTGGACCAGTGATTGCACCAAGTCCAAAGACTCCAGTCCAGCCTCCACCAATGCCCCTAAGGCACCTGTTCCCCCTAGTACAGTTGGTGGAAGTGCTCCAGCCAAGGGTTTAGTAGGGTTCACCCTGGGAACTGAGTTGGGCTCTGACTTAGTCAGGGAGCTGACTCAGGCTGTGTTAGTCTGTGATGGAGGCATGGATGTGACCTCCACTGTGAGTCCCAGTAATCTGGGCAAGTACAGACAACAGCCTTTAATCAATGGACGAGAGGCTTTGGCATTTAGGGACACAGGGGCAAGTGTCACAATGGTGACACAAGACCTTGTGCTACCTGGGCAAGTTATACTTGGTGAAATGTACCAAGTGACCAATGCTAGCAATGTCAGAACAGACCATACTCTGGCAGTTGTTAACTTCTCCTGGGGAGGGGTAACTGGCCTTAAGAAGGTTGTGGTAAGTGCAAACCTACCAGTCGAATGCTTGCTTGGCAATGACTTAGAGACTTCTGCTTGGGCAGAAGTGGAGCTCAGGACCCATGCAGAAATGCTGGGGATCCCTGCAGATGTGTTTGCTGTGACCAGGTCACAAGCTAAACTGTCTAAAACTGAACAGGCCTTGGATTCTGGAAGAATGGACCAAGTGCCTTCCAAGAGGAGGAGTAGTAGGGTTAAGGCAGTGCCTTCCCCCTTGGCTCAGGAGGAAGATCAGTCCCTTGAGGGGGATGATCTCAGCCCTGAAGAAGGAACTGTCCCAGAGGAACTTGAGCCTGACCAGGTTGAGTTCTTGGGGACAGGGGGACCTTCTAGGGCAGATCTGAGCCAGGAGCAGCAGAGCTGCCCCTCCCTTGAACCCCTCAGACAGCAAGCTGCTGCTGAGGCTGCTGGGAAAGCTAGTGGTCCCCATACAGTGTATTGGGATGATGGACTCCTGTACTCAGAGAGTAGAGACCCCAAGCCTGGTGCTACCAGGAGGTTGGTAATACCTTTGAAGTTCAGGGGCTTCCTATTGACCCTAGCCCATGATATTCCCTTAGCAGGACACCTGGGCCAGAACAAGACTTGGGACAGAATTGTCCCTCACTTTCACTGGCCCCACATGTCTGAAGACAGTAAGGAGTTTTGTCGCTCCTGTGTAACCTGCCAAGCCAGTGGCAAAGCAGGTGGCACTACAAAGGCCCCCTGATACCACTACCTGTGGTGGGGGTGCCCTTTGAGAGGGTAGGGATTGACATTGTTGGTCCCATGGATCCCCAAACAGCATCTGGGCACAGATTTATACTGGTGGTAGTGGATCATGCCACCAGGTATCCAGAGGCTATACCCCTTAGGACCACTACAGCACCTGTGGTGGCAAGGGCCCTCCTGGGAATTTTCTCAAGAGTGGGCTTTCCTAAGGAGGTGGTATCAGACAGGGGTGCAAACTTCATGTCTGGGTACTTAAAGGCAATGTGGAAGGAGTGTGGAGTTACTTATAAGTTCACCACACCCTATCACCCACAATGCAATGGTTTAGTTGAGAGATTCAACAAAACCTTGAAGGGCATGATTAAAGGGCTCCCAGAAAAGCTTAGGCGTAGATGGGACATACTCTTGCCCTGCCTTTTATTCGCATATAGGGAGGTGCCTCAGAAGGGGGTTGGTTACAGCCCTTTTGAACTTCTGTTTGGCCACCCTGTGAGGGGTCCACTGTGCTTGGTGAAGGAAGGATGGGAGTTACCTCTCAAGCCCCCAAAGCAAGATATAGTGGACTATGTACTTGGTCTCCGCTCCAGGATGGCTGAGTACATGAAAAAGGCAACCAAAAACCTTGAGGCTAGCCAGGAACTTCAAAAGGCCTGGCATGACCAAAAGGCTGTCCTAACTGTTTACCAGCCAGGACAGAAGGTGTGGGTGTTGGAGCCAGTGGCCCCAGCAGCTCTCCAAGACAAATGGAGTGGACCCCACACTATTGTTGAGCAGAAGGGTGAGGTCACTTACTTAGTAGACCTGGGAACACCCAGGAGTCCCCACAGGGTTCTCCATGTCAACAGACTTAAGCCATATGTGGACAGGGCAGACATGGGCTTGCTCATGGCTACTGATGAAGGGCAGGAGGAAGAGAGTGACCCACTCCCTGACCTGCTCTCACAGAACCCTGACGATGGGTCAGTTGATGGTGTAGCCTTGGCAGGCAGCCTCACTACCCAGCAACAAACTGATTGCAGGCAAGTCCTCAATCAGTTTAGACATATGTTTTCTCTGACACCCAGTCAGACCACCTGGTGCACTCATGAAGTGGACACTGGGGACAGTCTGCCTATTAAAAACAAGATTTATAGGCAACCTGACCATGTCAGGGACTGTATCAGGACTGAAGTCCAGAAGATGTTGGAATTGGGAGTGATTGAGCCCTCAGATAGCCCTTGGGCTAGTCCAGTAGTCCTAGTACCTAAACCTCACACCAGTGGTGGGAAAAGAGAGATGAGGTTTTGTGTAGACTACAGGGGCCTCAATGCAGTCACTAGGACTGATGCCCATCCAATACCCAGGGCGGATGAGCTCATAGATACTTTGGCCTCTGCCAAATATCTCAGCACATTTGACCTAACAGCTGGCTACTGGCAGATCAGACTAGCTGATGCTGCAAAGCCCAAAACAGCATTTTCAACCCCTAGTGGGCATTATCAATTTGTGGTGATGCCCTTTGGTCTGAAAAATGCACCTGCCACTTTCCAGAGGTTGGTGAACACAGTTCTCACAGGACTGGAGGCCTATAGTGCAGCTTATCTAGATGATATTGCTGTCTTTAGCTCCACCTGGGAGGATCACCTGGTCCACCTCAGGAATGTTTTACAGGCCCTGCAAAAGGCAGGCCTGACTATCAAGGCCACTAAGTGCCAGATAGGGCAGAGTCAGGTTGTGTACCTGGGCCACCTTGTGGGTGGAGGCCAGGTTCAACCTTTGCAGAGCAAGATCCAGACCATCATGGACTGGACTGCTCCCACTACCCAGACTCAGGTGAGAGCCTTCTTAGGCCTGACTGGGTACTATAGGAGATTTGTCAAGGGGTATGGATCAATAGTGACACCCTTGAATGACTTAACTTCTAAGAAAATGCCCAAAAGGTTCAGTGGACAGTTAGCTGTCAAAAGGCATTTGATGACCTCAAGCAGGCCATGTGCACTGCTCCAATTCTGCAGAGTCCTGATTACTCCAAGAAGTTCATTGTTCAAACTGATGCATCTGAATTGGGGGTAGGGGCTGTACTGTCACAATTGAATGAAGAAGGTCAGGATCAGCCAGTAGCTTTTATTAGCAGAAGGCTGACCCCTAGAGAGAAACGTTGGTCAGCCATAGAGAGGGAGGCCTTTGCTGTGGTCTGGGCTCTGAAGAAGCTGAGGCCATACTTGTTTGGTACACACTTCCTGGTTCAGACAGACCATAAGCCCCTCTTATGGCTAAAACAAATGAAGGGTGAAAACCCCAAACTGCTTAGGTGGTCCATTTCCCTACAGGGGATGGACTTTACAGTGGAACATAGGCCTGGGAGTAACCATGCGAATGCAGATGGACTCTCTAGGTATTTCCACTTAGAACATGAAGACTTAACTGGGCAAGGTTAGTTTAATGTCCCTACGTTTGGGGGGGGTTGTGTAGGAGAGTAGGATCTGCTTCACAGGGGTACCCCCACTTTTTGCTGATACTTCACTGGTTTTCGACATTAGTCTGGCTGGGGCCCTGCTATTCAGAACCCCAGCCTAGCTGTTTCCTCTTTAAAAGGGTCTCCATGTGCCTTAGGCACATCTCTGATTGGGATCTGGAGTGCCCTTGTAAGTCCCTAGTATATGGTATACTCTGTACCAAGGGCATAGGTACCTCAGAGGCCTGCCAGGGGCTGCAGCATATATTATGCCACCCCTGGTAGGCCATCCAAACTGACACCACAGGTCTGCTACTGCAGCCTGGGTAAGGTGGTGCATGCACCCCTTGCTGTGGTATAGGTTACCTATATCACTAAATGCATACACACATATAAACCTATAAGTCACTCCTAAGGCAGGCCTTATCAATCCTAAAGGCAGAGTGCATGGTTTCTATGTGAGAGGGTGCCCCTGCATGAGCAGGGCCCCTCTGCAGCGTTCGGAGACCATCTCTGATGCTGTTTGTAGTGCAGCCTGACCATATACTCTTAAACGCATTATATCCTCGCGGTAAAATGCTAACTATGGAATGGCTGCACCAAAACATGTCGTGTTTGGTGTCAAACATCTTGGAATACTACCCCCCGCCAATTCTGGCGGCGGGGGTAGCATTCCACCCTTCTAGAGGGAAAGGCATGTTAACTCTGACGAGTCCGGTAACTTCTTTCCAGAGCCTGGCATCACAAAATGGATGCTACTGCCACAGACACGAGTCTGGCCTCCTGCTGCTGGACGAAACTCCGGCAGGGGAGGCCTGGACAATAGGTTTCCTGTCCCAGGGAGGTGTGACCACCTCCCCAGACAGGACAAAGTGTATTGGGGCTGGGCGGGAGCACTTTCGGGTGCTTTGAAGTCCTGCACTGGGGGCACATTTGGTGTCCCTGTGCATACCCCAGTTCAAACCGGATCAGGGGCTTGCAGCCCCTGCTTTGGCGCGAACTGGACAAAGGGAAAGGGGTGTAGCCACCCCTCTGCCCTGACCCACCCATAGGTGGGGCCACAGAGTAGTCCATCCCCTATTTTTGGAATAAAGGTAGGAACCCAGTCCTTAGGACTTTAGATTATACCTGGACGAAACTCTGACACGGAATCCTGGACCTTCGACGCTCTACGACAAGATTAGAGGACTGAAGAATCTCCCTTGGGGTCAAGGAGTGACTCCCCTGCTTGGCAGGCACCAAAGAAGCATCTGTCCGGTTCGCATCACTGAAGCTCCCGTCGGACGCCGAAGTCATCGCATCACCAGAGGTGGATTCTCAGACTTCCCCGAGGCTACCCTGAGTCCCCAGCAAAGCTGAGGCCCGTGGCTATCGTGGGTAACGTGAGACCGTGACCCCTGGACACCGAGCACACTTGCAAGTGCACCATCTTCTGGGTCTCCCAAGAAGTCGTGCTTTGGGCTCCGAGTAGCCCTAGCCTCCAGCACCACCTGCACCGAAGATCACTGGCCCCCACTCCACGAGTGTCCTGTAAGCCAGCTCCACGTGCGGCGTCACGAGGCTCCTTCGCGGTCGCTAGCCCGTTGGCTAGTAGCCCTTACCGAAGGCCAATCTTTTCTTTACTTGGCAGTCTGGTTGCTCCAGGCCTGCCCTCACTTACCCTTGCTGGGTGAGTTCCCCAGACCTTGCTGGTCTGCACCATCGACGATCTTCAGCTACATCGAGACTTGCCGTTGCCAAGGCTTGTTGGGTCCAATCTGGTCGCCGACACCGCAGCACTCGACAGACATCGTGTACCAGCCCGAATCCTGCTCCTGGTCGCCGAGAACGCCTCCTGGACCTCGTGGCTGCAGAAACGAGACGACCGTCAACGCACCTGAAGCACTCGACATCGGTGGGCATCTGTCCATCGCCTCCCTGGTCACTGGCTAGTGACCCAGACTCTGTCCCCTCTGCTTTCAGGTTCTTCAGAACTCCGATCCACTCTTGGATCCACCCGGACACTTTTCTCCTGGTCGCCAGCAGCACTTTGCAGCAGATCGCCATAAGAACCGACGACGAAACCCGACCCCGAAAGGCACCTATGCACCCGGCTTCCCTGGGTGAGGTAACACGAGTACTCCGGTGCTCCCGTGGGTAGAGACTCTTCAAAGTCCTAGGTCTCAAAGGGTTTTGTCCTAGTCCTCTTCTAAGTGTCCCTTTCCTCTATTTTCCCGATCCCGACTTTCTCCATAGAAGTTAACGGCGTATCGCGGTTGTGTATTTACACTGCACGCGTCTCCCGTGGGTCCCCTGTGTCACTACCTTGGGTGGTTCCTTGTGGTCCAAGCACTTCTAGAGGCTCTAGGCCTAGTGTCTAGTTCAGTCGTGGTTCGCATACCACTTTATTGGTATATGGTTTGGTACGCCCCTAGGGCCCAAACGTGTATTTGTGCTATTACTGTGATTTAAGATCTTATAACCTATGTACTTCGAACTCTAGCCTCATAAAGAGACTAGAGGGGTGTGTTTAGTAATAAATACATATATTTTGAATATATACCTGGTGTGGTGCTCTTTCATTTGGTCACTCAAGAGATTATAGACTGGTAAAACAAGCTGCTTTACATTCCTTCAAGACTTAGCCTGAAGGCTGCTCTCCACAGCTACCACTAGGATAGCTTTCAATAAGGTTGTCTTTAACCTACCTACCATAAGAGTCGATTTGGACTGGTGCAAGGTGCCCACTATAATTAGTGGACAGCATATGCCAGGCCAACTTCTCACAGGAGATAGCAGACTGAATGATGTGTAAACAAGCAGCACAACAATGATGCTAAGGCAAACTACACACCACATTTCACCTGCTTGCTTTCTTCTTCACCAGAGGTCTGACTATCACCTTGTCATTGGGTAATGCCAGTGCTGCCAATGGATGTTGCAAATATTAATCTCCAAATAAGCATTTTAGACACCAGCACCTGGACACCTGGGGACCTGGGCTTGAATCCAGCTTGGTACTTGACAGAAAATTATACAGTTCTGGGCAAATCATTTAATCTCACTATGACTAAACTTTACATATGGGAAATGCTAGCAGAAATGTTGGTAATTCAAAGACTTAAGCCCCCCTTTTGGACTCACTCCCCATGATGTACAATGCTCCATTGCTCCACAGCTGGGTCTGTGCTATATAAACAACTCATACATGTTTTTATATTGTGATCAGGTGATCCAACATATTCCACTATGTGAATGCCCCTACCATTTGAGCTCTTGGATAACAATCCTCATTTTCTGTCAACCACACGGAAGCCTCTTCACAATTTTCTTTATCTCAGTACATGCTTCACACCTTTAAATTGATTCATGTCAATCTGCTTCTCTAGATCCTCCCATAAACATCTTCTTGTTCCCTGTAGGCATTTGTTTATTATGTGGCTGATTTTGCTTTTAATAAGAAAATACACTTTTCCAATAAGGCTTCAGTGCTTTGTTTTCTGTGTGCCAGAAATGAAGACCCAACACCGGACTCATTTGGTACCATTTAGCAGACATCTGATGCTTGCTGGTCTGGCGGACCCTCTTGAAGCTCCAGCAGTTCTTCGAGTCTCAGGTGAAAGCACTGGCAAAGCCAATAGATCTGGCTTTAAGGAAAATACAGGATTTATAAGAACAATGGTTCAAGTGTGGCCTAAAAAGGTCCAATAGCAAGAGTGGTGACTCAGAGAGGCACTGTATTTTCAAAAATGAATTTAATTCAATAGGAGCAAGAAAGAGTCTGTAAAGGGTCATATAGGTCACAGAATGACAGATATTTATCAGCATAAATTTCAATTTTAGGGTGCTCACACAGTAAGTGAAGCGTGACGTGAAATAGTGATAGTGAACTCTTTAAAGACATCGCACTGACAACAATATAGTTGAACTCCCTAAATGATTTATACAGGTACAAGTGAGGTCATGTTAGAGATAATGACGGCGTTCAAACCCACTATTGGGGTTCATCTCAGGACAATGGTGAGCCAGTTAGTGATCGCATTAATTGATCGTAGTCACTGGCATGAGTCAAAGATGAACTTGGTCCGAAGCAAATTGGGTTTAAGGAAAATAACCCATGATTAGCTGGGTGGTTCTCAGGACAGTGAATCAGCACGGAGTCAAGGGCTCCCGTAGCAGTGTGTTAAAGCCAGATTAAATCGCCATGTGAGATCAAGCAGACTAGCAGTGCAGCTGGGTAGTACATGAGCCACCAGGGCAGTATCAATTTATTTTTGTTGGGCGTCAGGCAATGAATGGGTGCCTGAAGCCGTGCAGTCGGAGACGTCCTGCTGCTGCTGTTGCTGTTAGACAGCAACAGCAGCAGCAGGACGTCTCCGACTGCACGGCTTCAGGCACCCATTCATTGCCCTGTCGCCCAACAAAATAAAATTGCCCTGCCCTGGTGACTTCATGTACTACCCAGCTGCACTGCTTTAGTCTGCTTGATCTCACATGACGATTTAATCTGGCTTTAAACACACTGCCTACGGGAGCCCTTGACTCCGTGTTGATTCACTGTCCCTGGGAACCACCCAGCTAATCATGGGTTATTTTCCTTAAACCCAATTTGCTTCGACCAAGTTTTTCCGTCCTTTGACTTACCGCCAGTGACTACGATCAATTAGTATGATCACTAACTAGCTCACCATTGTCCTGAAGATGAACCCCAATAATTGGGTTTGAAACGCCGTCGACCATTCTACAACATGACCTCCTTGTAACCTGTATAAATCATTTAGGAGTTCAACTATATTGTTGTCAATGCGATGTCTTTTAAAAAGTTCACTATCACTATTTCACGTCACGCTTTCTTTCACTTACTGTGTGAGCACCCTAAAAATTGAAATTTATGCGAATAAATATCTGTCATTCTGTGACCTATATGACCCTTTACAGACTCTTTTTCTTGCTCCCTATTGAATTAAATTCATTTTTTGAAAATACAGTGCCCTCTCTGGGTCACCACTCTTGCTATTGGACCTTTTAGGCCACACTTGAACCATTGTTCTTATAAATCTAGTACCACCCCAGGTTGATATATCGGGGTACCCTTGTTTCCCAAAAACCTTAAAGAAAATACAGGCATGCACAAATGCTGTTTGCAAGTGTTAGCACATTAAAGGGATAACTATTGGATTTGCTAATATGTTTTCTCATATTGACTCTGAGGAGGTCTCCACCCCCTTTACGTGAAGGGGTTACCCTACCACTGTGGTTTAAACTACTAGCCCCTTCTGAAGTTCAGGCGAAGTTGCTTCCCTGGACAGCACCATACTATGAATAGTCTGAGCAGGTTTGCCAGAGGATCTTCTCCATGCTGTATTGGCCAAAAAGATTTTGGCTGTTCTAGGATTTTGTTAAAGCTTCTTTGATGAGCAATGGCTGCTAGCCATAATATGTTCAATTGTCCTACAATATAGGGGCCAGCATCCTAACTTTATAGCAGGGTTGGTGGAAACTACTTTTCCCATCATTCATGATCTAAGATGCATCCACAGACCACTTTCAGAGATAAAAAGGATTTTGGTTGAGTAGTACGTAAATGCTTGTGGATCGTCCGGCAAGGCTTCAATCAGTGAGGGCCAAGCGGGGCCATATTTTACTGCCTTTGAATGTGTGGGCAAGATACCGAGCCTGTGCCTGTAATGTTCGGTATCCTATCACATCCACTATACCAGGGTTCTCCAAAGTGGGTCCTGGAGGGCAGGATCCATTCCAGAATTTTAAGATAACTACATTTATCTAAATGAGGAAATGCTAATAATATGGCATGGATCCGGCCCTCCAGGACGGACTTTGGAGAACACTGCACTATACTCACCACGCTGGCTGTGCTGATTAATTCTGCATATATGACAAATAATTTTTAGTTCCTGGGGTAAGAGAGGAGAAATAATTGGTGCTCAAAAAGTGCACAATCTGACAGTTAGTAAAATATTCAAATCTAAAATCAAATATATGATTGTGAGACTGTGGAATAGTTCTATCGTCTCATGGATGGAAGCTAAAAGTGGTGGGGGAGAGTAATGGCAGCATACTGATTAGAGAAAAAATGTGATTGAAGCCACAGCACCCACACACATTTTCACACTTCGCATGAGACATTTCCTCCAGAAACCAGTTCCCGCTGCCCAAAATGATGCGAAAAAGAGTAACAGTCAGAAAAATAACAATTAACCCGAAATAGGCAATACCCAAAAACTGGGAATTATGCAAAATTGTTTGCGTACTTCTTCTTTTGCGTAGCATAGTTGCTACTGGAGTTTTATGTTTTTTGTAGTGGTTGAAGTGCATTAAGCAAAGTATGGGAACTGTGATGCTGTGCGCAAAGGGGCAGGGTGAGGGAGTATGGCCTGGCTAAATAAAATCTAAATATTGTGTAACTTCTTTTTTGTCTTTTACTTTTGGGTAACTACCTATGAAGTAAGGCACAGCTTAAATGAAAAATAAATGCAAGTTCAGTAGGTAATCAGTGGGAAATGCACTATTGTATATTATGAAATCTCTATTACTTAATGCACTGCAGAGGTCTTTGTCTGTAACCAGAGAGCCACAAATTTGAATCCTGGTTGGTGCAGTGGAGAATAGTGACTTGTTTGTGTTTAGTGCTACGAGGTCCTAGTCTGTGACAGAAAGCTCTGTGAATATGTAAGTCATTATTTTAAACTTGCATTACACACAGTATAAGATAGGCTCCTACAAAATACGCAAAAAAAGTTTAAGAAAAAAAAGTACTTTCAAATATAGATTTTGGAAATATTCAGACTGTACTTAGTGCCATTTTTTTAAAACTGTCCTTTAAAAGCACACACTTCACATCTCAGCTGGTAACTTCCTTGCAATACCACTCAAAAAGAATAAATCTATGTCAACAAGAAGCTTCAAGTGATGCCATCAATTAAAGCCAATACTGGCTTCCAAGCACCCTTTACATATGCAGATTAACCAGCTGTGCATATTTACATTTTTTTCAGGCAAGCAGACACCCTGGCAAGAAGGCTTGTTTAACTCTCTGCCTCTCCCTCGGTTTCACAGCAGAGGAGACTCCCTGCCTTACATTTCCACTGAAGCATTTCAGCTCTCGGAATTAACCGTCCTGGGACGGTTATCTTTTCACAAAAAAGTCCTGTTTTTCTTAAATTAAAAAAGTATGGGTACGTCATGCCCCTCAGATCACGCCCTCTTCGACCACTGTGTTTTTTGCAGTTTTTATATTGCATTAATTTGGCCCAAGGGGGTTAGAGTACTTCGCAGGCAAGGAGAGATCCCTCCTGCCTGTGATACAATACAGTCAATGCACACTGCCCCCCCCTCCACTGTTGGACAGTGTCTTCTCTCTTCTGAAATTAAATTAAATTTTAATTTATAACGCGCGCTAATACCCAAGGGTGTCTAGGCGAGGTGAGAGTGGTGATATCACGATTCTATCTTCTTTGGGTCTCTCTCGACCATTTCGATTAAACTGAGGTTTTGGTTAGGTGGTTGTACAACTCCTTAACAAGTCTAAAGAGCTCCCGCGCGATGCAGGCATGCCATTAATGGAAGCTGTCAAAAGGGACTTGAGCATAACTGCTTCTTGCTTTCACTTTCCTCTTTCCATAAAACAGTGTTGGGAAGTGCGTGGACCTCTATTCCATTCTTTTCCCTTCCGTTGCATTATTTGTGTCCAATTAAGAGACTCTGCAAGCCACACAGCATGAGCCAACTACTGGTGCGTCCTAATAAAGTGGTGTAGTTGACAGCTGCGTATCATCAAGCACTCCAAGTCCATCAAAGGCTGTAAATCTGTAAGACAAGAGGAATTCTCTGATTGATACATGTGTCCAGCGAGTCTTTCCACAGCATCTCTGCTTTATTAAATCACCATGGATACGGCAGTGCCATGTTTTGTAATTCCCCACAGGGGTGCATGCAAATTGAGACCAATCCTCATTCATTACCAGGCAGAGAAAAAAAGCAGTGGCGGTAGCAAAATTCTCCATCTACGGATTAAATGGTTTCATCCACCTTTTGTGGGGGGTTTTTGCCGGTATTTCTCATCTTTATTATGGAGTTTTGGTTTTCCCCAAAGAATCGAAGGCATACTTTATCAGATATTAATTAATTGGAAACATTATCTACTTAACATCAGAACATCAGCAGCACGTTTGTATCACAGAGCTTTGTGGCATTAATGAGTATTGTGGTAAAGGCACACAGTAGTTGCCAAAGTAGTGCAGTGGCAAAGTGAAGACAAGCGGAATACAAGAGCGGCCCGTGCAGGTAAGAGCGGTGGGGCTGGATGGGGGGGATTTCAACAGACGACAACGAGGGAAAATGTATCATTTATTTAATTTTCCCTTGTGGTCGTCAGTCAAATCCCCCCCCCCCAACCCGGCCCCTACCAATCTTACCTGCACGGGCCACTCCTGGCGGAATAAGCACTGGTCTGGGGCTGCTGAGTGAGCGGGGCCTGGTATAGAAGTTTATGCGGGTCTCTTCACATAGGAGCAGGACCAAGGCTGATTCCCATGTTGTTGGTCCTCGAGTGTCTTCTCGGGTAAACAAAAATGGACTGGAGTGTGCCTAGAGTAATGCAAAAAGGCTGAGTTTATTACAGCATTCCATCTAGCAATTTTTTGCTTTTTCCTCATAAAAATTCCTTCCATTTAATGTAACATCATCAACAAATGGGAAACGGCCTTAACCACGCAGCCTAAACTACACATGGCTAAACAATGCAAGCAGAACCATGCACGTCTAAACCATGCATATACCTTTACCACGCATATGCGTGGTGTAGACATTAGTGGTAGTTAGTGCTCTAGACTTGGAGCGAATGGGCAGGGTGTGGGAGGTGTTGCAGACTTGAAGGGACTTCCTGCCCGGAAGAGGAACGGCTTGGTGAGTACAATTTCTGGGAGTGTTGGGGTCGGGGAAGTTTTTAGGGTTTTAGGGCTCAGGGCAGGTGGTCAGGGTACTTTATAAGGCGGGGAGGTCGGTTTTAGGGCTCCGAGTGGGGGGCTGGGTAGTTTGCAGGGCCGTGTTTTAAGGCTTCAGGATTGGGGATCAGGGTACGTTTTACAGCTGCTGGGACGGTTTTAGGGCTCAGGGCGGGGGGGGCTGGGTTCAAGATTTTAGGGCTCAGGGCAGGGGGGCCGGGGTTGTTTTCAAGGCTGAGGGTCGGGTTTTAGGGCTCAGAGCGGGAGGCTGGGGTGTTTTTAGGACTTGGGTGGGGTCGTACTCAGGGCAGGGGGATGGGTTTAAGGGCTCGGGCGGGGGTTAGGGTGTAACCTTAACCACGCATGTGGCTTAACAATTATGCCATTACAACGAAATCCGTTGTAAAGAAATGCATGGTAAAGGCATACATGGTTAAGACCCGGTTGTTGTTAAGGCTGTGATGTTCAGCCATGCTTTGTTGGGGATTGCGTGGTTCAGTCATACAGCCTCAACACATATCAGGTAATTGTCAGTGGTGGTCACCCGCAGTGTGAAGATGTTAAGCAGCTTTCATGTCTGGAGCCCAATCTATTCTGTTAACCAACCCCAGGTCTAGCATGTTCAAGGTATTTTGGCACCGCTCTCGAGCTCGGCATAGGTGTGGGAAAACTCTTAGTTTGACAATAGCTCAATGCAGTGCTTGTATAATCAACCCCCAGGTGGAGCCGAGAACAAGCTCCCAGTTAGAAGGATAGTAAGGTTTATGAGAAAATGAGAAGAGGTGCCTTGGAATGGTAGTTCTAGATGGGATTTCCAAGAAAGTGGTAGTGGCAGTGTCTGAACCCAGGTTTATCAGAAAAAAACAGTTCACAGTCCCTATTAGCACCCCAACACAAGAGACATGTATGGACAGCATGCGTGCATAGGATTGTCTTACTCAATCCAGTTGCAAGCATGTAGTTGGTTTTTATTGGGAATAGGTAAGCTGCTCTCACCAGGTTGCAAAATCTACAGGAAAATCCTAGAAGACACTGGGGCTAGTGGTACATTTTTCAAATGGAGGCACTGGTTTGTATTTTTCCTTGGTTGTGCTAAATTTGCAAGGCACTAATGGTTTCAAGGCAAAATATAAAAAGATTTATAAAGACAATCTGCTCTGCACTGTTGACTTTGTGTTGACTCCCTAAAAAGATTTGAAAACAATTTCTTATATTTGTTGCTTCCTGAGACTAGTTACTCAGCCATGGATGTGCAATAAATAATTAGCAGAAGAGACAAGCTGAAGGGAGAAAGGAAGGAGGAAAGGGGGTTCTAGGGAACAGCAGGCGAAGCAGTCACTTTACTGACATGAAGATGCTGTTTAAAGGCATCTGCCAAAAATGACCTTGTTATAGCACTTTTTTTAATTAATTGCTGGTGGGACAGTGAGGTGGGAGGCATCTCGGACGGAGGGAGGATGTGCAGCACGAAGAGTGTAGATATCTCCTGTCCCGTCTTCTCATCACCAATATAAAAGGCGCTCTGATGCACTGGTGTGCAAGATGGCTAAAATGATTGGCACGTAGGCGAGACCTATTGGCTTTGCCAATGCTTGTTTTTTCTGGAGGGACGTGAGGGTGGAGGGGGGGAGCAACAAAGTGGGACAGGGTGGGAAGGTCAACCAACAACACAGGATTTTAGTGGGAAGCAACATGGTGTCTGGTTCACGCTATAAATAATTTAAAAGAAATGCTTGATAGCCGCTTCGCCAGGAGCCAGTCGCCATACTCCTTGACTGGGTCCAGACCAATAGGGTTCAAGGATGGCGTGTAAGCAGACATGCTTTGGTCTTTAATGGCAGTTGTTCCCATAGGAAAATGGAGTGGAACTCGAGCGCAGGGGGTTTAGTGGCAGAGCTCTCCCGGGGATCGAAGTAAGTAGGGCTTGTTTGGGAAAGGATATTGAGGATTAGATGGGGATCACTAAACTGATGAGAAAAGCCGTCGACTTCACACCCTGCGTGAAAGAAAATGCAGAACCTGGGGGTGAGCAACCTGCATCATTTAACTGGCGAAGCGGCAATCACGAGCACTTTTTTCTCTGGAATAAGCTAAGGGTGGGTGAAAATGACATTTTCTTCGCAAACTTTTGCGATGTTTACAAAACGTTGCTCGTGGAAGAGTTCACTTGCAAACACTTTTTGTGAGAAAATTTTCCAAGTAAAAGTGAATTTTTGGTGGAATTGTTTCACACAAGCCCTCTTTTTGCAGATTTTTTCTCCATTTAATCTTTGAAACATTTGTAAAGGTTGCAAAGCTTGTAAAGTTGTGAAGAAAACCACAAAGTTTAGAGAGGAAAAATGTAATAATTTAGCACTATAGAGAAAAAACACCTAGAGTTTCGATGTCCTATTGATAGGTTTCCATTCCAAGCAGAGGCATCTTTGGACTGGTCTGTAAGAGAATCTGAAGATTTCAGAACTGGCTGGTTCCTCTGGTAGGCTTGGCGGAAAAGAGACAGTCACTTCCAAGTCTTCACTATACAACAGAAAACCCGCGTGGCCATGACAGTCAGTCACATGTCAGACATGGCACGAGATGAGTGCCTCAACTCAACTTGTCCCTCAGAGGCACTGGGCTTTCTACCTGTAGGTTCCAGTAAGTAACAGAGTCAGCATAGGGACTGTAGACCATGTTAAAAGTGATGCACCAGCGATGCAAGGGTCTTGTAAATAAGCCCCCAGAGATTTAAATCATCTTATCAGAGACTGTGGACCCAGACCTTTACACCACACAGATGGTCCGGCTCAGGGCTTTTCCTAACAATACACTTTGATCCCGTGGTTTTG
This sequence comes from Calotriton arnoldi, assembly GCA_963921515.1. Lineage (NCBI taxonomy): Eukaryota > Metazoa > Chordata > Amphibia > Caudata > Salamandridae > Calotriton > Calotriton arnoldi. Next base: position 402,036 of record CAWUFW010009431.1, on the reverse strand, counting down.
CCCCCAAAGCAACACCACGAACCCAGAGTGTCACCTCACTGAGAAACTGGGAGTATGCGCTTCTCTTGCACTGATTCTGTGAAGTCAGTTGTTCACTTTATATAGGCAGTGTGCTCTCAGGACTTCACGCAGACACCTTGGCCCCAAGGCTTTGCCACAGACACTGTGAGGTGGGGCTTTCATCTGACACAGACTCTGGGCCTCATTTATGAGGCTCTACTACCGACACTTTTGCGCCGCCGGAACGTCCCTTTTTTTACGTTCTGGTGGCGCATTGTGCCACTGGCATTTAGCCACGTTACGTGGCTTTTCATGGCCTTATAAATATGTGCCCCTTTCACTTAGAAAACTACATGAAAGGGGGCGTTCCATGGGTGTTGCTGGGGGCGTTCCCAGCAACATTCATGCCTTTTTGACACTGCCCCAGATTTATGAGGAATCGTAAGTCTGAGGCAGCACCAAAAACGTACGCCTCCCGACGCAGGGGAAAAGGACAGGAATGCGCCATATCAGATAGATACAGCGCATTCCTGCCCTTTTCTTTTGCCGTAGGGCAGCGCAGCAGCAAGGCCTGCTGCGCCACCCTACGGCAAAAAAAACATAAATGAGGCTCCCTGTTTGCATAGACTCTTTTTACATTTACACTGTGAGTCCTGAGCTGTGCCCCACAGAGACTGCAAAGCCAGGGCTTTACCTCACACAGACACAGAGTAAACTCAGGGCTTCATCTCAAAAATACCGTGGGCCCATGCCATAAGTCGCCACACACACAATGGGCCTAGTGCCTCTCCACAGACAGACAGTGTGGGCCAGAAGTCTCTCCACAGACAGGCGGTGTGGGCCAGAAGTCTCTCCAGAGACAGGCCGTGTGGGCCAACAGCATCTCATCAGACAGACAGTGGGGGAGTTGGGTTTCACCTCACAGAAGCACTGGGCCAAGAGCTCACGGTGAAAGATCGCTGCCAGTAATGGGAGTACTGTGGTTGCCCTTTTTGTTGTGATAACATGTGCGTGGGTAGCTCGAGGTGTGGTCTCGGGCCTTCGTTCCCGTTAGAGCATGCCTGTCATGATGTCACCGTCAGAGCGCGGAATGCGCCTTAACCAAGGAAACAAAGCTGCGCGCGGAAATCTAGAAAACAGGAAAGGAAGGGGGCATTTTTCCAGGTATAAAGTGTTGCAATGTTTCATTCAGAAGCACACAAAATTACAAATTCTGTTTCAGGGAAGCAGTGGGCTAAAATCATTTAAAAGGAAGCTGAGCTCCTATCACACCCCGTACAATTATCGCCGCTGCAACCCAGCTATATAAGCCACATTTGTTTTTAATATTTTAACTAATGACTAATAAACCACTAAGGTCAGCTTGTTTGGCAAACGCTGATTAAATGTCGCGTCTCTGTTATTCTATCCAAAATCAAACGAAATACTGCAATAGGCGTCAGCGCTTCCTACTTGAAAGTGCACATTAAGAGCATTTTCGCAAATCTTCGAGGGCTCTCGTTAATCTTTTTTTTAGGGTTATTTTGTGTTGCTCATTTTTCCGTCTGTTCTTTCCTCCTGTTCTGTAAATGTGTCATTTTCCCCTCTTATTTCGCGCCCTATTCTCTATAACAATGAGCCTCCATGTTTACTCTCTTGCGGTATTACCCTCTTATCTCTGTCAGTTTTTTTTGTCCCTTTCTACCTTACTCTATTTTAACTGTCTCTTCTTCTTTTACACGTTACTACACATATTGGAAATATGGGGCTTATTTCCAAGCCCATTGTGCAGCCGGTGCGTCACTTTTTTTGACGCACTGCTGGCACAGTGGCCATGCCCATATTTACAAGGCCACGTAAAGTCACCCTGCGTGACTTTTCATGGCCTTGTAAATATGGGCCCCTTTCACGCTTTACTCTGCGTGAAAGGGGCGTTCCACTGGTGTTGCTGTGGGTGTTCCCAAGCAACATCCATGGACAGGGCCGGCTTTAACACTGGTGGCGCCCTGTGCGACAATGTTTGTTAGCGCCCCCCCTCCCTCCCCCCAATGACCACCTCTGCCACGGATTCCCTCACCACCGCCCTTTAACAGTGCCCCTCAAGTCTCCAGAACCACTGTCTCTCGGATTCATTTAGTTTTATAGGACCACTCATACTACTGTAAGGTGTCAGAACACTTTACATCTCACACACACACATTGCACAGAGACAATCATAGGTGTGTAAATCAGTGTATAGGAAATGTTACATCAGACAGGACTACAAGGTGTGGTGTAGGAGTGACATGTTAGCAATACTGGTAGGCAATATAGTTTAAGAGTCCATATTCTGGAAAAGCACAAATTCTGAATTTAAAATGTAACCATTGTTAGGGGTTTTCTTTAATAACAAGAATTGTTTTCTACCCAAATGAACCCTTTTGGCAAGATTAGGATAATGAAAGACTGGGCAAAAAAAACATATAGCTCTAACATAATACTTGCAGTTTACACACAGCTGTTTGATGGCAGTTAATAGCGCAATGTTCTATATTACGATTTTGATTTACAAACCACAAGTAACAAAAGGAGCTCTCTTACAGAAGCAGTAACCCACTGACCTATTTACATTACATAAACTTTATTATCTGCATGGTACACCTTCTTAGCAGCAGTCATTTTAACCCACTGCGCTACCTGTGGATGAGTCAAAACTTCCACTAGACAAACCTCCATCACTTTCCAGGAAGATATTAATCACCGGAGTGATCTTGACATTTTAATTGATGCCCAATAATTGCTGGAGGCCAGGAACGCTGTAGCAGGTGCTTTTTAAATGACAACATACTTGCAAAAATGACGCCCCCACCCCAAGTCAGCGCCCGGTGCGGTGGCACCGATCGCACCGCCCTAGAGCCGGCCCTGTCCATGAAACGTGACGCATTCCCAGATTTACAGCATTTTGTAAAACTGGGAATGCGTCAGAATCCTACGCCTCCCCAGGGGAGGCATAGGGATGGCGCAACAAGGAGAAATACTTTTATTTCTCCTTGCTTTTTTTCCTATTTCTATGCGTGCTGCATTCTATAGAAAGAGGAAAATGACATTAATGATTGTTTTTGTGCAGGAAGGTGTCTCTTCCCGCACAAAACAATAATCCCCGCAGTGCAGGCACCCTTGCAAAATGACGCACGGGTGCCTGTGCTAGTACATGGCAGCCAATTGTGCGCCAGCGCAGGGGAAAGCACAGGGATGCGTTGTATTGCCGTTAATTTGATGCATCCCTGTGCTTTGAAAGTGATGCAGCATGGCTCAGCTAAATGGCTTGCGGTGCAGCGCTGTGCCATTTTCTTGTAGATGAGGTCCTATGAGTTGTTTGATAAATATGGGTAGGTCCGTGAAAAATGGCAATAATTTAGCACTTACAGGAACAAACATACGTTGGTGCGATGAGCAGCAAAATCTGCATGTTAGTCCCCCAAAACTTGTGATATATATAATACATTTATTACTCCCAATAAATACCGAACACCTCAATGTAGGTTTTTATCAGATGCAACAAACATTGTATCTGATAATGGCCAACTAGTAATGAAGGTCTTAATGTATATTTACTGCCCTGATCCTTTTCTCAGGTTTCTTTCTCCCTATACATTTTTTATGTTCTACATCCTCTATTAATAAAATAATTGACTTGTGTAAGTCTATCCACAAACTGAATAAAATGTTCGCGTTTTCAGTCTGAACTGTAATTATATAGTTCTTAACATGGTTGCATGTCCTAATACCAACTACAGAAATATTGAATTACACATACATAGATCCAATAATATGGACTTCCCACATCAGGGTAGGCATATATAGGGAATTATTGATTTACTATTCTAACTCCACATATTCTTACTGGGACGATGTGTTAGTAGTCGATATTTCCGAGTTGATACACATGCAGATCAATTTTAAAACTTTGATATTATGGCGTCACACCATTAACACTGACATTCAATGTGCTTTCAAGTACTCTCCTCTTTCTGTAGAGAAATAAAGTGATTTGGCAAGTAGCACAACATTTTTGTGTAAGATGGAAGTAGTGATCGCATTACTGGTTTCCAGGTTACCAAACTTGCCAACTTTCTGCAACGCCTCTATTTCTGTGCACTGTCTCTCACCAAGATTCTGCCTTTCTGTTTCTTTTGGATATGTCTTCCTTTCCTTGCACATTTTTTCCTCCCAATTCACTTTACCTTTCCATGTTCTCTCTCTTTCCTCCCCTGTCATCTCTTAGCTTTGCTCTGACTCCTACTCTCTGTTGTTATTCTCTGAACAAGCTTCAAGTTTCTGCACTATCTCTATCTACCTATCCGCACAATCTTCTATTTCAATTCAATTACATTTTTATATGACGATTCTCGCCATCAATAGTCGTAAAAATAAAACTTCTACATGCATAAGCTAAAAGTCAAAAAGAACTCTTTGCCTAATCCTCCACATCACCATCAGGAACCTCGACATCGCAAAAACAACAAATAGCCTAGTATCTGATTGTATAATTCTTAAGGCTTCTTGCAATTCTCTTACCCCAAAACTATGACATAGGGGGGACAAGCCATTTCATCCTAGTGCTATGATAACTAGGGCATGTGTTACAGAATAAACAGTGGCCATGTGTTTGATTAACCCATCGACCCCACCTGGCGGTGTACGATGCAAGGGGAAGGGTCCCATATCTAAACTGGAGATTAATCTTTCTTGCATTACTAGGCCCTATTTCACCCATAAACTGCTCTAATACAAAATCAACTTTCTGCATAAGAAAAGCCTTCTATTGGCTTCATTGTCTCCTATTCTTTGTATGATCTCCTCGTCCACTCACTGTCTTCTGTTCCACTCGCTGTTTCCTGTTCTCTAATTGTTCCTCTAGTCTCTGAATGATCTCTTATTCTTTGCATGATCTATTCTCTGCAGTCTCCAATTTTCAGATTGGTCTCCAATTCTTTCCTTCCTCTGCACAGCCTCATATTTTCTGAACAATTATTTATTTGAACCATCTCCTACTCTTTGCATGGTCTTCCTCGGGCATACTCTTATTCTTTGCAAAATCTGCTTCTTTCTGCATAATCTCATAATCTCTGCACAATTGTCTAGTCAAAGCATGATTTTCTTCTTGATACACAGTCTCTTGTTCTGTGAACATTTGCCTATTCTTTGCACGATCTGCTATTCTCTATATAGTCTTCTATTTTCTGAATGGCCGCCTATCTTTTATACAGTCGCCTCTATTCTGTACTTGGACAGGTCTCCTGTTCTCTGCATTGTCTTCAATTTTTTGGATGCTTTCTATTCTCTGCTTACGTTCCTATTTTCTACACATTCTCAAATTCTATGTTCTGTCTACTATTCAATGCACGGTTTCCTATTCTCTACACAATATTATATTCAACGTGAAGGAAGACGGGAGCACACTGCCTCACATCCCAGCACTCAGTTCGCTCAGATGCATTATGGTAAAGGCAATGCGTTGTAATGCTTACTTCAACAAAAGTCTTTAGTTTTCACCACTGTTGGTGCATCCAGGGATGTGCATCTCTGGACACGTGTTCCAGGATTGTTGTCCTTCTTCAGGAGATATTAATACGTTGTTTTAGAGGTGCTGGAAATGCTGCTCACAGTCTTCTCAGATCCCTGTACCACTCACTGAGCCCAGGTGTATCAAACAGAGCTCGTCAGCTCATCAGCTCAAGAAAAGCCTTATGAAAAAGGAAGTTTCCTGTTGAGTCCCCTATTAGTTACACAGTGTTTTATTCTATACACATTCTGTTATACTTTCTATAGTCTTCTATTCTCTGCATGGCCTCCCATCCTCTGCTTGGCCTCCTATTTTCTATGAGATCTTCAACTTGCAGCACAGACTCGTATTCTATTTATAGTCACTTATTCTTTACATGATTTGCTATTCACTGTACAGTTTTCTCTGAACATTGTCCTCTTCTTGGCACAATCTCCTATTCTCTTCATGGGCTCCTACTCGCATGGCCAAGCCTTCTAATCACTACAGTGTCTCACATTCTTTGTAGGCTTCTTATTTAAAGCTTAGGTTCCTATTCAGAACACAATTTCATTTCTCTTCTTTAGACAGCCTCCTATTGATGACATGCTCAGGTCTCCTATTCTCTGTAGGTTTTCAATTCTTTGCATGGCCTCCTATTCTCTGCATGTTTTGCCATTATGTACACAATCTCACATCCTCTGTTCTTTCTCCTATTCTCTCCATAGTTTTCTTTACTCTACACTGTCTTCCTTTCCGTCCAGTATGTCTTGTGTGGTATTCTCTGCAGTGTCTTCTATATTCTGTAAGGTGTCCTGTTCTCTGCAGAATCTACCTTGCTGCACACTAACTTTATTACCCTGCATGGGTTTATATTCTCTCTATGGAATCTAGTTGCACTGTGCTGTCTCCATCAGTGGGGAGACAACCTTTAGAACGCGGACATTACACCGCGATACCTTCACAACGCGGTCGTTACAATGACCGCGTTGTTACAACGCAGTGCCATTACAACGCAAGTCGTTACAACGACTTGCTCTAGATGGCGCTCTAGACTAAGGAATAGTATGATTTCCTATTCCAAGACCTTCCCTACTGTTGCACACACTGGAGTTGGAATAGTAAATCATACTATTCCTAAGTCCAGCGCGCCATCTAGAGCAAGTCGTTGTAACGACTTGTGTTGTAATGGTACTGCGTTGTAACAACGTGGTCGTTGTAACGACCACGTTGTAAAGGCATGCAATGTAATGACTCGCGTAGTAGAGAGTCATATTCCCATCAGTGACATCTTAAGGATTTCTGGGACCCCGGGTAACATATATTTGGGGCCCCTTGTTTGGAGCAACTTTAAATTTATTATTCCTTTTCGGTTAATTCAAGCCTTCATTATGCTGAATGACATTGAATTATATGTTAACAGGGACCTGCAAAAAACAGCCAAAAGTTCAAGCTGCCTGGTGTCCGCCAGTGAAACAGTGCTAACAGAAAGCTTAAACCAGCATTAAGAAAGCATTTACTTTTGCATTTGAGCTTGATTTGTTTAAACAACAGCAGCAACATTTTATGTGGAAATCAGTAGCTAACCAGGTTGTTACACCAACCTAGGAAAACATGCTAAAGTAATGTTTGATAGATGTTTGGTAGACTAGTGCATAATATTAAAAAGAGACACGCACATAGTGTTTGCAATTGCAGTTTTAGTTGCCACATATTTGTAATAAAAATGTACAGGCCTTCACTACTAGCTTGCCTTCAGCAACAGTGAAAATCAAAGCATTACTTGGAAGATTTTTACCATTCTATTGGTTGATAACTTTCTGCTAATTTCTCTTGCTGTCTCATGCCCCTCTACACCTCTTTATAATTGCACTTCTCTAGCTAGACTGTTACATGTGACCCTGCTGAGTAAGAAAAATGGGTCGGGCAGGATACAGGAGATGGAATGAGACAAAGAGGGCACTATAGCGAGAGGCATGAATTAGAAGGAAAAGGGTTGGAGACAGGGATGATATAGCAAGATATGTGAGGAAGGCAGAGAAGTAAAGTAAATAGAAAAATGTGAGGTAGACAGAAGGAAACGTAAAGAGGGGTGGAAAGAAGGAGATTTTAGAGTGCAGTAGAGAGGCAGATAGGGATAGAGATGAGTACATTTTAAGGAAGGCAGTGGAGTACAGTACTTCAACGTGTGAGGTAGAGAGACAGGTAATGTAAAAAAGAGTTGAATTAGAGAGAGAGAGATAAATGCAGCGATGGGCAGAGGTAGACAAAGACACTAGAGAAAACAAAGCGGTGCAAGGAAAAGAGAGCAAATTGAGAAGAGGTATACAAAAATTGGTCAGGTGAAGCAAGTAATGCAGAAGAGAAAAAGGTACACAAAAGAGGGAAGGTTAGATATAGCAATGTGGTGTAGAGCACAAAGAGGAAGCTGAGACATGTATATATACAATGGAGAAAGAGATATGTATATATCAAATGGAGAAAGAGAGGTGAGGTTTAGAAGGAGGAAGAGCATTGTGAGAAAAAGAGAGGTGAGGTGGAGAGATGTGTAAAAAAAGGTTGAGAGAGATAGTTGAGGTGGAGGCTGTGAGTTCAAATGGAAAAGGAGGACAAGAGAGAGATGTGTGTGTGTGTGAGATTGAGAAAGTGAGAGAGAGAAAGAGAGAGAAAAGGGGAGAGTAATTGATGATACAATAAATGGTTTAGAGGTAGAGAAATAGAGGTAGCAAGAGGGGAGTAAGAGATTTAGGGGGATATTCACAAGAACGTGTGCTAAACATCTCCAAAAAATGTTAATGCAACTTTACACATCGCAGCCTATCGCAGGAAAATAACCCCGTGTTAACGTGGAATTCACAACACGGCGGTACCATGCGATAGTCCCCCAAAAACGCGGCCAATGTCCTCGATACAGCAACAGCGACGGTGATAAAAATACAAACCTCAGCGCGAAAAAACATGCGATGGGCCAAAGCGCGATGAGGAAATCAGCGATAAGCAGCGCCAGGCCTGCAATACACACATGGCAGGCGGGAAAAACCACCCAAGCACCATGGAGGCAGCCAGAGCAGGCGCAGAGGACGAACGCAACCCCACAAGCACCCCGGACGACCAGCCTGGGACCTCGGGGACAGGGAAGGGCAAGGACAAGAAGAAGAGGAAGACGAAGTTCAGTCCACAGGAAAACAGGATCCTGGTCACGGAGGTGATGGAACACCATCAACAACTGTTCGTCACCTCCAACGTGTCATTGGGCACCAAAAATGGAATATGGCAGGACATCGTGGACAAGGTGAATGCCTGTCGGAGAGCACAAGAGGTCAATGGACAAGGTCAAGAGGCGATGGATTGACATCAAGCGCAAGACCAAGGAGAAACTCGCAGGCAACCAGAAGGCAGCAATGCAGACTGGATGTGGGAGCCCAGCGCCACAGCTGGAGCTGGATGACATGGAGGAGCTGGTGTCGACAGTCATCAGTGAGGAGAATGTGGCCGGACACTGCTCGACAGGACACAACACAACCGCAACAGGGTGAGTGACCACCAGGTACTGGGGTGACGGGTGGAGATGGCCACAATGGCACACATGCACAATCAAGCAGAGCACAGTGCACACCCACAATGACTCTGGATCATGGCCCTGATCCACAGACTGTCACAATGTACAATGCCATGCTGTCTGAATGTGAACCTGTACCATGTGGCTACATACATGCGGACACATTGTAATACACCATCTCCCCTTCACATTGCAGGGGCACCGTCAATACCTCCTGCAGAGCAGTCCCAGCCACTCTTCACTGATGATGAGGAGGACACCACCAGCATCGACACCCAAGCCCTCCAAGACATCATTGACATCATCCGCAACTCACCTCCAGGATCAGGGCAGCCCAGCTGCATCGAGGAGACCCCACCCACTACCCAAACCACCCAGCAGGAGGCACCCACAGCCCCGGCAGTCTCCCAAGACCCCCAGGAGCAACACATGGCCTTCCAACGCCGTGTGCTGGAGGGCCAGAGGGAGTCGGCTGAGCAGGTGTGGGTGGGGTTCTACCTCATGGCTACCAAACTGGACGCCATCCATGGGTGTCTAGGTCCCATCAGGGACCAGCTCCAGTCCCTAACGGACACCCACGGCCCACTTCATGGTCTCCAACGAGCCCTGACTGACATCGCTGGAGTCATGACTCGGAGACAAGAACACCTGTCCGCTCAGAGTGGCTCCAGTGATCCCAGCCGTGAGCTGGCACACATGCGAAGGCTCATGGAGGACATGGTGCGGATGGAGGCGGAAAGGATGGCAGCCACCATTGCACATCAGCGAAATGTAGCTGGGATCTACCATGCCCTGCAGTTCCTCATCATGGCATTGCTGCCACAAGGCGTGGCGATGATGAATGCTGCTGCCCCCACACCATCCACATCTCCGCCCCCTGGTGTGTCAGTGTCTCCCAGTGCTGCAGGCGTATCCACTCCGGCACCTGATGTGTCACTGCCACACAGTGCAGCCGACAATCCTCCTCCGGCCCCTGATGTGTCAGTGGCACACAGTGCCGCAGCCGGTACTGCAACACCCACAGGTGGGGCAGAGCACACATACGAGGACGTGGATGGGATTGAGATCAGAAGGAGGCACTAGCATTCATTTCCGCCACCTTGCCTGTTTCTGCTTGGTGCCGCACATGGCCCCATGACCTTCCACTGACCCCCGATACACTCCGCTGCACTCACCTTGGACCGCGACATGGACTGCCATATCCTGTTTGATGACCAATGACACGGCGACCAGACTGCGGACTGTACCCTTCCTCTTCCGCAGTACTTGTCATCCCCGGATGGACTCTGGCTGGCCCTCCACGGGCCCATATTGTGTAGTGTGCTTGGCATGGCCCTGTACCGCTCCAGCTGCAAAACTCCACTGGATGTGCAATAAACAGCCAGAAACGCACTGCTGTGTCATGTCTTTCATCATTCATGTATGAAGGTGTGGATGAATGTAGGGACAGTGATTTCCCTTACGTCAATGATGCTCATCTAGTGGGATGCCAGTCACAGTGTGCTACATTGCCTATTGTGTTCTGGTTGCCGTGGACACTACAATAGGGACACACGCATTAGTCACTTCCTTGTCCGGACATGGACTGAACCACGCCCAGAGCCCCCGAGTCATTGTTGCATGCCCTGCGCTGGTCCGGCGTATGCCAGGCCAGACCACTCCGCTTACGCTCCGAGGGGGGCCCACATAGCTACATGTCGCAGGTGTACATGCTGGTGGTATGCAGGTCACTGGTCTAGTTGTCAGCATGTCACGGCCACTCCCTGAGGGCAGGTTTGCACACACACCACACCCATCCGGCACAGGCGTCACAGGCCATGTGACCCCGCCAATATAAGGGGCCGACAATGTCACATTCCCCACTGCTGGTGGTGACTGGATGACGGACACTCCACGGTTCTCAATCATAAAGGGCCCATGAGTTGTTGTGCACAGGGTTGGTCGCACCCGAGGCCTTGCGCCCGTCACTTGCCTACCACCACGTGGCTCTGACTGGGGTTGCACAGGGTTAGTGGCACCCGAGGCCTTGTGCCCGTCACAGGCCTACTACCACGTGGCACTGACTGGGGTTGCACAGGGTTAGTGGCACCCGAGGCCTTGTGCCCGTCACAGGCCTACTACCACGTGGCACTGACTGGGGTTGCACAGGGTTAGTGGCACCCGAAGCCTTGTGCCCGTCAAGGGCCTACCACCACGTGGCGCTGACTGGGGTTGCACAGGGTTAGTGGCACTGAAATAGCTGAGCGGGTGTGCAGCCTGCGATGATGACGTGTGCACTGATGTGGTCTCTGCCACTGATGCCTCAGGTCTCAGCATCATGTGTGGGACCTGCTGGGTCGCGGGGCGGGTCCGCATGATGTGGACCATGCCATGGTGGCGGGACCGGGGCCTGGAGCTTGCACGGGCACGTGGTGTGCCCACTAGTGGACACACCGTTGGCGGCAGGTGAGCAGTGGGCCTGGGGTGCGCAAGTGCGGACAGCCAGCGCTGGCCGGCGGGAGGGGGTAGGGTGCAGCTGCATGCGTGCGCAGGGACGGACAGACGTTGCTGCCGTGTGCTGTGTGATGGACTCTGGCCTCGAGTACAGATTGCAGACCTGGTGGCTTGCAGTATATTCCGGCACGTGGTTAGAGACACACCGGTGGCAGCAGGTGAACAGTGGGGCCTGGGTGCGCAGGGGCGGCGGTGTCTCTCTCTCTCTCCCTTCCTTCCTTCCCTCTCTCTCTCACTCTCTCTCTCCCTTCCTTCCCTCTCTCTCTCACTCTCTCTCTTTTCCTTCTCTCTCTCTCTCTCTCTCTCACTCTCTCTCCTTTCCTTCCCTCTCTCTCACTCTCTCTCTCCCTTCCTTTCCTTCTCTCTCTTTCTCTCTCTGCCTTTCTTTCTTTCATTCTCTGTGTCTCGCTCCTTTGATGTGCGCATGGCACACGTTCTGATTTTGTGCTTTATTTTCCAGGCTGTGACATCGAGATTGTCCCGGACGGACCCGACAGGAGTCTTCAGCATTGGTGTTTTGTGTTGTATTTCAATACATTTTTGGTTGTTACTTCAGTGCTGAGTGACTGTTTCTCGTTCTTCTGGCCACACATGTGTGTTATTTTTTGACAATGTGCGTCATCATGCGCTTTTTGTGGCTCTTGTGTCGTGCATGGTATGTGTATGTCCGGGGGGAGGGCCGGGGGGGGGGCTGGGGGTGGTGGCAGTGGGTGTTGTGGCCCTCATGGGTATCCGAGCTACATGATCATTGTCTCCATGGCATCTGTGGGTCTTCGGGTGTGGCTCTTGGCTGGGCTCCCTTTCATGCTGCAGGTAGTCGTCCTGCTTAATACCAGCAAAAGCCAGGTGTTAAATCACTGGTGCTACCACGGCTTATCGCCTGTTTCTGGTTCGCATCGCAGATCTGGCAGTTCGTTGTGAAAGTGGTGTTGTGGTTTTTTCGTGTATTTTTGCACGGGAACGCCTACTCTGCATCTCATTAGGGTTAGTTGGTGGTGTCCACCGTGGTGATACATTTTGGGGCAGTTATTGCGGGAATACTGGCGATGTCTGCAGTTTGCACCCGCTTGTGAATGGGGTGTTAAATCTATCTCCACTTTGGATGCGTTAAGGTGGAGATAAATCGGCGGTAGGTCCTTGTGAATATGCCCCTTAGAGTGGCAGAGGAATAGAAATAGAGGTAGAATGAGAGAAAGTGGAGGTGGGGGGAGATGGGGTTGTGAACTAATGGTGAAATAAATTGAGAGGTTAGGTAGCTAGAGAGATTAGGTGAAGAAAGAGCTGAGGTAGTGAGAGAGATGTCAGATAGAAAGAGAAATGATATGAGAGGTAAGTGGTGGGGTAGAGAAGAAAGGTCAGAGAGAGTGGTGGCAAGATCTCAGGTAGTAAAGACATAGAGAGAGAGAGAGAGAGAGAGAGAGAGAGGTGCCATAAAGATAGAGGTGAGCTTCTATCAGAAGTGAAGTAGATGGAGGAGAGCTACAGGGCGTCAGATGGAAAACAAGCACTGAGGTACAGAGAGAGGGATATGGTAGAGAGAGCTGAGGTAGAGAAAGGGGATAGAGAGTGACAGAGTTAAATGTTGGCCTAAAACTGGATAGAGAGAGGGGCAAGGTAATGAGAGAGAGGTTGAGGGTGATGAAGTTGAGTGACATATGGTGGATATATTGAGAGATGTGAGGTACACAAGATGAGGGACAGATGAGAGAGGATGAAGGTACATAGAGAAGTAGAGATAGAACACATAAGAGAGAGGGTTACGGTATAAGAGGGGAGGAGTAGTAAGGTGATAGGATTCACACAGAATTTGTTTTTCAATGTAATTGCCACCAACTCATGAGAATGCTTGAGAGAGAAGAAGGCCAGGCATGCACACCAAGAGACAGTTCTATTATTGAGTAGAGCAACGCAGTACAGTGATGCATTGCACAAGGAGGAGACAGGAGCGCAGAGCCATAGGATGGAATCTTCCTTTTGCCCACAGAATCTTGGGCATTGCCCAAAAGAAACCTCAGCTGTCTTCAATCTAGGGGTCATCATTAACTCAAAGCTGAATCTAAATAAACAGATAGAAATGGGGACAAACCCCTGCCTATTCTATATCCGCACTATGCACCAGATAATGCAGTACTTTTCCTCAAAAGATCATGATGGCCAACCCTTTCATTCAAGCATCCATAGATTATGGCAACTCAGCTTCCCTGGGATAGCGCCAGTACTAGCTGATCAGACTACAAAGGATCTGGAATGCTGTAGTCAAAGTATCTAGAACCTACTAGCAAACACTACTTAATTACAACAAACTGTGTGTTCACATATGTAAATAGCTTCTTTTGCAACAGCACTTTGACCACTGTTTTTAAATTCCTATTTCACAACAGTTCAGATTTTTATCCAGACTTTTGCACATTCTATCGGTTTTAGGATAGTTCCGATTTTTACCCAGACTTTTAAATATTGTAACGATTTTAATTAATGCAACCATAAAGATTGATTGATTGAGGCTAGAACCTAAATAAATTTGACTCTGTTTCTGACTATTTAAAGCAACTTCATTGACTCCCTGTGCCAAAACGGATCCGACTTACATCAGCTTGAATAATGGTTAAAATATTTCAGGGTACTGCTCCTTCATTCCTGACCAGCAAATTGAAGAAGTATTTCCCAACAAGGACTTTGAGTTCGTCCTTTAAAACATATTTGGATTACCCTGATTCAAATGTGTGAATTAAGGAGGCTGAGTTTTCATGCTTCAGGGAGATAAATCATGGAAACAAATGCTATTGGAAACCAGAGCTCAGCCAACAATTCTAGCACCCAGGAAGTTCCATACATGTGCTTTTTACTAGGTAAGCTGATGTTAAACGCAGGTGCATAGTTACCAGCGGCAAAAGATTAAATAGAATGTATGTGCTCTTTATAAAATCCCACCAATAAAATTAAAAAAATAGTAAATAATTGTCCATCAGCTGCTCACTTCCCTGCACTGGAGCAAAAAAAGGCTGTCTAACACCACGCACAACCTTGGCACCATGGTGCAGAGAATGTGTATGTCTAGCATAGGATTTGTCCTGGAAGCCCCCCCCTTCCAATACAAAATTCTATGCCTAGCAAATTTTTCAAAATTCAATCCTTTGGATGTGTGTTGTAAAGTGCAACAAAGATGAATATGTGGACTGCTTCGAGAAATGAAAACGTGTCTCCAAGTTAACGCTTGCCTTAAGGATGTATTATTTTTGTCATAAAGTCTAGTCTACCAATCTTAGTAGAGCGGTCTTCCCATCACAAACCATGGATGCTTGCTCCAATCTTCCCAAGTTACATCTATGTAACACCACTTGCTAGAAAGTGATGCAAACCGTCACAAAGAGATATTTGTGCTGAGAAAGGGTATCTTTCCAGAGCAAAATATCTTTTGCGATGGAAAGTAAATAACCTTCCAAAATCCTGGTCAGTTTTGCATTGCTTTGCATGACTTTGCCCTGGTGCAAACCTTTATTAATGTGATCCTATGTTTCAGCTATTAAATCAGGAAAAGAAGCTGGTTTTTATGAGTACTGTTATTATGACAGAAATTTTGATTGCCTTATTCAGTTTATCAGTGGGCACCTTGGAAGGTGGGGGCTCAGAGCAACTGCCCACTTTGCCCATGAATAAAACATCTCTGATCTCCGTGTCTTTTCTGTGTCTCCCTTACCACATCTGTTCCTTTCCATAGACAGGCTCTCTATTTGCTAATAGTGCATCCTTTCCTTAAATTGTTTTTTTTTCAATGTCACTGGCTACTGTCCATGAACTGTCTCCATTGCCCTGTAATGATTACTTATTCGGCAAGGTCTCCTATTCTCTGCACTGTCTCATTTTTTCTGAACTGTCTTCATTTTCCTGCAATGGTCTCTCCAAAATTCTGCATGTTTTATCTTCCTACTTTTCATGTGCTCTTCATGCCCAGGGAAAAAATATGTATATTATTCTATGCTGTGTTATGTTATGTTATGTTATGGTATCTTACGTGATATATGATGCAATGTCTGGACACTGCATAACTATTAGAGTCTGGGTGAGTGTTTCCATGGCTAAACTAATTGAAGAAAAGCAAAGATTGTATATGTTATTGAATGGCTACATCACAGTGGTAGTCTGCTCAATGGTAGTTAGTAGTGGTGTTCAGTAATGGTGGCCCTTTGTCTAGTGCGGATGTCACTGTGTAGCATTAATCTTGCTCTTGTTAGGCTGTGTGAAGTGCTGAAGATATGTGCTGGTTTAAGGTCCTTACTTCATACCCACATATCAAATCAAATCAAATCAAAAAAAACTTTATTCGGTTTTTGTTCACAAAACCATAAAAGTTGCACAGATAAAAATACATAAAGACAATTATATATTAATACATAATTTAAAAAGATATCCTGTACCGCAATATAAAACAGCTCAATTAAAAAAAAAAACATGCCTAAATAGACGAATTTTACACATCCATACAGGTCCTAGATTTCATTGAGGCTTTTAAAAACCCTACTATAAAAAAGATACAATCCTCTTTCAACAATTGAAGATACACAAGGGCCGGTCGAACCTGTCTAAAATTCAATCTTTTTAAAATAGGAACCAAAAAAATGCCTACGGGGGATTTCATACATTTTGCATAAAAACAAAAAGTGCAGCAAATCCTGCGGAGACTGTCCGTCGCAGCCGCAGGGAGCTAGCACTTGACCTCTATGAGAACCCTTTGGTCTGGCTAGCAAAAGGTGGAAGATGTTCAACCGAAACCTAGTTAACAAAAATTTCTCATGTGTTGACAGAGACCCCATAAGATAAGGTTCCGTCGACGGAGTCATCTTGAGTGTTAAATACATCCAAACACTAGGTTTCAGCACCTCTTCAGCTTCCCTATCTGCTTTTCTTAGGGTAAGGAAGGCTATCTTAGTTAATTCCACATCCTTCTTGACGATAGTATCAGGTTTGGAAAATAGGTCACCCCGCCCTATCCCCTCAAAACTTCTTTTGATATACCTTAGCCAGGGAATACGATCCGAGTTATCAAGGGACATACACTCTCTTAAAGTCAAGTGGTTGAGAGTTAGATCTTTATTCAGCCAACACTTTAGCCAGAAGGTCAGGGGTCACAGGTACCCACATATGTTTTACTCTACTCTGTGGTGGAGCAAATGAGCACTAAAAGGCAGTAAGGCAAGAGGCATGTTCTTTAGAAAGTTCTACTTTCAATATCTATACCCCTCAATTCTCTATAGACCCCTCTCCCGCTCCAACACGGTCATCTGAAAACGAATTGGATTTAGGCAAACCCCCTGAGTTCTACTGCCAATAAGTGGTATAAGCCTAAGTTGTTCCATAAAAAAAGTCTCGTAACGGGGGCCACAGGCGCTGTTTTCAGTCAAAGGCATTGGTCAATCCATCACTCCCCTAAAGAAAAATTGAGGTTACTAAGAAGGTCTTTCAAACAAGAAGTCTGGAAGGAGAAGATACAGTACTAACAGGCGCTATGGAACAGGTTACTAAATGCCACTAAACCTAACAATGCTGAAGCTTTTTGGGGGATAATTAATGAATTGAATAAAGTAGGTAAAAGGGCCTAAGGTGTTAACATTACGGAGAATGTATGGGTGGAGTTCATCATTAATCTGTATGGCCTTAGTATTGCCAGTACAACTGGTACAACTATGAATCACCATCCTGTGAAGAATATTATGATATCTGAAACAATAGGAAGTAGCCATAGTCCAGCATCATCTTTATATGATTCTGAAACCCTCAATTTAAAAAAAGTTACTTTCTTGCACCAGATTAGAACAAATAGGGCCACAGACCCAAATGGACTTCCAAATGCTATTTTTCAAGCCAATCCTAATTTGTGGACCAAGGTCCTGACTCTCCTATACAATGAGGTTCTATCAGTGAATATTGTTCCCGAGTCCTGGCAAGGAAGTATCCTGTTGCCAATTCATAAAAGCAACACGCCAGATAACCCTTCAAACTACCAGTTAATGACTTCAACTGATGTTGAGGTGAAGGTTTTAGCCTCCCATTTATTGGTAGCCTTGGAATAGTGGGCAACAGCACAGGAACTAATTCCAATTAATCAATCGGGATTTCATAAGGGCCAATCTACAATTACTAATGTATTGACTCTCACTCTGCTGGGGGAGCATGCTGTTCTAAAAAAACAAAATGTATGCATCTGCTTTATAGACCTAAAAGCTGAATTTGACTCTGTCCCACAAGCTATACTCTGGAGAAAACTTGCAGGATGGAGAATCCCTCAAAACATGTTGGATGCTATTATTCTTTTGTACACAAATACTTGGGTACAGGTTAAGTTAGCAATGACTTCAGCCTTACTCAGAGAATTAAAACCTGTAATGGCCTCAAACAAGGCTGTGTATTGGTCCTGTGTCTTTTTTTGTCCAATTTGCTACAGCATCTAGAAGCCATTAATGCTCACTCTCCTAAGCTTGCCAACTGTCATCTAAAATATATTCAGTATGCTAACAGCACGATAACACTTAGTCAAACTCCTATAGGATTACAACAACTAATCGCTGCATTTGATGAATACATTACATCAAATTGTTTGGAATTAAAAATCAAGAAAACTAAGATAATGGCAATAGGCCCATCGTCAACCAAACCTTGAACCTGGCAATCGAGAGGGAGGTCAATTGAGATTGTAAAGGCACATAAAAATATTTGGGAATCTTATTTGATAATAAAGTTTTGTTTAAAAGATATTTTAATGTTTTAAGAGCAAAAACATCATCTTTAATATTTGCTTTTAAGTCGTTACGAGATACACTAGGGTGCCAATCTTATAAACATCTTCTCAAAGTCATTGGAGCCAAACTGCTTCAGACTGTTGCTTACAGCTCGCCGATCATTAAGGGAAAGGATGCCAAAATATTGGATTCATTGATAATCAAGGCCGTTAAGTCAATCTTTAGTATCCCAAAAGCCATTGGCCAAGCTGAAATACTTTTGGAATTCGAACCCCGATGACAAGTTTTAGTGAGTCAGGGGCCATTTTTTAAATGTATGCATTCTCTGTCTCTATCGGAAGTAGGTTCCTTAGCAAATAATTGCTGGTATGAAATAAATTATTCTGAATATGCTGGTACTTGGAGATCCTACCTATTAATGTGCTTCCAAAGCTTCGATTTACAGTTGGGGTTTCCTGAAATGCATAAGCTTTGTTTTATACAGTTCTTAAACAGAAAGATAAAATTTACCTCTTCATTGCTGACAAGGAGGCTTTGGCTGCAAAGAAGCATGCCTGGACAGTAATACATTTTCATCACAGACTGGAAATTCAGCCATATTTGACTACCTATTAATTATCCATCTTGTATGAAGGACAAACTTCTAAACCGGTGACTTGGCAGATATCCCATGAAGGACGGCACCCCAAAATGGATCCAGTAATGGGCATCTAGAAATTGTAGACCGCGCAGGCTTTCATGAGAAATTTTATTGCATATTGTATGTGTTTGCCCAAAGCTGCTCAACGCATTTTTTTAAAGCTATCATTTTTAGTAGTAGGTGTGAGGTCTGTCCAACACGCCCTCATTTTATGCTTATCATGTGCTTCAATTACACTGGCTTGTCAGTTGATAACGTTTTTGACCATGGCATGCTTGCATCTTTACCATAAGCACTAGACACTTTAGTTTATGTCTCTTGTCTCTCTAGTGGGCTGAAATCTACTCTTCTCTCTCAATGTGGGCAGGCTTTCATGCTATGATATTAGGAGTCTTAATTCCGTTGAGTAGTTGTCTCGCAAAGTTTTAACCATAATTAAAGAATGTTTACATTTTTATAATAAGTATCACATCTTTTTATATATAATTCTCTCATGTTTGATCAGGTTGATTTACATTTTCAGGATAATGCACTTGGTATCTCTTCAAAATATATTTGTCTCTGTCTGAATAGGTCGTACGTTTTGACAATTACAGCCAAATATTGTATACAAGCACTTGTACATTGAAGTAACCTGTATGTTTTTCTGCAGGGTTAGGATTAAAACAGTTCTATTTTTGACCTTGATGAATTTTTATGCACATAGGTTTTAATCGAATACCAGGATGTTTTACAATTTTATGTGGTCCAAGTAAGAATATTTGATGTTAAACTGCTGGATATGTATTGTAATGAAGCATATTGTGATGCTTTTTGTCTCTGTCTGAATAGGTCATACGCTTTGATAATTACGGCCATATATTGTATACAAGCACTTAGCACTTTGAAGTAACCTGTATGGTTTTCTGTGGGTTAGGATAAAAGCAGCTCTATTTTTAGCCTTGATGAGTTTTCATGCATATAGGTTTTAATTAAATAGCAGTATGTTTTCATAATTTTATATGGCCCAACTAAGAATATTTTATGTTAAAATGCTGGATATGTATTGTAATGTAGCATTTTATGGTGATTTTTATAAATCAGACAATAAAACAAACTTACTTACTAACTGGATTTGGCAGAGAAGTGGAAGAACAGATCTGAAGAACATATGTGATTTGATCACCCTAACTGGGCAACCTACACAAGGGTTGGAATGCAGATTGATGGACTAGATGGGCACAAAAAAGGACAGAAAGACCTGTAGTGGTAAATGGGAGCATCGGACCAATACGGGTCATGGGGTTGAGGATGGAAAGGGCGTCAGGGACAATGTGTTGCTGGGAGAGCTTTGCATGCTACTTCTATGGTGTTGGAGGAGGTCAGTTGGGGTTAGCTGTACCAGAGCTTGCAGCCCCTGCCCCATGCCGCCAGCTGATTCAGCGGGTGCAGATCCAGACACAGTCAAACCGGACCAAGTTTTTCCCATGCCTGTTACTTGCAGGTGCAGCAAAACTGGGTAACTCGTAGTCTGGTGTGAGCACTACTCTGTCAGAAATATAATGAGGCCCTTAGTGGTCGTTGTTTTATTGACCTCATACAGTTGAAAGTCAGGTTAGGCCATCAACAGTATGCAAAGCTGTGGCAGGCCGGTTGCACCAAGTTTTCTGCAGCAAACTGTTAACAGTGACCAGTCACCATCTGAAGATACTCACTGTCAAGGAGTACTTTCGAGATACTCATGCAGTTCATGATAACTTTCTATCAAGCTGCAGTTAGACTTCTTATAGTAGAAGAATTAACAACTGACTTTCTTTAAATCATCCTAGTTTGTGAGAACTGAATTTTTGGCACAGGGGCAGTAGAATTTCTTGTAACACTGGCAACAATATTCGAGGCTGTTGGCAGCATACATCCTGGCTCTCCAGAGCCACAATGTATGTGTATTTCCCACACATGCTCTTTTGCTCTTCTTCCTATTTTTGAATGACCTTCCCTAATCCTAGAGGACTCCTTATGAACATGGATTTTTAACTTTTATTCTAATATCTGCTCTGCAGATCTCTTCTGTGGTATCCCAGCGAGCAACAATTTTACAAAAATACTTCTAACTCAATTATTTGTAATACCCTTTGCTGATGTCAGGTTTCTGGTTTTCAGTGTGTGCTCTCTCTGTTTCCGTTTTCCACTTGCCTGCCCAATTATTCTAGCCCCCCAGTAGTGGGCATATCTTATACTTCATCCACTGAGTAGTCAATAAGTTAGAAATCTGTCTTGCTATAGTTTTGGGACCATCTACGAAACTGTATAGTAAACTTTTGGGATTGTATGTCCCCTGCATAATGATGCGCATGTATCTCTGTTCTTAGTGCCTAACTGTATGTGAAATAAGTGAAGCAAGTATCCTGACTTCTATTTTGGCCCTGGCATCATGCTAATCTATTGTGTTTGTAGAGACCAAGGCCTGTCCCTGATGTGTGGGGCACAGGACAGGCTCTGTGACCTGAAGGGATACACCAAGCATTCCTTCATAACAGGCAAGGCACTACTGACTATGCCTTGTGTGTATCATATAAAGCAGTGGTGGCAGCATACCATGTTTTTGACTCTATAGTGTGACCAGATGTTTTTTACTTTGTCAGTGAGATTATATTGGCCACTTTTGTGTAAAGTTCTGCTATGATGTGAAACCCTGAATGAACCTTGAAATGACATTCCATTTGCTGAATACATTAGTTGAATGCATGTACGAATAGTGAGTATGTGTCACATGTATTGTAGCAG
This sequence comes from Calotriton arnoldi, assembly GCA_963921515.1. Taxonomy (NCBI): domain Eukaryota; kingdom Metazoa; phylum Chordata; class Amphibia; order Caudata; family Salamandridae; genus Calotriton; species Calotriton arnoldi. The sequence continues at coordinate 380,344 of CAWUFW010009431.1, read as the reverse complement.
GCCCTGTGCTTTCTGAGAGTAGGAGTACTGAGCTCCATTTTAGGTGCCCCTAGTTTACATGGCACAGGATGGTGGAAGAGAACAGCTTCCACCAGACTGTGGAAGTGTATTGCCTTCACTCCTGTGGTTGAAGGTTTGAGGCTCATACATTGGAGTATGAAGGATGGAGATAGAGCTATGTGTAAAAATTCCATGAGGTCCTTGTCAGCAAAGGACTGTTGATTAGTTTCTCCCAAGCACTGTTGTTTGTTGGATTGTGGGTGTGAGGGGTGGGACTGCAGTTTCTGTTGTCCAAGGTAAGTATGTTTTAAGGCAGGGCCTGCTCTTTTATCTGCCTCTGATTATGCTTCAGAAAGGCTGATGATAGCCAGGCGCAGATAACCCACACTTCATTTTGCCCATGTTTTGGGTACTCCTGCTTGGAACCAGCAAAATTGCTATATGCTCTGTGAGACATCACTTTTTACACAGTCTGTGTCTGGAAAGCAGCCTGAAAATGACATTTGAAAGAGAACCAACCCAAATGGTTTTGAAGCCTTAGATAGAGGATTCACATCCTCTGTTTTATAAATGTGTATAAAAGTTTCAAAGCATTCACTTTGTTCAAGTCCCATGGTCTTCTTGACCAAGGAAGTGGGTACTCCAAAGAGTACTTGGAGAGCTCCTGTGCAACTGCACTACACTCAGTCTCCTAGATGTGAGGGGGCATCACTTATATATATAAATGTAAGTCCGTTTTTATATAGCGCAGCTACTCACCCTTACGGGTCTCAAGGCGCTGGGGGCCGGAGTGGAAATTAAGTGAGCTATTGCCCAGAGTCACATGGTGCTGAGCTGAGCTGCCGCCGGAGCCGGGGATCGAACCGTGAACCCTGTGCTCCGAAGTCAGCTGCCCTGGCCGCTGCACCACACCACTTCAAGTTAACACGTTCTCCTGGAGTTGCTGAGCATCTTCCTAAAGAACCTAGAAGCCTGTCTGCCTGCAGGGAGAGGCAAGGGCCATGCTGGACCTTGCAGGAGGAGAGATTGTCTCCAGGAGATGAAACCCAGCATGTTTTCAATGGAAGGAGCACCTAGAAAAAGCTGACATCAAAAAAGTGTGAGCCATGGATGACCCGTGCTGTGAGGACTTTCCACTGGTTTCTGTGTGAGCTGTATCAAGATTGTACCAGAGCATATTCCTGGGTCACTGATCAGCCTGCTGCAGCCTCGAGAGATTGGTTCTACCACCTCTAATGAGGAGAGGAAGGCCTCATCATTGCTGAAGTACAGAGTCCTGATTGGCCGTGAGGTTGCAATTACTCCAAAGACACCAAGCCAATCTAGAGACCACTATTGCCACTACCTAGGGCCTGCTTGCAGTCACCACTGTTAACGACGGGCACCGACTCACCATTCTTCCTCACTGAGTTCTGGAATGAAAAAGACATTGAACTGAGTTACTCCAGAACCATTGATAATATGTGAGCCATTTGCGCATGAGTCTAATCCCTGCCTTAGTCCATAGTGTATTGGTGATATTCATAGCTGGATCTCCACGATAACAAGAGGGAGATCAGTTACTGCGAAGACGTCGGTGTAGTCCTTCACTATTAGAACACAATTTATGACAACCCTGTGTAATGTACCCAGCAGATTATGTAGTATTTAGTTCTGCTGCAAAATTAAAGTACTTTCTTTTTCTATGGAACATAAACTCTGAATTGCTCATTACATTATCATGTCTGCTGGTTGCTGTTGAATTCTGAGCTGTTGCCTCCACACTACCTCCCTGAGAAGCCTTTGAGGGCTCGTCTTCACTATCTTGAGACACAAGTGTGAAAAGGGTTGTTCTTGGCCCAGTTTGCATATAGTAGGACCGACCCCAGGACACCAATGGCAAACCATCTCAACAACTACGGTTGGGGGGTTCGATCTGAGAATGACGTACATGCATACATACATACAGCTTGAATAGCTTTAATGTGTGTGATGGGTTTAGTGAGTTGCATGGTCGATAATTCAGAGAGAGTATTGCGACCAACCCACAAACGGCTGCTCATTTTCACTTGAAATCATCTTTGTATGTCAGTCAGTCCTGAACTGTGGCACAGCTGGTCCAGGATAAATCTGGTACCCGAATTCTTCTACTTAAGTACAGAACAAGAAGCCCTAGTTCTAGCCCCCCTTCCCCTCCCAAGCCTGTGCCTAATTTTTATTACACAGATGTAATGCTGCATTATTTATATATTTTGCATTACGTTTAATGTCCAAAATTTTTGATAATGCAAAATTTTACATGATTTTGATCAAGGGACAATGGATCGAACAGAAAATGTCTTGCCCATGGAAAAGTTCTCTCGAACCCGGCTCCTACAATAACGTAGTATGCTGTCACCTAGAAAAGTCCCCCACAACACCAGTCAACAATATGTTGCACACCACACGTAAATTTGTGTCATTTTCCCAAATTTTCACGAAATTTCAGAGGGGGTAATTTTGCAGGTTATGCACAAGTCTGATGTACCGTAGTGTTCTGCTCCACTATGCAAAATGTAGCATGGCCATGGTCAGCACTCATAGCAGGGAGCTCTTAGGAGCAGTCAGATCATCTTCCTTCATCTGAGAATCAGTAGCTAGGTGTTTAGCACACATTTAGAAGAGGTCTGGTTTTGTGCTGTAAGGGTTATCGGAAGGTTGACAGAATAGGGCGACTGGTAACAATGAGTGACTGCTGATCACTTACAAATTCAGGCCTAGCAAAATGTAAGCTCACACTTTAGGGGACTGTTGAGTGAGAGTTGCCAAGGGTGTGGATTCATCCAAAAGAGCAGAAGGGAAAGTATGGGAAGGGGAGTGAATGATAAAAAAAACACTAAAGAAGATCCTAAGGCTTGGAATGATTTACAAGGTACACAGAGCCGCACCCCTAAACAGAATAATGAGAGAGCATAAGCACAAACAGATGAGCGCTCCTCGAGGCTGACTGAAGTGTAAATCACATGTTTTCAGAGTACAGTAGAGTTCAGCGTGCCGACCTAATCTCCAGAGGCAAGGAGGGGGCTGGGGAGTGCCTTGAAGCAACTCTAATGATGGTTCATGCAAGGTAAAGGCAGGGATCTGAAGGCCACATGTTCTTATGTTTGTTAAATTTCCCCATCACTTGTCCTTTGGAGCAATCGTCCCCGTGCACCCCCAGTCCACTGACTCTCTCAGAAACAATGACACCCCCTGAAGATTTTTGGCGTTCCCACACCGGGCCTTTACATGGCGAGCTTTTTTTTTATCCTCAGTCTGGGTCTGGCGTGCTTCTGTTTTAGTCGCATAAAACCTGATGAAAACTGGCGGAATCCCTAATCGTCTGCCAAGAAAAGTCCAAGCACTGAATTTAGCAGCATAATTAATGGGCTGATTCCTTTGGAAGTTCGTGTTCCTTCTTAAAGTTTGTTTTGTTTGTTCAGCGCCGCTATGAAACGTGAGGAAAAAGAAGGTGGTGAGCCCGAGCTGGCACGTTGTGTACATTTGTTGCAGTGATTGCGAAACAAATGTTCCCGCTTTGCCGTGATTAAAAATCCGCTGTGACTTAATGTTTGTTACTTGTGGTGTGCACCTCGTTAAAGAGCCGAAAATGACCTTAATTGAGCCTAAATGGCATTTCCAGCAAAACCGAACTACCCCTCCACGCACTCCTTGACTAGTATATCTTTGCCTTGGACCCGTGAGGGAGCTACGCTGCATTTTGATTAGGTTTGCACTACCAAACATACTGCAAGCATAAACTACATTCGTTATATGTTTATATCAGAAATATTCTTTCAAATCAATGAAAAACTCTTTTTTTTACCACATTTCCTTTTGTGAAAAAAAATGATCAAAGCTTGCACTTTCAAAATACTTGACACTTCTAAGTTGCCTTCTATTTAGCGTTCTTATGCTTGCTATTTATTTTATAATTTTAAACAGTTTTTGAGTCAAAAATATGTCATTTAACTTCTTTGAACTCTTTTCAGTCATACATAAAAATACTAATATTTCCCCAAATGGTGTTTTTTTGTCCTCAGCTGCCCTTTTCACGTCCCTTTGTCCCTAGATTTATCAATTATTAGGTCGAGCCTGGGCAGCACATGTGCTGCTCTGCGAGGCATGCTGTATTCGGGTATGGCCTTGAAGCTCCGCCCACTCTCCACCCATCTTTTCAATTGGCTCCTGTTGCTGTCCTTTCTAAATGGTTGCTTCTGATTCGTTAATAGGCTTGTTATTCCCGCCTTAGTGACCCCTTGTCTGCATTTGTAACCTCCCATGAGGACTGGACTTTTTACTTGTGTGGTTACACAGTATGTTTATTTAGTCTGTGAGCCCAATTTTCTTTAATTATTTTGTCATACTGCAGACACAACATGGTTTCCTGCAACAATTTAATTTATTTAACCAGCACGGCACATACCGGATGGCACAAAATGCTTTTCTCCTGCCTGATGCTGCAAGGATCTGCTGTTGCAGGCAGGAGACGCCCTTTTAAAAAATTTTGTAACCAGCACAGCCCACACCGCGCGGCACGCCTCAGTTGGATTAAAGGCGGCCGCAATCATTCTTTTGTTCCCTGCGATCCGAAACACGGGCACATGTGTTTATTTTGGGTTTTTTTCTTCAATGAAAAGGCGCTTCACAATATGCAAATTTAAAAAACGCCTCCCTGGGTCTCTCACAACACCCTCACCCCTCCCACAACACTCGCGCCCGGCCCCTCCCTCATCCCAAGTGAACACGTCCAGCTGCTTTGTGGCGACATCTTGCTTTTTTAGCTCCCTGGAGTAAATGGTTCGTACGGAGCAAAGTGTGCTCCAAGCAGCACGAAATGCTTTTCTCCTGCCTGGTTCTCCCGCAATGCTTTTTATAAAATTTATTAAACCAGCACGGTACATACCTCTGAGCATGCCTCAGCTGGATTAAAGTTTGCTTAATAGGTCTCACATTTGCGACAGTTTAAGTTAATGGCATTATAATTTATTATAAATAACAATGCCTTTAATTTATCTGTTTTAAAAACAAACACATAAATAAAAGGCATTGTCATTTACAATGCCAATAGCTGAACCCCTCGCAAATGCGAGACCTATTGCATTGCAAATGCTTGTCTCAATCCCCACTGAACTTCTAAGTCAAAGTCTGCTATGCCAAAGTTTGTATAAGTTTTGAAAGCATTTGGACAAACCTCCCTTGATTCAGGGAGAGTGAAATATGCTTAAGTAAAATAAAAAAAGCACAAAAAAAACATAAGTGCAGGTGCCCAAAAATGTTCTTTGAGGCCCACATCTAGAGCTGCCAAATAAAGAGACTGCCTTAACCAAGGCTATCAAGTGTGATTCCACCTCATGCCCCTTTCTTCCACAAACCTACACTTTCCACCTTCTTATTTTACTTTTGCAGTTTATTGTTTATCCCTGCTTTCTCTCTTTGTCACATTTTTCATATATTTCTCTTCCTACTTCTTTCTCTGTTTTCTGCCTTTCTCTGTCTTGTTTCAGGCCAATGTCTGAAGATCAAAAATGAGGGGCTTATTTACAAGACCCTTGCGCTGCTGGTGCGTCACTTTTAATATCGGGGAAAAAGTGACATACCGGTGGCTCATGGGGCTTGGAAATAAGTCCCAAAGTCTTTGGTCCTCATGTTAAAGATTCCTTTTAAGGAATCGTAAATTGCAACATTTAACTATTTACAATTTGCGACTCCTTGACAGGAGTATAGAAAATGGATTTGGTAAAAGCACACTGACTTTTACCGAATGCAAATGCATTTTGTGAGTCGACCTATGTACTAATAGGGCGGTTCTCAAAATACAGAATAGTATTGGTCGTAATTCGACCTAGCGCATTAATATGCATGAGGTAGGTCGTACATTGTGTTCCACTATGATTGGCTACATTCACAAGCATGGTGGCCTGCTGGGGTCAGCAGACCACCATGTCTGTGATGACTTTTAAATAAAGATAATATAATGTCCATATTGAAAGCAATGTTATTATGCCAATGTGGCACTTCATGGTGATATTTAAATAATACTAAATCGGCTAAATAGCGTCCGTAAACTTATGGATCTAAAGGTCATTAGTCATTACAGCCTCCTTATTATACTTGAGGTATCGCGTATAGGGGGCCTAAATTTAAATCTAGGTGAGTCTGATTACGCACTGAAAGACTCCCCGGGAACTTAAATTATATGGTAGCAGCACGTAAATACTTCCTAAGAGATGATAATTACTTCCAAAGAGATGATAATTAGTACTATGTGGACATATGACCTTAATGAGTGAAACCATGTTCTTTTTTTGTCATTACAGATTTTACCCTTACTGTCTTACTATCGCCAAGCAACCTGACCAGGTAATTAATAGCTTAGACAGAGATTGATGAACACCAATTGTTGCCAAACTATTAATTTAGTTATGTTGATAATAAAAACCCACCTGTTTTTTCTATCCAGTATAGTATCGTCAATCATTGAATACGACGATCCTTAATAAACATAGCCAAAGTCACGGCGCACTGGTTATGCTAAGTACTGACCAGTTTTTAAATGGTAAGCCCTTTTCGTTTGAAAGTGAACCCTTGGGGATAAAAAGGTTATTATTATCAGGAAACTGACCCTGTATTTCCTTTTAAATTTCCTAAGGTCCCAATTTTAATACTACTCACGTCACTTTCATCGGTGGCGCCAACGAACTCAAATTATAAGGATTATTTACCAATACAAAGGTATGCCACAAGAGTTATTGACTTAAAATATAGAAGTAAGCCACTTCCAAATAACTTTTGTTAAAGGCAATTTTTGCTTTACTTTAGGTCATTCCTTTCTTTAAACCTTACGGATGAGAGTCTTCCTTCCGTTTCCATCGAGTGACATAAAAACCTCGATATATTGAAATTTTATTTAGGTAGGTTGTAGCAACATCCGTTTTCTCTTTCTACATCCTTTGGATCATGTGTTGTATAACTTGAACTGTAGCTTATTGACTCTATTCAACTGGCTTATCCCAATAAGTGCAATGTGTACCATTAGACAAGATGTATGCTTTGAGCAACTGTATAGACAATCGATTTCTATTCTATTTTTAATGAATTGTTTTTTCTATCTAGATTGTTTTTAGAAAAATCTGTCCCGAAGAAGGTGAAGGAGTTACATCTCACCGAAACGCTGCGTCGACCTTTTTGTAGTTTTCTTGTGATGTATAAACTGTATCCATAAGAATCAACAATATTGTATTTCCAGTATGAGATGTTTTTAAGCCTATATGCAATTGTATTGTCTAAACTTTATTACATTTTTATTCTGACATATTAGTTTGTATATTGTTTTTATGTATCTTTTTATCTTTTGTCTCTATTTGACACCCACTGCACTCTGAATTTATTGCAACTATATTTGTTTATGGTATTGTATAGCCCGTTTTTCAACACATGATCCACACATTTACTTATGTATAGATTAGGGACTTTTTTTGTTTACTTTTAAATAAAGCAATCTTTTTTTTAAATGCAGCCCGTTTTCCTTGAAGGATAACGGGATATGTTTAAAAAATGTAAACTACACAAATCTTTTATGAGCTGGCAGTGGTCTCATGGACCACTGCCTTCACATAAAATACATTTTTGTGAACATTCACAAAGGGAAGGTGTGCTGAGGGACCTCTTCCCATTTGCAAATGTTTTAACACCTCCTTTGAGGAGGTGGTAAAATATTAATGTTTTGCGACCAGATTTCGGTCACAAAACATTAATACATATCTTAAAGATTCGGTATCTTAAAGGGACACTCTTAACACGCTCCTTCCAAATACCAAATTATTATATATTCCGAAAGCCAATTACCGATTCAGTAACATCCATCTTACAGAATCGCTATTTGGCTTTGGAGAATGTAAAAATGCCATTTTGCGTCCAGAAACGCTATGATTTTACAAATCAGAGCCTTACAGACCGTAAAATTGCCTAATACGTGAGGGCCCTGGTTCCCAAAACTGGTATGTGGTACCCTACACCAGTAAAAATTAAAGGCTGGAGTAAGAGCAGCAGAGAGAGGGAAAAATAGCTCAAACCCTCACTCTTGTTCTGTCTTTGCTCACTGGCTGAGGTTAAATCTTCTCATCTCTGAAGTGAACAAACACACACAGTTAAGTATGCAATTCATTAAAGACAGTGAATAAATCATAAGCATTTTTCTTAAAGGTCCAAATCAAAAAGAAAATAGGAAGGTATTAAATGAATAACCTAGAAATGTAGAAATGGAAGGAAAACCTAATAAGGGTCCGTTGTAGAGGTTAGCATTTAGCGGTGCAGTGAAACATGGGTCCCTAGTAAAAGACGAATGCAGCTATGAATATATAACGTGGACAAAAGTCAGAAAAATAACTACAGCATGTCATAGAGAATCAGAAAGATAGGTCTGAATCAGATGGGTCAAGCCGTGGAGCATAGAAATGGGAATGAATCCCTGAATTAGGCACAAGAGTGCTTCTTTTCTAAGTAAAAATGTTGTATTGTGACAGGATGGATAAATGTTTTTGCTACTGGAGTTCCAAACTGAGCAACAGTAGGGAAAGTGCTGGATTTTGAGTGGTTTAGCTTTACTATTCTCTCTCTTCAATTTTTTAAATACACAGTTTAATTATAGATTAAAAATATTAAAATATATTTAGAAATGTATTCATTACATATAAAACGAAATTAAGTAGAAAAATAAAATATATATATTCTGAATTAAAAGAAATGACAACTAAAAAATATTAAAAACATTTTAAACATTTTATAACAAAACACTTCTGATCCTCATACCCTAAAAAGAAGAACGCTGACAAACAAAAAATGAATACAGAAACAAGTATTAGTTTTAAAAATGGAAAATTATGACTGTTAAATTAGTTAAAATAAAACAATAAAAATAACAAATATATATAAAGTAACATTATTTAATGATTAAACTTAGAAACCACTTAAAAATTTATTTGAAATTAACAAATAATTAAAATAGCAATTTATCATTTAATACTTTACACAATTATGAATACAAAATAAATTAAGTATCATATTAATTATAAATTAAAATTAATAATTTATATTTTAAAAACGTCATACCCTAATCCCCCAAAATCTCACACCTCACTACTAAATTAACAATTTCTAATTACATTAAAAAAGATATACCTTTCATAGCAAGCTTCATTATGATGAAAACTCAGCGCTGCATCTTCCCCCACCTAGGATTTCCAAAGAAGTTCCATGCTACCGTCTCTCTTGTAAACTTGATTATGCCTCTACCACGGATCACCATTAGCAGCTATGAAAAGATTACAACAAATTCAGAACTCTGCTGCCAGACTGCTCCTACATGGAAAGCCACAAGCCCACATCTCCCTTGCCTTGAGGGCCCTACATTTTGTTGTTGGTTGACAGAATATCCACCATCAAGCTGCTTTGTATCACCCACAAAGCAATACATGAACAGGACCACTTTTCATCAGGAGTAAAATGACCAATTACATATGACAAAGGACCCACGACTCCAGATTGGCACCTCACCTCAAAACCCCTCTATACAAGAAGGAAAACATGGGTGGTACATCTTTCTCTGTTCAATAAGCTAAACTATGGAATTCATTACCCTCAAACAAAAGATCCATGGATAACTATCTTATCTTCAGAAGACTACTCAAGAGTTGGCTCTTTCCTACATGACCAGCATACTCAAAACACAAATGTACAGCATATGCCTGTGCATGTAAACATGGATTACTTAATTATATGTATGCATTTAGATATGTGCAGTTTTTTATACAAATGTACATACTACTTATAGTTACAAAATATACAGATATTCTTATAGGTCTGCTTAACAAATGTATATATTCCTTATGGTTATATTGTGTGTATATGTATATATATATATATATATATATATATTCACTGAAAAAACCATAGGTTTCAGACACGTTATAGTTAGGAATTAGCATTTAAAAACCTTTGAAATTCACTGAAAAACCATAGGTTTCAGGCACGTTATAGTTAGAAATTAGCATTTAAAAAACCTTAGAAATTCACTGAAAAAACCATAAGGTTTTAGGGACAGTTATAGTTAGTTGGACATTGCACTCGTACAAAACCTGTGAAATTCCCCCGTTATAGTTAGTTCAGGTAACTATAACTCGCGCCCCGCAATGCACTGCTGATGACGTCACATATTACATCACTCATGACATGGTCAGTGACATCACTGATGACATCTCAAATGACATCACTGATGACATCATCCAGTGACTGTGTGTTTCTGTAAAGTTTAAATATTTTTAATATATATAGGGAAAGGCGTATTGAAGAATGAGTGGGTGTATAAGTGTCTGTATGGATGATTTAGTAGGTGCGTGACTAACTCGATAAGTGAGTGATTAAACGTATCTTACTGAATGCATGGGTTAGTGACTAAACTGGGTGAATGTCTGTATCCGTCTGTCTGTTGCTGTGTAAGTGGTGCATGGGTTTGTGAATAGCTACATGAGTGTCTATATGAGTTATTGATTGGTTGTCTGAGTATCTGTATGGGTGCCTGAGTGTTTGTGTGGGAGGGGTGGGTGTGACTCTGTGCATAGATGTGTGAGTGGGTGATTCACTGGGTGGATGGTTTCAAGAGTGCATCTGTGATAGACTGTATGGGTGGGTAAGTGTGTGTAAGAGTGTGTTAGTGAGTGAATGTATGTCCCAGTGGTACATGTGTGAGTAACTACATATGTGAAAGGCAGTATATATGTGTGTTGGAGTATATAAATAGCTATAAGCGAGAGTGTGTGATTGTGAGAGTGACTGTATGGATGAGTGTGTGCTTGTATCAGTGATTGTATAAGAGCGTAAGAATGTGCTAGTATTTGTATGAGTAAGTGAGCTGGTGTGTGTATAACTGTATAGGTGAGTAAATGGCAGTGTGTTTAATTATTTGCATGACTGACTAGGTGTGAGTACCTCTATGGATGAGTGGCGGTGTTTGAGTGTCTATATAGGAGTATGAGTGCATATGATAGTCCTGTACTGAGTGACCATAAGTATGAGTGACTGTACGGGTGAGTGAGTGGATGTGTGTGTGTAGACCTAAGAATCAGTGAGTGGGTATGTAGTTATTGGTGTTGGAGTGTCTATGGTTTTGAGAATGGCAGTCTGTAATTTAGAGTGGGTGTATCAAAAGTTATATTAGGGTGTGAGGAGGTGCATTAAATTCTCACATGGATGATGTCATCAGTGATGTCATTTGAGATGTCATCAGTGATGTCATCAGTGATGTCACTGACCATGTCATGAGTGATGTAATATGTGACGTCATCAGCAGTGCATTATGGGGCGCGAGTTATAGTTACCTGAACTAACTATAACGGGGGAATTTCACGGGTTTTGTACGAGTGCAATGTCCAACTAACTATAACTGTCCCTAAAACCTTATGGTTTTTCAGTGAATTTCTAAGGTTTTTTAAATGCTAATTTCTAACTATAACGTGCCTGAAACCTATGGTTTTTTCAGTGAATTTCAAAGGTTTTTTAAATGCTAATTCCTAACTATAACGTGTCTGAAACCTATGGTTTTTCCAGTGAATTTCAAAGGTTTTTAAATGCTAATTCCTAACTATAACGTGTCTGAAACCTATGGTTTTTTCAGTGAATTTCAAAGGTTTTGTAAATGACAATTTTTAAATGTATTAATTGTTATATTTATTTTTTTGATACTGATTTACAACATTTTTTTAAACTATTTATTTTTAGATATTTTATTTTTAAATTACATTGTAATTACATTATACATTACATTACAAAATATACTTTCTCAGAATGAATTACTTTAGTTTAAATACTTTGCAAATAGGCAATAGACTTTTAAGTACAGTAGTTACAGTTGTTGCAATGGGCAACACAATTTCAAAAACAAAGCAACATTGAGCTCAATGTGAATTTCTAGTTAAATGCAATTAGTTACTTTATGGATTACTTTTCTAACCACAGGACTGGATCCTAGATTCAGTCCTGGGACATCTCCTGTAAACAGTTGAGTAAAAGCGTTTTGGTTACAGTAGTGATTTTTAAGGAATATTATTGTATTTTAAAAGTTGACACTTTGAAACTTTTTCATATAGAATCACCAATGTTATCCTATGGGAGGAAATTCACTTAGCAGGTAAGTAGTGTTATCGTTACTTTTTCTTACTCAGTGGTGGATCCTGGAACCAGCACTGGTGCATCTCCTGTAAACAGTTGAAAGAATGCGTTTAAGTCACACATGCGATTTTTAAGGAATATTTGTAGTTTGTGAAAATCGACACTTTGAAACTTTTCTGCTGAAAACCAGACAATGGATTCCTATGGAAGGAAATTCAAGTTACTGGTAAGTACGGTTAGAATTACTTTTCAGGGTCAGTGCTGGGCTAAAAGATGCAGCACTGGGTTCTCTCCTGATAACAGGTGAGTAAATCGGAATTCATAGTTCAGCTGATTTTAGAGAAATATTATAAAGTTCCAAAACTCCACACTTAGAAGAATTTCCAAGTGAAACCAGTCAATGTTAGCCTATGGAAGGAAATTCAAGTTACTGGTAAGTACGGTTAAAATTACTTTTCAGGATCAGTACTGGGCTCAATGATGCAGCACTGAGGTCTCTCCTGATAACAGGTGAGTAAATCGGAATTCGTAGTTCGGCTGATTTTAGAGGAATATTTGCACAATGGTGAAGGAAGGGGTGGGGCCTGAAGTGACATGTCTGCAAACACGCCCTGTGGCGTGTTTTAAGTTGGAGAATTAATTCCTCCTCAATCCTGAGGGTCCCTAGGGGCCAACTAGCCCACCAGGAACCTCCAGTATGCGCCAGGGGCTGCGTTGCAGAGAGGTGTACAGAGGCCAGGCCCCTTTTACAACACTCTGCAACGCAGCTCCGTGGCGCTTACTGGAGGTACCTGGCGGGCTAGTTGGCCCCAGGGACCCTCAGGATTGAAGAGGATTTAATTCCCCATCTTAAAATGCGCCACGGGGCCTGTTTGCACACATGTCACCTGAAGCCCCGCCTCCTCCCTTCACCACTGTGCAAACGCGCCCTGTGGTGCATTTTAAGTTGGGGGATTAAGTCCCCTTGAATCCTGAGGGTCCCTGGAGTCCAACTAGCCCACCATGTACCTCCTAAAAGCGCCACAGAGCTGCGTTGCAGAGAGGTGTAAAAAGGGGCGTGGCCTCTGTACACCTCTCTGCAACGCAGCCCCTGGCGCATACTGGAGGTTCCTGGTGGGCTAGTTGGCCCTCAGGGACCCCCAGTATTCAAGGGGAATTCGTTCCTCATCTGCAAACGCGCCAGGGGACGCGTTTGCAGACTGCTGCAGGGTGGGGCGGGGCCTCTGGCACGATGCCGGTCTTTTTATTTTTTTGTATGGGAGGGGGCTGCGTGGCCCCCTTCCCCTGGCCTCTTTGGCCCCGGGACCCCATCCCCGGGGCATGAGGATTTTCATTTTTTTTATATTAAAATAAAACGGGAAGGGGGCCGCGTGGCCCCTTCCCTGGGCCTATATTGGCCCCGGGACCCCATCCCCGGGGCATGCCTTCTTTTTTATCAATTTTAAATATTTGGAGGGGGGTTGCGTGGCCCCCCTCCTCAGGCCATTTAAGGCCCAGAGGACCCCATCCCCCGGGGCCGGCCTTTCCGTTTTTTTTTCCAGTTTTTTTTTGGGGAGGGGGCCGCGTGGCCCCGCTCCCGGGCCACTACTTGCCCCGGGGACCCCATCCCCCGGGGCTGGCCCTCTCCGTTGGGGACTGTGGGGGGGTCCCCAAACACACCACAGTCCCACCGGCTCCCCGCGTCCCTTGGGAGCCGGCATTGCTTTTCCACATGGGGAGCTGCTAAGATGCAGCTCCCCGTGTGGAAAAGCAATCTGCTTTGAATTTTGGAAGAGAGAGCAGGTTTCCTGCTCTGTCTTCCAAAATCCAAGCAGTTTGCTATGGCAGGACGGGAGCCGCGAGGCTCCCGCCCTGCCATAGCAAACTACAGTGTCCCGGGGGTAGGCACCCCGGGACACTGCAGGAGCCGGCCCTGGGGGGTGGCGGTCCCCAGGGCCACCAAGGGCTCCAGGAGGGGGGCCGCGCGGCCACCCTCCCTTGAATTGCACAGCCCCGGGGAGGTGGTGGTCCCCGGGGCTCTGGGGGTCCGTAACGGACCCCCACATTTATTTTCTAAGTGCCCCGGGAAGGTGGTGGTCCCCGGGGCATGTGGGGGGGCTGGAGAGCCCTCCCGCACCATTTTTTTCATAAAGCCCCGGGTGGTGGCGGTCCCCGGGGCTGCGGGAGGGCAGGAGAGCCCTCCCGCACCATTTTTCATAAAGCCCCGGGGGTGGCGGTCCTCGGGCTTGGGGGCCTTAGAGGCCCCCATATAAAACATAAACCCACCCTCGCATGCCCCCGGGACTTGGGCCACCCGGGGCAAAATACATTTTTTTTTTATCGGCAGGATCCGCGCACCCTGAGCGCATTCTGCCGATTTCTTTTTAAAAATGCTTTTTCTGCCAAGGGGGTCCTTGTGGGACCCCTGAGCAGACCTAGGGGTCAGGGTGTTTCTACCCTGCCCCCTTTGTGCGTTTGCACACTTGCGATTTGTTTGTTTCTCGGCGGGATTCGCGCACCCTAAGCGCATCCCGCCGATTTTTAAAAAAAATGCTTTTTTCTGCCCAGGGGTCCTTGTGGGACCCCTGAGCAGACCTAGGGGTCAGGGTGTTTCTACCCTGCCCCCTTTTGCGCTTTGCGCACTTGTTTCTGTCCCTCGGTTCTACCGAGGGACAAATGGCTGCCAACACATCCTGATTTGGAGTGTTGACAGCCAATTAGCATGCAGCTCGTGATCGGGAGGGTGCGCGAATCCAACGCGGCCATAGATATATATGTGATTTTCATTTTGATTTTCACAGGAACTACTGAACGGATTTACACCATTTAACAAAAGGGTTCTTTCTGAACCAAGAACTACCTCTTTGCCAAATTTGGTGTAATTCCGTTCAGCAGTTCGGCTGTAGCTGTGGCTAAAGTTTCCTATGGGAAAATGAATGGGGAAAACACGTTTTGGGACCCCCTTTTTCTCGGCCCTCGCTTGACGAATCAGCCCGAAACTTTCAGGGTAGGAGCGGACCGGAGCGGGCCATAAAGTTTGAAAATTTTGCGAAGATTCGTCAACCGACGCAAGAGTTATTTCAAATAGAATGTCGCGGATTTCTTATGGAAAATAGGTCCTAACTATAACTATCTACTGGCGACCGCCAGTAGATAATATATATGCAAAAACAGAAGCAGAGAACTCTGGGTAGTTCTCAAGTTTAGGAGGAAAGCAGCTCCAGTAAGAGCACTCTCAACACCAGCGACACTCTAAATCTGCTCACCTCAAATGTCTGCTTTTCTATCAAAGTTTTTAAGCATAGGATTAGCGCAGTGCTATCCACGCCGAGATAGAAAGGGACAAAGGGGCATATTAGCAAGACCGGCGATAAAATTATCGCCGCTTTAGCGGCAGGAAACTGCCGCTAAAACGGCGATAATGGGCTTGCTAATATGCGTTATAGAATTCCAATAGAAGCCCAGGTTAGATGTCCTGCACATCTAACATGGGCTTCTATTGAATGCTATAACGCATATTAGCAAGCCCATTATCGCTGTTTTAGCGGCAGTTTCCTGCCGCTAAAACGGCGATAATTTTATCGCCGGTCTTGCTAATATGCCCCCAAGTCTTTTGCCATTTTTACAGCAAAGTCTTTAAGCATAGGATTAGCACAGTGCTATCCCTGCCAAGCTGTAAAATGGCCAAAGCCTTTTACCACTCCAGGCACAGTATTACAGCTTTGGATTGATAAAATACCATCCAAGCCAACCTGAAATGAATAAAAGCAACCCCTGACACGTGTTTCGCTCTCATTAGAGCTCTTCAGAGAGGTATAGCTTTGTCCAGACACAAGGGAACACCCAGTATAAATCAAAACAAAACCCTTTCAGGCATAGAGTGACGAATAAATTATGCAAAAACAGAAGCAGAGAACTCTGGGTGGTTCTCAAGTTTAGGTGGAAAGCAGCTCCAGTAAGAGCAGTCTCAACACCAGCGACACTCTAAATCTGCTCACCTCAAATGTCTGCTTTTCTATCAAAGTTTTTAAGCATAGGATTAGCGCAGTGCTATCCACGCCGAGATAGAAAGGGACAAAGGGGCATATTATCTAAAAAGTGCGCTAAACATCGCAAAGCGTGTTTAATGAGCACTTTTTTATCTCCGGCTATCGTCGGAATAATTTGCCATGCTAACGCTGTATTAGCGACATTTAGCGCTATAACGATAATTATTCCAGCCATAGCGGTGTTTTCCATGAAACATCGCTGGTTTTCCAGCGATGTTTCATGGAAAACGGCGATAACCTTGCTGATACGACCCTGTGGTCGTATCAGCATAATCCACCCCCCCATGTTAGATATGGCTAACACCTGCTAATTGCAGGTGTTAAATAAATGGCGATGACCCCGGTTAGGGCGACTTTTCACGTCGCTAACTGGGGCCATGGCCACCTTGCTAATAGGCGATAGGCCTGTTAGCGGGTGTTTCCCAGGTTTGTTCGTCGGGAACGCCCACTTTGCATGTCATTAGCGATAAATATCGCTGACATGCAAAGCGGTAAAAACACGGGCGCTAATGCCTGAAAACTGTCTCTAACTGCTGTTAGAGACAGTTTGCTGATAGGGCGATAAGAATATCGCCACTTTAGCGGCAAAAAGTGCCGCTAAACCGGCGATAGTGCCCTTGCTAATATGCCCCAAAGTCTTTAAGCATAGGATTAGCACAGTGCTATCCCTGCCGAGCTGTAAAATGGCCAAAGCCTTTTACCACTCCAGGCACAGTATTACAGCTTTGGATTGATAAAATACCATCCAAGCCAACCTGAAATGAATAAAAGCAACCCCTGACACGTGTTTCGCTCTCATTAGAGCTCTTCAGAGAGGTATAGCTTTGTCCAGACACAAGGGAGCACCCAGTATAAATCAAAACAAAACCCTTTCAGGCATAGAGTGACGAATAAATTATGCAAAAACAGAAGCAGAGAACTCTGGGTAGTTCTCAAGTTTAGGTGGAAAGCAGCTCCAGTAAGAGCACTCTCAACACCAGCGACACTCTAAATCTGCTCACCTCAAATGTCTGCTTTTCTATCAAAGTTTTTAAGCATAGGATTAGCGCAGTGCTATCCACGCCGAGATAGAAAGGGACAAAGTCTTTTGCCATTTTTACAGCAAAGTCTTTAAGCATAGGATTAGCACAGTGCTATCCCTGCCGAGCTGTAAAATGGCCAAAGCCTTTACCACTCCAGGCACAGTATTACAGCTTTGGATTGATAAAATACCATCCAAGCCAACCTGAAATGAATAAAAGCAACCCCTGACACGTGTTTCGCTCTCATTAGAGCTCTTCAGAGAGGTATAGCTTTGTCCAGACACAAGGGAGCACCCAGTATAAATCAAAACAAAACCCTTTCAGGCATAGAGTGACGTTTTATCAATCCAAAGCTGTAATACTGTGCCTGGAGTGGTAAAAGGCTTTGGCCATTTTACAGCTCGGCAGGGATAACACTGTGCTAATCCTATGCTTAAAGACCTTGCTGTAAAAATGGCAAAAGACTTTGTCCCTTTCTATCTCGGCGTGGATAGCACTGCGCTAATGTTGGCAGCCATCTTGTAAAACCGAGGCACAGAAACAAGTGCGCAAAACGCAAAAAGGGGGCAGGGTAGAAACACCCTGACCCCCTAGGCCTGCTTAGGGGGTCCCACAAGGACCCCCAGGGCCCCAAAAATATATATATTTTTTTTAAATCGGCGGGATGCGCTTAGGATGCGCGGATCCCGCCGTGAAAAAAAAATAACGAAGCGCGGGCTCGCGCTTCGTTGTTATTTGGCCCCCGGGTGGGCCAAGTCCCGGGGGCATGCGGGGTTTATAAAAAAATAAGGAGTGGGGGGGCCTCTAAGGCCCCCCCAAGCCCCGGGGACCGCCACCACCTGGGGCTTTTAATTAAAAATGGTGCGGGAGGGCACTCGGCCCTCCTACAGCCCCGGGGACCGCCACCCCCCAGGGCTTCTTTTTTTTAATGGAAATAACCTGTGTGGGGGGGCTCAAGCCCCCCCACACGCCCCAGGGACCACCACCTCCCGGGGCTTTGAAGATGTTGGGAGGGGGGCCGCGCGGCCCCCCTCCTGGAGCCAGTGATGGCCCTGGGGACCACCACCCCCAGGGCCGGCTCCTGCAGTGTCCCGGGTGCCCACCCGGGACACTGTAGTTTGCTATGGCAGGGCGGGAGCCTCGCGGCTCCCGTCCTGTCATAGCAAACTTGCTTTGAATTTTGGAAGAGAGCAGGAAACCTGTCTCTCTTCCAAAATTCAAAGCAAATTGCTTTTCCACATGGGGAGCTGCATCTAAGCAGTTCCCCGTGTGGAAAGCAATGCCGGCTCCCGAGGGACACGGGGAGCCGGCAGGACCGTGGGGGATTGGGGACCCCCCCACGGTCCCCAACGGAGAGGGCCAGCCCCGGGGGATGGGGTCCCCAGGGCTACAAGTGGCCCGGGAGGGGGGCCACACGGCCCCCTTCTCAAAATTTTTAATTAAAAAATAAAATAAAAATTAAAAACAAAGGCCGGCCCCAGGGGATGGGGTCCCCGGGGCCATAAGTGGCCTGAGGAGGGGGGCAATGCAGCCCCCCTCCAAAACATTTAATTAGAAAGGCCATGCCCCGGGGATGGGGTCCCCGGGGCCTATTAAGGCCTCAGGAGGGGGCCACGCGGCCCCTTCCAAATTAAAAAAATAATAATAATAAAATATTAGGGGGCAGGCCCTGGGGGATGGGGTCCCCAGGGCCAATAAATTAGAAAAGAAGGGGCCACACAGCCCACCAGGTACCTCCAGTGCGTGCCACAGGGCTGCGTTGCAGAGAGGTGGTGCCGGCCACGCCCCTTTTTACACCTCTCTGCAACGCAGCTCTGTGGCGCTTACTGGAGGTACCTGGTGGGCTAGTTGGACCCCAGGGACGCTCAGGATTCAAGGGGACTTTATCCCCCAACTTAAAACGTGCCACGGGGAGCGTTTGCACACATGTCACCTCAGGCCCCCCCCTCCCTTCACCACTGTGTAAACGCGCCCCGGGTGCGTTTTAAGAGGAAGTTTTAATCCCCCTGCCCTATTATGTACTAGGGCCTTACAGAGGAGGTCATGCTAATGACAGGGGTACCCCAACGCATAGTGTTCCCTAGTGTATGTAGGTGTTTTCACTGTATTCTAAGTGTCTTTTAGCATAGCACTGGCTCTAGGCCTGGTTAGTCCGAGTCAGTTACCACCAGTACCCGTCTGAAAAAGTTGTGGGCACAGGATGATTTTGCAACAAGGCCTCTTTCTGCTCCTCTGTTGGTTCTTTCTGCACATGTCTTGCTTCTTCCTGCTCTTTTCTTCGTCTTTGTGGACTTCTGTTGCTTCTTTCTGCATTTCTTTTGCTTCTTTCTGTGCGTTTTTTCTTCTTTCTTCACATGTCCTACCTCTGTAGGCATAGTTAGAAACTAGCATTTAAAAACCTTTGAAATTCACTTAAAAACCATAGGTTTCAGGCACGTTATAGTTAGAAATTAGCATTTAAAAACCTTTGAAATTCACTGAAAAAACCATAAGTTTCAGGCACGTTATAGTTAGAAATTAGCATTTAAAAAACCTTTGAAATTCACTGAAAAAACCATAGGTTTGAGGGACAGTTATAGTTAGTTGGACATTTCACCCGTACAAAACCATAGTAATTCCCCCGTTATAGTTAGTTCAGCTAACTATAACTCGCGCCCGCAATGCACTGCTGATGACGTCACATATTACATCACTCATGACATGGTCAGTGACATCACTGATGACATCTCAAATGACATCACTGATGACATCACTGATGACATCATCCATGTGATAATTTGATGCATCTTCTCACACCCTAATATAACCTTTGATACACCCACTCTAAATTACAGACTGCCATTCTCAAAACCATAGACACTCCAACACCAATAACTACATACCCACTCACTGATTCTTAGGTCTACACACACATCCACTCACTCACCCGTACAGTCACTCATACTTATAGTCACTCAGTACAGGACTATTATATGCACTCATACACCTATATAAACACTCACATACCGCCACTCATCCATAGAGGTACTCACACACCTAGTCAGTCATGCAAAAAATTAAGCACACACCCATTTACTCATCTATACAGTTATACACACACCAGCTCACTTACTCATACAAATACTAGCACATTCTTACGCTCTTACACAATCACTGATACAAGCACACACTCATCCATACAGTCACTCTCACAATCACACACTCTCGCTTATAGCTATTTATATACTCCAACACACATATATACTGCCTTTCACATATGTAGTTACTCACACATGTACCACTGGGACATACATTCACTCACTAACACACTCTTACACACACTTACCCACCCATACAGTCTATCACAGATGCACTCTTGAAACCATCCACCCAGTGAATCACCCACTCACACATCTATGCACAGAGTCGCACACACCCCACCCACACAAACACTCAGGCACCCATACAGATACTCAGACAACCAATCAATAACTCATATAGACACTCATGTAGCTATTCACAAACCCATGCAGCCACTTACACAGCAACAGACAGACGGATACAGACATTCACCCAGTTTAGTCACTAACCCATGCATTCAGTAAGATACGTTTAATCACTCACTAATAGAGTTAGTCACGCACCTACTAAATCATCCATACAGACACTTATACACCCACTCATTCTTCAATACGCCTTTCCCTATATATATTAAACATATTTAAACTTTACAGAAACACACAGTCACTGGATGATGTCATCAGTGATGTCATTTGAGATGTCATCAGTGATGTCACTGACCATGTCATGAGTGATGTAATATGTGACGTCATCAGCAGTGCATTGCGGGGGCGCGAGTTATAGTTCGCCGAACTAACTATAACGGGGGAATTTCACGGGTTTTGTACGAGTGCAATGTCCAACTAACTATAACTGTCCCTAAAACCTATGGTTTTTTCAGTGAATATATATATATATATATAATTTTATACTTAATATGTATATAGGTCACTGCATAGGTTACATATAAGCTATTTGATTGCATGCTTATGGGTCTCTGTTTTATTTTTTGTTTATCACAAATGTGTAACATTATAGAAGTTATTGGATTACATGCTTATGGGTCTCTGTCTTGTTTTATTTCACCCATCACAATGTGTAAATATGATCAAAACAATTGTAGCTATAAGTACTTCACTATTGGAATATTGGAGAAAATATAAAATACAAATAGATAAATATAAATAAATAATCACAAAAATCAACATAAAATTTCCTCAAAAATAAAATAATAAAAATACATAAATAAATTAGCTTTATGTACAGTAAAACTTGAAATTCTGAGTCTCTAACTATTTATCCATACATGTACATATGGGACTTTATATAGTACAACGTTATATCTCTTTATTATTTTCCATATACATGTATACCTTTCTATGTAGTTATGTATCTATATATTTATTACTTTACTCCCATTGTGTGGAAAAAAAACCTCCAACTCTTTCCAATTCACTACTCTATGTCTCATCCCATACCTCTTTCAATATATCCTCTAACTAAACTCTCTGACTCATCCCAAACCTCATTGTACTACTATGATCTCCCTAATAACCCTTTTAAGACTCTTCCCTACTCTAACCCTCTTTTGACTCATTCCGAACGTCATTTACTACTATGATCTCTCAAATAGCACTTTATAGAATCTTCCCTCCTCTATCCTGCCTTTAACTCATCCCAAACCTCATTTTACTACTACGATCTCTCAAATAATATTTTCTAGACTCTTCCCTCCACTATCCCTCCTTTGACTCATCCCAAATCTCATTTTACTACTATGATCTCCCTAATAACACTTTCTAGACTTTTCCCTCCTCTAGCCCTCCTTTGGTTCATCCCAAACCTCATTTTGCTACTATGATCTTTCCTAACAACCCTTTCTAGACTCTATCCCTAACCCTCCTTTGACTTATCCCAAACAGCAGCTTACTACTATGATCTCCCAAATAACACTTTCTAGACTCTTCCCTCCCCCATCTCCCATTTATCCTACTCAATCCAACTAACAAACTATCATGTCCACCACTCAAAGTAAAAACGTATTTTTCTTTTTGTTCTGTAGTACCGTTCTGCTTGCTGAAAAACTCTTCAACATCTCGTCAGTGATAGTAAGCACCATATAAATACAATTCAAATTACAATAAAAACTTACTTACTATGCAAAAACAAATTACACACAAATATTATTTGACTACTAATATCTTAAAATACTCAAACAAAAATGCATCGAACAAATTAAAAATATAATATTTTTTATACTTATATTTTTAAAAAACGATATAATATACAACTATATTTAACAAAACTATATTACATCCCTAAAAAACTATGGGCATCATCACAATGCCAGTGGGTCCGCCATCAACAGGCCACCGGTGGCGGTCCCACCGACAGACAGCCCTTCGGGCAAACTGACGCATTACGATGCAGGCGGCCGGACCCTTACATCTCGGGGAACGAACTGCCGCCTCCGACAGGAGGCTGTCAGAACGTGATCCTGAATGGAGGCGGTGCCTTCTCAGGCACCGCCATCAGGATCACGATGTCCCTTTCCGAATGCCTTTTAATGGCGGTTCCACTGCCATGAATAGGCAGATGAAAACCTACTTTGAGGGCCCCAAGCAGGGTCCCTGTCCCCTGTGGGCCACTGCTAAGTGGCCAGGTGGGCACATGTGGTGCCGCACACACATCCATGCACCGTTTCCAGGCACCACATGGTGCCTGGCACACGGTGCATGGATGTTTGTAAATTGCCATTTTTTACTGCAGGCTTTTTCCGGGCTGCAGCACAAGGCGCAGTAGAAAAATGCAGTTTCCAACTGCCTAAACGGTGGTCTGATCAAAATATGACGGGTGGGACCGCCCATTACTTGTCGGCCGGTTTCAATCCCGCGGCGATGGCGGTTGGTCGCTCTTCCGACCGCGATCGTAATCTGCCCCTATACTCCTACCTTCTATATTCTGTTGCACAATATTGTTGACACTACAAAATGTTAGATATGATAACCCATGTCTGGGAATACAAGATAAACATTTCTTAGGATCTCATTATGCTCTTCCTTGTTACTGTCAAAAGCAAATGCATTATTTGGGAAAAACGAAACCCCTGTAAATTTGTCTAACATTTTAGTCATCTATCGGGAAAACAAATGGCATTTTAAGAAATCTGTGAACTCCTGTAGGTGTAATGAAGGTCTTCAAATCCAGCAATCCTTCTATACTGAAATTAGGGGCTAGTACGATCGCTCAGGTGCTCAACTCGTCCATCAATTCAGCATGTGTCCCTGATATATATAAACTGGTTTATGTAACCTCATTCTTAAGAAGAGCAATGCTGATCCACATATCCCAGCTAATTACAGGCACATCTCACTGTTACCAGCACCTATAAAGATGTTGGAAATACACATCAACCATCAGCTCTCAGATGGTCTTGAATGATACAAACTTCTAGATCAATCTTAATTTGGTGTCCGTGTTCTACATAGCACACAGTGGATTTTGTTGTCAGTGTCGGAGCATCTTAAACACCCACTTGATGGGGGAGGCACCACTGTTCTAATCTTTTTAGATTTATGCAGCCTTCAACACACAATCGCATTCCATCCTCATTTTGAGATTAAGGGAAATAGTTGTTGAAGGCTCTGCATTAACCTGGATTACAAATTTCTTAAATAATAGATCTCAGTCAGTGCATCCCCTCCATTTTCTCAGATTCCACCCTCTTGCACTGTGGTGTACCACATGAGACATCAGTGAGCCCACCCATTTTTTACATCTATAAGACCCCCCTTGGTGGCCCTGTTCCAAGGTTATGGGTTCCAGGTGTTGTCCTATATGGATGGCACAGAATTGGCTATGTAAATAACAAACAATACCTCTACCGACCAAGATAGGTTCAGGCAATGTCTCCTCTTGGGGCCGATTACGATGTCGTCAGGAAAGCATTCCCACCTAATCGGTTCCGGAATGCTTTCCTAACGACTCGGATCAGGGGAGTCTCACCAAGCAATTTAGATGCATCAGGATGCATCTGGATACGATTCGGTCGGACTCCTATTGACTTCAGTGGGAGCCTGTGCTCCGAAAGTGAACACAGGCTCCCATTGAACAAAGGGGTGGTTGGGGAAAGTCGTGCATGGTGCCTGCCACACTGTGCATGCATGGGTAGGCGAGACCCATGGGTACCCCCACGGGCTTGATTCGGAGGGCCTCGGGTGAAGGGGGACCTGCTACGGGCCCCCAAAGTCCGATTCCCACAGCCGTTTCGTCTCAGCCAAACCGAATCGGAATGGCTGTCCGAATCGGTCATCGTACTCGCTCGTTCGGAAGCCGTCTCCATTGGGCTGTACAATTCGGCTCCGAACGACTCGGGCTGCCTGAATCCCGATCTGAACCGATTCGGACAGCCCGGACTGCTTCCATGCATTGTACTTGGTCGTCTGGAAAGGTGACCGATTCGGTCAGAAAAAAAGCTTCCGAATCGGATTCGATCAAATCGAATGCCGTTCGGAGCTTTTCCTGATGGCATTGTAATCGGGCCCTGAGTAGTTTCTTGGATGAACAAAAACCACCAAAAGCTTAATACGGGTAAGACCGATTGATCATTGTCTGTAAAAAGAAACATTATTGGGACAATCTTTGATGACCATCAGAGCTGGGACCACCTCCATCCCCAGTTGAAGGTGCTAAGAACCTGGGAAAGAAATTCGACATTCAGCTCACTTATAAGCAACAGATTTAACTGTTTCATCCAGACGTTTAGGGTACTCAAAATTCTTTGTAAGGGCTTGGACTTCCTACCCTTCAAGGCAAGAAAATGGTGGTACATGCTTAAATAACATCCTGGCTGCACTATTCCTATGCTCTATACCTTGGCCGTCCAAAAATAACTCACCAATAAACTTCAGAAAGTCCAGAACTCGGTAGCTAGGCTACTCCTGCACCTTCCAAACACTGTTCCATGTCATTGAAACTTAAAGACCATAATTGGCTCCCAGTTGATAAGAGGGTTCAATTTAAAGTCATAATTCATATACATAGGGCGGTTTATCAGTCAGGCTCATTTAGCCTTCAGAAATTGTTTAAATTTCATTCCCCTGTTATATTACCTAGATCCTTCAGTTGATGCCAAATTTTGCCTCCCAAAGTTCGTACCACTGGACAGGAGGTGGCTCAGCAGCAGTGTCGAGAGCCCAATTATGGAATACTCTTCCCTTATTCCTCTCCTTTGAACCTGATCGAGCAATAGTTACAAAGAATTGTTCATTGTAAAAAACTAGCCCTTTAGTTGACAGATGGGCTACTTTGTCTTCCCGCTTTTGCAGCTTTGGTTGTTAGCGCCTTGAAGCCCTATTCTAAGCATAAGCTGTGCTTTAGAAATCACTTTGTAATTTCAATTTCATGTAAAATAGATACTCTCTCCCTTATATTTGTTATGGTAAATTTGTCTAAGCCTACACACTTAGTAGGCTCTCTCAAACCTACCTAAAGGCTGATGTCACCTCCAGGTGTCTTTACCACCACCACAGGAATGAGGTTCTCAGTACCCTCCCATTGTTCAATCACACCTGTTTCATACAGCCTGCTTAAATTCATGGTAACAGCAACCCTTATGCTAATGAGACATTTCCTAAGTTTCCTTAACATTGGATTGGAACCATTTAACCTCGTGTGCATAGCTCTTTAAACTCTGTATCTGCCCTAAAATCACACTTTCAATACCAAATAATATAAATGAGTACCAGAGGACAGACATTGGAAATCGATATTACACTATGCAATTTTACGCTGTGTCAGCTAAAGATGCTATTTCCTTTGACTGACACATACATTTTGTTCACCATACATCTTCCTCTGAGGTCTTTGCCTACCTTTAATTTTAATCAGCTCTTCTCCATATCCTTTTTGCCTCATCTCCATTTTTTATCATTTGTGCTTTTTCATATACTTCATTTGAAATGATAGGTAATCTTGAAGACAAATATGCCAATACATACGTTTTCAACCTCGCCTTACCAATAGGATTATCACTTCTGGTCCTCAACACTTGTAGCACATATTTATGACATTAATTCCTAACCTATCATCTCTCAAATCTCTTTAATTTTCTTCCGGCTCCTGCATAACTTTGAAAAATCTTACAATTTTAGACAGCTTTTACTCTGCAACAAGTTAATCCTGTACAGCCACTTATACACCCATGCACACAGGTATACATACGGTCACACAGCCACTCACTTAACATATGTTAGAAGTAGTATCATTCAGTAGTAGTGCACCTAGGGCCAGATGTATGACCCACCAATTTGCGAGTCGCAAATTGCGTCGCAATTGCGACTCGCAATTTGCGACTCGCAAATTGGGATGCACAACTGTGTCTGAGACACTGTTTACGATTCCCAATGGGGTTGCAAATTGCATGCCTCATGCATATTAATGAGGCTGTCGCAATTTGTGACCCCATTGGGAATGGCTGGCACTCCCAGGGATGGTGGCCTGCTGGGGTCAGCAGACCACCATGTCTGGGACTGCTTTTAAATAAAGCAGTTTAAAAAAAAAAATGTCCTTAAAGGAAAATGGGGAGCATTTAAAAAATAAAAATTTAACTTTTCAGTTTCATTTTTTAAGGGCAGGCAGTGGTCCCTGGGACCCCTGCTTGCCTCAAAAAATATTTTCAGAACCACTCACAAAGGGGAAGGGGTCCCCTGGAGACCCCTTCCCGTTTGCGAGTGGTTTACCACCCTTCTCTGAAAGGTGGTAAACTGTGACTGTTTTGCGACCGCAATTGCGGTTGCAAAACAGTCATACATAGCTTCAGGAGTCGCTATTAGGAAGGGACGCCCTTGGAACGCCCCTTCCTAATAGCGAGTCGCTAATCCTATTTTGCGAGTCGCAAATTGATTTGCCATTTGCAAAATAGGATTAGCACATGGGCCACACGTTTTTTGAGGTCGCAAACAGTCTAAAACCCAATTGTGCCCACAAAAAACGTTAGTACATCTGGCCCCTAGTATATTAATGTAACTTTTGTATTAGGTCAGTATATATGTTTAACACCCATAAACTCTTAAAAACACTTACACTCACTTGATGATGTAATGAATGATGTCATTTAAGATGACATTTCAGATGTCATTTCAGATGTCATGAGTGATGTCACTGACCATGTTATGAGTGATGTAATATGTGAGGTCATAAGAAGTGCATTGTGGGTGCATAAGTTATAGTTAGCTCAGGTAACTATAACTGCTGAATTTCATTGGTTGTGTATGAGTAAAATCTGTGCTTAACTATAACGTCCCGGTAATGTTTGTTTTTTTCAGTGAATTTCTACGTTTTAAAAAAATTCTATTTCCTAACTATAACGACCCTGTAACCCTTGGTTATTTAAGTGAATTTCTAAGGTTTTTAAAATTCTATTTCCTAACTATAATGTCCCTGTAACCTTTGGTTTTTAAGTGAATTTCTATAGTTTTTTAACTAGTAGTCGCGTTTGCAGAGTGGTGGAGAAAGAGGGAGGGGTCTCCGTCCAGCTCTCAGGAATCCTGCTGCGTTGGACTTACTGGAGGTAACAGGAGGGCTTGTTGGCCCCCAAGTACACCTAAAGCCAAGGGGACTTCATCCCCCAATCAGCAGTGCACCTGGAGGCGCGTTTGCAGAGAAGTGGAGAAAGGGGGCATGGCCCAGGGGACCCCACCCCCCAGGTCCCGGCCTTTTTTGAATGGGGGCGGGGGCTGAGCAGCCCCCCTTCCCAGACAGATTTCAACGCCAGGGACCCCATCCCCCGGGGCCCGGCCTTTTTTAAATATTTGCTTTTTAATTAAAGGGAGGGGGGTGAGCGGCCCCACTCCCGGGCCAATGTTGGCCCCGGGGACCCCATTCATCGAGTCCCAGCCTCCATTTGGGTGCCCTGGTTCCACCTAGGGCACCCACTCACCAGTGAGGCAGGACCTGGCATTGTTTTATCAGGGAGGGAGCTGCTAACATGCAGCTCCATCTCTGTAAAAACAATTGTGCTCCACTTTAAGCTAGCAAGAGCATTCTTAATGCTCTCACTTGCTGAAAGCGAAGCACAGTTTGCTATGGCTTGGCGGAAGCGGTAAAGCTACTGCCAAGCCATAGCAAAAAGCTGTGTCTTGGGGGTGGGCACCCCGGGACACAGCAGGAGGAGCCGGCCATGGAGGGTGGCGGTATCCAAGAGTGGGGGCGCGCGGGCCCCTTCTTTTTACGACACAGCTCCGGGGAGGAGGTGTCCCAAGGCTGCGGAGGGCTGTGCGTCCCCCACCTTCAATTCTAAAAAGTTGCCCCAGGAATGTGGTGGTCCCCGGAGCTATGGGGGTGCCCCGCAGGCCCCCCGCATTAATTTTGTTTTAGCCCCGGGGCACCCTTGCATTAATCAGAGCATTAATCAGAGCTTTTGCCCTGGGGAGTTGGCAGGCAACCCTCACATTGTTTTTAAAGCTAGCCCTGGGAGGAGGTGATACCTGGAGCATCATAAGTCCCTGGAGGGGGGGCACGTGAGCCCCCCAACTTTATTTCTAAAATGCCCCCGGGACCTGGCCCACCCGGTGGATGATTAGTAACGAAGCGCAGAAGTCCGCGCTTTGTTTATTTAACATTTTTCGGCTGGATCCACGGATCCATCTCAACTCTTGCTGGAAAAAAACGAATGCTTTTTTGGCCCTGCAGGGGACCCCCCAAGAGGTCTAGGGGGGGGTCAGGGTGTTTCTACCCTCCCTTTTTCTTTTTGAAATGTTTTTTTCTGTGACTTGGTTCAATCCAAGTCACAAGAATACAAGATAGCTGCCAACACTTCCTGGTTTGAAGTCTTGGCAGCCAAACAGATCTCAGCATGAGATTGGGAGGGGTCATGGATCCTCCACGTCCATAGATTTACAACCGAAACTTTTAAAAAATAACTCTGCAACTGCAGAATGGATGTGCACCGAATCACAAAAAGGCACTTCCCTGAACCAACATCTACCATCCTGCCAAATTTGATGTAATTCAGTGTCTAAAGTTCCTATGGAAATTAACATTGGGAAAATGCATTTTGGGACCATCCCTTTTTCTCGGCCCCCGCTTGATGGATCACCACAAAACTTTCAAGATAGCAGCTGAATAGAGCGTGGAACTATTTTTGAACATTGCACAAGGCTTTGTCAAATGACGCCAAAGTTATTGGCAAGAAAAACATAAATGAAAAAACACTCTTCCTATGGAAACTACATCCTAACTATAACTACCTACTGGCGACCGCCAGTAGGATATATATATATATATATATATATATATATATATATATATATATATATATATATATATATATATATATATATATATATATATATATATATATATATACACACACACAAACACACCCATACATATTTAGTATATCTATATACTACCTCCACCCTGCTGTGAGATTGAAGTTAGCAAGCAGAGACTCTCATTACAGAATAAATACATGGATATCAGTACTCTGGTGACCTAAAATATTTATTTACATATAATAAACACTGCTTTGTCCCTTCATATGCCCTGTTTGCTATTTAAACCTAGGAATGAAAATAAAGACTTAACTCTGTACTCTGATCTACGACAGAGGAACCCTCATCTACAGACCCCCCGGACCTCGACCACAGTTCAGCGATTCCATCGCTGACTTCGTCAGCACACACGCCATCGCCTCCACGGACTACATCCTCCTCGGGGACCTGAACTTCCACCTCGAGAACAACAAGGACACCAACTCCACCACCCTGATCGACAACCTCGCCACCCTCGGACTCAGACAGCTCGTGACTACACCCACCCACGCCGCCGGCCACACGCTAGACTCCATCTTTTCCGCAAGCCTACACGTCTCCTTCAACCACACCTCTGAACCCCACTGGACTGACCACCACTGCATCCACTTCACCTACAGGAAGCCCACCACGCACCACCGCACCGAACAAATGCCTCGCCGCTGCTGGAGCAGAGTCACGGAAGACCAGCTAACCACAACCCTCGCCCTGAGCCCACCCGCCGAACCCTCCGACCCCGACACCGCCGCCCGCAACCTCAGACAGTGGATCGACGACTGCGCCAACACCCTCGCCCCGCTCAAGAATCCGCCCAACAGCCACACCAGCAAGAAAGCCACCTGGTTCACCGAAGACCTCCAGGCCTCCAAACGAACATGCCGAAAACTGGAGAAGATCTGGCTCCACGAACGGACAGCGGACAGCTACGCCGCCCACAAGAGCGCCACCCGCAGTCACCATCACCTCATCAGATCCGCCAAAAGGGCCTCACTCAAAGACCGCCTAGACAACAACGCACACAACAGCAAAGAGCTCTTCAACATCGTGAAGGAACTCTCCAACCCCAGCTCCAACACCAACGACATCCAGCCGTCGCGAGACCTGTGCGACTCACTGGCCACCTTCTTCCACCGCAAAATCGCCGACATCCACGACAGCTTCAACACCACGACCGCCCCGGCAACCACCGAGACCACTGCCCCCACAACCACCAACCGCCTGCTCTCCTGGACCAACATCAACGACGAGGACACCAGCGAGATCATGAACACCATCCACTCCGGTTCACCGCTAGACCCGTGCCCTCACCACATCTTCAACAAAGCCAGTACAGCCATCGCGCCCCATCTCCGGAAAATAATCAACATCTCCTTCGAGACAGCAACCTTCCCGGAAAGCTGGAAGCACGCCGAGATCACCGCCTTACTCAAGAAACCCAAGGCAGACCCCAAGGACCTCAAGAACTTCCGACCCATCTCTCTGCTCCCGTTCCCCGCGAAGGTCACCGAGAAAATCGTCAACAAACAACTGACCCGCTACCTCGAGGAGAACAACATCCTGGACCCTTCCCAGTCCGGCTTCCGCAGCAACCACAGCACCGAAACCGCCCTCATCGCCGCCACCGATGACATCAGGACCCTGCTAGACAACGGAGAAACAGCAGCCCTCATCCTCCTGGACCTATCAGCCGCCTTCGACACGGTCTGCCACCACACACTACGAACACGCCTTCACAACGCCGGGATCCAAGAGAAGGCCCTGGACTGGACCACATCCTTCCTTTCCGGCAGAACACAAAGCGTCCGCCTCGCCCCCTTCCGATCCAAGGCCACCAAGATCATCTGCGGCGTACCCCAAGGCTCCTCCCTCAGCCCAACGCTGTTTAACATCTACATGGCACCCCTCGCCCACGTCGCCCGACAGCACAACCTCAACATCATCTCCTACGCCGACGACACCCAGCTGATCCTCTCCCTCACCAAAGACCCTCACACCGCCAAAGCCCACCTCCACGAAGGAATGAAGGCCGTCGCCGAATGGATGAGGACCAGCCGCCTGAAGCTGAACTCGGACAAGACGGAGGTCCTCATCCTTGGTTCCAACCCTTCAGCCTGGGACGACTCCTGGTGGCCAACATCACTGGGAACAGCCCCGCCACCCACCGACCACGTACGCAACCTAGGGGTCATCCTCGACCCCACCCTCTCCATGTCTAAGCAGGTCAACGCCGTTTCCTCATCCTGCTTCAACATCCTCCGAATGCTCCACAGGATCTTCAAGTGGATCCCCACCGAAACAAGAAAAACAGTCACCCAGGCCCTCGTCACCAGCAGGCTGGACTACGGAAACGCCCTCTACGCAGGAACGACGGCTAAGCTCCTGAGACGGCTGCAACGCATCCAGAACGCCTCTGCACGTCTTATCCTCGACATCCCCCGACGCAGCCACATCACACCCCACCTGAGAGACCTGCACTGGCTCCCTGTCAACAAGAGGATAACCTTCAAGCTCCTCACCCACGCACACAAAGCACTCCACAACTCCGGACCAGCCTACCTCAACAGACGACTCAGCTTCTACACCCCCACCCTCCAGCTCCGCTCGACCAGCCTCGCCCTCGCCACAGTCCCCCGCATCCGGAAAACGACCGCCGGCGGCAGATCCTTCTCCCACCTCGCCGCCAAGACCTGGAACACCCTCCCCACCAACCTCCGACAGACCCAAGACCTACTGGCCTTCAGAAGACTCCTCAAGACCTGGCTCTTCGATCAGTAGCAGCACCACCCCCTCTTCCCCCAGCGCCTTGAGACCCTCGCGGGTATGTAGTGCGCTTTATAAGTGACATGATTGATTGATTGATTGATTGCACACCCATACAGGCCAAATGCAGTGAACTACCCTAAAAAAAACGCCAGCGTCATCATGACCGGTTGATGCGATAAAAATTTTAATTCCCTTCCCACAGAGAAAGAAAGTGCTGCCTTGGACGAACATAACTGTCTCTTCGACCGGACCAAACCTGCCACTGTCTCTTTGGGGCAGGGGGCACCCAACATCTCCAATTACAGATCGTCTAAAGAGTATGCAACAAGCCTTGGCAGAGAATATGCAGCTCGGGTTGCTTCAGACTGAGAAAAACAGAAAAATTAGAGCCAGTGATTGAACCTCTTCCTGGCTGAAATAAAATAATGTTCACAAGAATAGGAGGACAGGGACAAACAGAGAGCTCACTCAGTGGTCCTTCCAACAGTAAAATTAACTTCCAACTCTTCTTATTCTCTTCCCCTATGTCTCACTCAACTGATAACTGACAAGTACCTCTAGATTCACCCAGGACATAAATAAAACAGGTTTGCAAACCGTCTAGTAAACAGTCAGTCATACTCACTAATAGGCAGCCGTATAAAAATAAATAAAGCAACAATTTGTTCTCAACACCACTCTTATGAGCACAACAGTCCTATCCTACTTTTAATCCCACATTAACCACATCCTTTTTTCTTAACTTAACGATCACTCACATTTTGTTTCTGTTTCTGTTTTCAGAGTTCCTATCTCTACTGATTTCCTGATGCTCTAGTCACTCTTTCATGAACATCTTTGTTCCTCTCTTTAGTGTATTTCTGAATGCAGTCTAGTCAGAAGATGGTGTTATGGCAGAAAATCGCTTTTCACTACCAGCAGTTGTGCAAAATATGTGGGGGCATATTACCAACAGTCGCTGCTCCTGGAGGGAGTGTTGCGGGGCGGTGGGGCGGGGCAGGGGAGGGGCGGGGCAGGGGAGGGGCAGGGTGGGGGGTAGTAAACTCCGGCATACGGCCGACTTGAGTGAAGTACATAAATAAATAAATAAAACGAATTACATTACGCACGCTGCAACGCGTTACGCGATGCGGCACGCGCAATGTAATTCGTTTTATTTATTTATTTATGTACTTCACTCAAGTCGGCCGTATGCCGGAGTTTACTACCCCCCACCCTGTCCCTCCCCCACCCCACCGTCCCGCAGCACTCCCTCTAGGAGCCGCGACTGATTGCCAAGCCCCTATCGCCACCACAACGTCACTTTTTGTGACGTTGTGGTGGCGATAGGGTCAGCACCCTATTACCAAGGCAGCGTTAAACCACATAACGTGGCTAAAAGCCACGTTAAGTGGCTTAACGCTGCCTTGGTAATAGTGCCCCTTTCACGCTAAACTTAGCGTGAAAGGGGCGTGCAGTGGGTGTTGCAGTGGGCGTTCCACCGTAACACCCATTCACTTTGACGCTGCCACCTATTATCAAGAGAGGCGATAATAGGTGGCAGCGCCGAACTTAAGACCAGGAAAATCCTGGTCTTAAGGTGGTGAAACGAGGAGAAATGCTTCATATCTCCTCGTTTTTGCTTTTTCTATGTGTGCTGCCTTGTCCAGCACACATGGAAAAAGCAAAATGCCAAGGTATGTTGATGTACAGGAAGGTGTCCCTTCCTGTACATAAACAAACCTTTTTTTAAAATGCCATTTTGTAACTTACATGTGTGCTGCATGAAGCAGCACACATGTAAGTTACAAAATGGCATTTTAGGTTTGTTTATGTACAGGAAGGGACACCTACCTGTACATAAACAAACCTCCCTGCTCACAGACACCCTTGCACTCTGGTGCAAGGGTGCCTGCGTTGACGTTAAGTCGTGAGACTTAGCACCATCGCAGGGGGAAACGCCAGGCTGCACCATATCCTTGGTAATATGGTGCAGCCTTGCGTTTCCGAAGTGGCGATGAGAGGCGTGAAGCCAAGGAGGCTAACGCCTCTCACCGCCACTTCCTAGATAATATGCCCCGTGGTGTCTTTACAAATAGATTTTGTGGTAAACATTTATTCTGTGTTCTATATTACCACTTACCAATACCTTTTAGTTCACTCTCAGAACTTGTGGGACCTGACACTGGCATCTCTATACTCATCTACAAGGCAGTTGATCTCTAGAATAGTGATGGAGAACTTAACCTTGTGTTAGAAGGAGACCAAACCTTTGCCACTGGCCTCTTTATCCCCTTTGCTTTTTAATTTGTATGCCTGCCCACTAAGTAATCTCACCCAATCTTTTGGATGCGGTGAGTTTTCATATGCACATGATATTCAAGTGATTATTTATCTTGACCGACAGGCGCAAACATTGCTACCCCATCTGCCGTAGGACTGCTTACTGGAGATGTAACAATGGATGGCATTTAATTTATTTAAGTTACATTAACCCGTTGCGTGCGCCCGTCGGCCAACAGCCGTCGCGAGCACTACCTCTGTAGTGCTGCGAACGTCCGTTGGCCGATGCGGCCCCGCCCACTCCCACTCCGCTAAACCGTTGCATCGCGGCGTAATTGCCGCCGCGGTTAAGCGGTTAAAATAAGAGTTGCTTATTTTGCTTATTTTGGGTAAACATAAAAAGCACTGGGATAAATTACTTTAGCAAAAAGCATAGGTGTGTCCCCCTTGTAAGAATCATCTTAGATATCAAACTATTGATGAGCCTGCAAAGTAATGTAGTAGGCAGCTCCATCTTTTATGCACTGCTTCTGCTATGATGTGTGCTGCCTGGTTTCCTGGTGGAAATACATATATCATACATATATCATTTCTTTCTGCCCGTGTGAACTCTAGATTGGGGTGTTTCATTCCGCCCATGGAATTGGCAGGATTCAGCGACTCCGCATTACTCTTGTAACGCGGAATTCTGGCCGAATTCCACCAATCGCCGTGTGGTGGAATGCATTTCCACAAGACACCAGATATGCAAGCGTGAGCGAGATTTGTTGTCTTCTAGTGCAATTTTCTAATGCAGGCAGTCGTGTGCAATTGCGATCAAATGCAGGCAGAGGACTGCCTCTCGAGTAGATTTGCTGCAGCTCTAGTACATTTTCTACTTGAACAGCATCAAAAGAAACTGGAATGACTGTGCGCTTTTGCGTACAGCATGGTGCCATTCATGCTGAGTTTTCAGCGCTGCTCACCCCACTGGCACTAAATTGAAGTGCAAGAAGTGTGACAGGCATATTTTTTGCACATTGGCAGAACTTCTTGGAATCTTGGGTGGTTTTCATGTAACTCCACAGAATCCCACTGAGTGAAACTCTGCGAGTTCCTCCCACCCCTACTCTAGATTAGATTATTATAACATCCTCTACTTGGGATTATCAGCAGTGCCCCTCTGAAAGGAAACTCTGAAAGGTGCACAATGCTGCATCCTGTCTTTTCTTCCAGCTCAGGAGGTTTGATCACATATCAGAGGCTCCTAGCCATGTCCTAGTAAAGCCCAGAAACAAAGTGTATAGTTCAATTGTTTCTGCCTGATGCTTAAGACGTACTACAACCCTTATCAATCATGCTTGTCAGACTACCTCAGTCACTACAAACCAGCTCTTACCCTCAGATCCGAAGTCCACTTTATGTTAAAAATTTCTCCAATAAAGAAGGATATTGGTGGTCAGTCAGATTGCTTGGAGCTAAACTTTGGAATCACTTACTACTGCATTGGTGGTAGATAAAACATTTTCTTACATTTTATAATGACAATCAAGGACACATCTCTTCCCCCAACCATCTCTCCTTTTGTTTGGTTCACGGCGAGTTGGTTCTTTAGTGCCAGAAACCATTTGCTAATAGTTGTGCTTTACAAGAATGAAATCAGAGTAAAGAAGTCAAAAAGAAGAAGGAACAATAGGATATTTAGGTACGTTTAATCTTTGAAAACCTCTCACCCATATGGAGCAACGTCCCCC
The DNA here is from genome assembly GCA_963921515.1 of Calotriton arnoldi. Taxonomy (NCBI): domain Eukaryota; kingdom Metazoa; phylum Chordata; class Amphibia; order Caudata; family Salamandridae; genus Calotriton; species Calotriton arnoldi. The sequence continues at coordinate 344,021 of CAWUFW010009431.1, read as the reverse complement.
ATATGGAACCATTTGAGCCATTCAATTTCCAACAACCCGTAGGTCCCTCTGACTCTCATCATTCTATTATGTACAAGAAAGATTATATGGAATAAGTACAATAAATAAGAATCTCAAATGAGAAAGGTCTATGTAAAAAGGTGATAACATGAAACGATATTTGAAAAAATACAAATGTAGTTACGGTGCCACGTGTTTAATATCCAGGAAATCTGTCAAAAGTTATGGACCTTGTTTAGTGTTTGGGGGATGGGTTGCTCTGTATTACAAGTGCCCTAAGGTATAATGGACTTGTAATACGGTGGACAGGATATCCTTCACATTTGTGATGGAGTAACCCATCCGCCAAATTCTAAATCAGGCCCTCTGTCATGACATAATCCCTTCGATATCTGAGACTAATGATGTTTCTTAATGGCTACAGATGAACCGCAGCATCTTTAATGGTTCAAAAGATGGCTTCTTTCTTTTCCTCTTATATTGTCTTTATCATTAAATGATCCAATCTGATGTGTGGTGACACTCTACTTAAACTGCAAATTAATTTGCCTTCAGCTTTAAAAGCATTTCTGACAGTTTTTGACTTTCAAAAGGAAAGAACATTTTCAATCTTATATATATGCCCAATTGGCGGTTTGACTCCCACATCTTGGTCAATGCAACTCCTTTTCAACATTACATCTCAGTTTTCTTTTTGAATGCTTCTTTATCTCTCTCTCCTCTTGCCTCCTTCATCATCCATTGCACATTTTTCTTTCTCATTCCCCCAAAAAAGACAGGGAGAAGAATTAGCCCTCTTTCTCTGAACATGTCAAATGGGCTCTCCTTGTGGTGGAATGAGGTCTCAATCAACACGCTTCAATTGTTTCTTTCACCGTATCGCTCCAATTCTTTCCCACATTTTTGCAAATTGTAGGCATTTATCCAGAATGCTAACAAATCTTTTCATCATCCCATTCATTTCAGGGTGATACAAAATATTATTTTTAGGCGTTATGCCTCTGTTCGCTAGAAAGCTCTCAATCTCTTTTGAAACTAGCTGGACACCATTGTCTGTCAGCAATGTAGATAATGTGCCTTCTCTCGGAAATGTCTGCTATAAAAATATGACAACTTTCTTAGAATTAGTCTCACCTTCTACCGATGGCTATGGCCACCTAGAAAATATATCAGCAAGAATCAACACATATTGTGGTATGTTTTCATCACATGTGGGAAACTTAACTTGCTTCCCTAGACAACAATCCAGCTTGCTCACACAATTTATTTCTCAATCAAAAGAAATATCTGCAATGTACAGCACCTTTCCCTGTCATCCATCTCTCCTTTGTGCAACTACACACCTTTTGTCACTCCACATCCTTTTCTGTCTCTTCTTCCCATTCTGCCTTAGATCTAACTTATTTTGTTTTTAAATAAACCATTACATTTACATCTAACATAGCTGGTATCCAGTCACTTCCAGTCTCTTTTCCAATCAATCTGGACAATCTGATGTCTTATTATTAATACCAGAAATGTAAGTCTGAAGTCATATTCCTGCAATCCCATTTCTCACTTACAAATCTTGGAAGAGACTACGGGGCATATTTATGAGAATGGTGGCGCAGTGCAGCACATCAAGTTACTTTGCTGCCCTGCATCACAGGGAGAGGCAGGAATGAACTGTATTTTTCCAACACGGTGCATTCCTGTCCTTTCCACCGGTGCTGGCATCGTTTCGGCAGCCTAGTACCAATGCAGGATCCCTTGTATCATGGTGCAAGGGTGCCTTTGTTATAACCAGGATTGTTTTTGTGCAGGAAGGGGCACATTCCTGCACAAAAACAATCCATATAGGTCATTTTCTTCTTTCTATGTGCACTGCAAAATGCAGCACACATAGAAATAGGAACGCTTGTCTTGCGCAGACTAAGAAGACGAGGGCAACACAGCGATTTGCACTGGGTTGCCTTACTCCACATTTATGAAGCCATTCCAAGCCAAGCAATGTGGCTTTGTCATGCATGTACCACTTTGCGAGGTTCAAATGTGACGTAAACCTCTCATAAAAATGCCCCATAATTTATACCATTCTTATACAGACCTCCCTCAAAGGCTTATAGTCAGTGTCTATATCGCATTATGGCCACACACAAAGTTTTCAAAATATTGTATTGTCCATGACACCGCCAAACCGTCTCTCTGAATAGGTGAGTGATTTCTCTCTTCTTCCTTTAAGGCATGTGAAACAGAAGATATAGTGTTTTCTAGGCCATCAACATTCCGGGTGAGCACTGCCCCACAACTTTCATACTTGCATCAGTGGTTATGCAACACTTAAGTCCGGAATATAAGTTTGTACGTCTGGTCCTTTCTCTAGTTCACGTTTCAAGTTGTTGAATTCCTATTTACATTTATCTGACCAAATAAATTCTGTACTCTTTTAACCATCCTCATCATGGCTACCGTTCCACTAGCATAATTATTTACAAAACTCATGTAACATTATGCCATTCCAATAAATGGCACACTATCTCCTTTCTTCTCAGGACTAGGCAATTTCCTGGCAATGCCAACCATATTTTCCTGTAGGATTCAATCCATCCTTTGTTATGGTCTGGCATAAATGATTTTATGAAATCCAAACTTCTTCTTTAAAGTAAGCCTTTCGCTCTCAAGATAGTAATGGTCTTTCTCATCCTCTCATCATGTACTGCTGCACTGGTCTATAAGAATTGTACTTCTTTGAATTAATCCAATAAATCATTCATAATCATTTGAAACACTGAAGCATTCAAAATCAGCCCAAAAGGCATTGTTACTCATCTATAAGCATCAAAAGGAACAGCTGTCAAATTTTGCGATTCTTCATAATGGTTAATTTGATGGTATAACGATCTTAAATTCAATGAAAAGAACACCCAAGCCCTGCCAACGTAGTTTCTGTTGCTAAGGCATTACACGATGTGGCACCACTGGGAACCTTGGTCTTTGATGGTGCACCTTTTGCAATCTCTAACAGCACCACTCTTTGGGTCTCGCTCAACAGATCATAACTGACATTGCTGCAGGGCATCCAGATTTAATCCTTCAAAGCATCCCATCCACAGACAGCTCTCAGGCAACTCCCCCAGACATAGTCCTTTCAGTCATTCAATTCCCAGTAATCCCTAGCTTTCTCTGGCACTTATCATTTTATAACTTCTTGGAGGCCCTACAACTTCCACTGAAGAACTGACAACAAAAGCGCCTTGTATTGAGCATCTGAAGTCTAAAGGCAACATCCAGTGTCTGCAGCTATATGTTCTTCTTTATGCCTCCTCTTTGTGATGGCAAAGCGAGCTTATTCGACTTTGTCAAGCCTCATTGAATATAATCTTGCCACCCATCCACTTGGAGCACTAATATTAGTCCCAGATGCATAATCTAAAGTTAGGTGGTGAGGTAACATGGGTGACAGAAAATCATTAGCTTTTTGGAAGGAGTACTAAATCCAGAGGAGACTCCACTGATGGAATTTCTTCCCTCATGCATTGTATATGGTGGAAGAAATCCCAGTGGGGTGTTGGGGTCTACCCTGAAAATGGTTTTGTAAACAGATGGTCACGTTTAACATACTACTGTGGACTGCACAGGATACAATGAAATATTCTCAGTGTAATGAGAAGAGAGCTTGATATGATGTTATCAATGCAAAAGCCTTCTGAAAAATAATACCAAACCATTGCTTTTTCAATAAGTGATCTACAGAATGATCTCCCTGCTGCTGCGATTAGGGTGGAGAAAACAAAGTTGTACCATTCAGCATGGTCAGTGTAACAACGCAGTATAACAAAATACTTGTAATACAGTAATCAGTTTAACTTGAACAGAGGGGAAGGGGTGAAGGGAAAGAAGGATGGTAAGACACTTAGAGTCTCATTTACAAGGCCCCTGCGCTGCCAGAATGTTACTTTTAGTGATGGTCCGGTGGCGCACACTGCAGGACCATTTCAACAAGGCCATGTAAAGCCACATTGTGTGGCTTTTCATGGCCTTGCAGATATGGACTTAGGGAACGCAGCGCAAGTCGCTGCGTTGCCTCACCCTGTGAAAGGGAGGTGTGCCAATGGGCGTTGCATTCGGTGTTCCCTCGTAACACCCATGCCGTTTGACACATTCCCGGATTTACAAGATTTCATAAATCTGGGAATGTGTCAAAAACCTACTCCTCCCCAGGGGTGGCATTGGGGAGGTGCAACGATGTGAAATAACATTATTTCTCCTTGTTTTTTCCTCTTTCTAAGTGTGCTGCATTTTGCAGCACACATAGAAAGAGGAAATCGCCTCTATTGATCATTTTTGTGCAGGAAGGTGTCCCGTTCTGCACAAAACAATCACCTCTAAAATGCAGACTCACTTGCACCATGGTGCAAGGGTGCCTGTGTTGATGCATGGCAGCCATTTGTGGTGCACCAAAGCAGGGGGAAAGGACAGGAATGCGCTATATCTGATAGATACGGCTCATTCCTGCCCTTTTCTTTTTATGTAGGTCAGCGCAGCAGGAAGGCTTGCACACTGCCCTACATCAAAAGATTGTAAATGAGGCCCTCAGGGTATATATTATCATGGAATCAGGTGTGACACCAACATAAGAGGTAATATTTGCTGTTTATTAGTGGCTTATCAGGATATACAGATGAGATCATGAAGAACACAGTACAGTTCAATCACAAATATGTTGAATTTGTATTGAACCTCAACATGCAAGGTAGGAGAACCTTACATCTTTGTGCAAGTGAAATTCTGGTTCCTGTGGGGAGTCTCAAATCAGATAGCTTTCAAAATCCATTTAGCACCCCCCAGTCCCACCAATGGGCACCTCATCAGTTCATTCGGATCCTCAGCATATTCTGCTTTAGTCTACTGGATTTAGTGCTTGCTTTAAAATTGAAGGACTATCCAAAATCACTCGACATTAATTGTGCTGGTAACTATTAGGGGTGTGCCCAATTTCTAAGGTTGTCTGTTGCCAACTTCACAAAGTTGTTTTAAAACTTTGCCACCTCATCTGGATTTACAAAACTGGTGAACATTTGTAAAAAAAAATAAAGAGTGGAAGAAATATCCCACAATAAGTAGGTCTGGTGGAAGAAAACCCTTCAGCACTTACTTTGTTGATGGAAATTTTGCTTGCAGATGAATTTTTGCAAAGTTAACAAAATTTACAACTTTGGGAGCATTGTAGGAGAAATGATAATTTCACGCCCTTCTTGTATTTATTTCCCCAAGCCAAACACTATCTGCCCAAGTGTTTTACTTTGTTGGCCTGTTTTGTGGTCAGGTCTTGCTAAAATATCACATGAACACTATAAAACCTATTTTCTGAAATTGTACTTTTTTTATTGACCAGGACTGAATTTCATAGTAGCTAATGTAAGTGTATGTACTCCTACTGAGCAGTTAAACAATTTTCTTCACATTCCTTAATCACTTTCTTCAGCTTTGTCTGCTCGTTTTATGCACTTGTTTAGCATTCTTCCATTGTTTATTATTTTATCTGCCTTCCCTAAGTGAGCTTTTGATCTTGGTACCTCCACAGCATATACTGCAGAGTAAACCATGAGCTTGACTTCTGTATTAGGAAGTTTTGGGTCTGTCAAGTCCTGCTGGTAAGGTCATTCTGCCAGTTTAGCAATTGCATTTATGAATGTCTTTGGCCAACACCACCAAGATTAATAGGGACTTGGAAATATACAAACTAATAATCTTCTATTGATATACGCCATTCACAATTGCACATGAGAGAATGATCCTTGAGAATACACACACTTTCCAACCTTGAAAATGTTCCTTGCGTGAAAGGTAGTAGGGTCTTGGTGATTTGAGGCCAGGAGATAGGGAAGGCTATGAGCCTGTTACTACCTGATTTTTTGGAGAGACATTGCAGGGGTGGCGGCTAATGAGACTGAGTGGGGCTAAGCAATCACTCCTACACTCCCCAAAAATGGGACTTCCCAGGACTTAGGAAAGTTGTAAGATTTGTAATGGATCTCATCTGTGTGGAGCCTCCACACACAAGCTAGGAATCTACTCTGTGCAGGGGTTTCCAGCTCACTTTACATTCAAAGTGTGATATTAGCTCTTCAGTGGATGACTTTGTCAAGAGTGTCAAAACTATGTGATACATTTTGGCAAAGTGTGGACCCTGCAATCTGAGTATAATTTTTAATTGGTATAAAGATTGTGACAACAATTATGTTCTTACATCTTTAGATGGTGCATTATGTTGGCTAGAAAATGAGTGCAAAGGATGTAAGTGAATGCTATGTGTTTACAATACTGTGTGTGTATCTTTGGTTTGTCTGGATGCTTCATCCACCTCATCATCATTTTATTCATGTTAAAAGACTCCATCAGAGACTAAAAGGGAAACGCAAACAACACTCCCTCACATCTGAGGAAGTTGAAATCTTTTACGAAGAATTTACCACCTATTAATATAGAAATGTGCCTTAGCGTTAGCATAAAAATGCGTAATAAAATAGACGTTAGGAAAATGTGCCTTTATGAAATGTGAAAAAGTGAAAAATGCTGCTTATTTCTGCAGAAAGCTCTCATTTATATCATTCTCACACTGCTAGGCCTCTCTATTCTTTTATTTGTTTCTATCCCTTTAAGAATATAAATGCTTTTGCAAAAGATTTAACGTTATAACTGAACTGTACAACCTGACCTCTTTGTGAAATGTGCTGTTTCCTGTATTTCTCTTTTCCTCATACCATATGATTTCACTGTATTTAGTTTTCTCTGCCACACATTCATAATGAACACGTGTATTAATGAAAGAAAATGCTTACTGCAGCCTAAATTTCATGATCTAACCAGAACATACCAGATTTAAATGTTTCATTTCATTGAACAGCTCATTGTTACAGAATGGGACACTAAGCAGCTAAGAGTAGGATTGCAAAAAGGTTCACATGAGAACCTTCGTAAATGTATCTTGTAGTACGTTGTAGCCACATCTGAGTGACTTCATGCCGGCATTGACGTTTACCGTGGAAATCGAGGATGAAGACAACGGACCATCGGAAGATCGTCCTCCATTGGACTTTGATGACATATTCACCTGTTTTTGCAACATGTTTGGTGGCTTTTCTATATAGTACGCGTTCCTACCTATAGAGTCAAGGCATTCTATGCACTTTTACCCTGCCATGCCCCCTAGCACTTTATGGTGCTAGCTCGAATTACCATAAGCTATTGCTAAGGATGATTTTCTTCGATTTTCCTTGCTCTAAGTGAGCACACTTTCTATCTCTATGTCAATCATAGCTACTGCTGTGGTTCTTTCCTTCTACTTGTCTTAACGGTTGAACTGGAGCTGTTTGGAGAACTCAGCTCGGTCTCAGGAACTACCCTTTATGGGGAGTTCTACCTGTTCTTAGTTATCTGACTTTGCTCCAGAATTTACTTGCTCTTTTCCAAAACAAACTCTTTATGGGTTCTCGCTAGGATAGGATAGGTCCTTTAAATTAAAATAAGATCTAAATTTTGAATGAAACACCATGTTATTTTGTATGCTTGTTCTAATTAAACTTATTTTTGATAATTTCTGTAATTGGAACAATTTGACTAATCTGAATAAAAAGAACAAAAATACCGACTAATCTCTTAAAGAGAAAATAAACTTTTGAAACTTCACCAAACCTTTTATTTATTGGCTGAACATCCGATGCAAATAATGATGTCTATTTTGTTGTAATGCTCCATTCTAATATGGTGGCAAAGATTCATCGACTCAGGAAGGGAGATAGAGAACTTGTAGGCCATGACAAGGTATGCAGAGCTGTATCATGTTCATAATTTTTCACTTTATGGTTTCTGTTTCCCAGTTTGCATGTAAACTGATGCCATTATTTTGTTAGTATCATTCTGTGCCTCCCTTGCATGTTTGGAAGCCAAACCATTTCTGAGAACTGCTTGTGCTACCTTTCAGCAACAGGTCACCTATAGTGGGACCAAAATACACTGAGACCTGCCTGCCATTTTGTGATGGGATCTATATATTGATTAGTGGCATCACAAAATGCCCAATCGCAGCAAAATAACCAGCCTCATGAACAATAATACTTTTTAAAATCATTCCCCTCGCCCCAGTAAAATAATTTAATCTAGTACCGAATGAAATTTTATTTATATAAAATTTCGATAAAATGGTAAATGCTACAAGCATTCTAATTAATATTAGTGGGTCTTGAAGACTCATCCACTAACAAATACTGATAAAACTGATCTGCAGTGGTGGTTTTCAATGTACAGAATTAATCTATGTAGGCAAGTACATAGAAAGCATGCCACACATTTCAAGTATAATCGTGGGATTGAGGGGCATATTAAAACAATTATCCAAATGCAATGCTCTATCTTAATTTTCATACAATAAATCCCATATGCAAAACTGCAAACAAAAGCTAAGGAAAGGAGTCAAAACGTGTACAGGACTTTACAGGACTTCAAAGACTTTTGTATTCATTCTTGCCTTTTTCCACAATATCAAACCTGACAGGTAACTGATCCCATGTCATGTATGACACCTCAAAGCAGCCCTAGCTATTTAGCCAGGAGCACTTTGCATACCCCACTTTACAACGCAAAATGCAAAACTACAAGTCCTAAAATACAATGCACCATTGGCTACGATGACAAAATATAGAGCCAAATGGAAGCTCTAAGCATATTTAACAATTCAAACAGTTATTCTCAGATAACATGAAAAAGCACAGTCAAAATGATAATTGAGTATCTCCAGATTGATTATTATCAGAAATGAGGAGGTGAAATTTTGAAGGTTAGTTGGAGGCCTTACTTTGACACCTACTCTCTGCCAGAATATTACTGAAAAAAACTATGAATAATGGTCCATTTAGTGAAATCACAGTGCTGGATTTAGCTTGATCTGTGCCTGTGTCCCTCTTGGCCAGAGTCTGACGCCCCCACTCCCACCCTCCTGACATTCATTGACAGTTCCCTCTCTGGGCATCCACCCCACAGTTTAAATACCTCTACAGATCTCCATCCCTTTGGGAGTATTTTTAAAGTAGCCCATGTTCATTAAAGGAACAAGGCTGCTTCAAAAAACGTTTCTTTTTTGGGAAGCCATCCAGGATTGCAGGCAGTGGTCTTCTAGCTTGCTATCTCTTGAGGCCAACCAACATGATTCCTGAAGGGGAAACGTGTTCTATGGGGACCTTTTCCAAGAGAAGTAGTTATAACCCACTTTTAGGTTTTGGTGATTTATCAAAGATTTGCAACCGAAATATAAGCCACAAAACACTGATGCATGTATTTGCAAATTGCAGTTAGTAGGGGGTGGTAAGAATGACTCACAAAACCCCTTTTGTGAGTTGGAAAAGCCTCACTAACTTGCAAAAGGGGCTTAATACATGACCAAGCGTCATGTTGCGGTTACAAACCCTGTAATTTTGCGATCACACAGTTTCCAACTGCAAAATGCCTTTGTTCATCTGACCTTGGTTTTCAAATGCTTTATCCTGTTTGGAAGTATGCTAAACAACTACAATTCTGATTGTATATTTTCTTATTTCTCCATTTTGCTGGCTTTGGTGTTGAACGCATTGATAATGTAAGCAGACACCACAAACTGTAGACAGATGACTTGTTCGCTTTTGTACTTCAGGTTCCCTTTTTCTCATCCACACTTTTCACAAACAGAAACTCTCTCCAATTGTCAAAAACATTCTCACCAGTTCCTGACCCACCCTGTCAACTTGCTACTGTTAGCACGTTTCCTTGTGCAAATTCCAGGGCCCATATAGTGCTCTCTGGTGAATCGAAATTCAAAACTGAGGCTGTTTAACAAATCAATATATTTAAATAACATGAAGCACATTAGGCTTCACAATGAAGGCAGATAATGGTTAAAGTTTCAAACCATAAAGTTTTATGAAAGGTTTACAGAAGGCAAAATCATTACGTTAGTATCATTCAGTATATGAATGCATCCATTAACATGGAGTTGAAATCAAGTAAGTCATATAACTAAGAGGATGAACTACCATAGAGTCACCTCAAAGGGAAGGGTAAAGGAAAGACAGTTCTCCCATAAAGAGAGTATTCAAAATCTCTTACACTGCTCTAAGCTGCATCAAAAAACAGACAAATCATTTCTGAACTTTAATATTCACTACACTGGCTTAAATCACACAATTCTAACATTTGCTACACCTACACACAGTTCTCATAAAACGTTACAATCACGTTAAAGTGAAATGATACAATCTTGTGCTCATTAGCTTCTCAGGACCCTCCACTATACAGATCTTCTCAGCATCCTTCAAACTTACATTATCTGCAACAAAATGAGATGCATGGACCAGAATATATTATGCAGGTCTTCATGACTATGCAACCAATTACAACATTCCATGTATATCACAGTAAACAAAAACATTTCTCCTAGGAAAGAAAGCAAAAGAACATTGCCTTTGTTCATTAGGGCTTCAGCTTGGCTGAAAATCAAAGTTTACTTATCACAAAGCAAGATGGCAGCCAATCCCAGCCATTCTAGATGCAGTCCTACATCAGCTATAGTTAATCTAAACATGAGTAAAATATAAATATTAACACTTGCGTATACATACTTTAATGTTGATTAAAAGCAAAGCATTTATTTGGAAAAAAACCTTCACTACAAAAACGTATTGCAATGCTATACCAATGGCGGATTGTGTGCCACACAAATGCTAATTATTAATAACAATTTTGACACTAGTGAGTGTTTTTGTAGAGAGAACACTACGAAAAAGCCTATAAGTACTTCTGTGGAATTACAATTTAAAGAAATTGTTATTAAAGGCATCATATTGAAACAAACAAAACTTCTATACAGCAGAGGTAGCTTCCACTCACTGCTCGCTAGTGAGAGTCAAATGACTCATAGAAACATTTCAATATTTATGCCTTTTGCCGAGAGGGAGGGAAAGTATATAACGCATACAGACATTGTATGGAAGAAGCAACTTAAAGGAGTCCATTTTTGAATGGGACACAAACACCTATGCGATGGCATGCATGGCAGATAGAGAATCACAGACCCTCTTCTGTTTTGTACTTTCAGGTAGGGGGGACCTTCTATGTGCCCTCATGGGATTGTACAAAAGGCTGGTGGTTGTTTCAGAGAACAAAGGTCGCAACGCCACAGTTATTAAAATGTTGAGCTCTAAAGGGGTGCCGAAGTGTGAGGTCCATAACAGTAGAAGTTAAAACCATTGTTAGGACTAACTCAGAATTCATTCTAGTCTGAATACCCTGTATTCGTTCAATTCTTTCTCTGCTGAGAGTGGCAAAAAGTGACTGGATCATGAGCATTTCTTGTCCTTTGATGTGGACACCTGCTCAAAGGAAACTAAACTAAGACCATAACTCATATGAAACAGCCTACATGTTGTTATCATTGTGCTCATGATTGGAGTGGATATAAGTTTGAGTCTTTTCAATTGCAGGACAGACGTTGAAGTACATTTCTAAAGAACACTCTACTAAGATTGACCATGGACAAGCACTAATAAGCAGTAACATATGTATATATACATAGTTATCAGTAACAAGCAGTCTAGTATGTATTTAGACATGGTTGGCCCTGATCCACTAAACTGCATTTCCTTTAGACCGTGAGCAAACATGTAGATTCCGTAAATACTTAAATGATATAAAGGGGCCCAAATTTGCCAAATGTCTGCACAGGAGCCAACACAGCAATTGGCAGAGCGTTACAACACAAAGAGCAGTGGTGATCAATTTCTGCGCACAAAACCTATTTTGCTTTTAAATTTGGTGCAAGCACTTTGCCAATATCACTGTGTACTGCAAAATGCCACCACATAAGTAATGGAAAAGGAGTTTAACAGGTTTGGAACAGGGCAAACACCAATAGGTTTTCATGTAAAGCCAGATCAACTATAAGGGCATGACGGGGATTTGTGAGAAATCCTAATGCCATGGGAAACCAAACACAAATAGGGAGCATGTGGAATGTCGCACGATGTTCTTATATGTAAGAGGTATAATTACCAATTTTTGCACATTTACCCAATTTACTCTTGTGTGGTTGTCCTTGTGTTGAAATTTGTATCGGTGAGTGAATCTTGAATACATACCTCATGCAAGGCACCTTTGTCTCACCTTTGCATGCAGCTCCTTTCTGTTTTGTCGCACTGATAGTGAGATCACCAGAATGAGGTTGGTTGTTTAGAAACAACATCATGTGCACATTGCTCTAGAATGTGAGTGTCAATCAAGACGGTGAATGCATCTCCGCAATCACACAGCATGAGCCAGTGTCCTTGCTGTTTATAGTTGTTTACCGGAGGCATTTGCATAGAGGAGAGGTGAATTTTAGGAAGCGACAACATTTCTTGGCTGTCTAGTTCTAATATCACAGAATAGTCAGGGGCATTACTACCACTGGTGCAGCAGATGCAGGGACACCGGGGGCCCAGTGGCCTGAGGAGCCTTTAAACCCTACACAAAGCTGGATTTTACTACCCCAACAGCAGTCAAAGGGGACCTTTTTCTTGCCTGCCCCAGTGTTTACGGCATTCTGGCTACCCTACTGAGAATGGTTGGCTGTAAATGCTTTGCTCTTCATTATAGGAAAGTATCAGGATATTGTACTCCAGTTCGGAGTTTGAAAAGCATGTAAAGGCCCTTGCCCTGCTGCCTCATGGAGAAATATCCTCACAAAATGCTTTGGTGGCGTTCAATATTCTTATTACATACAGTTAGGGATGCTTTATCGCATACATGATGATAAGAGCAGGTTCAAACTAAAGGGAGTTATATTTTGAAGTGCAGAGTAAAAGAAGGTTGGAAGGTCTTTGCAGACAAGCTTAACACAAGTGTACTGTCTCATGTTGATTCTTGCAAATAAAAGGCTAATGGCTCCAAATAAATGTAACCGGAAGTCAGCACCAGGGAAGACATGTAACCTTGTTACCGTGTTCTAGTCAGGCCACAACTAGAACAAGCATTGGCAAAGCAAATAAGTCTGATGTTGGCTGCCAGCTTTTTGACTTTGTCAATGCTTGTTTTGTATTGTGATAGTTTTGTGAGGGAGGTGCCAGACCCTTACTGATACAAAAAAAAAAGAAAAAACATAAATATATTTTTATTCTTAAAAAGCACACATTGCTATAGGAGCCGTTAATAATTAAGAGAACTACTTTTTGTGCGGATGAGCTCCTTGTGAAAGTGAAAAATGCTGTCACCCACAGTGAAGTTGGCCGAAGGCTGAAGTGGTCTGCCCTCCAACTCTATTCTGCATGCAGTAGTTGGTAGAAGAAAAATGTGAGTGGCACAACTACAGATCAATGGATGAAGAGGGCTGACTGAAATAACCTGTAAGCAAGAATATTATACGTATAATTCCAGAAAAATATAAAGGTTTTGCTAATGACAGACCTAAATACGAAAAGGACCGACCTTTCACGCGCGCCAGTCGGATTTTTGGTATTGTGAACCCAATCTGTGAAGCAGATCTCAGGACTCGGGAAGGATTGTAGAGATGGACTAAGTCCCGGAGGTATTTAGGAGCAGATCCAGTTTTAATTCTGAACATATAGCAGAGGGCTTTGAACTTAATACGATTAGAAACCGTCAGCCAGTGTAGGTCACGGAAAATGCTGGAAACTGAAGTATACTTTGAAAGGCGATAGAGGAGTCTGGCGACAGCCTTTTGCACGAGTTACATTCTTTGGATAGTGGCTTTATCGCTTCCCAGGTATAAAACATTGCCATAGTCTAGGCGAGATATGACAAGAGCTTGTATCACCGACCTCTGAGCTGAAAAAGGGATCAGCCATAAGATATTTTTTAGCAATTTAAACACAGCAAAGCAGGTGGATGACACCTTGGCCACTTGTTGTTTCATGGATAAAGCCTCATCCAGGATGAAACCCAGGTTTTAAACACTGTTAGAAAGAGTGGGGGCGCCCAGTTCAGCGGGCCAGTGCTGCGGCCCCCAGAGATCAGGTTTTTTACCTAAAATCATGATTTCGGTTTTGGCCCCATTCAGCTTAAGCAAATTGTGCTGCATCCAGTAACAGATCTTGCTCAAACCTGCGCTCAGGTCAGATGGCCCGTGACCCTTCACCGGCAAAAAGGAGAACAGGATCTGGGTGTCATCTGCATAGGAAAAAAGAGACAACCCAGCATCTTCAACCACCTCCGCTAGAGGACGAAAGTAAATGTTGAACAATAGAGGGCTCAATACTGAGCCCTGTGGAACTCCACAGCGGGAAACGTGAGAATTAGACCTGGCTGAGGAGGAGGAGACCTGGAAGGTTCGGTCCTTGAGAAAGGAGGGGAACCAGTTCAGGGCCACTCCCTCAAGACCCACTGTCTGCAATTCCCCCAAGAGAATCTGGTGGGACACCGTGTCAAATGCAGTGCTGAGATCTAAGAGGATGAGAGCCACAGTGTCACCCTTGTCCAAGCGGTGCCTTAGTGTCTCTGTCACCCCCAGAAGGGTGGGTTCAGTGGAGAAACCCGCCCTGAACCCAGACTGAAAAGGATGAAGAAAATTCTGGGTCTCCACGAAGGACAGTTGGGCATTAACATGCTTCTCCAGAACTTTAGAAAAGATGGGAAGCAGAGAAATAGGACGGAAATTCGCAAAGTTGGAAGAATCCATATTTGCTTTCTTTAGAAGGGGAAGGACTATAGCATATTTCCATCTTTGAGGGACTATCCCTTCCTTCAAAGAGCTGTTAAGGAGATCCACTAACACGGATAGTAAGGAGGGGTCCAGCTGACGCAGCAAATGGCGAGGGAGGGGGTCAAGACGAGAGCCTGATTTGATGGTCTGAAGGAAGCAGTTGAAAGATACGGTAACCAGAGGGGCCCAAGTGTCCAGATGTGGTGAAGGGGCGACTGCAGAGATAGAACCAGGGTTCTGCCTGGTATTGGAGGGGTTCAATCATGTACAGTTTAGCTCCTTGTGAGCCATTATTCACCAATTGGGAGTGTATATTAGCAACTTTGTTGATAAAAAAGAGAGCAAGTTCCACACATTGATTATAGGAGAGAACTGGGGAGGGCGTCAACTGTCCAGGGTCAGAGAGTTGCTTTGCCACCTTAAAAAGAGTTTTGCCACATTGCACAGAGACACAGAGAAAACTTCTGTACCTGTCACTGTGAAGTCAGGCTGGCTACAGTGTTTGTGCACTAACAGAATAATACCAGGCTTATCTGCAGGAACTCTGGACAGCACAGCTCAGAAACACAGAGCAGTAAGCACTGCACTGAGTTTGAAAGCTGTGCTGTCTGCAGTGCATGCACTAAATCATGAGTCATAGTGTTACAAAGTTAGAGAATGCACTTACAACATGTGCATAACTTTGGTCTGCACCTGTCCGCGGGTTCCATGGTACGGCCCAAGGAGCTTAGTCATTGTCTACCGTAATTGCAAAAACAACAGAAAACAAACTAATGGATTGAGGTTACAATTAGGAGGTGAGACTCCAGCTTTGACTGCTGTCCTCCTTAGAAATAAAAGGACACAAGTAAAATTATCTGGAGTAATTGAACAAACAGGTGATATCAGTAATGTTCATAGGGCGTGTTTAGTCACTTAATAGAGTGAACATTACTGCTGGTGTGATAACTGTTTGGTCACTTTACCAAAAGCCTCTGGCAGCCCAAACAATTTTTGGGGAAAATCAGTTTTGAAAAGTGTTTTAGTAACAACGAAACTAAAGCAGCTGTATGTTTTTGCTAGAAATATGATTTAACACTGTGAGGTCATTGGCATTATGTTCTTCCGAAGAGTGGTTAAGGTTCCTCAAAGATTGTTTCACTTCCTCTTGATGTATAGCAGGGAATCGCTTACATTGTGTCAATGAAGCATTAGATTCAATGTGCCCTTACCTTGAGCCATAGATCATATACTATGAAAACTGAGATAGGGAACACCATGAGCAGAATTAGCATTAACCTTTCCATCCAGTGCCCCTATACACTGTAATGATGTAGTAATGTTAATGTTCTAATTGGAACATAGGAATTGGAAGGTTGGGAAGTGTAGAATCTAAGAGGGGCAGTTAAGAAAAGTTAGTTTTAGTGAACCAACAACAAATTAAAAAGTCACAAAGTAAATTTCATCCATCTCCTTTGGAAGTAACACAAATTCATGGAACGGCCATTACAGCTAAAAATGACAATAGAGTGATAACAAGAAATAAAACATTTTTCAAGAAATTTAACTCAAGCACTGAGAAGCAACAAAATGCACAAGCAAATGATCAACACTTGGAGCAATTCAACAGAAAATCTGAAAGGGTTTCTCGAAAACCAAATCGACTAATAGAACATTGCTAAATCTTGGGGTACTTGTTCCTCTTGTTATAATATTTTTCTTCTTGTTTTTCTTCTTTCTTTTCTTCTTCTTTCTTTTTTTTCTCTTTTAAAAGGGGGGAGGGGAGAATGTAATGATGTAGTAATGTTAATGTTCTAATTGGAACATAGGAATTGGAAGGTTGGAAAGTGTAGAATCTAAGAGGGGCAGTTAAGAAATGTTATGTGAGCTGGGAGCATATCATCGGCTTTACTGCAATAAAAGTTTTAAGAAAGAACATCCTGTCTGGAGTATTACATACACCACAATCAATATATGGAGGAGTCACCTGTTTAGGTCTTAGGGTAGCAGCTACAGCTTACTTATGATCTCCTTGACATCACCAGAAGCCTGCTAGACCGTGTTCTAACTGTGATTCTATTGTCATGAACAGGACATCTGTCAAAATATAACTGGGCTAAGGCATTCGAGGACTGCAGTAAGTGTTTCCCCTTTGATAAGAAGCCTGTACATTGATTTTATCTTGTGAATTTCAAAAGATCCGCTCTGATGTGTGGAGTTAATTGGATCTGTGTGCAATCTATTGCCCCGTCTACATTAAGTGATCCACTAATTGCACAAAGCCCAATTTTAACTGAATGGATGAATGCTGATTATATGTGGAAATTCAATGTCCTACACGATGGATCTCACAAGGATTGTAAGTACTTAAAAATGGGATAGAAAGTCAATTGTGTACTGTAATGGTTTGAGTCTGCTGAATTATGCTGTTTCAAAAAAGTTAGCACCTTCACTAAAGTTAATGTTTTATTGTTTCTAATAGCAATGACTGTAGTTCCCAATGGATATCCCTGATTACACCAGTGGTCATGTGGAAGTCAAGATTATGAATGGTGATGCTCAGGTTCTTTGATATATCAGTCTTACTTATGCACTCCGCTATAGGATGTTTCCTCTTTTATTAGAGAGCTACCACTTTATCACATGCCTGGCCTTGTTTACAATTACATTGACTCATAAGGCTACCATTATTGTGTTGACTCCAAATGTTAGTGTAATTTACTTATGCTTACAGGGCTCATTAATATCCTGTGCGATTAAATAATATTAAGGGATTATGTGATGTTGTCATGTCTATAGATTTAGTACATACGGTGTAGGGCTCAGCGCACTGATTTGCTGCTGTGGATAACATTCATTTTAATTGTATATTTACATGTTAATGCCAGCACAGATGACAATTAATGTTTACAGCATTTTCCCTAAAGGCTCACATTTGGGGCTACATATTTGATCTTCTTTGTGTTTGCGCCAAACAGGTTGTGCAAGACTAGACTATATACCAGAGCTCGAATGAGGTGCCCTATGCCCCACTGAGATCTGTTCTGAAAAGTGATTCTCAATCAAATGGTCTTTGAGAAATGATAAAGTGACCAAAATACAGCTTGATATAATAAAACATTTCTCATCTCAGCATCAAATAGTTAAACAATGGCAAAAAACATATACTTCATCAAAGAAATCTCAAATACATCAATACATAGCAGAAATCAGAGGTCAGAATGCATTAACTATGCATTTCTCCCTAATGAGATTTATTTTCAGGTATAGTAAGATTGTAACACTGTGTTCATTGTTAAAACTCAAATCAAACACAAAATTAAGCTGTTAGACAAAGCCAGAGATATAGATGAATATTTATTTTCCTTGTGTGGTACTAACCTAATTTAGGACCTCTCTTTATTTTTATTTTGTATCAGTTTTGCAGAGGCAGTGAGTGAGTATATTACTTGCGATACCATAACAGGTTATCCAAGATTTAGTATCACAATCCAAATCAGATGCTAATCTGCAGTGGAAACCTCACAACAATGCGGCAAGTCAGTGGACTTCCTAACACAGTGAATGGTTGGACCCATGGCAGAATGTGAGCCATTCAAATGTCAACAAATGTGTAGTGCTTTGTAAATGCAGACGGTTGGGATATAGGAATGACAGCTGATGGAAGTCAGAATGGGATCCAAAAAAGCTATATAACATAATGTAGCAACATAACATAAGTGATACCAGTCCATATTGTGCACAAAGCAAATGAAACGCTCCATGAGTCGTTGGTTGTAGGAATCCTCCCTCAAAAAGAAAATATGAACGAGTGGTGTCACATGCCACATTTGTATTTCTATTTTATTTATTTCCATTTTATTTCACGGTATACCTCTGTCCCAAAGACCATCAGTCCAATACGACAGCAAAACCCGCCCACACTATACCTGCTAGCTGATAAATCTATTGCCTTCCCTGTGACCCATTCATCCTTCTCCCTCTGCTTGTCTTTACCATTGGCCAGTGTTTGCGCAAAGTGCTTATGGTAGTGTGTGTTTTATAGAAAGAGGAGTAGCGCTGGGAAGCTGTGCAAGTGGAGCGGCCATAATTTTGCATAAACTGGTTCTGGTCCTATTTTCTCCCATCAGGCAGTGATGCTGTTCTCAAAATGTGTGTGTGTTCCATTTTTGATAGTTGGCTGGCTCCTTGCAATCATAGAAATGGGATGATGATTTACCTGCCTATGAAGCACTTTTTTCTTGACTCCAGGTTATAATTCTAGCCCTAATGTGTTCGATGGTGTATTTAGAACATCCTTCTGGCCCAAGAAATAAATGGCTTCCTGTGTAGGAGGTAGGGAGTGGTTGGAGATATTTTTTAAATAGACTGGTTCATGACTAGACAATTACTGGAGTAGAGGTATGTGATCCATGGCTAAGCCCTTCCGCACATGAAGATCGGAAATTAAACCGTTGTATCCCCTGAGTGTACCATCACTCAGTAACTCAGCTACAAATGGAAGCATCAGCTTGATCAAGCAGTTTTCTATAACTCTCTCCTCTGCTTCTCTCACTCTTCCCCTTTTACGTACTGACTAGCTTTTTAATCTTCTATCTTCGTTAAATTTTGTCTTTTTAATCCCAGGTAACATTGTGATGTTGAGTCTCTAAACTCTCATTCCCACTAAGGAGCAGGGAGAAATAAAAATGCTGTCAGCAATGCAGTGCAACTTTGACAATTGTTGCACTTAATGAACTTAAAAAGTTTGTGAACCTTTAACAGTTTTGCCTAGGCACAATGTCTTCCACAAAAAAAGTATTTATTATTAGGAATTTTCACACAAAAGACTTTCACTGCTGGGGATTCTTTCTAAAACTATTTCTTTGCAACAAAACCTACTTTTAACATGGGTGTTTCCACTTTCTTTGTTAACTTTGCAAACTATACCCAACTCACGAAGTTTTTTTTTTTAACGAGCAAAGATCTGCAATTTGTCTAACCTTCTTACTAAAATCTTCTGAATTTGTATGTGTATATGTACACCATGGAGCCCAATCTGTGTGTCTGAAATCGCCAAACAAACAGATGTTTCAGTCACAGAAACAACAGAACAAGATCAAAAGCGGCCGCCTCGGAAATGAACATAGTGTGACCTGACAGTCCTGATTTGACTTGTGAATATTCCGCCTCCTTTGATGGGCAAACATTCCTTGATTTAGGCCACCATTTGACTGGTGAGGTATATGAGGCGCGTCTATGCTGCTACCTTCATCACACAAGTACCTGCTGCCAACTAGTTGGACCCTTAGGCCAGTCTTTTGAATCTTATGTGGTGAAGTAGAGTTGGTATAAATATCCTGTCCTGAGCCTCATCTTGACCCATTTCCAGATCAGTGACACCAGTTCCAGTATCTGAACCAAACCATAGACGGGTGCCGCCATTTTGGCCCTCTGTAAAGCAGTGGTACTCCACAGCGGAAAATATTTACCTTGTTGCCTTAAAAGTTCAACAGAACAGTAATTACAATAGTAAACACATGAAATGTTCCAGTGGGTTATTTAGCTGAGTGATTCAGCTGTACCAGCTGTTTGCTTCCATAGGCTAAAAAAAGATCACAGCTAATGACTTAAAATCTATTAAAAATGATAGATTAAGTAAGGTCGTCCTTAACTGCTTTGTACATAATGGTTCAAAAAAACAACAACATCACCTCAGACGGCTGGGTCTGGTAAGGACACATCTGGCATCCTCTCCTTGATGGAGCGCTTGCCAAGCTTCCCAGTGCGTTTTCTGTGCTGAAGACTCCCAGAGAGGATATGCTGTCTTGCCTCATCCTGCCTTGTGTCACTGCTCCTACAGTCAGAACTATAGTTTATATAGCGCTTGCCCTGGATCCATCAACAGGAAGCAGATCACAGTCCCATCAGGCCCTATTGCCTCTACAAATGACACTCACTTCTATAAAGCTGAGAGCAGCGTATCATTTCACTTATCATCTTGAGGCATTAAGGGTAGGCTCAGGTGACGTTTTCATTACACTGGCGGAAACTTGCGGAATGTGACTATTTCGCATTATGTTCATTTTGTGAAACTTGTTACTATTCAGCAAGTGCAAAATTTCATATTATTTTGACCCTTGGAACAATAATTTCAAAATGGTTCGTGGGGCCAGTAAATCGCGGCTGAAGGACATTACTTCTCCATCTAGTCTTTCCCTAGTGTCTTGGTTGACTTTTGAATTTCGCCACTTTCAATTTCCATTTGAGATTCCAGTCAAGAACATTTCATGAAATACGTAGAATTCTGTGTAATATTTTCAAAATTTATTTGGGGGATCAAAATTCACAATTTCACCCACCCTGATTTCGGGACTTCACTTAGGGATCGAGTATCACATGTATGGAAACAGGAAACGGGGGAATCATGGACTCATGGTACTGGTCTGAGCAAGAAAGTATGTGTATTGGCGTAATTGGCCTATGAACCTCTACATTGAAACGACCCATGCGACTAGTGGGGAAGGCAGCTTGTGCAGAAAGCCATTCTGCAAGAAGTGGACTTTGGTCAAACTAGGAGTTTGGTAATATTTCCTTTATTTCAGAAATGAATCCCTAAAATAGTACAAAAATACAATTAGTGACTTTAAAACTCGTGCTAATCACAATATGTACAGGCACATTCATTACCGTAAATCATTGCGCTGTTTTCGATTAAAGAGCTATGTAAATGGACAATTATGGACATTTACATGATACATTCTCATTGTGTCACACTAAATTCTACCAAAATGAGGTTACACTCTGAGTTTACACCAACACCTACTTGTCATTTCAAAAGTACGTTCCAATACTTTTGGCCAGAGGGCTTTCTCTGGTGAGTGGAACCTTCTTCACAAACTCTCTTGCACTTTTAAGAAAACAGTTGGAAATCTGGCCGATCGACCGCTTCTGGTCTATCATAGTCTTCAGGCTAATCATAAACTTCAGTTGTCAGGGAAGTGTTATCATTGTAGCTCCATGAAGCTACAGTGTCTGTTGCGCTCAGTGGCGGCTCGCATAGGGTGTGCTGCAGGGCGGTGGGGCGGGGTGGGGGAGGGGCAGGGTGGGGGGGTAGTAAACTCGGACATAAGACGGAACGGAGGAAAGTAATTATTTCATTCCTCCGTTCCGTCGTATGTCCGAGTTTACTACCCCCCCCACCCTGCTCCTCCCCCGCCTCACCGCCCCCAGCACGCCCTATGCGAGCTGCCACTGGTTGCGCTTAATAAATAACACATAACTTGTGATCTAATACAACCCTTCACTTTAACTTCATTACTCACAAAGCATGCCAAAAACATTACTCTGACAAACCCCACCCATGGATAAAGCTGCTTGTTATTGTTAAATATCTTTGATGTATTTCTTTCACTGAAAAAGTCACGTTGAAAGTTACACTGCTTTGAAAATTACACTATTTACCCCCACAGACTAACTTCTCTCCAGTCCTGACTCTGGAAGTTGGATTACAAGATTGCGTCAGTACAGTTCTCACCAACATGTGCGTATTACATAGATTCCACCAGACCCACTGCGAGCAGCAAAATTTGCACCATTAAACAAGTATATTTTAGACAATTGCTCCAATATGCCAGTACAACAACAATGATTTGACAAATTGACTCAAATGTAGGTTCAAATGACTGTCCAAAATGTATGCAATCGGAAATGTTGGTGCCAGCTTGAAACAGCACTGGCGCTACATAACGAGGGCCTTAATTTATCAACTCATTTCCCCATAGCCACAGAATGGATAAAACCCTTTGATACAGAAGACAGCTGGTCTTTTCTACAACATGGGAACAGCAGTTAGCAGGGCACGAGTCGGGGGTCCACGTGGGTGGACGGCGTCCCCCCACTTCTTTCACAGGGTGGATGCCGTCCACCCTGCCAAGAAGTTGGGCCCCACTAAAAAAGATGCTGAATTCGTCCCGGTGTAATTTCCGAACACCGGGACACATTCAGCAGCGCCTGCACGTTGTTGTCTGCTTTCGATCACAACAACGTGCAGGCGGGGAGAGGCTCTCTTATTTCTGACTCCTGCTGGGATACTCGGCCATAACAAAGGCCGAGTCTCAGGGGTCATCAGGCCTCCTTTTGTTGGAGTCTCCTGGCTGGCAGCAGTCAGGAGCCTTACACCAGATGCAAATGCAGCAGAGGGGAAACAAAGGCTCGCACCTTGTTAGCACTTCACACATACTGAAGAGAGGCAGCTTTTAACTTTGTTCAGGCTCTGTTTAGGAGATATGCATGCACTGTAAGAACGTCAGATGTGTTGATCTTTCCCAGTATTTGCACAAAATAAATTGCATTTATATACGCTTATTACCCTTGAGGAGGCGTTGTAATAATTTAAATATCACTATTTCTTTTAAAGCACTATGGCTATAGAAAGCTTAACGCTGACAAAAGGTAACATTGTTTTATGTGTAGCGTACAAAAGTGTGAATCTTCTGCCTAAATCAGGAGGGTTTGCAGGTATACTCAAAATGTGCTCAAATGTACTCATGATACACCTGCTAAACATATATGTGAGGGCTTAAGATCTGATGTCACTTCTTGTGATGCCAGTTCCTGTGATGTCACGCGCCGTGATGTCACGCGCCGTGATGCCACGCGCCGCGATGCCACGCGCTGCGATGCCACTTGCATACTGATTAACTAGGTTAGTCCCACCACTTATTTTTTTAGGACTTGTGCCCTGGCAGTTAGAGTAGCGTCACGCAGTTCACGCCATCACTTGAGAATGGCCCTAGCTGGTTCTTCCCCTGACCTCTGAACCTTTAAAAGTAAAGGCACCCTTTTGTGCATAATGAGTTCACTTATAGATCTCACCTATTGGTGCTGGTTCCATCTGGAAAAAGCAAATGATAAAGCCAACTGTTTAGTCTTCTGTATGGTGAAAGGCTTTTCATGCAGAACTAACTTCCTCCCACAGAGAACAGATACAATAAAGACAATAGCAGTGCTACCTTCACACACACAAGCAAAACAGGTACAGTACAGTATAGTACAGAATGTATCAAAGCAGCCCATGCTTCATTAACAAAAAAGCATTAATGTGAAAGTTTTTTCATCTCTTTCAAAGAGCAATTGATTTATGATCCAACCCGGATGGGGCAGATGTGTTTCGAGAGCACATGGGCAAGAAGGCCCATGGGAAGTGAAGGCTTGGAGACTTTGGGGGTAAAGTTAACGAAGTAGTGACGGAAAAGGCAGGAGGTGGAGGTGCATGGAGGGGAAAACGCTAAAAGGTCGGGAGACGACTGACTATAATTTCAGTCGGGCTAATGCCAGGTGGAGCGGGCTGCATTAAAGGTTTTCTGGCTGCTCCACTGCTGCGTTAGGGCACTCCCCTGCTTGCGCAGACAAGTTAATAGTGCTGTAGCATTTTTTATTTTGTTCATCATTTAAACAAATACATAAAATAAACATATGCAATTAATTCACATTAATAATTAACATAAAAATATGTTTACCACTTTCTAAAAGTTTAATAAACGATTTAAATTTTCCATAGACTTTACCATAGGGAGATCTCTGCCCTGGTGGTGGTGAACCATGCCTACATGTGAAAAGTTAATATTAGCAACTTTAGACTATTTTATTAGTTTTAAATTAAATATGTATATATATATATATTCACTTAAAAAATCATAGGTTTCAGGCACGTTATAGTTAGAAATTAGCATTTAAAAAACCTTTGAAATTCACTGAAAAAACCATAGGTTTCAGACACGTTATAGTTAGAAATTAGCATTTAAAAAACCTTTGAAATTCACTGAAAAAACCATAGGTTTTAGGGACAGTTATAGTTAGTTGGACATTTCACTCGTACAAAACCATAGAAATTCCCCCGTTATAGTTAGTTCAGCTAACTATAACTCGCGCCCCCGCAATGCACTGCTGATGACGTCACATATTACATCACTCATGACATGGTCAGTGACATCACTGATGACATCACTGATGACATCTCAAATGAAATCACTGATGACATCATCCAGTGACTGTGTGTTTCTGTAAAGTTTAAATATGTTTAATATATATAGGGAAAGGCGTATTGAAGAATGAGTGGGTGTATAAGTGTCTGAATGGATGATTTAGTACGTGCGTGACTGACTCTACAAGTGAGTGATTAAACGTATCTTACTGAATGCATGGGTTAGTGACTAAACTGTGTGAATGTCTGTATCCGTCTGTTTGTTGGTGTGTAAGTGGATGCATGGATTTGCGAATAGCTACATGAGTGTCTATATGGGTTATTGATTGGTTCTCTGAGTATCTGTATGGCTGCCTGAGTGTTTGTGTGGGTGGGGTGTGTGTGACTCTGTACATAGATGTGTGAGTGGGTGATTCACTGGGTGCATGATTTCAAGAGTGCATCTGTGATGGACTGCTTGGGTGGGTGAGTGTGTGTATGGGTGTGTTAGTGAGTGAATGTATATCTCAGTGGTACATGTGCGAGTAACTACATATGTAAAAGGCAGTATATATGTGTGTTAGAGTATTTAAATGGCTATAAGTGAGAGTGTGTGATTGTGAGAGTGGCTGTATGGATGCGTGTGTGCTTGTATCAGTTATTGTATAAGAGCGTAAGAATGTGCTAGTATTTGTATGAGTAAGTGAGCTGGTGTGTGTATAACTGTATAGGTGAGTAAATGGGTGTGTGATTAATTTTTTGCATGACTGACTAGGTGTGTGAGTACCTCTATGGATGAGTGGCGGTGTGTGAGTGTTTATATAGGTGTATGAGTGCATATGATAGTCCTGTACTGAGTGACTGTAAGTATGAGTGACTGTACGGGTGAGTGAGTAGATGTGTGTGTGTAGACCTAAGAATCAGTGAGTGGGTATGTAGTTATTGGTATTGGAGTGTGTATGGTTTTGAGAATGGCAGTCTGTAATTTAGAGTGGGTGTATCAAAAGCTATATTAGGGTGTGAGAAGATGCATGAAATTATCACATGGATGATGTCATCAGTGATGTCATTTGAGATGTCATCAGTGATGTCATCAGTGATGTCACTGACCATGTCATGAGTGATGTAATATGTGACGTCATCAGCAGTGCATTGCGGGGCGCGAGTTATAGTTAGCTGAACTAACTATAACGGGGAATTTCTATGGTTTTGTACGAGTGAAATGTCCAACTAACTATAACTGTCCCTAAAACCTATGGTTTTTTCAGTGAATTTCAAAGGTTTTTTAAATGCTAATTTCTAACTATAACGTGTCTGAAACCTATGGTTTTTTCAGTGAATTTCAAAGGTTTTTAAATGCTAATTTCTAACTATAACGTGCCTGAAACCTATGATTTTTTAAGTGAATTTCAAAGGTTTTTTAAATGCTAGTTTCTAACTATGCCTACAGAGGTAGGACATGTGAAGAAAGAAGAAAAAACGCGCAGAAAGAAGCAAAAGAAATGCAGAAAGAAGCAACAGAAGTCCACAAAGACGAAGAAAAGTGCAGGAAGAAGCAAAAGATGTGCAGAAAGAACCAACAGAGGAGCAGAAAGAGGCCATGTTGCAAAATCATCCTGTGCCCACAACTTTTTCAGACGGGTACTGGTGGTAACTGACTCTGACTAACCAGAGTCAGTGCTATGCTAAAAGACACTTAGAATACAGTGAAAACACCTACATACACTAGGGAACACTATGCGTTGGGGTACCCCTGTGATTAGCATGACCTCCTCTGTAAGTCCCTAGTACATAATAGGGCAGGGGGATTAAAACTACCTCTTAAAACGCGTGTGCAAACGCGCCCCGTGGCGCGTTTTAAGTTGCGGGATTAAGTCCCCTTGAATCCTGAGGGTCCCTGGGGCCCAACTAGCCCCCAGGTACCTACAGTTAGGACCACAGAGCTGAGTTGCAGAGAGGCGTTCCGAGGCCACGCACCTTTTTTCACCTCTCTGCAACGCACCTCTGTTGTGCTTACTGAAGGTACCTGGTGGGCTAGTTGGCCCCAGGGTCCCTCAGGATTCAAGGGGCGTGTTTGCGCACATGTCATCTGAGGCCCCGCCCCCCTCCCTTCACCACTGTGCAAACGCGCCCCGTGGCGCGTTTTAAGTTGGGGGATTAGGTCACCTTGAATCCTGAGGGTCCCTGGGGCCCAACTAGCCCACCAAGTACTTCCAGTAAGCACCACAGGCCTGCGTTGCAACGCCTGTAACAAATTGTGTAGTTGTGTTTAGGTAGTGAAGGGGGTCGTGCTGGGGGTAGTGTTTTAGGGTTTAGGGTAGTGCAGTGGTGTTTGTGTAGTGTAGGGGGTCATGCTGGGGGTATATTTAGGGTTTAGGGTAGTGCAGTGGTGTTTGGATAGTGTAGGGAGTCGTGCTGGGGGAGTGTTTTAGGGTTTAGGGTATTACAGTGGTGTTTGGGTAGTGTAGGGGGTTGTGCTGGGGGTAGTGTTTTAGGGTTTAGGGTAGTGCAGTGGTGTTTGGGTAGTGTAGGGGGTCGTGCTGGGGGTAGTGGTTTAGGGTTTAGGGTAGTGCAGTGGTGTTTGGGTAGTGTAGGGGGTACTGCTGGGGGTAGTGTTTTAGGGTTTAGGGTAGTGCAATGGTGTTTGGGTAGTGTAGGGGGTACTGCTGGGGGTAGTGTTTTAGGGTTTAGGGTAGTGCAGTGGTGTTTGGGTAGTGTAGGGGTTCGTGCTGGGGGTATTGTTTTAGGGTTTAGGGTAGTGCAGTGGTGTTTGTGTAGTGTAGGGGGTCGTGCTGGGGGTAGTGTTTTAGGGTTTAGGGTAGTGCAGTGGTCTTTGTGTAGTGTAGGATGTCGTGTTTTAGGGTTTAGGGTAGTGCAGTGGTGTTCGGGCAGTGTAGGGGGTCGTGCTGGGGTGGTGTTTCAGGGTTTAGGGCAGTGCAGTGGTGTTCGGGCAGTGTAGGGGGTCTTGCTGGGGGTGGTGTTTCAGGGTTTAGGGCAGTGCAGTGGTGTTTGGGTCGTGCAGGGGGTCATGCTGGGGGAGTGTTTTAGGGTTTAGGGCAGTGCAGTGGTGTTTGGGTAGTGTAGGGGGTCATGCTGGGGGAGTGTTTTAGGGTTTAGGGCAGTGCAGTGGTGTTCGGGCAGTGTAGGGGGTCGTGCTGGGGGAGTGTTTTAGGGTTTAGGGCAGTGCAGTGGTGTTCGGGTAGTGTAGGGGGTCGTGCTGGGGGGAGTGTTTGAGGGTTTAGGGCAGTGCAGTTGTGTTCGGGTAGTGTAGGGGGTCTTGCTGGGGGGAGTATTTTAGGGTTTAGTGTAGTGCAGTGGTGTTCGGGTAGTGTAGGGGGTCGTGCTGGGGGTTGTGTTTCAGGTTTTAGGGCAGTGCAGTGGTGTTCGGGCAGTGTAGGGGGTCGTGCTGGGGCTGGTGTTTCAGGGTTTAGGGCAGTGCAGTGGTGTTCGGGTTGTGTAGGGGGTCATGCACGGGGTGGTGTTTCAGGGTTTAGGGCAGTGCAGTGGTATTCGGGCAGTGTAGGGGGTCATGCTGGGGCTGGTGTTTCAGGGTTTAGGGTAGTGCAGTGGTGTTCGGGCAGTGTAGGGGGTCTTGCTGGGGGTGGTGTTTCAGGGTTTAGGGCAGTGGTGTTCGGGCAGTGTAGGGGGTCTTGCTAGGGGTGATGTTTCAGGGTTTAGGGCAGTGCAGTGGTGTTCGGGCAGTGTAGGGGGTCTTGCTGGGGGTAGTTTTTCAGGGTTTAGGGCCGTGCAGTGGTGTTCGTGCAGTGTAGTGGGTCGTGCTGGGGATGGTGTTTCATGGTTTAGGGCAGTTCAGTAGTGTTCAGGCAGTGTAGGGGGTCGTGCTGGGGCTGGTGTTTCAGGGTTTAGGGCAGTGCAGGCAGTGGTGCTCGGGCAGTGTAGGGGGTCGTGCTGGGGTGGTGTTTCTGGGTTTAGGGTAGTGCAGTTGTGTTCGGGCAGTGTAGGGGTTCGTGCTGGGGCTGGTGTTTCAGGGTTTAGGGCAGTGCAGTGGTGTTCGGGCAGTGTAGGGGGTCATGCTGGGGCTGGTGTTTCAGTGTTTTGGGCAGAGCAGTGGTGTTCGGGCAGTGTAGGGGGTCATGCTGGGGGTGGTGTTTCAGGGTTTAGGGTTAGTGCAGTGGTGTTCGAGTAGTGTAGGGGGTCGTGCTGGGGGTGGTGTTTCAGGGTTTAGGGCAGTGGTGTTCGGGCAGTGTAGGGGGTCTTGCTGGGGGTGATGTTTCAGGGTTTAGGGCAGTGCAGTGGTGTTCGGGCAGTGTAGGGGGTCTTGCTGGGGGCAGTGTTTCAGGGTTTAGGTCAGAGCAATGGTTGTTCAGGCAGTGTAGGGGGTTGTGTTGGAGGTGGTGTTTCAGGCTTTAGGGCAGTGCAGTGGTATTCGGGCAGTGTAGGGGGTCTTGCTGGGGGTGGTGTTTCAGGGTTTAGGGCAGTGGTGTTCAGGCAGTGTAGGGGGTCGTGCTGGGGGTGGTGTTTCAGGGTTTAGGGCAGTGGTGTTCAGGCAGTGTAGGGGGTCGTGCTGGGGGTGGTGTTTCAGGGTTTAGGGCAGTGCAATGGTGTTCGGGCAGTGTAGGGGGTCGTGCAGGGGCTGGTGTTTCAGGGTTTAGGGCAGTGCAGTGGTGTTCGGGCAGTGTAGGGGGTTGTGGTGGGGGTGGTGTTTCAGGGTTTAGGGCAGTGCAGTGGTGTTTGGGCAGTGTAGGGCGTCGTGCTGGGGGTGGTGTTTCTGGGTTTAGGGCAGTGTAGTGGTGTTCGGGCAGTGTAGGGGGATGTGCAGGGGGTGGTGAGTCAGGGTTTAGGGCAGTGCAGTGGTGTTCGGGCAGTGTAGGGGGTCATGCTGGGGTAGAGTTTTAGGGTTTAGGGCAGTGCAGTGGTGTTCGGGCAGTATATGGGGTCGTGCAGGGGGGTGGTGTTTCAGGGTTTAGGGCAGTGCAGTGGTGCTCGGGCAGTGTAGGGGTCATGCTGGGGGTGGTGTTTCAGGGTTTAGGGCAGTGCAGTGGTGTTCGGGCAGTGTAGGGTGTCGTGCTGGGGGTGGTGTTTCAGGGTTTTGGGCAGTGCAGTGGTGTTCGGGCAGTGTAGGTGGTCTTGCTGGGGCTGGTGTTTCCGGGTTTAGTGCAGTGGTGTTCGGGCAGTGTAGGGGGTCTTGCTGGGGGTGGTGTTTCAGTGTTTAGGGCAGTGCAATGGTGTTCGCGCAGTGTAGGGGGTTTTGCTGGGGCTGATGTTTCAGCGTTTAGGGCAGCGCAGTGGTGTTCGGGCAGTGTAGGGGGTCTTGCTGGGAGTGGTGTTTCAGGGTTTAGGGCAGTGCAGTGGTGTTCGGGCAGTGTAGGGGGTCTTGCTGGGGCTGGTGTTTCAGGGTTTAGGGCAGTGCAGTGGTGTTCGGGCAGTGTAGGGGGTCTTGCTGGGGCTGGTGTTTCAGGGTTTAGGTGTAGTGCAGTGGTGTTCGGGCAGTGTAGGGGGTCGTGCTGGGACTGGTGTTTGAGGGATTAGGGCAGTGCAGTGGTGTTCAGGCAGTGTAGGGGGTCGTGCTGGGGCTGGTGTTTCAAGGTTTAGGGAAGTGCAGTGGTTTTCAGGCAGTGTAGGCGGTCGTGCTGGGGGTGGTGTTTCAGGGTTTAGGGCAGTGCAGTGGTGTTCGGGCAGTGTAGGGGGTCGTGCTGGGGGTGGTGTTTCAGGGTTTAGGGCAGTGCAGTGGTGTTCGGGCAGTGTAGGGGGTCATGCTGGGGCTGGTGTTTCAGGGTTTTGGGCAGAGCAGTGATGTTCGGGCAGTGTAGGGGGTCGTGCTGGGGGTGGTGTTTTAGGGTTTAGGGCACTGCAGTGTTGTTCGGGCAGTGTAGGGGGTCTTGCTGGGGGTGGTGTTTCAGGGTTTAGGGCAGTGGTGTTCGGGCAGTGCAGGGGTCTTGCTGGGGGTGATGTTTCAGGGTTTAGGGCAGTGCAGTGGTGTTCGGGCAGTGTAGGGGGTCTTGCTGGGGGTAGTGTTTCAGGGTTTAGGGCAGTGCAGTAGTGTTCGTGCAGTGTAGGGGGTCATGCTGGGGGCGGTGTTTCAGGGTTTAGGGCAGTGCAGTAGTGTTCGGGCAGTGTAGGGGGTCGTGCAGGGGGTGGTGTTTTAGGGTTTAGGGCAGTGCAATGGTGTTCGGGCAGTGTAGGGGGTCGTGCTGGGGGTGGTGTTTCAGGGTGTAGGGCAGTGCAGTGGTGTTCGGGCAGTGTAGTGGGTCACGCAGGGGGTGGTGTTTCAGGGTTTAGGGCAGTGCAGTGGTGTTCGGGCAATGTAGGGGGTCGTGCTGGGGCTGGTGTTTCAGGGTTTAGGGCAGTGCAGTGGTGTTCGGGCAGTGTAGGGGGTCTTGCTGGGGTGTGGTGTTTCAGGGTTTAGGGCAGTGGTGTTCGGGCAGTGTAGGGGGTCTTGCTGGGGGTGATGTTTCAGGGTTTAGGGCAGTGCAGTGGTGTTCGGGCAGTGTAGGGGGTCTTGCTGGGGGTAGTGTTCCAGGGTTTAGGGCAGTGCAGGGGTGTTCGTGCAGTGTTGGGGGTTCGTGCTGGGGATGGTGTTTCAGGGTTTAGGCCAGTGCAGTAGTGTTTGGGCAGAGTAGGGGGTCGTGCAGGGGGAATGGTGTTTCAGGGTTTAGGGCAGTGCAGTGGTGTTCGGGCAGTGTAGTGGGTCATGCAGGGGGTGGTGTTTCAGGGTTTAGGGCAGTGCAGTGGTGTTCGGGCAATGTAGGGGGTCGTGCTGGGGCTGGTGTTTCAGGGTTTAGGGCAGTGCAGTGGTGTTCGGGCAGTGTAGGGGGTCTTGCTGGGGGTGGTGTTTCAGGGTTTAGGGCAGTGGTGTTCGGGCAGTGTAGGGGGTCTTGCTGGGGTTGATGTTTCAGGGTTTAGGGCAGTGCAATGGTGTTCGGGCAGTGTAGGGTGTCGTGCTGGGGGTGGTGTTTCAGGGTTTAGGGCAGTGCAGTGGTGTTCGGGCAGTGTAGGGGGTCGTGCACGGGGTGGTGTTTCACGGTTTAGGGCAGTGCAGTGGTGTTCGGGCAGTGTAGGGGGTTGTGCTGGGGCTGGTGTTTCAGGGTTTAGGGCAGTGCAATGGTGTTCTGGCAGTGTAGGGGGTCATGCTGGGGCTAGTGTTTCATGGTTTAGGGCAGTGCAGTGGTGTTCGGGCAGTGTAGGGGGTCATGCTGGGGCTGGTGTTTCAGGGTTTAGGGCAGTGCAGTGGTGTTCGTGCAGTGTAGGTGGTCGTGCTGGGGCTGGTGTTTCAGGGTTTAGGGCAGTGCAGTGGTGTTCAGGCAGTGTAGGGGGTCATGCTGGGGCTGGTGTTTCAGGGTTTAGGGCAGTGCAGTGGTGCTCATGCAGTGTAGGGGGTCGTGCTGGGGGTGGTGTTTATAGGTTTAGGGTAGTGCAGTGGTGTTCGGGCAGTGTAGGGGGTCGTGCTGGGGCTGGTGTTTCAGGGTTTAGGGCAGTGCAGTGGTGTTCGGGGAGCATAGGGGGTCGTGCTGGGGCTTGTGTTTCAGGGTTTTGGGCAGAGCAGTGGTGTTCGGGCAGTGTAGGGGGTCGTGCTGGGGGTGGTGTTTCAGGGTTTAGGGCAGTGCAGTGGTGTTCGGGCAGTGTAGGGGGTCGTGCTGGGGGTGGTGTTTCAGGATTTAGGGCAGTGGTGTTCGGGCAGTGTAGGGGGTGTTGCTGGGGTGATGTTTCAGGGTTTAGGGCAGTGGAGTAGTGTTTGGGCAGTGTAGGGGGTCTTGCTGGGGATAGTGTTTCAGGGTTTAGGGCAGTGCAGTGGTGTTTGGTTAGTGTAGGGGGCCGTGCTGGGGGTGGTGCTTCAGGGTTTAGGACAGTGCAGTGGTGTTCGGGCAGTGTAGGGGGTCGTGAAGGGGGTGGTGTTTCAGGGTTTAGGGCAGTGCAGTGGTGTTCGGCAGTGTAGGGGGTCGTGCTGGGGGTGGTGTTTCAGGGTTTAGGGCAGTGCAGTGGTGTTCGAACAGTGTAGGGGTCGTGCAGGGGCTGGTGTTTCAAGGTTTAGGGCAGTGCAGTGGTGTTCGGGCAGTGTAGGGGGTCATTCTGGGGGTAGTATTTTAGGGTTTAGCGTAGTGCAGTGGTGCTTGTGTAGTGTAGGGGGTCGTGCTGGGGGTAGTGTTGTAGGGTTTAGGGTAGTGCAGTGGTGTTCGGGCAGTGTAGGGGGTCTTGCTGGGGGTGGTGTTTCAGGGTTTAGGGCAGTGGTGTTCGGGCAGTGTAGGGGTCTTGCTGGGGGTGATGTTTCAGGGTTTAGGGCAGTGCAGTGGTGTTTGGGCAGTGTAGGGGGTCTTGCTGGGGGTAGTGTTTCAGGGTTTAGGGCAGTGCAGGGGTGTTCGTGCAGTGTAGGGGGTCGTGCTGGGGATGGTGTTTCAGGGTTTAGGGCAGTGCAGTGGTGTTCGGGCAGTGTAGGGGGTCGTGCACGGGGTGGTGTTTCAGGGTTTAGGGCAGTGCAGTAGTGTTCGGGCAGTGTAGGGGGTTGTGCTGGGGCTGGTGTTTCAGGGTTTAGGGCAGTGCAATGGTGTTCTGGCAGTGTAGGGGGTCGTGCTGGGGCTAGTGTTTCACGGTTTAGGGCAGTGCAGTGGTGTTCGGGCAGTGTAGGGGGTCATTCTGGGGCTGGTGTTTCAGGGTTTAGGGCAGGGCAGTGGTGTTCGTGCAGTGTAGGTGGTCGTGCTGGGGCTGGTGTTTCAGGGTTTAGGGCAGTGCAGTGGTGTTCGGGCAGTGTAGGGGGTCATGCTGGGGCTGGTGTTTCAGGGTTTAGGGCAGTGCAGTGGTGCTCGGGCAGTGTAGGGGGTCGTGCTGGGGGTGGTGTTTCTGGGTTTAGGATAGTGCAGTGGTTTTCGGGCAGTATAGGGGGTCGTGCTGGGGCTGGTGTTTCAGGGTTTAGGGCAGTGCAGTGGTGTTCGGGCAGTGTAGGGGGTCGTGCTGGGGCTGGTGTTTCAGGGTTTTGGGCAGAGCAGTGGTGTTCGTGCAGTGTAGGGGGTCGTGCTGGTGGTGGTGTTTCAGGGTTTAGGGCAGTGCAGTGGTGTTCGGGCAGTGTAGGGGGTCGTGCTGGGGGTGGTGTTTCAGGGTTTAGGGCAGTGGTGTTCGGGCAGTGTAGGGGGTCTTACTGGGGGTGATGTTTCAGGGTTTAGGGCAGTGGAGTGGTGTTTGGGCAGTGTAGTGGGTCTTGCTGGGGATAGTGTTTCAGGGTTTAGGGCAGTGCAGTGGTGTTTGGGCAGTGTAGGGGGCCGTGCTGGGGGTGGTGTTTCAGGGTTTAGGGCAGTGCAGTGGTGTTCGGGCAGTGTAGGGGGTCGTGAAGGGGGTGGTGTTTTAGGGTTTAGGGCAGTGCAGTGGTGTTCGGGCAGTGTAGGGGTCGTGCTGGGGGTGGTGTTTCAGGGTTTAGGGCAGTGCAGTGGTGTTTGAACAGTGTAGGGGGTCGTGCAGGGGCTGGTGTTTCAAGGTTTAGGGCAGTGCAGTGGTGTTCGGGCAGTGTAGGGGTCGTTCTGGGGGTAGTGTTTTAGGGTTTAGGGTAGTGCAGTGGTGCTTGTGTAGTGTAGGGGGTCGTGCTGGGGGTAGTGTTTTAGGGTTTAGGGTAGTGCAGTGGTGTTTGTGTAGTGTAGGGGGTCATGTTTTAGGGTAGTGCAGTGGTGTTTGGGTAGTGTAGGGGGTCGTGCTGGGGGTATTGTTTTAGGATTTAGGTTAGTGCAGTGGTGTTTGGGTAGTGTAGGGGATCGTGCTGGGGGTAGTGTTTTAGTGTTTAGGGTAGTGCAGTGGTGTTTGTGTAGTGTAGGGGGTCATGCTGGGGGTAGTGTTTTAGGGTTTAGGATAGTGCAGTGGTGCTTGTGTAGTGTAGGGAGTCATGCTGGGGTAGTGTTTTAGGGTTTAGAGTAGTGCAGTAGTGTTTTTGTAGTGTAGGGGGTCATGTTTTAAGATGCAACGCTCCAATACCTGACCAGTCTGCACTACATAAAACTGCAAAAAACTAAAAATAAAAAGTGTTTTGCACACTTTTGTCATTGGGCTATATGTGGGCTACATCTGGGTAATATTTGTGCTACATTTGGGCTCTTTTTTCTCTGGTGGCCATCTTGGAAGACTTCTTTGTTATGAAGTTTCCTAATTTCCTCATTTACTGCAGTCTCCTCAGTAGGAAATGCTTTCAGTTTTTTACTTTGATTCCATCAAGAAGGCATTCAGATGTGTCTCACATTTGCCATAAATTCAGAATGTTAGCACTCTAGTTGCTCATTAGATCACTGTACTAAAGCTACTGCTCACCAGGGAGTTAACTGGAAGTCTGCTGCTGGTATTGAAAGTGATTGTTTCAGTCTGCATGTCAGAATTTTCTAATGAAATAGAAGAGGATTTGAGATCTCACTTAAAACATGCCCTCATTTTTCTTTCTGCAGCACTAACCATAATTTCTATTTAAAAAAGAACCCCTCATTTTGTTCCTTTTTAAATTAAATGTTTTAAGTATTAACGGTTTATTCCAATCAAGATGGCTTCCGGTGTGCCATACTTTTGTCATAAGTAAGGCTGTTAGCGCTCTAGTTGTTCTTTAGAACACTCTGGGAAGCTGCAGTAGAACACAAAGGCATCAACTGGCAGGCTGCTCCTGTTGAAATATAACAGGAAGATATTTGAGATCACACTTGAAACATGTCCTAATTTTTCTTTCTACAGCACTACCCATAATTTTTATGACAAAATTAACCCCATCATTTTGTTCCTTTTTAAATTAAATGTTTTAAGTGTTACCAGTTTATTCCAATCAAGATGGCTTCAGGTGTGCCATACTTTTGTCATAAGTAAGGCTGTTAGCACTCTAGTTGTTCTTTAGAACACTCTGGGAAGCTGCAGTAGAACACAAAGGCATCAACTGACAGGCTGCTCCTGTTGAAATATAACAGGAAGATATTTGAGATCTCACTTGAAACATGTCCTAATTTTTCTTTCTATAGCACTAACCATAATTTCTATGACAAAATGAACCCCATCATTTTGTTCCTTTTAAATTAAATGTTTTAAGTGTTACCAGTTTATTCCAATCAAGATGGCTTCAGGTGTGCCATACTTTTGTCATAAGTAAGGCTGTTAGCACTCTAGTTGTTCTTTAGAACACTCTGGGAAGCTGCAGTAGAACACAAAGGAATCAACTGACAGTCTCTGCCCTTGTTGGATGTACATGTTTTACTGAGAATGTCAGACTTCATTCTCACATGACTGAGAAAGATAATGTGAATTTACAGAAAATATGCTCTCATTTTAGCTTCTGGAGCACCTTCCAAAACTGTATGGGACAAGCATGTGAAAATAGTTTTCTCTCAAACATGATTCATGATATCCCAGCAGAAGGTTTTTCACAGGGTAAAATCACCTTAGAACACACCACAATTCCTGAAATTAGTATGGTACCATCAACAAATGAATTCTAATGTAACTAAAGTCTGTTATCACCCTTAATAGTTCTCCTTTTGGTAACCCTCAAAATCTTTGATTCACTACAAGGCATTTCAATGGGGTACTATCATGTATATTGGTCTCAAGATGGCTGCCAGCAATTCCAGGATGAAGTGCTGACAGCCAATCAGATCTCACGATGACATGTGTGGTTAGGCTCCGCCCAGATATATATGTGTATTTACTTTTGATTTTCTCAGCAACTACTGAACGGATTTACACCATTTAACAAAAGGGTTCTTTCTGAACCAAGAACTACCTCTTTGCCAAATTTGGTGTAATTCCGTTCAGCAGTTCGGGCTGTAGCCTTGCATAAAGTTTCCTATGGGAAATTGATTTTTGACTCTTATTTTTTAATTTCTCCGCAACTACTGAACGGATTTACACCATTTAACAAAAAGGGTTCTTTCTGAACCAAGAACTACCTCTTTGCCAAATTTGGTGTAATTCCGTTCAGCAGTTCGGGCTGTAGCCGTGTCTAAAGTTTCCTATGGGAAAATGAATGGGGAAAACACGTTTTGGGACCCCCCTTTTTTCTCGGCCCCCGCTTGATGAATCACCCCGAGACTTTCAGGGTAGGAGCGGACCAGAGCGGGCCATAAAGTTTGAAAATTTCGCGAAGATTCGTCAACCGGCAAGAGAGTTATTTCAAATAGAATGTCGCGGATTTCCTATGGAAAATAGGTCCTAACTATAACTATCTACTGGCGACCGCCAGTAGATAATATATATATATATATTTTAATATTTATTGAAAAGAATCACACCTAAAATAAAATGTTTGTATTTACTTATTCTATTTACTTAATTATGCATTAAAAATTACAAACCGTTATGCATAGAATCAATTTAAAAGAATGTACTTTTTTTTAAAGTTGGTTATATTTATTTTTAGATAAAAAAGGTTATTAAAATATTTAGTAATAAATAATATTTTTATTTGTATTTAATAATATGTAATAATTTTAAGTCCCTGCCTCCATTGTTGTCTATTGGAGGATCTTGCAGTAGCAGTGGATGGCAATGTGTAGTGCTGGACTTACTACTGCTCCTTTTAGGCAATAGTAACTTTATGCTTGTATATTTGGCTCCACTCCATACTTCAAGGGTAGAGACCTTTAAGTCTACACTTTTGAGTAATGTGACTTTACATTTGGATTTTGTGATTAGCCTTAAGTACTAAGGTTACTCGAAAATGTAAGAATAAATACTGTAGTAGTGAGCAAAATTTTGATTATGTTATGGTGGTTAATTTCACGTAATTCTTACAGGAAACTATCAAAATTTCCAAAGTTTCTCAAAATTTCAAATTACATCTTTTTTCAATGTGTGGGGCATATTCACACAGAAATGTCTAGCTGAGAGACATTTTCTGCTCAAAAGAGTCTCATGATGGAACTATGCAAGACTTTCTCATTGGAAGTGCACTGTAGTATGGAAAAAGTCACATGAGATAACCACAAACCAAATGTCTATGTGGAAGCATAATTTAGTGAAAGATTTATGAGATTTCATAAAATTTCGATAAAAGAAAATGACCCGATTTCATACATCCCAACTTATTGGTTATTGTGAATGGCATATTTTATTTGAAATTCATGGGCCACCTGCTGTAGCGTTGTGATTGACGCGATTTTGGCTTTACTTCTCTGTCACTAAAATTATGCTATTTTAAAAACTCTGACTGAAGATCCCATTGTTAGTTCATTGCCACAATTGTGTTCTACTGTATATTCTCTCAGCTGTCACATTGCTTCCTTGGGCTAGCCTTGGGATAGGCCTTGCCTGTCCACCAAGCTACATGGGAGACTTAAGGAAGCTACAGAGGAGAGAGAATGTAGCCTAATGGCTAGATCGGTGTCTCTCTTAGCGGGGGAACCGGGTTCAAGGCTCGAAAGGTACGCTCAACAAACTGTGATTCTGGGCAAATCACTTAATCTCACCATGCCTAACAAAACAAATGTGTTAGTCTGTAACTCAACTGGTGCTCATGTAAAACGCTCTTTTACTTTCGAGTCAAGTTCATGCTATATAAAACTAAAAAAAAATAGAGGCCAGCATTCCTCTCCACATCTGCATTCTGAACACTGGTGAACAGAGGCAATTTGAAAGTGCTATGTGGCTTCTATGAATTCGCAGATCTGGGTACTTACACCTTCCTATGGTCTGTTTATACTTAGGGATGCTGGGAAATTGTTAGCGTTTGGCCTACTTGTATGTTTTTTTAGTAGTGAGGCAAGGCTCTTCAGAATTGGTGAAGGGTGTTTGTACAAAATTACATGCACCAAGGTTCATTTCCTTTTCCACAGCATTACAGAAAAATGTACTTAGTATCAACTCACTGATTGGCTCAGCTGTGCACACTACCCATCTGAGAATTGGGCATGTTATCAGATACTTGACACCATGGCAGCCATCAAGCAACACCCCCATACGAACTGTTTGGCATTGTGCAACTATTGCTGTGTTAACCATGAAGTAATTTAACATGGCTCTCCGTATATAGGTGGAAATAAAATATTTTAATATCTTGATAGATATTTTCTGCCATCAGAAAACGGCATGAAAGCGCGGTGCAAAGGTGGAAGACAATTACTTCAATGTGCCCTGTTTTATCAGACTATGAATTTATTGAGATGTTCTTTGCCACATCATCTTCACCCCATCAGTCTCAGGATGCACATATACCCTATAACTCAGCTCAAGTTAAAGATATCATAGTAATAAGGAGAATTGTGGATGTGGCATACATGTCAGTGGATTCAGGTGAAACAAATTTTCTTCATATTCAATTCCCTTTGCCAAACACAATCAGAAGGTGGTCATAAGTGGCACAAAGTGTTGAATTGAGTGGTAACACACTTTCCTTCATCATGTTTGGTGCACTAGAAAAAGCACTGCTCCATAAAACCAGGATGCAGCTGTTGGTGCTTTTAGTAGACTAGTTAATAATTTAACTTATTACAAGATCACACTTGGTTCTTCCCTGGTCATCTTATTTTTTTATTTTCTCTGGTCTCGGAGGTCATACACTGGAGCCTCCCCTCTAGTAAGATTTAGGTCCAAATCTGACTATTGTGATTAAGTGCTGTATCACAAACCAGCCATGGATCAATGATTGTTCTGACGTCCATTCATCAAAATCAATGTTTTTTCTCATTCAATCACAAACACCACCTGCTTACCCCAAATCTAAATCAACATGTTATTTAACAGAAATAGGAAAACAGATTGTACTAAATGCTATTAAGCTGCTTTATATAGTATGTATTTACCATGTGGTTTCAGGGATTATAGTGCTTCTGCACACTTGACCAGAGCAAAATGTCAGCAATATATTATACAATGGGGCAGGAACAACTGCAAGTCTACCGACACATCCATCATCGCAAGGTAAAGGTGAGCCATTGCGAACTACCATTCTGAACCACTACTGACAGCCAATCAGAATGATATCGGGACAGACAATCCTGATAGGTTGTTGGCAGACATTCTGTGGCGGCTCGCACATTCACAAGAATACGGCGCACCCCTGCGTTTCCCCTAGAGCTGGCGCTGAGTTCAGCTGCCTAGCGCCAACGCAGGCCCCCTTGCACCATAGTGCAAGGGTGTCTGCATTGGGGGAAAGATTGTTTATGTGCAGGAAGGTCCCCCTTCCTGCACATAAACAATCTTTAAATGCCGTTTTGTAACTTCCATGTGTGCTGCTCAATGCAGCACACATAGATGTTGCAAAACTGCATTTTTTAATATGATTGTTTATGTGCAAGAAGGGGGACCTTCCTGTACATAAACAATCATAGGCAATTTGCTGTTTCTATGTGTGCTGCCCAAGGCAGCACACATGGAAACAGCAAAACGAGGAACAATAGAGCATTTCTCCTCGTTTTGCCTGTTTAAGACCAGGTTTTTCCTGGTCTTAATATTGACACTGCCTCCTATTTACGCCACCCTTGTAAAAATGGGACAGCGTCAAAAGCAATGGGTGTTGCAGTGGAGCGCCCACCGCAACACCCATGGCCCTCCCCTTTCACGCTAATTACAGCGTAAAAGGGTGCCTTATTTACAAGGCAGCCATAAGCCACGTTAAGTGGCTTAACGCTGCCTTGTAAATAAGGCAAAGCCCCTATCGCCATCACAACGTCACTGAAAGTGACGTTGTGGTGGCGATAGGGGCTTGCAAATATTCCCAAGAGAGCCTCTACTACAACAAACATGTGCTACAGACGCACGATTCTAAAATGATTCTTTATTTGACTTTTTAGTTCCTTTACACAGGCAGCAAGTCTTCTTAGGCCTACCGAAGATCCGTCAAACAATAAATAAATGCCAAGAGGCAAATCACTCACCTTGATTCAAACTGGATTTTAAACTCAGACTTGAGAGCTTTTAAGTTGCCAAAGAGCAATACGACGCTCTGCAAATCCCCCAAAGAAATACAGCAAGTACATATCACTTAATTAACATTTACATGTGCATTGCAAAAAATAACACTGAGGCATTTCTTCACATTTTAAAGAAAATAAGAAACAACAGTTACACCATTGAAATGTATTTATGTCATTGTTGTAAAGATAAATGCGTTTTATGCAGCACCAACTTTTATTACACTTTCTGTTTTGCCAATATGTTGCAATTAATTTGAGTACTATAGGATTTTAGCTTTTAGATACTAATTTAAAAATATACTGCCAGCAAGACCAGACGGTATATTATCAGGTTACTGTGGAGGGAGAACGAGGCCCATCTTGACACATTCATGACTATATCAATGTTTGCTGAGAGAAAAAAACAACCCAAATATTGAATATGCATTAATGTGCTAGTATGGGCACTTTAGATCAGAATGTGATTTTCGCTGTTATTTTTTCATACTCCTTTTGACTGGCTCCGTTATTAAACTGCACATTCTTTCTTTTCCCCTTCCGCCTTTTCTTTTAGTGGCTCCACAACCAAGTTACTTTTGTGCAAGAGAAGAAAATATTGTTGTTGGTGCCGACTATTTATAATCTTACTATTCAAACTTCAAAAACTCTGTGCCTCAATCATGATACTAAACCAATTGACTTCTATCACACCGGAACTAAATTTGCAAAATGAGGTTAGCATTGTTGTAGGACGCTGGCTCTCCATATAGTGCACTAAAATGAAGTACTCTGTACAGAGAGTCCAGTGAGACCCAGATTGGTATACAGAGGCGAAAGTAGATAATACTAATGCTCTATTTGTGGTAGTGTGGGAGAGCAGTTAGGCTTCTCAGAGGGTAGTGCTGAGCATTTCTTGTACTTGCAGAGGCAATAAATGAAACACACACTCAAGAATAAATCCAAGACCAATTTATAAAAGTAACTACGTGTTTTATTGTAATTTTTCAGACCAAGAATTTCATTCTACAGTAAGTACTTTTTTGGATATAAATTTTTAAAGTTCTTAAAATGAATTACTTTTCTGCACAGTTACGCACCATTGAAATCAATGGAAAGAAATAAGAAAACACAATTGGGTCTCAAAGTTCACCTTCGGGATTTAGATAAGTAGCAAGGCGAGGCCCAATTTTCCACCAGCGGATTTTTGGGAGCATCCCGGATTCGGCCTGGAGCAGGAAGCTGAGGTCGTTGGTAGCTGGTGTGCTACAAAGAAGGGGGCCACTTCAAAACACACTGCACAAGGGGACTTAAAGGTAAGTCCGAGGCTCCCACTTGAGGGAGCAGGTCGCAAGGGTCTCAGGACTATGGGAGCACAGCTGGCTCATCGGTACCCAGGACAGGCAGGCTGGGTGCAGAGCAGATAGATCACCAGGGCGGCGCGCGTCAAGATTTCCTCACAGTCAGGAGCAGGCAGCTTGGAGAAGCGCATCCAGGACAGCTGGGCCACTCACAAAGTGGGTCTCAGGGGTCTTCTCGATGTCCCTCGATGGGTGCTTGCTTCCTGGGCTGTTGGAGTCCAGATTGAACTCTTCGTCTCGGTGAATGCTGCAGAGGGTCTGGTATCACGGATATTGGTGCGGCACGGCTCCGATAGGTCCTGGTGTCTCCAAACTTGGTGGGAGACAGATCTGACCCTCCGGAGCCTATGTACCACTTTAGGTTTGGGTGCTGCATCGGAGTCGCCAGGGAGCAGCAAGTCGGTAAAACCGGATTCTGCGTTTCGGTGCCTGTGGGATGCAAGGGGGGGTAGTACTGCCACTCCAAGGGAGTTCATTGGTGAATTGTAGAAGGCTGGAGGAGCTCTGGGGTTCTTGTAGGCCTCACAGTTATAGGACAAGAGAGCACACCACGATTGTCAAGTCCTTAAGGAAGCAGGCAGGGTTTGACACCAATTTTCTGCAGCAGGGCTTCAGTTCTCAGGTCAGCAGCTCTTTTTTGTCCTTTTCTTCTCTGTGGCCATCAAATCTAAGTTCAGTGTCCAGGGATGCCACCTAACTACTAAATTTGGGGGCGTCAAAGGGGGTGACAGGTAGTAGACAATGGGCTACCTCCCTTTAGGGTGTCTACACCCTCTAAGTGAACTCTTCCTGTGGGAAGGGGCACTACCCTGACCCAAACTGGCTTATTCCCGCCTGTTCTACTGGCAAATGTTGAGCCGGAAATGGGTGTTGGCATCGTCCACTAGCTGGAGCTGCCTGGTTCGCATTTCAAAGGCGGCATTGCCTTTGAAGCTTCCCACCTTGGAAGGCCATCCTGGCCTGGGGGATGTGGGAAGCACCTTCGCCCACCGCAGGCTTTGTTTCTGGCCTCTGAGTGCGCTGGCTCTCACCCCTGGAAGCCAGAAAGACATCTGGTGTTGGCAGGCTGGCTAAGACTAGTCAGAGACCACACCAGTGCTTTGTATGTTTTCAGGGGACCCTCTAAGCATTTCCTGTGTACATTTATTAATTAATCCAACAATGGCATCTATGAGGATTTATTAAGATGAGATGTTTGGTACCAAACATCTTAGTGTCCAGTGAAGCCATCATGGAGCTATGAAACTCGTGATGACAAGTATCCTGCCCATGTACTCTCTATGGCTTACCTGTGCACTTACAATATTCAAGAACGGACTTACATTTTATAGGGTCATATCTGCTCATGCAAATATGTCCACACATGGGATAGTCAACCCTGCCTTAGGGCTAGAAGGTCTGCAGTAGGGGTGACTTCCCTTTACCTTGTGCAGTGTACAGGGGCATGGCATACAGGGATGTGTGCCATGTCAACTCTTCAGTTTTCTCTGCACCAAGACACACAGCCTGCAATGGCAGTTTGCATGGTCTTGGCGCGGGCTAGGCCTGGACAAAGTTCACGGAGTTCGCGCAGTTCCACTATGCGAAACTCCACGAAGTGCCCAAAAAACTCCGCTTTGCTACACGGAGATCCGCAAGTGGCGGAGTGCGATATGTTGCGCTGCTCACACTGATTTTTAGCACCAGAGGTTTGTCCCATTCTGTAAAATCAGCACGAACAGAAGAGGGTGCTGCTTCTTTCTTCCGCTTGAGTAGATTAGATGTTCTACTGGAGCAGCAGCTTCCTCAACACGAGCAGAAGTTTTCTCAACGTGAGTGGTAGCGACCTGCCGCGACTGCCCGTGTTGAGAAATCTTGGCAGGAGGTGGTCTGGAGTACAATTTTTGTCGATCACCATCTTAGTGTTGGTGAGCCGTGCAAGAGGAAAAACTCTGCTATGCACTGCTACTCAGAGTTTTTCGCAACTCTGAGCTCTATGCGGAGCGCGGAGTGGGAAAAACGCTGCAAACTCTGTGAGCGGAGCGGAATTCCATGCCCGGGCCTAGTGAAGGGTTCGTAGGGTGGCACAATTTGTGCTGCAGCCATAGTGGACCCTCTTTAGCCCCAATGCCCCAAGTACCAGGGGTACCATTTACTAGCGACTTATAGGAGTTGCTGAAGTTGTACCAATTGCGGTAGAGTTTTTAGGGAAAGAACACTGGTACTGGGAACCTGGTTAGCATGGACCTAGTACACCTTAGTCAAAGTTGCATCAAAAACCAGGCAAAAAATGAGGGGGTGGTACTGCAACAAAAACCCAGTTTCTCACAATCATGA
This sequence comes from Calotriton arnoldi, assembly GCA_963921515.1. NCBI lineage: Eukaryota > Metazoa > Chordata > Amphibia > Caudata > Salamandridae > Calotriton > Calotriton arnoldi. The sequence goes on along the minus strand of CAWUFW010009431.1, from coordinate 299,933 downwards.
TCTCAACTGCACTATCAAACCAGTCTTGGCAAATTCTGTTCCTTGGCTATTGGCAAAAATCATCCAGAAAACTTTCCAGTCTGTTTAGCAGAATAGTCTGAGTGGGTGTTCACTATACGTTCACAGAAGTGAGCCGGCTGTAGTTGGTAAAGTATACATTACAGTGTTTGTGTGCATAATGCAATAAACTGGGCCTTCTTTGCTTTAACACACTATGGTAGTTGTACTTTTGTTTCTATTGGTGTTTTACATTCTGGGAAATACAACATTACAGTACTAGTAGGCTTACATTCAAGTAGCTACACACATTTACATGACAGCATAAGCCTCCAACGGCCCCCTCCCATCCCCGTAGTTTTTCCAAGCTTTCTCCCCGCCCATATCATCAGCTCCCCCTTACAGAGTCCCTCCTGGAAGCATGTTCATAACCCTTTGTAGCATTCCACCCCAGGTCTCCAAATCCTTCCACACCTTGTCATCCCTTTGGGTAAGTTTTATGGGCTGCTCGTCTGCCAGTGCCCACTCAAACAAGTCTGTCTTCTAGGTCTTCACTGCCAGTGCCTTGGCAATGCGCCTTCTGGACAACACCACCCCAGTGCCAACATTCAGGTTTGTATTTGGAGGTGACCTTTTCTTGGCACTACGTCCAGCAGACACAAGGTTGTGGATTCCTCCACTTCCTGTCCAACTATATGTGTAAGCATTATTAGTATATTTCTCCAACCAGCTCACAGCATATTGGAGTTGGGTGGCCGCAGAATATGAGAACAGATCTAGCAGCCCCAGTCCCCTCTTCACCCAGGGGAGCTTCAGGGTGGCCAGTTTCACTCAACTTCTCTTTCCCGCCCATACCAGCATGCACAGCAGTATGTCTAGCCGGTAAAACGTGCCAGCTGGGACCCAGCACAGCACATTCTGCAGCGCATACAGGCATCGCAGCAAGAAGACTATTTTAGCTAAGGATGCTCTCCCTATAACTGATAGAGGGAGAATATTCCAGGACTCAACTGACCTTCATAGGCTGTTAAGCATCCTCCCTATATTTAGATCCTGTTGGGTTTTCAGACCGTTAATAACCCAGACCCCATGTAGTGTATCTTATCTGTTTCCCACAGTAGCCCTAGGTCCTGGAAGAGGGCTCCTGTCACTCGTCATAGACATAGTCCACTTGAGGGAATAGTCTAGATTTAGCTCTGTTAGTGCATAGTTCAGGGCCAGATGTACGACCCTTACAATTTGCGAGTCGCAAATTGCATCGTTTTGCAACTCACAGTATGCGACTCGCAAAATGTAATTTACAACAGTGTCTCAGACACTGTTTACTATTCCTAATGGGGCCGCAAATTGCCTGCTTCATTTACATTCATAAGGCAGGTGCTATTTGCGACCCCATTGGGGATGACTAGCACTCCCAGGGATGGTGGCCTGCTGGGGTCAGCAGACCACCATGTCTGTGACTGCTTTTTAAATAAAGCAGGGTTTTTTTTTTTAAATGCTGCCCGTTTTCCTTAAAGTAAAACGGGATGCATTTAAAAAAGAAAAATGTAACGTTTCTGTTTTATTTTTTACCTGCCTGCTCTTCAAAAAATATTTTTGCATCCATTCACAAAGGGGAAGGGGTCCTCTGGGGAACCCTTCCCATTTGCGCATGGCTTACCACTGACTTGAAGTAGGTGGAAAACTGCGAGTGTTTTGTGGCCGCAATTGAGGTCGCAAAATAATCGTACATTGATGTGCGACTTGCTATTAGGGAGGGACGCCCTTGGCATGCTCCTTCCTAATAGCAAGTCACAAACCCTATTTTGCGAGTCGGTAATAGGTTATCGACTCGCAAAATAGGGTTTGTACATGGGGCAGACCTATTTTGCCATCGCAAACGGGCCGATTTCCTGTTTGTGACCGCAAAAAATGGTCGTACATCTGGCCCTTAGAGACTTGAGCAAAGGTATCCATCTCCTGCAGGAGATAGGACAGCGAGTCTCTCGGGTCGTGGACATATATCATGGTATCATCAACATACATCAACACTACATGGCTAGAGCCTGCCAGGCAGACTCCGCACTGATCCAACCTCGACTGCAGTCTGTACACCAGCAATTCTACTGCCACTGTAAAGAGCACTGGGGATATGGGACAACCCTGCCTAGTACCCCATCCATTGTCCACACTTCAGAAACAACAAACCCTGTACGCAGCCTTGCCCCCAGGTCTGAGTACAACAGCTGCACTCACCTAATAAAGGCATCTCCAAAGCTTGTGTCCCTCATTACTGCCCACATTTACTGACACCCTACAGTGTCAAACGTGTGTTCCAGATCAAGCTCCAACAGTGTGTATTAACCCTGAAACGCCTCTGGTGCGTGCATCGAATGTTTCAGTTACCAGCTATTAAATATAGTGCTTTGTCTAGGGATAAATCCAATCTGGTCCGGGTGCACAAGTGCTCCGGCTACCCTCAACAACTTAGTGGCCAGGACCTTGCATAGTAGCTTCATATCAGCATTTAGAATTGATAGGGTTTTGTTGAGGACAGCTCCCACAGGTTCTTGCCTCTTTTGGGATCAATATCATTGTTGCCTCTCTCATTGAGGCCAGGAGGACCCCTCAATCATGGGGCTCTACAAAAATCTCTAACAGTCTCTCCAAGATTGTAGATGGCAATGCCTGGTACAGTTCGGCCAGGAACCCATCCATTCCTCAGGATGTCTTGCCTCAGGGCGCTTCAACAACCGCCTCCTTCAGCACCTCGAGCTCTATTGGCTGATCAAGGGTCTACCACTGCTCCTCTGAGAGCTTCGGCAAGCTGACCTCAACAATGTAGCTATCCAGGGTACCAGGCGGAGCGTGAGGCATCTGGGCGGACACCTCATGTAGGTATTCTGAGCAGGCATCATTTATTTGATCCCTGGCTACCATGTACAGGCCATCACATCGCTGCAGCACTTGGATATGGGAACACAACCTGCCTCTTTTCAATAACCATGCTAGCAATTTGCCTGATTTATCCCTCTCTCTAAACTGGTGTTGCCTGTATTGCATACTCATATACTTCTCCAACCAAGCCCACGTGTCCTCCAGCTGCCTTTTTACATCTAAAAGAGACTCTATTTTGCCAGGGTACGCACTCACTTGCACTTGAAGGCTCGTCTGCTTGCGATGTAACTCTGTAAGAGCTGGGTTCTCACCCCATACACCTGTGCTATGCATTGCCACTTTTTAGGCCTCCCATTCCATTCCTGTCCGTCATGCCAGTATTACGTTGGAAGAAGGAGGCGGTGTATTCTCGGACATGGGCTCTGACATCTTCACACATTAAAGCATCTATATGCAAATGATACAATGCGATCCTGAGCCTATGCCATCTGGGAACTATTGTTACCAATAGAGGGGAATGTTCAGAGAGGTACCTGTTGAGGTATGCTGAGGTTTTGTACATAGCTGCATTATGCAGCATGTAATCTATATGACTATATTCCCCACGCACCTGAGAAAAATAAGAGTACGCCCACACTGCAGAATGGTGGTGCCGCCATATGTTTACCATGCAGAGGTCGTTAATCACTTCCCACAGTACCCTCTCCATTTGGGGCTTGTGACCTGGGCTCTGGGGGGGTTTGTCTAGCTGCCAATTCAGAACACAGTTGAAATCCCCAGCCCATATAAGGCACATCTCTATGGATGGGACAACAACCCTTAGGAGTTCGGGAAAAAAAGATCTATCACCCGCGTTCGGGGCATACATATTTACTATGCAGGTTTCTATACCATCTAGGATTCCTGCCACAACTACATATGGTCCCAAGGGGTCAGTCTAGGTCGCCTGATCCAGGAATGTAACCCTTCACTTCATCCCGTGCTTAATTGGAGTATGTGGCCGAATACGTATGGTACTGCCATCTCTTCCCCAATTTCGTGGCCTCTGCCTGGAGCAGGTGTGTCTCCTGCAGCATCGCAATTTGTACTTTGTAGCACTGGAGGTAGGAGTACACTCTATATCTCTTAGAGTACCTGTTCAAGCCTCTTACATTCCATGTTATTTATGCTCTAGCCATGACAAAAATACATGATGTACAGATCCCATCAGGGAGTCCGTAAGACCCAGCCCATTCTAACTCCCATGTATGCCTTGTGTCTCTCGCCTGCACCAGTGCCCACAACTTCCATAACAATTCAACTTTGATGCCCCCCTTCCCCTTCCTAGCTTCAGAAACTACAACCCCCACCTTTTGGACTGCCCGGGTGTATCATCAGCCGTCCAAACAATACGGGTGAGCAGGCACATTTCGCCCTCCCCACCCCATGCTTCAAACTGTTCTAAACCCCAGCAACTAAGCCATAAGAAAATCGTGGACAGCTATCTACCAGCCCCGGCTCACCCAATACCAGAGAGCTCTGACCAGCATAACTCCTCCAGTTGACCTATGGGAGGTGAGGCGGCAGAGCAGTCAGTCTGACACTTCAACTCTGCGTTGAAAATGTCTCCTAATTTGACAGATCCCTCTCCTAGGTCCCAATAATTGATAGACAGCATCCTAATGCATAAAGCCATATGTTCTAATGTTCTTTGCTTATTGAAGTCTCCCCCCGCCAAGCTGTCAAACTCGGCCTCAGCAGGGCCATCTCTTTTTTCGTACAGTCCCTTAGGGCTCCTCACCAATCGTGTTCGACCAGAGGGCCTGGTCCTGGCGGTCTCCAATGTTGCTCAGCGTTTCAGAGTTTGGGAGTACTGCCACTAATTCTTGGCTTTCCGCTGCAGATTTGTCTCTACTGTCCATTGTGCCCTCCTCACGAATCATGGTGCAGCTTGCCCTCCTGGTGCCAGCTCTTCCACTGCTAGGCTGGACCACCTCCGTCTCCCGAACTCCTCCATTCCCAGGCAAGCAGTTGCGCTCTTGTCTCACCTACACAGCGTATGCCCACTTTGTCCCACATCTACAGCCATGTCTACACTTCTTCAGTTGTGTCAAACAAGTGACTCTTGCCCCTGTGCAATCACCTTCAGGCAGGCTGAAAAAAGAACATAGAACAGAGGTCTGGGGCTTTAATTTTTTGCTTGACTATTCTGGTGTAGTCTGGGCATATGGCAATACTATGATTTTCAAAGGGGCAAGTTGGCATCCCCCTTGCAGCCAATAGGATACTATCTCTATCTTTGTGATGAAAGATTTGTGCTATGAGTGCCGTGGGGGTTGCCCCTGGTGGAGGTTGAGTTGCTGATGCCCTGTGCACTCTCCACACTGCAAACAATACAGTTAGCCCTTAAGGCTGTAGCACTTCCCGGATCCTAGTCTCTAAGTACAGCTCTGCGTTACCTCTCTCCGCCTGTTCCGGAAACCCCACAAAATGTAAAATATTAAAGTGAAATTGGTTCTTGGCGTCCTCGGCCCTGTCTTTGAGAACCTGCGTAGCCGTAGTCAACTTCACTAATTGCACCTTCAAGGTCCTCACTTCCATCTGGAGATCAAGGACTGTGTCTTCCACCATGTGCACCCTTTCCACCACCTTCTGGAGTTCCGCGTGCAAATAGTTCACATCTATAGCGACGGCTTCAATACTTCTTTCTAGGTCTTTTCATGTCCCCCATATGGCTGCCAGCAGGTCCACGCTGGAGGGTTCCCCAGGCTCCCAAGCCCTATTGTGTGACCCCAGGAGATCAGTCTGTCACGTGTTCCTCTGCGAATGAGTTTGTGGTGTACCATAGTGAGTAATAATGTTGATTTGGGGAGGTTTAGCACTCATGTCTATGCCAATTATGCTGCTTACCGGGATTTCTCAACAATCTGCTCCCAGTATTGCCTTGCAAGCCTCACAGTCCCCCTTATCTCTAGAGCAGGACACATCAATAGTTACTCCCAGTCTTCTCCCATGCAGTCTACTGTGACTCCCAAAGCCGATATCCAAGCCAAGGAGAGAAAAAAGAACCCCCCTCTCTCTTGTGACTGTCGTCCCCTGAGGCTCCTCTCAGTGTTTTGTGCTCACCCTAGTGCAGCAATATCGCAATGAGGGACTCGTCCCTACCGCTTTCCTCTCCACCAGAACCTGGTCAGCCTGCAGCTTATCGGAACCCACTCCACATCCCACTCTCTGACCCAATGCCCTCTGACAGCCGTGGTCATTTCCGTGCACTGTCCTGCTCCTCCGGGCCAACCCCCTGCTGCAATCACCTCAGTGCCAATAACCAAGGAGCTTATTGCCGGCCCAGTTGTATCAGTCAAGGTGGGTGTGTTCTTGGCGACAGCAGGGACCCAGATTTCTCTCAGTTGCTGTCCAGGATTCCACGGGATTACAATAGGGCTGGCAGAGCTCTGTGAAAGTACCTACTGTCGGCCATCTTGCTCGGCCCTGTCCGCACTATGGTAGATGTATAGAACAAGTCTCAATGTGTGGATGTTTAGAATGGTAAACAGGCTTGGGTCGCCTCAGAAGTTCATAAAACTTGGCTGAAAATTCTATTCTTTTCATCACTAATCAACTTCCTGTTAGTGAGCTCTATTATTTATTTTAATGATTTTTATGGAGTTATTACTGGGCTCCCTCTATTGGAAAACTGGGATGGAGAACATTCCACCATTTTGCGATAGCAACACTGAGCTTCGCCTCGCACTTCTTTTGCCTTTCACCACATGTTATTCTTGTCCTCGTGAACTGTGCAGTCCTCTCCACTGCAGTCGCTGGCCATTTGTCATCCAGTCGCCTGCAGCTAATCTCCACTTCTATAATCATCACTGTCTTTCTTCACTGAGGTGTGGTTCATCCTAACTGGTGGGTCTGTTAAAAAAGACTAAACTGGAATTTTGGAGGTTGGAGAGCGACTTGTTAATAGATGTCTCTGTGTAGAGGGGGATGAACATGTACCAGTGCTTTGCCATCTCTGAGAGCTGAAGCCACCCAAGACATTGCAATGTAAAGACTGGCAGGTCCGAAAGTACCTAGAATGTTGGCACAATACAAATTGGCATATTTACTAGCAGAATTGTGCTGCTCTTGCACCACACAAGGTGGTGCAAGAGTGACGCAAGTCCTAAATGCGATTTATGAAGCCACACAAGGCCAGTTTGCGTGGCCCTGAGTGGTTTCATAAATATGGAGTAAAGCAACACATCACAAATCGCTGCATTGCCTTACTCTGTGCAAGGAAGGTGTTCCGTGGGCGTTGCGGTGGGTGTTCTCACTCAAAGCCCATGGTTTTTGATGCATTCCCAGATTTACCAGATTCGGTCAAAAAGATACGCCTTCCCAGGGTGGTGTAACGAGGAGAAATATCTTTATTTCTCCTCGTTACTTCCTATTGCTATGTGTGCTGCAGAAAGAGGAATATGCCTCTTAGGATTGTTTTTGAGCAGGAAGGTGTCCCCTCCTGCACAAAAACAATCCTGCATGCAACGCAGGCACCCTTGCACCATGGTGCAAGGGTGCCTGGGTTGGTGCTGGGCTGCCAAAGGGTGCCAATGCAGTGGAAAAGACAGAAATGCGCCGTATTGCCTTAAATATGTTGCATTCCTGCCCTTTCCCTATCACGCAGCACAACAAGGAGACTTGCTGCGCTGCGCTGCACTGCGTGGCAAGTTTGTAAATAGGCCCCATAGGGTTTGCATTTTATAGGCGCTAGAATAACCAAGGAATGCAACAACTGGCATAGCTTTTTTTAATCTTGGAAATGCACATTGTGTTGAGATGTCTTTGGTCACCATTCATTTATTTGATTTTCTACAGTTATGCTATTCAGTTTATGTTCAGGGCCGGACTGGCCGTAGCGGGCACCAGGCATTTCCCCGGTGGGCCGCCATGGTTGGGGGGCCGGTTTTGGGCCCCTGGGGGCCGATTTTGTTACAGGGCCGTTTTTGCACCACAGCTGCAATATCGGCCGCTGTAACGAAATCGGCCGAAACCTGCCCTGGCAAACAGCTCGGCCGCACCCCTAACCCTCGGGGGGGGGGGGCCGGCCGAGCACTTTGCCAGGGCAGGTTTAGGTTCCCAGTCCGGTACTGTTTATGTTAAAGGTTCCTTCAAGTATTTTTAAGGAGCTGTTTCTTCGTTTTGCCAGGTCTACGCACTGGTTTAGTTTCTCCATGCAAACAAGCAAAATTTCATCAGGAATGACAGTTGGTCCTTAATAAAGTTTGCATTTATTCTTGAACGTTAATTTTAAAACACTTTTCCTTGCAGCTTTAATAACAGGATGGATATTTGAAGTGTTCCAAAGTCCTGACTTTCACCTGAAAACCCACATGCGGAATACTTTGCAGTGTAGGGGGTAGGAAGACGAGGAGCACAGTATTCAAGAGAATCACGTGACGTTCAGGAGAGAAAAACTTTGTACAAGCCCAGAACACATAACCTTAAAGCAGTATTATGCCTGGAAGCCGTCACTGTGTCTTTACTCCATAGTAAGATGCAATATATATGCTGAGTATTTTGCACATTTTTACAGAGCCCACAGTAATCTTTCTTGGCTGGAAGGGGGGGGAGGCAATGTAAACACAATGAAGTAAAGGCTATTCTTGTGTTTTTGGACACTGCCATCTTCAATTGCATAAAAATTGACAAAAACATATTTTCATTCAAGTGAGGGTTTGTGACCCCCCCCTTTGTGTCTCTAAAAAGTCATAAAAAGTGCACCTTATTCAGTAGGTTGGGCTTATTGTCATAAGTACCAGAAAAGATTTAAATAGTATCGAAACAAAGACACATGTTATCATAGTTAAAGAATCATTGTGTATGGCAACGGAGATTTGGATCCTGACTTACAATAAAGCAAAAAAAACCCTTGTGTACGGCTCGCATTGGACCCCTGGAAGAGAAGCATCCATGTTTTTGGTCTCATTACAGGCTTGATAACTGAATATGGTTTTTCAGCAGAATGGACATGTTCTACGGCGCCCACGTACCTAAGCGCCTTAAATCCGGCTATTACATGATCTAACAGCTTTCACAGGCGTGGACACTCATGCGAGAGGGCGGACGAGCGCAGCTCTATCGGTGACTAATTGATGGATATTAAGATGATGAAGGGACTGTCATCCACCAACAATGCAAAGCTGATTTGATGGCATGGCACTAATCACCTCTTCTGTGAAAACTTCACCGCCTCATTGATAAAGCCGGAGTATTGGATTTGTATGGAATTAGTTTTTCCCTTCATTTGCGGTGAGCTAATAAATGATTGGGCAGCATGCACCCTCCTGCACACATTTATACTGCAAGTGGCAAAATTGTCTACATGTATCCCTATGTAATTTGTACACTCCCTCTCTAAATACACTTATAGCAGCTGTCATCAGTACAGTAGCCATATTTCTGTGCTTTTAACCTATATGGACATCTTTGTTATCATAGACCCTCTGGGTCCACCCATTGGGTCTAGAGGGGCAGGGTATCCCTACCCGGTCCCCTCATGTCTTTTTTTTTTTACTAGACTAAGTTCCAGAGTCCTGTAATGGCTGGCAGCAACATTTTTCAAATGGCAGCTCGTTCCCCCTTGACTCCCGCAGGAGCAAGATGGGATAGGAAAATAGCTCCCTAGGCCAATCAGAACGCTCTATTTTGAAATTGGCGCTCTCGCGAGAGTCACTCGAGCCTTTAGCGGACCCATCCGTCCAGATACCTATATTTTCTTTCAACCTTAATTTCTCAAAAACTACTGAACGTATTTACACCAAATCACAAAAAGCAAAATCTGCGTAGCAAGATCTAACTTCCTGCCTAATTTGGTGTAAATCCGTTCAGAAGTATTTCCTGTAGCCCTGTCTAAAGAAGTCTATGGAAAATGCAAGGAGATTTGGCATTTTGGGAGCCCTCTTTTTTCTCAGCCGCCGCTTGATTGATCACCCCTCCGATATTTTCCATCCACAAACTATTCAAGAGTAGCATCTTTTTGGAAAGTTTCGTGGAGATCCGTCAAACGGTGTCAAAGTTATTAGCAAGGCAAATAAAGGTCTTTTTTATGGAACAGGTGGTCTGAGTATAACTACCCAGTGGCGATGGCTAAAATTTGCTATGGAAATGCTGACCTAACTACCTAACTATAACTGCCCAGTGGTATATGTGCCACAGGGTAGTTATAAATGGATTTTTTGGTTTTCTAATAACTTTGGGACCATTTGACAAATCTTCACAAAACGTTCCCCTAAAAAGTCTCATCCACCTCAGTGATTTCCTGGAAAGCATGGGGCTATCTGTCATTCGAGGGGCCGAGAAAAAGGGGGTGTCCTAAAACGTGTTTTACCCTTGCAATTTTCCATAGGAAAATTAGGCACTGCTGCAGCCAAAACAGGTGAACACAATCACACCAAATTTGGCGGAAAGCTAGCTCATGATCCAGAAAGCGTGCTTTTGTGATTTGGTGTAAATCTATTGAGTAGTTGTTGAGAAATAAGGGTTAAAATTTGTGTATATTTCTTGCAACTGAGAATCCGCGGACCCAACAGATTAAAAGAGAAGATCTGCTTGGCTGCCACAAAATCAACAATGTTGCAGCAGCCATCTTAGGACTCAGGAACTCAGTCCCTTGTCCTGAAAAAAAAAGAAAAAAAAATACATATAGGGTTCAGGGTAGGGATACGCTGACCCCAGTGGCCTGGTGGGGAGTGGGGTCCCTCTGGGACCAAAAACATAATTTCTTTAGCGTTACAGTAAATCCACAGATCTGCTGCAAAATTGAAAAAGATGGATTAGCTCCAACCCTTTTCAACAAAAGGCCCCCGGGGTAGTCCAGGGCCCGAAGGGGCAGCACACCATATTGATATGGTGAGGGGGTGTTCGGACGCCCTCCCCAAACCAATTCAAGTGCCCAGGGACCCCATTCCCCGGAGCTAATGTCATTATTATTGGGAGGTGGACATGCAACTCCCCGCCCACAGCCATTAAAAGGACCCGTAGCCCCAGGACCAATGCTGTTTTTATGGGAAGGGGCGTGTGCCACCCTTCCCTAGCGAATAAAAGTCCCTGGTAATCCCATCTCCCGGGCCGATATTGTATTTTTAAGGAGGAGGGCATGCCTCAGGCATATTGCAGTTTGCTCCCACTCAGCAGGAGCAGAAAAAAAAGCTGCTCCCAGCCAGGCAGCAGAAAAACACTAGATTGCTTTTGCTCAGCATGAACACCTGGATGGGTGCTGAAAGGGAGCTGGTAGGGCTGCAGGGGCCATGGACCTCCCCCACAGACCCAAGGGCAGGAAAAGTTGTGGGTGCCCTGAGTGGGACCGGGGTACCCACTCAAAAAAAATACAAATTGGCTTCCGCCGCACTCTCAATTCATCAGTTATAGTTAACTGAAGTAACTATATATTTTATTTTTTTATTGGCCCATAACTTTTGACTCTGAGGACAAATTTGCAACAAATTTGACAGTCACTTGGCATAGTCTCCTGAGTTTGTGCACTCAAGTCTGCTATATAGACCCCCGAATTACATGCAGGGATTTCCCCAGGCCCTTGCTGACTCCTTAGCGTCCATAATTGTAGATCATGCCAATGTTCTTCTGATAGGAGATTTTAATTATTTGGCAAATGAAGAAGACGGGGGCCAGCAAGTCTTGGATCTTACAGCTGCCCTCAATGACCTGAACCTAGAACAATTACTGAACCTCCCGACCCATACTAAAGGCCATATTTTGGCTCAAATTTGGACCTCGAAATTCCCTGTGCAGAAGCTGAGCATAGTCCAGTGTGGGTGGTCAGACCATCATCTGATCTCCTTCTCAGTGCTGCGACCTAAGGAGTTTGGCCAGCCCATCCGACCAGCTATGACGGCTAGAAATTGGGTTCGGGTCAACCTCCTGGCTTTCTGCGGGGTTCTAGGGAAGTCTCTACCCGTCCCTGAGGCGGACATTGAGGGGTATGAGCACCAAGTCTCAAGCTGGTTGAGGGAGGCTAGCAATCTTCATGCACCAAGTTATAGTGCCATCTCGCTGAGAGGACACGAGGACAATAAATGCTTCTCGGATGACCTGAAACTGGCGAAACTTAATCTTCGTCGAGCAGAAAGGAAATGGCGGTTGAAATATCTGCCAGACCGTAAAATGAGTTATCTCCTACAACTTAAAGCATACAAATCGCTTTTAAGACAAACCAAAGTGAGTTATTTCACTAGTAAAATTCTGTATGCCCCTAATAAAGCTAAGGAGATATTTAAGATTGTCACAGAACTCTCTAACCCAGATAGAGTGACCCTCCTGGTCTCACCATCACAGAGTTTATGTGACGCTCTCAATGCCTTCTTCATGAACAAGATTGAGGCTATTAAAAAGAGCATTCCCTCTAGTTCCTCTCCTATCAATCAACCAGTAGCTGACATGAATAGCCATACGATCTCGTGCTTTCCTAATATTTCTCAAGATAACCTAATTGAGTTACTGAAGAAAGTTAAGTCAGGTTCACCCAATGATATTTGTCCCCCTAAGGTCCTAAGAGTAGTGGTAACTTCCTTTTTGGAGAGTATATTATCATTTCTCAATCAATCCATTAATTCTGGGTCGGTCCCCAGATCCTTTAAAAAGCTGTCATTGTACCTCTGCTTAAAAAAGTGGGGGCTGACCCCACAGGCATGAAAAACTTTCACCCTGTCTCTCTCTTACCATACTTAGCAAAAATCCTGGAGGCACATGTAGCCCATCATCTTTGTGAATTTATAGAGAAGTCTGAGTTTTTGGACCCTTGCCAGGCAGGATTTCGGCTCGCTCACTCTACCGAAGCAGTAGTCACATCAGTGGTCAACGACATGCGCAAGGAAGTAGACAAGGGTAACACGCAAGCCCTGGTGCTACTAGATCTGTCGGCGGCCTTTGATACGGTCGACCACGCTATTTGGGTTGACCGGGTCAGGGCAGCTGGACTACGGGGTGTAGCCCTGAATTGGATGATTTCATTTCAGAAGGATAGATCCCAATCGGTTAGGCTACCCCCTTTCACCTCGGCAGTGGTCCAATTGAACTGTAGGGTGCCACAGGGTTCCTCTTTGACTCCCCATCTTTTTAATATCTATATTCGACCTTTGGTCAACTCTCTTAAAAAGATGGAAGTAAACAACTACGCTGATGACATGCAATTGTTGTTAACAGTCAACGATAGCGCTACGGCCGGGCAATATTTTCAAAATACTATGCTGTTCATCCGAGATTGGATGAACAGCAATCATTTGAAACTTAACTCGGACAAAACCGAGATAGTCCTTACTAAGAACAGGGTGGTTGGTTGGAATCCCACCCTGTGGCCCAGTGAGATGGGGTCCCCTCCCAATCGAAAAAAAGCAGTAAAAAGCCTAGGGGTCATTATTGATGAGGATCTCTCACTCAAACAACAGGTCAGTGTAGTGACGTCAGCCTGCTTTTACCAACTGCGACGCATAAAAAAGATAAGGAAATTCCTTGCGAGGGAGGCGCTGGTCCAGGTAACCATAGCCTTGGTTATGTCTAGAATCGACTATGCTAACTCTCTCTATTTGGACCTCCCGAAAGTTCTTTTGTGTAGGCTTCAGTTAATTACAAATAAGGCCGTGGGGCTGATAGTTCACTTGCCCAGAGAGGGGCACATCTCTCAGGTGACCAAGGACCTCCACTGGCTGCCGGTGGTGCAGAGAACTAGGTTCAAGGCATGCTGTACGGCCTTTAAGGCGCTACATCTGAGTTGCCCGGCCTTCTTGAAATCTCGGATCACAAAATACTCCCCAACCAGAGAACTGAGAGCCACCCACCTCCACTTCCTGATTATCCCCACTTTCAAAAAACAAAGGACCGGAGGGCGCAGGTTCTCCGTCACCGCCCCCCCGAGTATGGAATACCTTGCCATTGGAGATTAGGCAGACTAACAACTACATCAGATTTAGACAGCTTTTGAAGACCTGGCTCTTTAAACAGACATACCAGTTATGATGGATTTGTGATGTATCAGCTACCTAGCGCCAAAAGACCTCCCGGTGAACGTGCGCTCTCGAAATAGTCATTAACATAACAAGTTTTCATACAGATCCACGAAGGGAAAAAAAGTAAAGGGAGAGTTAAAATAAGACATATTCTCCCATTTTAGCTCACATTGGAAATTTTGTTCACGCTTACAGATACTTCTGAATGGATTTACACCGAAACTTAGAACAAAAGTTTAACTTTATTCAGAAAGCACATTTTGTTGGTTTGGTGTAAATCCGCTCATTTGTTTCTGAGAAATAAGTGTTAAAAATAGTTACAAAGTTGGCTTTAAAGGGTTAATATTTTGTATATCTGTGTCACTGAAAATTGTGTATCATGATTTGCAACTCATAACAATCACATTTTGAATTTTTTGACGAATTGGATTCGCTGGAGAAGGGCTCTGAAATGTTTCTTTTACGCCATCTTGAAAATCTGCTATCAATACTGATTTGTGATTCTTGCGCTGTGGAAACATAATTCACAGACATGAGTAACCGTCCTCAACGGTTTGCAAGCCAAGAGGAGTGCTAAAAATGCTCATAGGCATGGAAAACTCGAATCCCACTTCAGCAATAAATGAAGTAACCTCTGTACAAATCGAGACACAAAAAGCTGTTGCAATCCTCCAAGCCACAATTTTAGGTGCTAGACTCGACCACCATTTTGGAATGATTTACAAATTGATTATAAGTCATGACTTTTGCACTGTGGGGAAAAAATCCACAGGCAAGGGGAGACACTATAAACAGTGTTTGAACCCCAGGGCACAGTTGGTAGGAACCAAAAGGTGTGGAAACCACAAGACTGATGCCAGCAGGTTGGGTGCAAAGCCAGGCTGCAGGCCAGGGCCTGCACCCAACACCCACTGTGCACTGCTAAGGGCCTTGTGAAGTAAGGGTTGGCCACCAGGCAGGTGTTGCATCGCCCACCATGCTCAAAGCACCAAATTGCTAATGGTACATAAACAATAATGGATGGATAGATGGATGGATGGATGGATTATGGATGCATGGATGGATGGATGATTTTAATATGTAGTAACAAAATATATATGTATTCTCAGGGAATCGTAAAAGATGAAAAATATGTCATGGCTCCCTGTGAAATATGAATATCAACATTCTGATTAACACCAACAAACCTCTCTGTGAAGCTTTACTGTTGTCAGGGCCATTGGGATTATGGATCATGGAGGAGCAAATTATGTGGTAAGGTTATACAAACTAATTGGCAAAAATGCAAATTAAGTGGAACATTATTTGACAGCCACAAAATGCACAAATCCACTGGCGTTCATCAGTGTCCATTGTTTTATAGACACTATTTTGTAAAGATAAGCAAAACCTAAGCATTCCAGCCAGTGACCATTGTTAGCCACACTTTGAGGAAAAAAGCTTTTTCAAGATAATTACTGCAAAATAAACATGTACATTGAAAAATATGTAACAGGAACCATGTTTTATGGTTTCATATTGCCATTTTGGAATTCTGGTGACATATGCAAACCACTCGTCTATGGTCAGGTCCGCTGGAATTATGCGATTTTACAGCTGCGGCGTTTTCCGCATAATTATGGATTTGTGGCATTTGCCGCATAATCCATCATCTGTTACATAATATGCGTATTTTAACAAAAAAAATTGCTTTTAACTCAAAAGTATCAAACGTTATCAAAAATGCGATATGGTGTTGCTACCCAGTGTAGGACACTTCCCAAGGTTGACTGGTCATCTTTCTGTTGCTTATTGCTGTCTGTATTTGAGAGCCAGACTGGTTCTAATGAGGAGAAACGTTTGTCCAGATAGTGTTAACGTGTAAAAATGTCAAAATAATTCCCGATTACCCTCTATGAATGCACTTAAATTGATCCACACCCGCCCCGTCTCAAACTCACCGTCTCAGTTCCTGAACATCTTCCCCCAGACTACTTTTGTGTTTTTTCCCGAATGTAAAATGGAAGAAAGGCGATTCAGGCCATTGCAGTTTTTTATTAAACAGATTCTAACCTTCATTTGCTGCTTCTGGACAGTGCTCAGAAACTTGAAAGCAATGGAAACTTTACCGTGAGAAGTGATGAACGACACTGTGCCGGGAGCATTGTGTCCGTAAAACCGCAGAGGGATGATGGCGACTCGCTGTCTCCTGTGACCCCTTCCAGGGCCGTCTCGAGCCGCGCGAGCCACATCTGGAAGCTATCGGGAGAGACCTCGTTCGCAGCTGAGTCACTGAACAGAGGTGACCAGGACAGAGCAGGCTCCAGCCAGCAACAAGGGTAAGGGAACAAGAACGGACTTAAAGCCATAGTGATATCTTTCAGGCTGAGGTGCCGTCACGTGACGTACAAAACAATGGGGTTTATTTCTGCACTCAAAATTGGGCTCCTGTGCAGGGGCCACATAAAAGTGTAAACTACCACAGAAAAGATCTCACAGGCTGCCCCATGCCAGGCGTGCACCGCTCATCCTTTCCAGGGCTTTCCTTTACATTTGCTACCTATAGACTAATTTGCTCATAACATATCTGGGGGACTGCAAGTCCCAGAATGCATGGAATAAATTACGTACACACGTCGAAGAATAAATTGAAATTTGTGCTAGAGAGCACACGTTTAGCTCGGCGTACAACCATTTCACCCTTCCTCTCTGCCAGGCTCTCTGCGTGCACGTGGCACACTCGTGCCCGGGCACCCATGAGAAATCGGGAACTTTCTCTCGTTCTTCAGTCACATTGAGAGTTGATGCAAATTTAGGGTTTTTTGGTCTACGATTGTATCTCCCTTTAGTAACGTCTCATGTTGCTGGAGGGAGCTATTCACTCAATTTGATAAATAGTTTACTTACGTATTTTAAGTTTTCCTAAATTGCATCTCTACCGCCAAAAGTGGGTCAGTGTGCTTTATCAGTGGCGAAATCTAAATTACGCTGCCTAAATTTTGTTTAATTTTAGATATTTCACGTCACACTTATTTCACAAAAGTCAAAAAATACCCGTTTGTTTTTTTGTGCATATTTATATAGCGCGAACTCGACCCGAAGGTATTTGGAGCGCTTTACATGAGCACCGGTTACGGTGCACAAGGAGGACACATCCATGTTTGTGGTGGGCACGGGGAGATTAAGTGATTTGCCCAGAATCACTGGATGTGGACGCGAACCCGAGGCTCGAACCTTGGTTTCCAGCTCCAAAGTTGGCAATATAGTCGTCAGACCACATCCTCTACCCACCAGATTTTTACACCATATCACGTAATTGTGTGCCATTTATAACAAAAATGTAGTGCAAGCGCATGGGAACAATGCGAACAACCAGAACACAAGCTGTTGTTTGCGGCGCTTGTGTTTTTTTTTACACATTCTTAGTGCAAAATGTGCCTTTATGCCCAAAATGGACGCAAGGACACTGTTTATGCTATAATATAGCTGTATTTTATTTAATTTCTTATTATTTTTTCCAAAATGTGGGTAAATTTGCAAAAGCAAATTACGCACATGTAACACATCCCTAACTAGGAGGTGACACCTCCTACTAATTGTGATTCAGTATGAATTATAAAACACCCTTTGTGATTCTGAAGACCTTTTCTGAATTGCAAAAAGTGTTTAGTAGATGCTAAAAAGTAATTTTTCAGTCGCAAACCATATCGTTTGTCACAGGGTTTGCAACTGTAAAATGCTTTATTATAGTGGGTGCAAAGAAGGTACAGCAGCAGGCCATACTAAGGCAAGGAATTGGGAGGAATGAGATAGGTTAAAAAGTAAACACATTATTTATGAGTTAAGAACACCCCTGCTGTGGGCAATGCCAAGCATCATGGGTGTGGAGGTTGCGGTAACTAACCATGGAAAACCAGCAATACGCTCGTTCTCGTTTCTCTCCCCCATGCACAGCCTTCGTTTCATTTCTAGTCTTGTATTGTCAAAGACAATAGCTGGACCTCTATCTGTATGTTCGGAACATAAGTTTAATAGCTAAAAGTGTAATTTCTTATGAGAACTGAAAAACTTCATGGGGAGGAGTGGTTGTGGTTAAACTGATGGCAATGTCAGTTTATAAATATAGGTTTTATTTTGACTTTGCTTGAACTAAAAAACGGTGCAAGATTTTTTAAAATTCCAGGCAAAATATAATTTTGCCCCTTGTGCAATCCCCATGTGCTAAAAAAGGCAAATTTACAGCTCCTGGTTGAAGCGCCTGTCATGCACACACAGTCTTACAATGTGAAGATCATTTTACCTACCTGCAACTTACTTCTTTAGTTGCATATTAGAAAAATCTAACATATAAACCTAATGTATTTATAATTGCAATTTATCTGTAGAGCCTGGGATCTAAACCCGCTTATCCACTCTGCCTCTTTCTTTTTTCTAACCTCATCCCCCTATGAAGTTATTGATGCTCCCTTACTAACACATCTCTTTCTGCAATCACCCCTGTACAACTGCTCGTCCTGATTGTAGAGGTAAAGTGGTACAAAATAGTACTTCTGTTGTATTTCAATTGTAGGTACAGGAGAAGAATATCATTTTTGAGCTTTTGCTCTCTGTTTAGGTGATGATAACTTTTATTGGACCACAGTAACATATATGCCGCCATCACTCATATATGTATAAGCTTTCGGGATATCACAATTCCTTGTTCAAAAGTGTGTTCCTTGGCCTTTTTTGAATTTTAAATGAAAATTTAGAAATATAGAACACTCTCCCTTAAAGTGGATGATTGACCACATGACTTCAAATCAGTGCACTCTTGTTCATCTAGAAGCTTTTTATGTCTGCCTTACTGCTGATCACCACCTGATTCTTCAGCACTTTCCTACTGGTGGGAGCTGTGCAAACAGAAGTAAAAATGCTATATTTACACCAATTTTCAAGAAACTTAGTTGTGACCACAAAGTCCTAAAAAGGTAAAAAGTTGTATTTGACCTCAGTGGCATCACCAGAACCCTAGACACTGTTGTTACTTATTGATGCTCTGTCCCTTTGGAAACCAACAAACTTATCAGCAACTTCCAGTCAGCTTCAGATCTAGCAGAGGCCTCAAAACTGTCTCATGAACTTTGGGTAAGAATTTTTCTCAGCCAATGATAATGGTCATAGGTGGGCACTGAGTCTTCTAGGCCTGACTGCCACATTCAATATGGCTGATGGCAGCATTCGCCTCTCCTGAATGGAAACCACATTTGTCTTGGGCTGTACCGTTCTCCAGTGGTTTAGCTCATTCCTCTTAACTTGCATCCATCAACTAAATCTTGGTGCCTTCCTATTAACAAGCATTGGCATAGCCAATAGGTCTCGCCTTTGGGGCCTTATAAGTGTTTAGCCAGAGCTATTGACTTTGCCAATGTCTTCAAGCTGTGCTGTAGAGAAGTGTGGCTGCTGTGCAGCATGCTGAAAAGTTATAATAAAAAAGTGTCAGAAGCATTTTTGTTACTTTATATATGACCAAGAAAGCATTATGTAAAACTGAACGACCATATTAAAAAAGTATTTACAATAAAAAATTTCCTCAGTTTTCTTTTGTTCTTGCAATGCTGGCAACTTGTTTCTGCCTATTGCAATGGTTGTTTGTTAAAGCTTTTTTTTGAGGGGGCATAAACAATCGGAGGGTGAAGGTTGGGAACTAGTACCTGTATTATAACACTAGCAGCGGCCAGACGCTAGGGGAGATTCAACAGATGCCAGATTCCGAGAGCAGGCTGAGGTGGTGCTGAGTGATGCTGAGGTGGTAGTGGTGGTGGTGGTGACTGTTGCGGAGACGATGCTGAGGTGATGCTGAATGATACTCAGGTCTTGCTGAGTGATACTGCTGTGGTGCTGAGTGATATTGTCTTGGCGCTGAGTGATGCTGTGGTGATGCTGTGGTAGTTTTGAGTGATGCTGTGGTGGTGCTGAGTGATGCTGTGGTGGTGCTGAGTGATGCTGTGGTGGCGCTGAGTGATGCTGTGGTGGCGCTGAGTGATGCTGTGGTGGCACTGAGTGATGCTGTGGTGGCACTGAGTGATGCTGTGGTGGCCCTGAGTGATGCTGTGGTGGTGGTGAGCGAGGCAGTGGCGGTGCTGAGCGATGCTGTGGTGCTGCTGAGCGATGCTGTGGTGGCCCTGAATGATGCTGTGGCGGTGCTGAGTCATCCTGTGGTGGTGCTGAGTCATCCTGTGGTGGTGCTGAGTCATCCTGTGGTGGTGCTGAGCGATGCTGTGGTGGCCCTGAATGATGCTGTGGTGGCCCTGAATGATGCTGTGGCGGTGCTGAGTCATCCTGTGGTGGTGCTGAGTCATCCTGTGGTGGTGCTGAGTGATGCAGTGTTGGCACTGAGTGATGATGTGGTGGCGCGGAGTGATGCTGTGGTGGCGCAGAGTGATGCTGTGGTGGCGCGGAGTGATGCTGTGGTGGCGCGGAGTGATGTTGTGGTGCTGCTGAGTAATGCTGTGGTGGTTCTGAGTGATGCTGTGGTGGTGCTGAGCGATGCTGTGGTGGTGCTGAGCGATGCTCTGGTGGTGCTGAGCGATGCTCTGGTGGTGATGAGCGATGCTGTGGTGGTGCTGAGCGATGCTGTGGTGGTGCTGAGCGATGCTGTGGTGAAGCTGAGTCATCCTGTGGTGGTACTGAGCGATGCTGTGGTGGTGCTGAGTCATCCTGTGGTGGTGCGGAGTCATCCTGTGGTGGTGCGGAGTCATCCTGTGGTGGTGATGAGTCATCCTGTGGTGGTGCTGAGTGATGCAGTGTTGGCCCTGAGTGATGATGTGGTGTCGCTGAGTGAAGCTATGGTGGTGCTGAGTGATGCTGTGGTGGCGCGGAGTGATGTTGTGGTGCTGTTGAGTAATGCTGTGGTGGCGCTGAGTGATGCTGTTGTGGCGCTAAGTGATGCTGTGGTTGTAATGAGTAATGCTGTGGTTGCACTGAGTGATGCTGTGGTTGCACTGAGTGATGCCGTGATGGCGTTGAGTGATGCTGTGATGGCGTTGAGAGGAGATGTGTTGGTGCTGAGTGATGCTGTGCTGGCTCTGATTGATGCTGTGCTGGCTCTGATTGATGTTGTGGTTGCGCTGAGTGATGCCGTGGTGATGCTGAGTGATGCTGTGGTGATGCTGAGTGATGCTGTGGTGTTGCCGAGTGAGAGATAGAGTGAAGATATAATGCCCAATTAGAGAGGGTGGTGAGAGAGAAAGAGAGAAAGGGTGTACATAGAATAAAGAGTGGAGCGGGATAGAGAGAGAGAAAGAAGGAGGAGAGAGAGTGAATGAAGGAGTTTGAAAGAGAAACAGATAAAGGGGTGAGAGAGAATGAAAGGCTAAAAAAGATAGAGAGGGGGAGAGTTAATTAAGTAGAGAGAGAATTAGAGAGGGGTTAGAGAGAGAAGGAGAGAGACAATAAGAGTGGGGGGTGTGGAGTTTAAATAGAGTGAAGAAGTGACGCGGAAAAAGTAACCTTAAATATAGCTTTGTGCTTTGCGCGAATAAATATAAAAAAAAAAACAGAGTGAGACAAAAATACTGGTAATTAGGCTGTGACTCCCAATATAAAACAAAAAGCGATATAAGGTGAAATCAACCCACCGAAGCAATATTTCTAACTAGACAAAAAAAGCTTGCATTTCAATGCTAATCGCTGTTTTTCATGTGACTGTAGTCCAGGGCCGTCAGTTGGTAATGTGAGCTGCTGCTGCGATTGAAACATCAGAGTCCAGAGAGTTAATGAGCCATGACGTGGAAATGAGGAAGAGATAGGAAACCCAGATGGCAGCTGCGCACGTGCACGCACATCGTGAACGCAAGCTGGTCGCCAGCCGAAAGCCAGTGGGTTTGCACTTCCAAAACCCACTTACTAAAACTCTCGGCCAGACCAGCGCAAGCGCTGGTGCAGGCCGAGACCTAAAAACAACTCAAGTTACATGCAGAGAGCCTCTGGGATCATTACCCTCACCGGCTCTTTTTAACACATCCATGATCCAATTATAAAGGTCCTCAAAGCCATAATGTTGGATATCACAAGTGTGCTAACAACACTCAAATACATACCATAGTCACCAACGAACCAGCAAATACAAGTGAATTACATTAGCGCATCTAATAAGTTAAAAAATAAATGACAGACAACTTGCTCCATATGTATGGCACAAAATCCCATACTCTTCTCATAGACCTTGAAAATCTTGAGACATAAATACGCTGTCTTGGTGTTGGAAATGGCCCTTTTTGCCTGGTTACCCCAAACTTTTTGCCTTCTTCCTCCCCTGCTTTTGATTTCGTTTTTGCTGACTTCAGGACTCTGGGCACGTTTTCACCACTGACCAGTGCTAAAGTGCATGTGCTCTGTGTCTAAAATGTAATGGCATTTGGTATCCCCATGATTGGCATATTTGATTTACCGATAAGTCCCCAGTACAGTGCACTACATGTGCCCAGGGCCTGTAAATCAAATGCTACTAGTGGGACTGCATCACTGATTGTGCCACCCACACAAGTAGGCCTTTAAACATCTCTCAGGCCTGCCACTGCAGAGCCTGTGTGTGCAGTTTTAAACTGCCATTTCGACCTGGCAAGGTCACCTACTTATCAGGCCCAAACCTTCCCATTTATTATAAAGAAGTCACCCCTAAGGTAGGCCCTAGGTAGCACCATAAGCAGGGTGCAGTGTATTTAAAAGGAAGGACATGTACGTTTGAGTTTTACATGTCCTGCTAGTGAAAAACAGCTAAATTCGTTTTTCACTACAGCGAGGCCTATCTCTCCCATAGGTTAGCATTGGAGCTGCCTTGTAATACTTTACAAGTCTAACTTTGAATTGAGAAAAGATCAGAAGAGTAAGTTTGATGTCTCTGGTCTCACAATTTAAAAACACATCTTTTAATGAAGTTGGTTTTTAAATTTCAGGTCTGAAAATGCCACTTTCAGAACATTGGCATTTTCTTTCTTTAACCATTCAGAGCCTCTGGCTGTCTCTGGAACACACGTCTGGGTTGGATGACAGCTGGGCTTTGTGAATTTCCTCTAGACAGTCACACACAAAGGGAGTTGAGGTTCTCCTCTGCTGTGAGTCCTGTTCTGCCTAGTGGTGCCAAATTCAGTCCTGGGCCCTTGGAAGTGAGTGTTTGGTACGGCAATCCAAGAAACCAATGCATCGGCACCGAAGCGTCGATAGTAATGGTGCATACCCTGCGATATCAACGCATAGCTGCTGCCTGCTTCGAAGCCGTGGACAAAGCTCGCCGAATGCATGACGCAACGACCCGACTTACAATGCAGTCTCGACTTTGCTGACACAGCACCTTCGAATCACCGCTGTTGCGTGACTGTCAGACCGCATCTGTGACACACCGTCCCGACTCCGATGCATTCTTTGCACTGCACAGCTTTGCGCCAACGCATCGCCAACAGCCCAGTGGTTTGACATAAGAACCAACGCACAGCGCTCTTGACATTGGCGCATCAGCGACAGTGCCCGACTTTGGAACCAATGCATCGCCTTCGAGAGCGATGCATCCTGTCCGTTTTTCAATGCATTGTCCCCAAGCTTCGGCGCATCCAAGGTACTGTCAGTGGGTCTGCGTGGCTCCTGTATCCAGCCTGCACTTCATTGTGGTCAGACAGAACTTTTGGATTTTCCCCAATCAAGTGTGACCAGATAGCCACAGGTGGAACCATTGACTTCTAAGCATTGGATTTTGATTTAATCTTGCAAAATTAATAACTTGGCTTGTGTATGTTGGATTTTTATCATTTTGGTCTTGTTTTACTCAGATAAATATTGGCTATTGTTCTAAACTGGTGTGGAGTACTTTTGTGGTGTTTTCACTGTGTTACTGTGTGCATGTGCACAATTACTTTACACATTGCCTCTTTAGTTTAGCCTGACTGCTCTGTGCCAAGCGACTAGAGGGTGAGCACAGGTAAACTTTTAGTGTGTACTACACTTTCCCCGACTAGGATTGTGGTTCCTGCTTGGACATGGTGCATACCTCTGCCAGCTAGAAACCCAATTTCTATCACTCGGGAAACCCCGCCCTCCCCAATTGACTCTGTAAGAAACCTGCACAATCAGGGCAGCATCATCAAAACAGAGTTATCCCTCTTCACCTAGGACAACTCTGTGATACAGAGAACGTTTTCCATCTCAGTTGCTTCTGCAGGATCCTTGCTCTTCTGTACTCAATACCTAATTCCCTGTTCTAGCAGTAGCCCTATCATGTATCAATTACTGCGATGCCAACTATGGGGGGGCTTTCCATCCAAAAGGTTAAGCATGCAACAAAGTACACTAAGGGGCTTATTATGAGTTTGGCGGTCTTAGGCTGGGAAGGCAACTGCCGCGGTCCCAGGAAGACCACCAAGTCTGTGGTGTACCTGCCTGCCAGATTACAAGTTCAATCCAGGGTGGGTGGGTGGTGCTGCGGTGGTCTCATGGTGGCAGTATGTTAGGCTCATAGGAGAGCCTAACACGCATACTGCTGCTGTGAAAGAGCCTGCAGCATGTTCCTGCATGGTGTGGCGTGCACCATGTTGTGCATGCCACACTATACAGGAATGAAGGTACAATTCTAGGGTGGTCCAACATGCGCCCTCCTGTACGCACCCCCGTAGCCAGATTTGGCAGGGGGCCCTGGGAGGGCCCTTTACCTGCATTTCTGCCACCCTTTTCATGGTGGGGTCCCCACCATGAAATGGGCGGTGAAAATGCAGGTCGTAATATGTTCAGCGATGCTGGCATTGGCACTTCCAGCATATTCAGGCCCTTTGAAGATCGCCACACAGCAGGATCCTTGATCCCGGCAGAGGCGGCGGTCTTGTGGTGGTTCCACCACCACAGTCATAATTGGGCGGATTTGTGGTGGTGGTCAGAACAACACCACGAGCGTGGCGGTCTCAGGACCACCGTACTCATAATAAGGCCCTAAATGTTGCTGTGGACCTCCCCTTTGACTTGAAATGCTCTTGCGGTATCATCCCAGCCTTGAGAACAATCCACTGGTTGTGTATTCTATTAAGGAAAGAAATAACTTCAAAAGCATGTTCCTGGTACATAAATTAATGCACTGCACAGCTACAAACTAACCCTTCAAACTACTTATCCCGCATCAGCGGACTAAACTATTAAGGGCATCCTTCAAACACTATTTTGCATTGTTCCTTCAAGACAGAAGTGGTTTGGTGGAAGATCTCTGCACCTGCTAGACTCAACACTCAAGAACTTGCTTGGGACTCATTTCCATAGTGAATCCAACTGTACATCTTTCCAAAAACAATTGAAGACCCATCTCTTCCTTCAAGCATTCACTCTTGAATTACTTTCTCCTCTAGTTATCTTTCTCTCCATGATGTTCTTGGTGCTCCACAACATCCTTTGGTTACATAGGGAAATATAAAAACTGTAAAAATAAAGACAAATTCTATAAATATTCATACCAAACTGGTGATTGTCAATAGTAATGCATTTGCATCAGACATAGACTCATCATCATCAAAAAATCTTTATTAGATTTATAGTAAGTAAAGCATAAAAGATCATTAGACATCAGAAAATTCAAATGGTAGATACAACTTCATCGAGCATAAGCACAGATCCAAATGCCAGTATACATATTCAAATTCATACTTGTGCAAATATGTCATTAAACAGCAAAAATGTAAGATTTAAGTACAGCTTCATCACGTATAAAAATAGGAACAAGTGCCAGTGTGCATATACATATAGGGCCAGACAAATATAATCAATTCATCCTCCTTGTCTTCACTTCTCAAGTTATGGTAAATCCAAATTCCATTTAGGCAGACAAGTACTGACTTAAGTAATTAAAGTAGCTGAAAGAACAATAAAACAGATCTGCCTTTTCTGAAAGTAAAAGAATATAATAGGGGTGCAATTTCTTCAAGAATAGATCAGAAAGTGACAATATGCAAATTAAAATACAAGCATAAAACATAGTTTAAAGGCCAAACATGGTTGGTTCATTAAATCACAAATCTTCAGTACCTATCTTCCGTACTCGACCTAACTTAACCGCAGCCAAAATGAATTTGTGTACCATGAAACTGACAAATTCTGTTTGAAGAACTTGGATGTACAGCCGCGCAGATCTTCTTTTTCTTTAAGTTAAGGAACGCTAGTAAGGGCACAAAAACCATTTTGAGGCCGATTATGATGTCGGGTGGAGTTGCCTCCGACTGACATCATTGCGGAATAGGGACCGACCGACCCACCTCCAGTCGCCGGTTCCGACCGCAGAATTACGATGCGACCGCACATTGTGTGGTCGCATACTCCCATTTCCCTATGGGAGCTTGTGCTGCAGCCTTAAACCGGCAGTAGCACAAGCTCCAATAGAGAAATGGGAGATGGCATTCGTCCCTGCACCGCGTGGCAGGCACCTCAAGGTGCCTGCCACATGGTGCTGGGATGAACCGGGGGCCCCTCAACTGGAGGCCGCACAGAGAAGGGGGCCCTGCTCTGGGCCCCCAAACTCACTCTTCGACAGGCTTCCCATGTCGGAAATCCCGGCATCGAAAGCCTGTGGGACACTGAGCATCGTAATCCTAACGGTGAAAATGCCGTACATTGGGATTACAGGCCAGTCTCCGACTTGCCGACAGGCTCTGTGAGCCCGCCGGAATCCAGCCGGAATAATCGGCCGGTTTAAATTCCGACCACCTAGACTGAAATTAGGCGGTCGGGATTGAAACCGACGATCTCTGTCGGAAAGCCTCCGACCTCAGGTCAGAGGCTTTCAACCGAGATCGTTATAGGCCCCTGTGTTTGGAGTTGCATAAAGGTTGCAAAAAAAAAAGAAAAATGCAACATAGATTGTGCGGACACTGAAATAGTCGGACAAGGTGCAAGGTCCAAATCTCTATACACAGCTTTGGGATAGGAAACCAAGAAATGAGCTATATAAAAATGGAATCTATCCATCTAAAACCTGCAGCAGTGATTGGGTGTAAAAGATACATACAGTTCTTTATGAATTGTGGTTCATGAAAGTTGATAATTTGCCACCCTCTGCTTGCTGCATTCTGCCACCTCTCCAATCCTTGTTAACATAGTTATATAGTTGAGTTTAACAGATGCTTTAGCAGCAGGGTTACTGCACTCTGCATTCTCATATAACATTAAGGCCACCCCAACAAAGCGAATTGCTCTTTTGTGTACATCAGCCATGGAATATTACAAGGGTTTTCATGTCTCAAGCAATCTAAAATCACAAGTTGATTAAGTGTTGTTTCTGGCTTAGACCAAACAACTATGGCACTCCTAAGTACATTTACTAAAGCCCTTTTAGTAAATGTACTTAGGAGTGCCATGATTACAGGGCCACCAAGATCATTGTCATATTCAACTATTCTCCCTATTTTCAACACAGGGAATATATGTCTTCTTTCGGATATAGACATAATAATTTTGTGGATACTGGATTACCTGCCCACCAGTGGGTGGAACATTTTTCTAAAGTTTATGACAGTCTTACAATAGATTTGGTGGTAAATGGCACTTTGCATTAAAGGCCTGAATTGCAGTGACTGTCCAGTGATCACTCTGAAAGAGGTAATCACTGCCATTGAACAAAGCCCAAGGAACAGTGCTGCAGGCCCGGACCAGATCCAAATTAACTTGTTTAAAGACAACATTTTCTCCGAATGCCCCTTTTATTGTGCATCTCTAAGGGAGGCATAGAGCAGGTGTGCTGTAGAAGTACACAACTTATGGACAGTGTGAGTATCAAAGGATTGTGATCACTCAAGCGATTGTGCAATATTGTAAATCTTCAACCTTGTGTCCCATGGATTTTGAGATAGCAATATAATCAATCAATCTTCCACTGCCCTTCCCTGTAAAAGCAACTTGAATTTGTTCCCTAACTGGGACTAAACCCACTGTAAGCACCAACTTGAACATGCTCATGATCTGATTAAGAATATCCCACAAGGAGTAGTATTAAAATGCAAATAGTACACATTATCAGCATGCTCCGGGATGCTACATACTCCATTACGTGAGAGGGTAAAAGGTTTGCAATGAAAGCGCCGGCCCAGATTATTACTGATTCCCCCTATGAGCTACAGAGTGCGTTACTTAGTACATGATCTAGTGACTTTGTAATCTCTGTGGTACACTGATCAAAATTATTATGATAAAAGTTTACTACAAGAATTGTCTGCATAGCGTGAATGTTAATAGGCACAATCTGAAAAATGCAGGGAATTATGGTGAATTTCAGTAATCCTGCCTGCTAAGGAGACCGAAATCAAAGTTAGTAGGCCAGCCTTGTGCCGACCGCTAGTAGGAGAGACAGTCGGGGTGGCCAAAGAGATAAGCCCCTTTATATGTATAGTATCACACACACAGGTCTCCTGCAGACACACAATTTTACATTTATTTATAATTGGAGTCCAAGAAGAATAACTCAGTTTACTAGCAAGACCAGCCACATACCAGGACATTAACTTACATTTTTGGGTAGTAGCTACAGGGGTATTAAAATAGAGGGCTCACTAAGACCTGGTGTAGTACAGTCTGTTATATCAATGGATCCTGATACATTAGAATGCATTGAGACTGAGTTCAAAGTAATCATAGTATTAGTATCCTCAGTACACTGATTATTGGGGGAAACAACCATTACCAAGCAGTCTTTACCACGCATTACAATGCATATGCCTTTACCACGCATGTCATCACCACGCATATACCTTTACCACAAATGTCTTTACCATGCATGCTTTCGCCACGCATATCTTTGCCACACATTATTGGGTAACTATATAGGCAAGTACATTCAAGTATGGACAGGTGTCTGTTTTAATATGCTGGTGTATACTGGGAAAATTTCAATCATATATTTTTGTAATAAGTTTATGTATATGTTACACATTTTTAAATAAGAATATTTTGTAAATTATTTTAAATCTAACAAAACAAAGCATTAGGGATGGGATTTAAGGGATATAGGGTTATTGGGTGGGGCAGTGTATATAATTTTTAAAACATGAATTTATAGGGTTTTTATTGCTACAATAATTTTTTTAAAATATTTTTAAAAATATAAAACAAACATTTAGGGGCAGCATGCAAGGTATATAGGGGTACTAGGTGGGGAAGTGTATTAGTTCTCAGGTATTAATTTCAATACCCGAGTATTCATTTTTAAAACAACGAGTTTTTTACATTATATTTATCTTTTTAAAATATATTTTTATAGAACTAGAAAACAAACATTTAGGGATGCGATGCAAGGGATATAGCCGTATTAGGTGGGGAATTGTATTAATACTCAGGTATTCATTTTAATACCTGAGTATTAATTTATAAAATGTGAATTTATAGTGTCTTTAACACTAAAATTATTTTTTACAAATACTTTTACATTTAGAGAACAAACCTTTAGGGACAGAATGCAAGGGATATAGGGGTATTGGGTGGGGAAGTGTATTGAAACACAGGTATTAATTTTAATACCTGTGTATTAATTTTTAATACATGAATTTATAGGGTTTTACTATTCGATTTATTAAAAAAATATTTCTAAAACTAGAAAACAAACCTTTAGGGCCAGGATGTAAGGGATACAGGGGTAGGTGGTGAAGTGCATTAATACTCAGGTATAATTTCTTATACCCGAGTATTAATGTTTAAATGTGAATTTATTGGGTTTTTAATACTAAAATGATTTTTTTTTAAATTTACAATTAGAAAACTGACCTTTAGGGGTGGGATGCAAGGGTTATAGGGGTATTGGAAGGGGAAGTGTATTAATACTCAGGTATTCACTTTAATACCAGCGTATTAATTTTTAAAACATGAATATATTACACATTTGGCATCATGCATAATTAAACTAAATCATGTGAGATGGTTCTCGATGTTTGCTACTGCTCTATGGGCGGTTGCATCCTAATCCTATGGTCAGAACTGCCAACCTAAGGTCGGGCTGTTCCAAACGGCAACGGACGTCCTCCCGACATTAGAATGAGGCCTTCAATGTATAATTTTTTTGTTTGTGAAAAATAACGTGCTTTTGAATTTCTTCACAGTATGCCATCTTGTTTGGGGCAAGGGTCATTGCTTATCTTGAAATGAAAGAAAGACAAATGTATAAATGTTAAAAATCTAAGGGCCTTATTATGACTACAGCGGTTCATGGGACCGTCGTAGTGGTGGTGGTGGTCTGACCACTGCCACAATGCGGGACTGCCCGCAGTATTATAAGTGTGGTGGTTAGACTGCCACTGAACATCTGCTACCGCCATGGATGAAGGATCCTGCAGCGATCTGCCAGCGGTTCAAGGCCAAAATATGTTGGTGGTGCCGCAGCGGCACAGCCGAGCACATTTTGCGCTGCTCCATCACCACCCTTTTCATGGCAGTCTCACCGCCATGAAAAGGGTGGGGGGAGGCAACAAAGGGGGCTCTACAGAGCCCCCTTGTGCCTCTGTGCACAGGAGTGCATTCAGGGGGCCACCTGTTGTGCCCCCCTGTAGTTATGCAACCCTGTTCCTGCATGGAAAGGAATGCACAACATGATGCATTCCTTCCTTTGCAGGAACGTGCACTGGGGGTCCCGCGGCGGTGCTGTTTAAGGCTCACAATGAGCCTTTAAACATCAGTGACATGGGACCGCCCGCCAGCCCACCAGACCACAAAATTACTTGTAATCTTGCAGGCGGGCGACAGTGAGCTTCGGCAGTCATGGAGCGGAGCAGTGGCATGCCGCCTGCTCCAGGACTGCTGAAACTCATAATAAGTCCCTTAAACTGCTCTATAATCAATCAATCTTCCACGCTTCTGAATCCAGCAATCGGTTACACGGGGGAAGAGAGCCACGCACAGCGGGTCCGGCGGACTCCATTCCCCAGGCTCCTCCGCTCCAATTCAGCACTGCCTGTAGCCTGTAGAGCCCGGAGGCGCTTAAAAGCAACGCCGAGGCTCCCGCAGCGCGGGACGCTTCTGAATCCAGCAATCGGTTACACGGGGGAAGAGAGCCACGCACAGTGGGTCCGACGGACTCCATTCCCCAGGCTCCTCCGCTCCAATTCAGCACTGCCTGTAGCGCCCGGAGGCGCTTAAAAGCAACGGCGAGGCTCCCGCAGTGCGGGACGCGCGGGGCACGCCCGGGCCAAGGGCGGGCCCGTCCGCGCCCGTCAGCGACCGGAGGAGGCCGGGCTGGGCCAATTCTCTGGGCTGTCTCAGCACTAAGTTTGAAAGTTATTTCTTAAGGAGACTGAGGCGTTGGATGGACCATAACAAATATTTTAAGGTACTGCTAATTATTTTTTAAATCAGATCGCCCAAGTTTTTATTTTTTTTTTATTTTTTTATAGCGCCTTCATATAGAGTCAGGGGGCCTTAGTGGTTTAGCGTCTATAATGGGTAAAAGGAAAATACCTGCTGCACAGGGGGGTACGCCGGGGGTTTGCATGGTGGGCAAAATTGATTCTTTTCTGACCAAAGCTGCCCACGCAATTACTCATGAGATAGCCCTGACTGAGCGAAGGCTATCCATAGAGGCTGGAAAATGTCTTCAATCTCATACTACAAGGGAGGAGGGAGAACAAGGAAACTTTACAGTTGTTATGGCCCATTTAGATTATCCAGCAGCTCCAGCAGCCTTTGCACCCCCAAGTCAAATATCTACCCCTGACGAAGTTAACAGGTCTTCTAATATCCCAGTTGAGAAAACTGATGAGGGAAATGAAGCGGCCCCAGATTTACCACCACCGCCCAAGAGAAAACGACCTGCACATAATAAATCTCCAAGGAAATCGCATCGGCTACAAACTCGGACACAACCATCTCCAGATCAGGTTTTGAACAATGAGCATTTATTAGATTCTCTATTTATAAAACTTGAATTAATGACAAAAACACTGTTGGCGCCAATAATACAAAAAATAGAAAATGTTGAGGAATTATTTTACAGTTTGTCTATTAACTGCAATAAATGTGCCACGACTTTTGTGCAAAAATCTATGGGGACAGGGGCAGAAATTCCATTTCGAAGTAAGAACCAATCCCAACCCGACCTACCGGGCCAATGCTTAAATATTGTAGGAACTAATGATACAGTTAGTAGACTTAGCCAGTCAATAACATCTGAGGTGACAAGACGGGTAGTCAAGAGCCCTGAGGTAGTCCAGATAGAAGACTCCTGAACCCTGAGAGGGCACTGTCACCTATACGTAATCAGCCTAACCATGGCACTTTTAAAGTTGCGAATCAAAGTACCCTTGACTTGCCCCCTGCTTCTGCCCCGTTAGTAGCAGTTTTATTGGAGGTCCCTCTTCTCTCACAAGATACTAGGGAAACCACTCAGGACCTAATGCATAAAGTGACCCATTGGTGTTCTAAAAATGTAATAAACGGCCAGAACATATCATCTGACATTATTATGGCCAGAAGAGTGGGGTGGATAGGCTACCAAACAAAAAAGCTTGGCGTAGGAGACTGTATAGTTGTTAACTTTAAGGACCCAGATAAAACCGAAATGTTAACACGCTGTGCATACCAGAGCAGTTCAAATTCTCAAATCAGGGTAGTCTCATTACAATATTTTTACCCCCAAGCCAGCGCAGATGCCCTATGCAATGGCAATGGCAAACAGTTCGGAAATCAGGTAGTCCTGTTGTTAAAACTAATACAGAAAATAATTTACTATTGAGTAACAGATTCCAACCCTTAGTAAGTCTCCAAAATTTGGACGAAAATTACTGACTTGAGTTAGAAGATAAAACTTGTCAGGGTATACCCCCAAGTAATATGACCCCAATTGCACAAATTCTACCAGTTCTGGATCCTGTTGAAATATCTATAAAAATTCCAGAATCTTCCCCCACCCTAATTCCCACTGTGGCTAAATATGAAAAGGTCCTCTCATGGAACATAGCGGGATTAAGGTCTAAAAGAAGAAACCTAATCTGGGAAAATTTTCTTTCAATGCATCATATTATTGCCCTCCAGGAAACCTGGGAAGCAAATGATTGTTTTTATTTAGATGGTTTTACTTTGTTTCATAAATGTGCAACTTCATCGAATATGGGTAGAGCTAGAGGTGGTTTGCTGCTAATGTTCTCACTAAAGCTTTCTTGTAAGACACGTTTGGTTGACTGCAAATCTGAGAACGTTTTGGCTGTAGAACTGTCTTTTAAGAATCGTGCCACTGTGTTAGTGATAAACTTTTATAATTCTTTCTCTAGAGGGCATGAGTTGGAACATCTACAAGTTTTAAAGGAGTTTCTGGAATGTTATGAAGAGACCAAACAAGTTTATTATGATTTAATAATTTTAGGGGATTTTAATATTCATCAATGTTATTTAAATTGTGTTATAAGCCAGGACCAGGGGAAATTTACTTTTTCACAAAACCACTTTGAGCACACACCCTCAGGTATTCTGTTTGAATTTATTCTTTCGAACCAAAATTTATGCTGCCTTCAACAAATGGACAATGTAGCTCCAGTACCCACTTATGTAGGAAATGGAAAAGCCAGCATTATTTATTACATTTTATTGTCTGCTCCGTTAATTTCGTTTACTGAGGACTTATTGGTTACTTGGCTAGGTTTTAGCGACCATAATCCACTTACTGTTGCCATATTACTCTCTGCAATCGAAACCGGAGATCTGGCCAGTTGTCTGACAAACACAAATATTAGCACTAAAGATCAGGGACGCAGGCTAAAGTGGGAAACAATAGTCCCAGACAACTTTTTTAATAACTTGTATACAGTTTGTGCCCTTGAAATCGAGTCCTGTTTAGATCCCGTTATACAGGACAGTTCTACTTTAACAGCCTTCGGGAAATTAACAACACAAATTCAATCTGACCTCACAATTTTTGGTGGGACCAGACGCCAGAAGGCTGTAAGATGGTTCAATGGAGCATGCTCAATAACCCTTAGAGAGCTTATACAGGCACTAAAAAATACCCCTAGGGATAAAACCGAAATTAGGGAGAAAAGAAAGGCCTATAAGACAGCAGTTTGCCACAGGAAAAAGGAGCTAAGGGAACAAGCATGGGTAGCCCTACAACAGCAGCATCTGATCTGGGGAGAAAACTTCTCCCCCTCCAAACGCACAGCTTAGAACGCCCACTGGGCAACCATCTGAATATGTCCAAATGTATCCAATGTTCCATATATAATCCAAAAGTAAACCCTTTTGTTCCGCTTGTTTTTCAACATGTTTTCTCCACACGTGGAGTGGTGTTTGCTAATTTCCTCATTTTCTTATGCTTAAGCTGGGCCATCCGAACCTCTTGCAAAAACACGAATAATGCAATTTCGTCAAAGGCAGTGTTCTTTATTTTTAAAAACCCAATGCATTTCGGGCCACTGGTGCCCTTCGTCAGGGGTCACTACAATGACAAATAAAACAGCTGCTGTTACCAAAAATCACGTTACTGTCATCATATTACTGTACAATGATTGAAATGCTCTATATAATTAAACGTCACCATTCATATTTGCCACAATGATAAGACATTTCCGTTCATATTTCTCATAGTGATTATATACAACATTCAACTGGCGGGACGCTAAACCATTCCCCAATAATTTCTCTCCCCAATTTTCATCAATGCCAACACCATCTGCCTTTTCCCGTCTCCCTTATGTTAACATGTCTTCATTCGCCCCAACATTAATATATTTCACTTATTTGACGCATCTCTCTCTGAACTAGCACTTCCACAACACCAAACCCCAGCTCTATGCATTCACACTTAGTCACTTGAGTACAACGCGTAACTTGACTCCAACTGACCTGCACTCTTACACCACTCCCCCAAACAGAACCCGCCCTCAAACTGAAATACAAACACGCGCACTTCCACACCTAACATCCACACGATTACTTGCCTCCCCTCTTTAACGACTGCTGACACAAACTGACAACACCATCTATTTCTAACTCCATTCACAAGTCTTCCCACCACTCGCACTCGACTAAAAAAACAAATTACTTTAGCTTTCACTCTGCAATCGCGCCTGTTCGTACCTGCCGCGGCCGTTGCCGAACAATCATCCTCTTTACTCCTCACAAAGTGCTGATACCCTCCCTTTTTTCACCCTTCATTTAAAAACATTCGCTCCTCCCCATTGGTCAGCTACTTTCTCAATTCCCGCCAGCAAACCTGCAAGCTAATCTGTAGGAAGGTGGAATCTGACTATATGGTTGCCCCCACTTTTTTATGGTGTTTTGCTGGTTTATGACTTAGTTGGACTGGGATCCTGCTATTCAGGGCCCCAGTCTATCTGCTTTCTCTGTAAAAGGTTTCCATGTGCCCTAGGCACATCTCTGATTGGAATCTGGAGTGCCCTTATAAGTCCCTAGTATATGGTATACTATGTACCAAGGGCATAGGTACCTCAGAGGCCTACCAGGGGCTGCAGCATGTATTATGCCACCCCTGGAAGGCCATCCAAACTGGCACCACAGGTCTGCTACTGCAGCCTGGGTAAGGTGGTGCATGCACCCCTTACTGTGATATAGGTTACCTATATCACTAAAAACATACACACATATAAACCTATTAGTCACTCCTAAGGCAGGCCTTATCAATCCTGAAGGCAGAGTGCGTGGTTCCTATGTGAGAGGGTGCCCCTGCATGAGCAGGGCCCCTCTGCAGCGTTCGGAGACCCTTCTCTGATGCTGTTTGTAGTGCAGCCTGACCATATACTCTTAAGCGCATTATAACCTCGTGTTAAATGCTAACTTTGGAATGGCTGCACCTAAACATGTCGTGTTTGGTGTCAAACATCTTGGAATACTACCCCCCGCCAATTCTGGCGGCGGGGGTAGCATTCCACCCTTCTAGAGGGAGAGACATGTTAACCCTGGCCTGGCCGGTAACTTCTTTCTAAAGCCTGGCATCACAAAATGGATGCTACTGCCACAGACACAAGTTTGGCCTCCTGCTGCTGGACGAAACTCCGGCAGGGGAGGCCTGGACAATAGGTTTCCTGTCCCAGGGAGGTGTGACCACCTCCCCAGACAGGATAATGTGTATTGTGGTTGGGCGGGAGCACTTTTGGGTGCTTTGAAGTCCTGCACTGGGGGCACACTTGGTGTCCCTGTGCATACCCCAGTTCAAACCGGATCAGGGGCTTGCAGCCCCTGCTTTGGCGCGAACTGGACAAAGGGAAAGGGGTGTAGCCACCCCTCTGACCTGACCCACCCATAGGTGGGGCCACAGAGTAGTCCAACCCCTAAACTTAGTATAAGTATAGGAACCCAGTCCTTAGGACTTTAGATTATCCCTGGACGAAACTCTGAAACAGAATCCTGGACCTTCGACGTTCTACTCACGATTAGAGGACAGAAGAATCTCCCTTGGGGTCAAGGAGTGACTCCCCTGCTTGGCAGGCACCAAAGAAGCATCTGTCCGGTTCGCATTTCTGAAGCTCCCGTCGGACGCCGAAGTCATTGCATCACCAGAGGTAGATTCTTAGACTTCTCCAAGGCTACCCTGAGTCCCCAGCAAAGCTGAGGCCCGTAGCTATCGTGGGTAACGTGAGACCGTGACCCCTGGACACCGAGCACATTTGCAAGTGCATCCTCTTCTGGGTCTCCCACAAAGTCGTGCTTTGGGCTCTGAGTAGCCCTAGCCTCCAGCACCAACTGCACCGAAGATCACTGGCCTCCACTCCACGAGTGTCCTGTGAGCCAGATCCACGTGCAATGTCTTGAGGCTCCTTTGCGGTTGCTTGCCTGTTGGCTAGTAGCCCTTAACGAAGGCCAATCTTTTTCTTACTTGGCATCCTGGTTGCTCCAGGCCTGCCCTCACTTACCCTCACTGGGTGAGTTCCCCAGACCTTGCTGGTCTGCACCATCGACGATCTTCCTCTGCATCAAGACTTGCCGTTGCCAAGGCTTGTTGGGTCCAATCTGGTCGTCGACACCTCAGCACTTGACAGACATCGTGTACCAGCTCGAATCCTGCTCCTGGTTGCCGACAACGCCTCCTGGACCTCGTGGCTGAAGAGTCAAGACGACTGTCAACGCACCTGAAGCACTCGACATCGGTGGGCATCTGTCCATCGCCTTCCTGGTCACTGGCTAGTGACCCAGACTCTGTCCCCTCTGCTTTCAGGTTACTCAGATCTCCGATCCACTCTTGGATCCACCCGGACACTTTCCACTTGGTCGCCAGCAGCACTTTGCAACAGATCGCCATTCAAATCGACGACGAAACCCGACCCCGAAATACACCTATGCACCCGGCTTCCCTGGGTGAGGTAACACGAGTACTCCGGTGTTCCCGTGGGTAGAGAATCTTCAAAGTACTAGATCTCAAAGGGTTTGCTCCAAGTCCTCCTTTAAGTGTCCCTTTTCTTTAATTTCCCGATCACGACTTTCTCCATAGAAGTCAACGGCGTATCGCGGTTGTGTATTTACACTGCACGCGTCCCCCGTGGGTCCCCTGTGTCACTACCTTGGGTGGTTCCTTGTGGTCCAAGCACTTCTAGAGGCTCTAGGCCTAGTGTCTAGTTCAGTCGTGGTTCTTATACCACTTTATTGGTATATGGTTTGGTACGCCCCTAGGGCCCAAACGTGTATTTGTGCTATTACTGTGTTTAAATAACTTCTAACTTATGTACTTTGAACTCTAGCCTCATAAAGAGACTAGAGGGGTGTGTTTAGCAATAAATACATATATTTTGAATATATACCTGGTGTGGTGCTCTTTCATTTGGTCACTCAAGAGATTATAGACTGGTAAAACAAGCTGCTTTACATTCCTTCAAGACTTAGCCTGAAGGCTGCTCTCCATAGCTACCACTAGGATAGCTTTCAATAAGGTTGTCTTTAACCTATCTCCAATAAGGGGTTGTTTGGACTGGTGCAAGGTGCCCACTATAATTAGTGGACAGCATATACCAGGCCAACTTCTCACATTGGTGTGCAGCGTGTGGGATTCCAGCTTGCTATTGTTTTACCAGATAATCTCAATTGAATTGATCAACTGAAAACCACTAAAGGTACCTAAGGTACATATAATTTAAGCTTAGAATACAGTAAGTTCTACTGAACTTAGAGTTGTGTGTTAAGGGATAGCACAACCCTTTCTACAACTCAAGAGAGTTTAGTAGGCCACACTAGAGTAGGTAGTGCATACACCACACCACACTAGTAATGTCTTTAAGGGTAGGATCTATAGAATACTTGCAGGAAGCCACTGAGCTTCCACCCTCCAAGTATGATACACTCCCATTCTTGGAATTGAGAGCATTATGTAACTTGAGAAAAATAAGGACAGGCCAAAGTCCCACCACCCAACACCTTAAAGAGTTGTTGGTGGCTTATGACCTTAGTAAGCCCTTGGGGACTGAAGGGGTAGGAGCTGAGGGTGGGGCAGAAGATGAGGATGGGACCAGGGGTAGAAATACCCCCAGCCCCCTCTGAAACTGGCCAGGAGGGTGAAAATGACCCTGACCTGGATAACCCAATCCCTCCTGAGGAAGATGAAGAGGATGATCAGAATGATGCCCTCTTTGTCCCCCCAGGAAGGATTATGAGTGTGCCCAGAAAGTCTAGATCTCCTTCTCAGGAGTCTAACCACTCTGGCACCTCAATAGGGAGCTCTGTCTCATCTCATAGGAGGGAATCCTCTCATGAGAGAAGAAAGAGGCTGATTCAATATGAGGAAGCTCAGCTTGAACTCAGAAGGAAGCAAGTAGCCTTAGACAGGGAGTCCCTAGATCTCTTGAGAGAGAAAAGAAAGTTGGGACTAGAGTCCCATGGTGGCAGCAATATCCCTAGAGATAGGGAAAGGTCTTATGACCATAGAAACCTAAACAAGATTGTCCCTCCCTACCAGAGTGGGGATGACATCCACAAATGGATAACTGCACTGGAGAGGGCCTGTAAAGTTCAGAAGGTCCCCCAGAGGCAGTCGGCAGCAATCTTGTGGCTCTCCTTTGCAGACAAAGGTAGAGACAAGCTCCTCACTGTAAGAGAAGAGGATGCTGACAATTACACAGTCTTGAAGAGTGCTCTGATAGATGGGTTTGGCCTAACCACTGAACAGTATAGGTTGAAGTTCAGAGACACCCAAAAGCTCAGACTCAAGACTGGGTTGATTTTGTAGATTGTGCTACAAAGGCTCTGGAAGGTTGGATACATGGCAACAAAGTGCATGACTTTTTAGAATTGTACAATTTGATTATGAGGGAGCAGATCCTTAATAATTGTCAAAACCAGCTTTTGCACCAGTATCTGGTGGACTCTGATCTGACCTCTCCCCAAGAATTGGGAAAGAAGGCAGACAAATGGGTCAGAACCAGAGTAAAAACTAGAAATCAGGGTGGTGACCAGAAGAAAGATTCTACTAAGTCCCAAGAGAAAGGTGGGGATAAATCTAAGGATAAGTCCCCTACGGGGCCCCAAAATTCCTCTTCTGGGGGTGGGTCCCAAACTCCTTCCTCTCCTGAAAAGAAACCATATTGCCATGTCTGTAAAAAGCCTGGGCACTGGAAATCTGATCCCAGTTGCCCCAGGATTGGCAATAAAGAAAATGTTCCCCCAGCAACTACTACCCCCTCCTGGTACTACCAGTAGTAATCCTCCAGTTGGGAGTAGTGCACCCAAAAAGTTAGGTGCTTTTGCAACAGGAACAGAGGTGGGCCCTGGTTCAGACAGGGACCCCTCAACAGACTCCTCTGACTCTGATGGTGGTGTAGGATTTGCCACCTTTACCATGGGTCCCCCAGCAATGGGCAGGTACAGACTGGAGCCAATGATTAATGGTCAGAAAGCTGTGGCATTTAGGGACACAGGGGCTAGTGTCACCATGGTGGCAGGGAAACTAGTCCCCCCTCACCAGCTTTTACCTGAGTTTAAATACCAGGTGACCAACATTGATGGTGTCAGAACAGATCACCCCATGGCCATAGTCAATCTCAGCTGGGAGGGGGTCACAGGCCCAAAGAGAGTGCAGTGTCCCCCACCTTACCTGTAGATTGCCTGATGGGCAATGATCTGGAGATTTCAGCCTGGGCTGAAGTTGAACACCAAACCCACCTTAGGATGTTGGGCGTCCCTGTAAAGGTTAGTGGGGCTGTAATGACCACAGCCCCAGCCCAAGAATTTGGAGAGATGGAGCCTGAAAGAATGGCCCACTCTCCCCCAAAAGAGAGTACAAGGGTTGAAGAAAAGTCTTCTTCCCTCCAGACAGTAGGTAAGGGTCAGCCTCCTCAGGGAACTGACCCTACCCCTAGTGAAGGAACTGCCCCAGAGGTAGTCAGGCCTGGCCTGGCCACACCCCTGATGGCAGAGGACCCTTCCAAGGTGGTACCCAGTCTGGAGCAGGTAACCTGCCCCTCTCTACCCTGCCTCAGCCAGCCCAGGGCTGCAGAGGTCAGGGAGGTCAGTGGACCCCCAGGGCCCCCTGTCCAGAGGAACCCCCATCAGCAGATTAGGGGCACCCAGTCTAGTAGCCCTAGCCAGGTGAAAACTCCTCTACACACTGAGGGATCCCCCATGCCTTTATGTAGGGACCTCCCCCAGAAGGACTCTGGTAGGCAAGGGCAAACCTGGGACCTGAAGGTTCCAAACCTGCCCTGTCCCTCCAGTAGTCCATCCAAAGGGACCCAACCCCCAGCTGTAGGCAGCCAAAGGTTGACCCTTAGAGCAAAGTGCAACTCAGTCATGGAAAGACAGGCATACATGGTGACCAGTGATCTGAGGAAGCTGAGGCCAACATTCCTAGGGCCTCACTTCCCTACTCAGACACCTCACCAGCCTTGTACTTTACCTAAGCACACCACAGGTAGTGATTCCCCATGGTGGAGACCCTCTCATACCCTTAGGGTGAGGGATTGCTTAGTGGACCATAAGACAGGGGGCAACCATGCTAGTGCAGGTGCTTCCTTATATGACCACTTAGTCAAGGAAGGCTCAACTGGCCATGGTTAGCCTTATCTCCTTTCGTTTGGGGGGGTTATGTAGGAAGGTGGAATCTGACTATATGGTTGCCCCCACTTTTTTTATGGTGTTTTGCTGGTTTATGACTTAGTTGGACTGGGATCCTGCTATTCAGGGCCCCAGTCTATCTGCTTTCTCTGTAAAAAGGTTTCCATGTGCCCTAGGCACATCTCTGATTGGAATCTGGAGTGCCCTTATAAGTCCCTAGTATATGGTATACTATGTACCAAGGGCATAGGTACCTCAGAGGCCTACCAGGGGCTGCAGCATGTATTATGCCACCCCTGGAAGGCCATCCAAACTGGCACCACAGGTCTGCTACTGCAGCCTGGGTAAGGTGGTGCATGCACCCCTTACTGTGATATAGGTTACCTATATCACTAAAAACATACACACATATAAACCTATAAGTCACTCCTAAGGCAGGCCTTATCAATCCTGAAGGCAGAGTGCGTGGTTCCTATGTGAGAGGGTGCCCCTGCATGAGCAGGGCCCCTCTGCAGCGTTCGGAGACCCTTCTCTGATGCTGTTTGTAGTGCAGCCTGACCATATACTCTTAAGCGCATTATAACCTCGCGTTAAATGCTAACTTTGGAATGGCTGCACCTAAACATGTCGTGTTTGGTGTCAAACATCTTGGAATACTACCCCCCCGCCAATTCTGGCGGTGGGGGTAGCATTCCACCCTTCTAGAGGGAGAGACATGTTAACCCTGGCCTGGCCGGTAACTTCTTTCTAAAGCCTGGCATCACAAAATGGATGCTACTGCCACAGACACAAGTCTGGCCTCCTGCTGCTGGACGAAACTCCGGCAGGGGAGGCCTGGACAATAGGTTTCCTGTCCCAGAGAGGTGTGACCACCTCCCCAGACAGGATAATGTATATTGGGGCTGGGCGGGAGCACTTTTGGGTGCTTTGAAGTCCTGCACTGGGGGCACACTTGGTGTCCCTGTGCATACCCCAGTTCAAACCGGATCAGGGGCTTGCAGCCCCTGCTTTGGCGCGAACTGGACAAAGGAAAGGGGTGTAGCCACCCCTCTGCCCTGACCCACCCATAGGTGGGGCCACAGAGTAGTCCAACCCCTAAACTTAGTATAAGTATAGGAACCCAGTCCTTAGGACTTTAGATTATCCCTGGACGAAACTCTGAAACAGAATCCTGGACCTTCGATGCTCTACTCACGATTAGAGGACAGAAGAATCTCCCTTGGGGTCAAGGAGTGACTCCCCTGCTTGGCAGGCACCAAAGAAGCATCTGTCCAGTTCGCATTTCTGAAGCTCCCATCGGACGCCGAAGACATCGCATCACCAGAGGTGGATTCTCAAACTTCCCCGAGGCTACCCTGAGTCCCCAGCAAAGCTGAGGCCCGTAGCTATCATGGGTGACGTGAGACCGTGACCCCTGGACACCGAGCACATTTGCAAGTGCATCCTCTTCTGGGTCTCCCACGAAGTCGTGCTTTGGGCTCCGAGTAGCCCTAGCCTCCAGCACAAACTGCACTGAAGATCACTGGCCTCCACTCCACGAGTGTCCTGTGAGCCAGATCCACGTGCAACGTCTTGAGGCTCCTTTGCGGTCGCTAGCCCATTGGCTAGTAGCCCTTAACGAAGGCCAATCTTTTTCTTTCTTGGCATCCTGGTTGCTCCAGGCCTGCCCTCACTTACCCTCACTGGGTGAGTTCCTCAGACCTTGCTGGTCTGCACCATCGACGATCTTCCTCTGCATCAAGACTTGCCGTTGCCAAGGCTTGTTGGGTCCAATCCGGTCGCCGACACCTCAGCACTCGACAGACATTGTGTACCAGCCCGAATCCTGCTCCTGGTTGCCGACAACGCCTCCTGGACCTCGTGGCTGAAGAGTCAAGACGACCGTCAACGCACCTGAAGCACTCGACATCGGTGGGCATCTGTCCATCGCCTTCCTGGTCACTGGCTAGTGACCCAGACTCTGTCCCCTCTGCTTTCAGGTTCGTCAGATCTCCGATCCACTCTTGGATCCACCCGGACACTTTCCACTTGGTCGCCAGCAGCACTTTGCAGCAGATCGCCATTCAAATCGACGACGAAACCCGACCCCGAAAGACACCTATGCACCCGGCTTCCCTGGGTGAGGTAACACGAGTACTCCGGTGCTCCCGTGGGTAGAGACTCTTCAAAGTACTAGATCTCAAAGGGTTTGCTCCAAGTCCTCCTTTAAGTGTCCCTTTTCTTTAATTTCCCGATCACGACTTTCTCCATAGAAGTCAACGGCGTATCGCGGTTGTGTATTTACACTGCACGCGTCCCCTGTGTCACTACCTTGGGTGGTTCCTTGTGGTCCAAGCACTTCTAGAGGCTCTAGGCCTAGTGTCTAGTTCAGTCGTGGTTCTTATACCACTTTATTGGTATATGGTTTGAGTACGCCCCTAGGGCCCAAACGTGTATTTGTGCTATTACTGTGTTTAAATAACTTCTAACTTATGTACTTCGAACTCCAGCCTCATAAAGAGACTAGAGGGGTGTGTTTAGCAATAAATACATATATTTTGAATATATACCTGGTGTGGTGCTCTTTCATTTGGTCACTCAAGAGATTATAGACTGGTAAAACAAGCTGCTTTACATTCCTTCAAGACTTAGCCTGAAGGCTGCTCTCCATAGCTACCACTAGGATAGCTTTCAATAAGGTTGTCTTTAACCTATCTCCAATAAGGGGTTGTTTGGACTGGTGCAAGGTGCCCACTATAATTAGTGGACAGCATATACCAGGCCAACTTCTCACATAATCAATCCCGGAAACTCCATTTCCCATAACCCATTGCTATTATGGGAGTTTGCGAATATATTTCGATCATGTGGTTGTTGTAATGAACATTCAAAAACACTACAAATATCAACGCATTTCATTTTTAATAAATGCTCACGAAGGATTTCCAGTTCTTGCTTTTTCTTATTTTTTCAACACCGTCTTTTATGACGAACCACGTTCTCTCGCCTATCGTGTGGAATCAGTCAATGTTCATTAATCTTCTGTCTCTTAACTTTTCTTACGGGTGCTATCCCAATGTAGGGCATCAATATCAACATGCATTCTCAAGGATAGGGATGCACACCTCCTCAGCAAAATTCGTAAATGTTTATCCAATTCTTAAATTGAAATGCGTGCAGTTTGGCTGGTGCCATGCCCAAGCGGCACCGGGGTAAACAACAGCATCTGATCTGGGGAGAAAACTTCTCCCCCTCCAAACGCACAGCTTAGAACGCCCACTGGGCAACCATCTGAATATGTCCAAATGTATCCAATGTTCCATATATAATCCAAAAGTAAACCCTTTTGTTCCGCTTGTTTTTCAACATGTTTTCTCCACACGTGGAGTGGTGTTTGCTAATTTCCTCATTTTCTTATGCTTAAGATGGGCCATCCGAACCTCTTGCAAAACACGAATAATGCAATTTC
Source organism: Calotriton arnoldi (assembly GCA_963921515.1). Classification (NCBI taxonomy): domain Eukaryota; kingdom Metazoa; phylum Chordata; class Amphibia; order Caudata; family Salamandridae; genus Calotriton; species Calotriton arnoldi. The sequence continues at coordinate 255,689 of CAWUFW010009431.1, read as the reverse complement.
GTCAAAGGCAGTGTTCTTTATTTTAAAAAAACCCAATGCATTTCGGGCCACTGGTGCCCTTCGTCAGGGGTCACTACAATGACAAATAAAACAGCGGCTGTTACCAAAAAATCACGTTACTGTCATCATATTACTATACAATGATTGAAATGCTCTATATAATTAAACGTCACCATTCATATTTGCCACAATGATAAGACATTTCCGTTCATATTTCTCATAGTGATTATATACAACATTCAACTGGCGGGACGCTAAACCATTCCCCAATAATTTCTCTCCCCAATTTTCATCAATGCCAACACCATCTGCCTTTTCCCGTCTCCCTTATGTTAACATGTCTTCATTCTCCCCAACATTCATATATTTCACTTATTTGACGCATCTCTCTCTGAACTAGCACTTCCACAACACCAAACCCCAGCCTATGCATTCACACTTAGTCACTTGAGTACAACGCGTAACTTGACTCCAACTGACCTGCACTCTTACACCACTCCCCCAAACAGAACCCGCCCTCAAACTGAAATACAAACACGCGCACTTCCACACCTAACATCCACACGATTACTTGCCTCCCCTCTTTAACGACTGCTGACACAAACTGACAACACCATCTATTTCTAACTCCATTCACAAGTCTTCCCACCACTCGCACTCGACTAAAAAAACAAATTACTTTATCTTTCACTCTGCAATCGCGCCTGTTCGTACCTGCCACGGCCGTTGCCGAACAATCATCCTCTTTACTCCTCACAAAGTGCTGATACCCTCCCTTTTTTCACCCTTCATTTAAAAACATTCGCTCCTCCCCATTGGTCAGCTACTTTCTCAATTCCCGCCAGCAAACCTGCAAGCTAATCAATCCCGGAAACTCCATTTCCCATAACCCATTGCTATTATGGGAGTTTGCGAATATATTTCGATCATGTGGTTGTTGTAATGAACATTCAAAAACACTACAAATATCAACGCATTTCATTTTTGAACTAGCACTTCCACAACACCAAACCCCAGCTCTATGCATTCACACTTAGTCACTTGAGTACAACGCGTAACTTGACTCCAACTGACCTGCACTCTTACACCACTCCCCCAAACAGAACCCGCCCTCAAACTGAAATACAAACACGCACCAGCCAAACTGCACGCATTTCAATTTAAGAATTGGATAAACATTTACGAATTTTGCTGAGGAGGTGTGCATCCCTATCCTTGAGAATGCATGTTGATATTGATGCCCTACATTGGGATAGCACCCGCAAGAAAAGTTAAGAGACAGAAGATTAATGAACATTGACTGATTCCACACGATAGGCGAGAGAACGTGGTTCGTCGTAAAAGACGGTGTTGAAAAAATAAGAAAAAACAAGAACTGGAAATCCTTCGTGAGCATTTATTAAAAATGAAATGCGTTGATATTTGTAGTGTTTTTGAATGTTCATTACAACAACCACATGATCGAAATATATTCGCAAACTCCCATAATAGCAATGGGTTATGGGAAATGGAGTTTCCGGGATTGATTAGCTTGCAGGTTTGCTGGCGGGAATTGAGAAAGTAGCTGACCAATGGGGAGGAGCGAATGTTTTTAAATGAAGGGTGAAAAAGGGAGGGTATCAGCACTTTGTGAGGAGTAAAGAGGATGATTGTTCGGCAACGGCCGCGGCAGAGTACGAACAGGCGCGATTGCAGAGTGAAAGATAAAGTAATTTGTTTTTTTAGTCGAGTGCGAGTGGTGGGAAGACTTGTGAATGGAGTTAGAAATAGATGGTGTTGTCAGTTTGTGTCAGCAGTCGTTAAAGAGGGGAGGCAAGTAATCGTGTGGATGTTAGGTGTGGAAGTGCGCGTGTTTGTATTTCAGTTTGAGGGCGGGTTCTGTTTGGGGGAGTGGTGTAAGAGTGCAGGTCAGTTGGAGTCAAGTTACGCGTTGTACTCAAGTGACTAAGTGTGAATGCATAGAGCTGGGTTTGGTGTTGTGGAAGTGCTAGTTCAGAGAGAGATGCGTCAAATAAGTGAAATATATGAATGTTGGGGCGAATGAAGACATGTTAACATAAGGGAGACGGGAAAAGGCAGATGGTGTTGGCATTGATGAAAATTGGGGAGAGAAATTATTGGGGAATGGTTTAGCGTCCCGCCAGTTGAATGTTGTATATAATCACTATGAGAAATATGAACGGAAATGTCTTATCATTGTGGCAAATATGAATGGTGACGTTTAATTATATAGAGCATTTCAATCATTGTACAGTAATATGATGACAGTAACGTGATTTTTGGTAACAGCAGCTGTTTTATTTGTCATTGTAGTGACCCCTGACGAAGGGCACCAGTGGCCCGAAATGCATTGGGTTTTTTAAAATAAAGAACACTGCCTTTGACGAAATTGCATTATTCGTGTTTTTGCAAGAGGTTCGGATGGCCCAGCTTAAGCATAAGAAAATGAGGAAATTAGCAAACACCACTCCACGTGTGGAGAAAACATGTTGAAAAACAAGCGGAACAAAAGGGTTTACTTTTGGATTATATATGGAACATTGGATACATTTGGACATATTCAGATGGTTGCCCAGTGGGCGTTCTAAGCTGTGCGTTTGGAGGGGAGAAGTTTTCTCCCCAGATCAGATGCTGTTGTTTACCCCGGTGCCGCTTGGGCATGGCACCAGCCAAACTGCACGCATTTCAATTTAAGAATTGGATAAACATTTACGAATTTTGCTGAGGAGGTGTGCATCCCTATCCTTGAGAATGCATAGCCCTACAACAGGCCAGCGTACTGAAAGATAGCTCGAATTTCTGGTCGGTAGTCAATAGTCCCTTTCTTTCTGAAACCCCTAACACTAACTCTGACTGTCTAATTACAGCAGACAAATGGGTATCGCATTTTGGAAACATCTTTAGTGATGTAAATTTGGGAGAACCAAAGGAATATAGGGAAGGGGACCAAACCAGCACATTACTTCACTTTAGTGTAGAGGAGGTCTACGAAGCAATTGTGTCTACATCTAGTGGGAAGGCCCCAGGCCCAGATGGGGTACCGGCCGATCTATACAAAGCAGACCCTAATGTATGGGCTAGCATTTTGACAAATGTTTTTAATGCTGCATGTTCACACGGACAACCAACATCTTGGGGGAAGGCAGTCATTGTTCCAATATTTAAAAAGGGCGCAAGGGATGAACCTATATGTTATAGGCCGATCTCACTTTTAGATTCTGCAGCAAAAATTATGGGAAAAACTGTACTCAATCGATTAACGAAGTGGCTAGATGATCGAAATGTTATTTCCAACCTGCAATATGGTTTTAGGCCAGGAAAAGGGACCTTGGACCAATGCTTAAATTTACACCTAGCGGTAGGGAAGTATACCATCGCTAAAAAGGGTATAATACATCTAGCATTTATGGACCTGACACAAGCCTTCGACTGTGTTAAAAGATCAAAATTATGGTCCATCTTAAGTGATATGGGTCTCGAACCAGAGCTCGTAGATTTTTTACATGCTATCCATGAGAATAACACAGCGGCCGTCAGATATAATAGCAACGGGGATCTGACAACCGCCTGGGATGTCAAAAGAGGGGTACGCCAAGGTTGCATCCTGGCCCCCTCTTATTTACACTATATATAAATAATTTGGGAGATTCTTTAATAGTAAGTTGCAAAGACATCCCGAGATTTGGTGATAAGATGATCCCCGCACTTTTATATGCGGACGACACAGTCATACTAGCTAGAACAGCGGTGGGACTCCAATCACTTTTAGATGCTTTTATAGTTTTTATGGATTCTCTAGATCTTTCGACAAATTTTAAGAAATCGTATACGATGTCTATTGGCCCTGGCAAGTCTCAAAAAAAGTTTAAATTTTACTGCAAAGGGACAGAACTAACGAAGGTTCCAACTTTCCCTTATTTGGGGGTACTTTTTGATGAGCGTGCCTCATGGTGTCCACAACTTTCGCAAAAAAGAACACTCTTGCCAGAGCTACAGGGGCAACACTAAATTTTGCAAAAAGATTGGGGTCAAAACCCATTCCGGCCTTGCTGAAGATATATAAGGAAAAATGCATCCCCATGGCAACCTACGGTAGTGACCTTTGGGGATACAAAGAAGGAAAGGATATTCAGCTCGAGGAAGACAAGTTCCTACGTAAGATTCTGGCAGTTCCGCAATCCACCCCTGCATATATAATACATGAAGAACTAGGGATGGGTTATATATCAGATTATATTGCAGTGGCTCCATTAATGCGCTGGCTTAGAGTTTGGGCAAGTCCCATCACAAATTTAAACCAAACAATAATAACTGATTGTGTAGCGCTAGATAGAGCTGAACATATCCCCTGGTTAAAGTATTTAAGGGAACTGACAAGCTGGCTAGGTTGCCCTGATTTATTTATAAGCCCCAAACCCATGGACAAAATTAAAATTAGAAATATTAAATATCAGTTTTTGATAAAGCGCCAGGGAATAAGGGAAGAAAAGGAGTTGCTAAAACCGACGGTAAGACGCCATGCTTCTTTATTGATGCAAAACCAAGTCCAACCTTATTTATTAATTGTTGGTAACCCCTTCCATCGTTTTGTTTTAATAAGATTTCGTTTGCAAATGGCTCCCTGGTTTCTGTCAGTTCCTCAGGGCTTTTTAAACCTGGCACCTTAGAACCCTGTCCTTGTGATAATTTCTCTGAACAGGATACCCTTCATTTTATTTTTTTCTGTGATTATTATGTTTCTTTACGCAAGAAATTTATATTACCACTACTCAGAGATTGTCACTTTGTACAAGCTAGGCCAGCCCTATTATATCTCCAGATGTTAGCTTCCCCCATGGTCTGTTTTGGGGTTGCAAGTTTTCTAACGAGAGCCATTAGGCGCAGGAAAAATTAGTTTTTTTAAATTGTTATTATACCTTTTATATGTTTTTATCTAGAGGCCCACTAAAAAAGAGGATTATTTTATCTGATTGAGTCCGCTTTATTGCACTTTGCACTTTATAGAAAGCTCGGTACTGTAAATTTAGCTGGTCTCGGTCCCCTGACTGACAATAGGAGTGTTACAAATGCGGAATATTTTATTTTGAGCTTGTTCCTTTTTGCACTTTGCACTTTATAAAATGTTCTTGTACTGTATGTATCCTAGGGCTAGATTTTCTGGTCATTTGCAGGAATAACACAAGAGTAGCCTATTTTGTACTTAATATTGTTTGTCTATTTTGCACTATGTATTTTATAAATTGTTATTGTCGTGTATGTATTTTAAGCCTTGGTTACCTGGCTGATATTTAAAAAAAAATGTGAGTTTTTACAAATGTTTTAAAGAAACGTATGGTTGCATGATATGTTTTCTTTTATGACATTAAGTTGTCGAATAAAGCATTCTTGACTGACTGACTGACTGCTCTATAAAAGGTTTCCACTATGTTGAGATGTGTTTTATAATTTTTCCTAATTTTTGGAAAAAGTGAAAACAAAATCTGTAAAGGTTTGCCATATTTTGAGCTGTGTTGCATCGATTAATAATGATGTTTTAGAAATTTGCGTAATGTTGCGTTTTGGTCTGGGTTGCGTGGTAGTAAGGGTTCCCACATGAATGGATGTTATTGAATGCCAGGCGTGTGTGCCTATAATGTGTTTGTTTCATAGTGAGTTGGAACATGTAGCTTGTAAAGAGGTTTGGTATGTTATAGACTAGATTTGTCTGTCGTTCTACACTCTTTGCACCACATGCTTTCCCTCAGGCTACTTAAGCGGCTGGGGGGCTAAATTGGGATAAGGATTTCTTTTACATTCTAGCATAAGAAATGTGTTTTTGCATTTTGAATATCTCTGTGTCTATTAATTTTGTAAAGTTCTATTAGCTACAGCTCACTGTTCAGCTTGAAGGTCACTTTGGCAGCATGTCGACTCGGTGCCCTAAATGGGTACAAACTGGTAACAGACAATATTACTCGTCAGGATCCTTTTTTTGGTTTCAAACTATCAAAGGAACAAAAAACCACCATATAATACATACAACAAATTTTGCTTAATTCAATAACTTGATATATAAATAAAATATAATGAATAAGACAATAAAATGCAATCATAAAACTTGGCCCCAATAGTCACCCACAATATGATTTCATTACCGATGTTGCTTTCAACTATCAAAATAATCCATCGTTATAATCTTATTTCTGCAAAAATTTTAAACTCTCCCACGTTCCTAATGGATACAATTTGTTATGAAGTAAAAAGTGCAATGTTCAGAAAAGTGTTTTTAGAGAGAAATACCCAATAGTAAAAACCGTAAAACATACGTACATGATGCATAAGTACTTAAAAATGTGTTTTCTCAAGCCGACACATGCACTGGGGATACTTGAATACAATATTACTCATACAAAGCACATCTGATGAGCGTCGTAGAACTTGGCCTTTCCAGAGAATAAGAGGATGCTGAATTGAAGATGCATGATGTTAAAGTCCATGGAAGCAGCGAAAATTGTTTAATGTTAAGTGTACATGTGGCACACCTCTGCTTCGCTGGTAATAAGGTGGTGTGACAGGAATGTGGCAAAAAGAGGTCAGCGGAACAAACATTAGCTTCTTCAATTGCCCCCACATCTGCCTCTACAAACTCCTAAGAGTAATCTTAAGAGGACAAAGGTTCTCAGAGCTGGCTGGGCCTCAGCCTGTGATTCTAGCTGACTGTCATTACTTGAAGCCTGCAAGAGGCTCAGAAGGATTGGATTCTCTGGAGGTCTGCCCCTCTTTGGTCTGCAGGGTTTCATGTGTAGATGTCAATTTTCCTTATAGTTGGTACTCTGTAAATCTCACTTACTATGCTGGTGGTGTATTCCCTGCTAGAGAAGACTCTGCACTTTGAGCTTTGACCTGCTTTTCAGAAAGAATTTTTAAATCTGGTTATTTGCTTTTGTTTGATTGGTGTCATTTCAGTATTGTTCAGTGCCAGGACACTCCTGGGTGTAGCTGTGCGCTCTATAAATCAGCTCATTCATTCAAATAGTACAATTGTAATTGCATTTATATAGCGCTCCATACCACTTACAAGGCACTAAGCACTATGGGTGGACAGAGAGCAGGCTACTTTGTAGGTTTTGTACCAGGAGTGACAGTCCACTATGATAAATATGGACTTTAATTCCATGCCCCAATATAATAAAAAACGTTTGGACATTCAGAGTGAGAAATTAGCTGTTTGTACTTGGGAAATGGAGGATAAAAACATGTTGGATGGAAAAAGGTTTGCATGTTACTTTACTTTTCTTGTAGTCTTCACAACAAACAACAATTTCCAAAATACTCACAACAAAGTAAAATCCACCCATCTTTTCCTTCCCCTCAGGTAAAAAGTTAATTGCAAATAATTCTAAATAACAAATGCACTGCTGTTTTTTTTTTTACCAAAAGACATAATTTGCATCTTTTGTATTTGTATTCAATGTGTTAGTCATACAAGCCGAAGGAGGAGGTGAACCATGAGGTGCCCCCTTAGGTTCTAGGCTCAAACTCAGTAAGTGGCTGAAATGTTCCAGGGTCGGGGAATCTATAGGGATTATACCCGAGTCAGTGGCGGCTCGCCGAGGGAGTGCTGCGGGGCGATGAGGCGGGGCGGGGGAGGGGCAGGGGGGGTAGTGAACTCGGACTTACGACGGACAGAACTCCCTCTGAGTTCTGTCCGTCGTATGTCCGAGTTCACTAACCCCCCACTCTGCCCCTCCCCTACCCCACCTCACCGCCTCGCAGCACTCCCTCGGCGAGCCGCCACTGACCCAGGCCTATTTTTATGAGTCCGTCTGACAGGAGACAAAAACGCTACCTACTGGGAAGAACCATTGGCCTCTGTTCAGAGAAGACTTGCAGGCAAAGAGCGTCCTGCAAGAAGACTGATAGGCAAAATTAAATATGAAAACTAGTCAAGCAAAGTAATGAAACAGCACTCTAGTTGAAGGCAATTTCACTGAAAAGAAAGTAATACATTAGCATGAAGAACTGGATTCTAAATCTGGTAATTCACTGCTATGACGTAGCAGCAGTGTGTTACAGAGCTTGTTAACTACTGTTGTTACGCAAAGGGAATTCCAGGCTGTTCTGGCTGGGATTTCTGAGAGCCTGTCAGAGCAGTGCTGGAAAACAGAGAGCAGTGCTGGAAAACAGAGAGCAGTGCTGGAAAACAGAGAGCAGAGGTAGAGGAAGACGCAGAAAGTGTTAGGGGAGGTTGCAGGAGGAAATGCATTTTTTTAAATTTGGGACGAGGAGGAGAGGCCATGTTTTATGTACGGCTCCCTATTAGTCATTATTGTTTGCTCCGTCACACCTTTGCCTCAGTGTAGCAGTTGAAAACACGGGCAGATAGTTTTGGTGGCCATGCATAACATAAAATAATAGATGGGTAAAATGTGAATAAAAGGATGTGGAGAGCACCAGAGAGCCTGTAGACGTCACGTGTTCCACTTGGCACAGTAGGGGTGCAATGGAGCCAAAAAGCACTTGCAGCAGACTCCCTGAGGAGGTTCTGAGATTCCTATGCACGCTCACTTTCAGGAGCCCATCAAACACCGTTCGTGCGGAACCGACGCCCATGAGGGCCTCCTACATAATGTATTTTTTTTTCTTTTCTTTATAGAAACCTCCAAGGCTTTAAGTGGGCCAGGTCTTACTGGTGCTCAGCACTAGCAGTTCGAAAAAGCAGGTGCTGAGACGGGTCCCTATCGGGCTCTCCATTTTTGCCCTCACCCTCAGGATGAAAAAAAAAGTCTTAACTCTGCAACAGTACTACCCTTCACTGCCTTTGATGGCAGACTCCTTATAGTTCTTTTACAGTCTCATTGTTTCAGAACTGAAGCATTTTCAATATTCTATACAACTAAGCCATAGTTGTTGCTTATTTATCTTATGCAACTAACAACCATTAGCAAAGCCAATAGTCCTGACTTGTTGTAGGTGTAATGATACTTGTTGTATTATACATATGGCTGCAATGACAGAAGCAGCAAATTACCAGTCGGGTGGCACACTATGGTAAGCACAGATGTATAGCTTACTTTTTTAGCCACGCCCTAATTACATCGGCCGCGCCCCTTTGGGAGACCCGCCTCGCACCCCCCCCCCCCAGTTTTTCATCCCACTTAAAGCCCTGGAAACATCCACAGCATTCTCGCGTCTAAACATTATACGGGGATATTGCCAAGTTGATTTAACTTTTTTTGCATCTTTAATTACTGCCAAGCGTCGCCCTTGCCTGTCCTGTTTGGTGCTTGAGTCACGCGCGTCTCCAGCTCACTCGGGCGACCCGCCTCGGCTTCTATTTACATTCCTTGAACGAATAAATTAGAAAGAAATAGCGAGCGAGAAATTCCGCACCTTGGGAAACACGAGAAACCAGAGCAGACGCGGTGTGTTTTTACTAGGCCGACGATGCATCACGCAAGATCACTGGGACAGGAAGGCTGGGTGAGGGGAAGATGTTTGCTCTCTAGCCTCTCGGTTGCGTTTCAGGAGCAAGGGCCCAGTCAATCTCCGAGTGTGTGAGCCATCGCTAGGCCCCAGCCTGGCAGCTGTGACTGGCTGGGTGTTACGCTGCTGCAGGCTGGGGCTTAGCTTTTCTTGTCTCGGTGCCAAAGTACACAACCCTGGCTTCCCGAAGCACAAGGGAGTGGCGCATTATTATACCTCGCTCTATTTATCGTCTTGATAACTGCTTGACAGCGTGCTCAGGTGGAGGCAGCAGGGGAGGAGGCCGGGTGATGTCCCTATTAACTCAGACGGACAAAGCCTGGCAGAAGTGGCGGGGTTAGAGTTATTTTTCTATTCAGCTGTGCCAGAGTATTAGCTTCTATCTTGCAGATGTTCTGATTTAAGATGACAAGGGGGCAGCAGTGCGTTAAGATAGCTCGGTGGGTTTGTGCTTGCTGCAGCAATCTGTCTAAAAACTTTCGGTCACCGTTTCTAATCTCAAAGGGACATACTTCAGCATTCTTAAAATGTCTGCTGTCGTTTCTGAGACGTTCAGCCAATCATGTTCTCTTTTTTTCATCTTGCGAGAAATAGGGCGACTTGCAGTTTTCAGTTTTGCCACTTTCGGAAATCTTCTAGATAAAACATAACAGCAGGACAACTAAAGAGGGGGGAACGACATAACTCATTAGCGTTAAAAAGTGCACAGTTCCATGTTCAATGCAAATGCTAAGGAAATAAATACAAATCTAAATAGATACGTCTATTTGAAACAATTCTGTGGCAGATTTACAAGCCCCTTGCGCCACTTTTGCGTCATTTTTCCCATGTTAAAAATGACGCAAAAGTGGCGCAAGGGGCTTGTAGATAAGCCCCTCTGTGTGTAGACCACGGGTATCCCAGCGAGTTCGACACCACCCTTCATCCTTCCGAGGTCGGTAAATTGGGAATTTTTGAATTTGGTAAAACTAACACCTTTATTTACACTGCTTAGAAATAGCAGAAGTGTGCTTGGAAGTACTACATCAAAAGTTATTATTGTTACTGGCCTACTTTACATCCATGCTCGTGTGTCAGACTCCCTGATTCCATGAATACCTGACTCTCTCCCCCATGGATGCCGGGTTCCCTCATTCCAGAGCCCTTTTATGGCAAGGGCAAAATGGGCAATTGCACAGGGCCGCTTCTTTCCACTACTCCCCCCCCCCCCCTTGGTGAATTGATAAGGGCAGCCCTGTCATAATAATGGTATGCATAAAAAAGATGCCTTTTAATATGTGACAATTGGGCATGCACACTTTATGGAATCACTCTGCCTGTCCAATCTTATCCTATTGCACTTTCAGGCAGTTGATGGCAATTAATAATAAAAAAACAATCTTTCTGTTCTGACTCAAGCCTCTGCCCTTACTTCACCACACCTCTTCTACCTCAGCCTCGCATGCTGTCTGTTTACCTATCTCTACATCTTCATACCTACCCCTTGTATCTCAACTCTCGACTCATCTATTTATACTTCAATTCTCTCTCAATACACCTCTCTATCCCACCTCTCTCTATCACTTCAGTGCCTATCTCTGCCACTCTACGCACTCTCTATCTCAGTCTCTCTCTTTATACCTCACTACTCCGTTTCATCTCACCTACCTGTATTTCTTCCCCAGTTACAATACCTCCCTCTCAAGCTCATCTCTCTTTACCACACCTCTATACCTCTTTCATCATCTCTACACCTTACCTCTTCTCTCATGCCTTGACCACTTTCTATCTCACCTCTGCCTATCTCATTTCTCTCCCTTCCTCACATCTGTACCTAACTTCCCTCTCTCTACCCCATCTACCATTATCTCTTTTACTACCTAACCTCTTAATTTCAATCTCCGTTCTTTCACTCGTTCCATCGTCTCTCTCCATCTCTTTCTTTCTACCCCTGTTTTCTCTACCTCATCTCTCTCACCATCTTAGCCCTTTATTGCTTCCTCTCTTTCTTTACCTCTGACTCTTTTGTCTATCTGGCATGCCTCTTGTACCTCATCTCTCTCTGCATCCCATCTCTATGTAAACATACACTCTCTACCTCACCCCGTCTCTCTCTGCCCTTTTCGTTCATCTCTCTACCTCATATCTCTGTTTCAAGTTCTCTCTCGTCGCTATCTGGCATCTCTCTGTACATCAGCCCTTCTCTCGCTACTGCCTTATTAATCTCACCTCTCTTTCTTGCTTCACGTATGTCTCTTTCACCTCATCTCTTTTAACCCTTCACCTACTCTCTCTAGCTTTCTCTCTGCCTCACTACTCTCTTTATCTGACTTATCTTTCCTATATCATTTTGCCTCCTACCTCACTGCTCTGTCTATCTCGTATCTCTCTATGCTTCTCTATGTCCTTAGCTCTCTATAACTCACCCCGCTTTCTACCTTTCAGCTCTCTCTGCCTCTCCCCTCATTGTACCCCACACCTCCTCGCACAATACATTTTTATATCCTGAGCTTTTTCTACTCCACTCTAAAATAATATGTCTCTCTACTTCTCTTTTTCTGTCTGCCTCTTCATCTTTCTCTCTCTTTGTATCTTTCTTTCTGTCCACCTAATCTTTTTCTCTTTATCTTATGTTTCTTTCTACCTTACCTGTCTCTACCTCATCTCTTTCTCACTTCTCCCCCCACTTCTCCTCTCGTACTGTAAAGTTCACCTTTACCAACCTGTCCTTTTGTCTTATGACCCCGCCCATTTCTTTTACTCTAGAGAGATGGAGGAGGGGTAGGTCAGTGCAAGGGGAGAGAATTTAGCAGAAAATTGACAAATTTCACCCAATGAACGGTAAACAACATCTTCAGAGCTTTGGTTTTCACTGTTTAAACAAAAAAGCCAGTCGTGAAAAGAGATTCAGTCTATTCATCTACAATTTCAAGTGCTATGTCCATATAACGTATTTTAATATTATGTACAAATCCATTAAACATCAACCCTTACTGTGTTTTTTCCACAATGAGTGGAACTGGTTGGTTATTCACTGAATCCATGTAAATGAATGTTGTTGTAAGGAACAACTTAGATCAAGTGTAAAAAGAAATTAATTTAACACTGCTTATTCAACCTTTATTTTGGTACTATTTGGCTCGCGGATACCAGGCAGCTAATACTTTTTGTTGCTTTTACAATCCCTATTTCTGAAAGATTAACCTACAGTTCAATACTGTTTAGCATCAGGAAGGCTTGAATTATCTCAAAATTAGTAATATATTCCCAGTTGTCCCAAAAAATCTTAACATACCACTCACTACCTGCTGCACGAATGAGTGGCTCCCTGATACGATGAATTCCCAGACTCCCTGCCCCTTGGATGCTGGACTTCCTCATTCAATGAAAGCTATACTCCTGGTCCAATCCGTGTCAGGTCCACTGGCTGTTGGAGGTCAGACATATTGTTCCCGTGAAGTAAAGCTTCCTGTTTCCTTGATGCCATATTGCCATTCTTATAGCTGGCAGACTGTCTTCTTCTAGGATGCCAGACTCTTTGCTTCATGGATCCCAGGCTGCTCATTATATGGCTGTCACAATCCCATTGCAGTGGATGCCAGTAAGCTTTCCACATGAATGCCTTGCCCATTGTTCAATGTGACCTATCATTCCAGCAAAGATGCCACATTGAATGCCTAATGCAGCCATATTTCATGCCCACAGATATTACATTTGCCATTCCACAGATTTCAGCTAACTCACTCTGGAGAAGCAAAGCAACCAGGAGCGGCCTGTGCAGGTAAGAGTGGTAGGGCCGGGTTGGAGTGGGATTCGACAGACGACCACAAGGGAAAATTAAATAAAGAATTCATTTTCCCTCATCGTTCTCTGTTGAAATCCCTCCCCCCCACCTGGCCCAACGCCCCACCGCTCTTACCTGCACGGGCCACGGCTGAAAGCCACACCCTCCACGGAGACCACAGCCTGTGTTACAGTGATGAGAAGTTCCTAATTCTTGGAGGCCAAAATCCTTGCTATGGAGGCCACACGGATGTCTAAATCCCTGTTGAGGTCAATCTCTTTGCACCATGAATGCCAGACTACATGCCACATAGAGGAGAGTGTTCTGGCTCTTGGAGGTCAAAACATCAATAACAATAAACAAAGCAACCAGTATAAATAACCGTGAACTCATCCTTTATTCCTTTCTGTATTTTTATGGGATCCTGTGCCTCACATGCAGGGGCTTATCAGCAGTATTTATTATGGTTCACAATGGAAAGCCAAACATAGATACTAGTACAGCCTCTTATTAACCCCACCAATGGCACCCCGCTATATCACCGCTGTCGTTATGTGCAAAATGAGAGCTCAGACACAGTTGAAGCAGAACTCTCTGTGGTATAACAGATACATAGCAATAGGTAGGTCCAGTAAGAGAGAAGCTGATAAAATAATTTTGGTCTTTCAAAGGTTCTCCAAGACCACCCTGTTAGCATGTAACCAACCATGTGCCTTGTATCTACTTCCCTACTAAACAGTATGCTGTTTATAATCTAGGAAGGTCAACGGTAGGAAGCCAGAATACTGTACACTGAAATATCGCTTGACATAAATATCATGACCTAACTATCATTTACGAAAATATCTTCTCACTAGGTGTAGATTTTCTAAAATGAGCTCCAATGGGGTGATTTTTTTTGTAGACAACATTTAGGACACAAATTTATGAGAGTGGATTTTGCCACAACAATATGAATGTACCACTCTATCTTGACTTGTCCAGTTTTCACCTGTACCAGCTGGCATTTCAGTGTTGGGTACCACAAAGTCAGCTGTGTCTGTCCACTACATGTGTGATCTGCGACACCTGCTACTATTCTATAATTCCAAGCTTCACAATTTGAGAACATCTTGTGAACAATAATAAATGCTACAGCAAATGCAAGCGTCTGCGGAACACACCCTGTGCTAAAGGCGTGGACACCACCACACTGCCAAGAGGCCAAATAGCTAAAGAGCAGTGTGCTACTAACAAACCACATTATATAAGTCGAGGAAAGTAGTAAAGTATGCAGGTCGAACAGTACTGGGTGGTTTAAGGCAAAACTAGAAGAAGAGATGGCATGTGCCAGTGGGATACTGTTCACACTATCACACTCTGTGCCAGAGATTTCCAAGATTAGGAATTCTCAAGAAATGTTTCTCCAGAAATAGCAAGATTTAATTATTTAGAGGCAACATATACAACTACTTCTCTTAAAGTATGTCTCTAAATATCTGTACATTTTTGACATACTGTAAATCAGCTCTATAAATTATTGCTCCATTAACAATGGATGGAGTACTCAAATGTCAATTTGAGAGCCTGGTTCAAGTTTAAGGAAAACATTTTGATGAAATAGCAAAATAAACTTTACTATGAATGGATAGCTCATAGTTTTTTTCCCTTTCAAAACTTAAATTATGCATGGAAGGCGCCGCTGGCCCTCCCTCCCCCCAAAGATACACCATTGCCGAGATCTACATCCTAAACTCCGGACGTCGCAGTAAACACTACCACCGTGCTGACTCAAGCTCCACGGTAGGACATTTCACCTGCACCCACTGCCACTTCACCTACCACTGCACACACACCAGCCCACTGACCAGTCTCACCCCAAATACACCACAGACACCACCTGAACAAAAACACCAACTTGCATGCGCCCTTCTCAACACATGCTCACTATGCAAGCATTCCACTGAATTATGGGACCTCACCACCACCCTCTCACCTGACATTGTCTTCCTCACTGAGACCTGGCTCAACCCCACATCCACCCCAGACATTACCAAAGCAATTGCCAAAGGATATAAAATCACTCACCAGGACCGCACCAACAAGCCAGGAGGAGGACCAGCCATCATCCACAAAGAGACCACACAGTGTACCACCACCACCGACAACACCACCACCCCCATGGAACATCTCAACATCAAGCTCTACACGGACGACAATACAACCATCAGAGGCACCCTCACATACTGACCCAGGCCTGCGCTCCAGCTTCTGCAACACCATCGCAGACTTTATTGCGCCCCTAGCAAAGTACAACATCTTCTCGGCTACCTAAATTTCCACATTGATGACCCTAATGACAAAAACACTGCACACCTCCTCGACAGTATGAGCAGCCTCAGATTGACCTAGATTGTTCCCAACCCTACACACACCGCAGGACACATGCTGGACCCAATTTTCACCTCCAGCACTGAGTCAAATACAGCCATGTCACAGAGCTCACATGGACTGATCATTCCAGCATCCAATCCAGCATATCTAACCCCCACACCGCCACCCCCAATATGACCAATGCTCCCCCTACCGGCGGTGGAACAAAATCTCAGAGACCAGCTGGGCAAACGCCCTCAACACCTCCAACCCTGCTACCACCACCAACCTCGAACAGGGAGTGAAAAACTTCAACGCCTGGATTACCAATTGTGCAGACAGCACCATCACCATCAAGAGCAACATCCAGAGAAAATCCTCTAAAAAGGCCAGCTGGTACACCCAAGAACTCGGAACAGTGAAACGGGACAGCAAACAGGAGATGGCACTCCAGCAAGGACACCACCGACAGAGCAGCCTTCAAGACCTCCCTCAACATCTACCACCACCTGCTGAGGGCAAAGAAGAAGACAGCCCTTGCTGCACACATCAAAACCAGCGGCAATAACACCAATGAACTTTTCAGCATCGTTAAGGAATTCTCCAAACCGGCTGCCAGCAAAAACAACATCATACCCTCACAGGAACTGAGCGACAACCTCGCCCATTTCTTCCACAACAAGACCGCAACCATATACAGAAACTTTGAACCCTAACCCACACCTACAGACTTCTTCGACAGATATGCCACTACTGTAATCAATACAAACCACACACTGACCACCTGGAACAAACTCTCCACCCAGGACACCACCTCCACCATAAAATCCTGCCACTCGGGAGCTCCCACAGACCCATGCCAGCACCACATCTTCAACCTCAGAAACCAAAGGATCAGCCAGAAACTCACCATCCTACTCAACACCTTATCACCACTGCAACATTTCCCGATGCCTGGAAACACGCCAAAGTCAGACCACTACTCCAAAGCCCTCCGCCGACCCCAGCAAACTGAAAAACTACTGACCAATATCCCTGTTCCCATGCCCAGCGAAGGTACTGGAAAAGATCATCAACAATCAACTCATGACACACCTGGAGCAGAACCAGCTACTCCACGCCTCCCAATCCAGCTTCCACAGCAATCACAGCACCGAAACCACCCTGATTCTAGCCACCAACAACATCCGAACCCACCTCGTCCGAGGAGAAACAGGAGCTTTGATCCTCCTCGACCTCTTGGCAGCCTTCAACACCGTATCCCAGCATACGCTGATCGAAAGACTCCACCACATCGACATCTAAGGGGACGCTCAGATGGATCACCTCCTTCCTCACCGGAAGAACCCAGAGGATCCACCTCCTACCTTTCGCCTCTGAACCCAAGGAAATCACCTGCTGTGTCCCCAGGGCTCATCCCTCAGTCCCACGTTCCTCAATGCATATATGACCCCGCTAGCCCACATCGTCAGATCCCACGGTCTCAACGTAATTTCCTACGCAGAAGACACCCAACTCATCCACTCACTCACCGACGACCCCACCACCACCAGAACCAACTTCAACAGATGCATGACAAACATCGCTGACTGGATGAAGAACAACTGCCTACAGCTGAACACAGACAAGACAGAAGTACTGATCTTTGGAACAGCAGCAACACATGGAATGATTCCTGGTGGCCATCAGATCTAAGACCTGCACCCACTCCCTCTGACCACACCAGAAATCTCGGAATCATCATTGACAACAAGCTCACCATGAAATCACAGATCAACGCTGTCTCCTCTGCCTGCTTCCTCACTTTGAGCATACTGCGTAAGATCTTCAAGTGACAACCCTACAAACAAGTCGCACTGTGACTCAGGCCCTCATCACCAGCCGACTGGACTGCGGCAATACCCTCTATGTAGGACTCACCGCATACTTCTTACAGAGACTTCAACCATACAGAATGCCACAGCCAGACTCATCCTCAACCTTCCCTGATGAACCCACATCACACCCCACCTTAGGCAACTCCACTGGCTCCCCATACAGAAGAGATGCCAATTCAAGCTGCTGACCCACACACACTAGGCTGTACACAACCAAGGACCTGCATACATTACCCACCGCCTGAACCTACACCAACCGTCGAGAAGACTATGCTCCACCTCCCTTTCACTTGCCCATACTCCCTGCATCCACCGAAGCAGAAGTGGAGGACGCTCCTTCTCCCACATTGCAGCAAAGACCTGGAACAGACTCGCCATGCAACTCCGGGCCATCAACTCACTTCTGGAATTCCGAATGACCTTCAAGACCTAGCTGTTCGAATAAGCCTCTGGGACCTGAAAGCTTCTGGATACCCTATTGGGTGATTAGCCGCACTTTATAAATCCTGATTGATTTACTGAAGGAAAGCCCATCGGCTAATGTCTATCTAATGTCTATCTGCGATTTGTGGAGGAATCTAAATTTTAGTTTAAAATCTTTGATTAGGGAAACTGAACTAGAGCCAGCAGCGCAGTAGCGGCCCGTGGTGGGAGTGCTGCCAGGTGGTGACGTGGGGCGGGGGAGGGGCAGGGTGGGGGGTAGTAAACCTTCGAAAATCGGCCGAATAGAGGTAAGTAAACATAAAAATAAATAAAACGAATTTCGTTGCGCCCGCTGCATTGCCAAATGCGATGCAGCGGGCGCAACGAAATTCGTTTTATTTATTTATATGGTTACTTACCTCTATGCGGCCGATTTCCGTAGTTTACTACCCCCTACCCTGCCCCTCCCCTGCCCCACGTCACCGCCCAGCAGCACTCCCACCACGGGCCGCTACTGCAGCAGCGTATCTGGTTGGTTTTATGTACGTTCTGTTACAAAGTTGATAGCAGGCAAGATCCAAATGTTCATTTTAAGAGTTAACTTGAAAGCTATTGTAGCATCACAGGCAGGGATGGTAAATGTCTTCAGAAATAATTGCTATTCACCCTTCCATCTAATTTTAGTAGATGGAAAGTTTCGAAGTTAAAGGCTCTCACATATGTCAATATTGTCAGAGGATTGAACTTTTTTTGAGAATTTCCCATATGGTACTAGTGTAGAAATTGGAAATGGTTCCTATGAATACCTGACCATGTGCTCCTTATTTGTTGAGCATAATTCAATTTGAGGACTCTGACTTACAGAATAACATCTTCACTGGGAATGAGACTGTCACATCTTTGTTACAAAGGGAGTTATTAGTGGAATATATAAATGAAAATAACACTTTGGTTACTGTCAATGGTAACCCTTTAGGCCTCAAAACCTTTAAATGGAAGGCATGCATCTGACTGTAGTTATTGAACATATTTCCTTATGATTTTCCTACTTGCTCGCATACCTAAAGGGGCATGGGACCATCTGAGAATTTTTTTAGCGTAAATTGGCACTTACAGCTACATTTAAGTGAGTCTAGTCTTTCATTCTGAAGTTGAAAAAACTTTTAATTTTTATTCTACTTTTGAGTAGACAGCATTGTGGCACAGCTCAGTGTTTGTATTGTCTTTAGTACCTTTTAGCTGTGTTTTAGATACATTTTAGATACAATTCTGCAATAATGTTGAAGTCCTATTGTTAAAATTGTAAAAGGTTATTTCTTTTTATATAATATTGACATAATGCACTTAAAACTTGCATTTGAATAATATTTATGAATTAATAAATAAATAATTTTTATCTAGCCCAAAGGCCAGAGTAATACTTAACTATAGAACCAATCTCTGTAAGTGTCGATCAGTTGTGGCCTTCCGCGCCCTTGGGTCCCTGCAAAGCAATGCCCCTGCATCCTGCTTACAGTCTGACCACCTTTACTGTAACAGCTTTGTGTCTTTCGAAACACATAGGCCCTGAATCTGTCAGGTGCTAATTTTTCGCACCCAATAACATCTGATATCCTGGGGTTGGGAATTTATCGGGTGCAATAATTAGTACCTGTTTCAGAATTTCGGGGAATAACATGCAGTTTTGATGCTTAATGCACCAATAGCTGCATGTTAGAGGAACTACCCCAGCTAAATTCCAACTGGAGTGAGCTCCCGAAATTTAACAAAGGGTACATTATTTATCATACCCCGTGATTTCTGGGTGGGATAAATACCACCTAAACAGGGGTTCGGGCTGAGGTGGGAAAACTTTGAATCAGGGTCATAGTGTGCGCATTTAACCCCAGTAACCAATAACCACTGGATCAACCAATAACCTTGAGTTCCAAGAGCAGCATGTTGGGCAGACAGCCCTTCAACCTCTTGTAAAGTAGAAGATACATGCTAACTAGAATACAACACATGCAGAACAGATGTGTTGCATATAGGGAGTGAGCGTCAGCAGGTTTGCTTGCGATTTACGCCTTTCTAGGTCTCGCCTAGCGTCGCAGCGCATGCGCTGCTCGCTCTGCGAGATCTATTGTTGTCAAGTCGACTTCGGAAGTGGGCTGGAAGCTCCGCCTTTGCTTTCTATTGGCGCACGTCACAGTTTATGCAAAAGGCACGCTTTCTATTGAATGCGAGGCTTTTTGGTAACCGCTCTGTCTCCCTTTTGGCTCGCCCCTACGGACTGGATTTTGCACTCGCAGGCTCACACGCTTGGATGTGTATCTGTCAACAGTACTATTTTATGCGCACAGCTTCCGGGACAATAGCATGCGCATTTTCGCAGGCGCTTCATCTTCACTAAGCCGCGGCATCCATTATTCGAAATAGTTTCATTTGGTGGTTTCTAAACATTTAAAATGCAGTTCGGGCTGGACTGTTCCCATGAGGCACAGGGTCAGACTGATTTGCATATGGCCATGTCTGAACTGGGGTGGTGGAGTGAGCTAAAGAATGATGATGGATTAAACCCAGATCAGTTGACTGGGGGTGAGTGTTTGATTGGCTCAAGCGTTCCGTCCATCATCCCCTTTTGTATCGCTTTGTTCGCCCTAAGTTGGCGGGGGTATGCCCAGACGTGGGTCCCTTGCTCACTTTGCCACTGGATTCAAGCAAGCCTGGCTGATGACGGCTGGAATGCCAGAAACCGGTCCTAGGATGCTTGTTTCCAGTCCAGGGAAGACATGGCTTGGCAGTTCGGGCTGGACTGTTCCCATGAGGCACAGGGTCAGACTGATTTGCATATGGCCATGTCTGAACTGGGGTGGTGGAGTGAGCTAAAGAATGATGATGGATTAAACCCAGATCAGTTGACTGGGGGTGAGTGTTTGATTGGCTCAAGCGTTCCGTCCATCATCCCCTTTTGTATCGCTTCGTTTTACCAACAGCAGCTATTGTAGCAAGTTTACTTATGGGCGTTTCCCCTTCACTAAGTCGCGGCGTCCATTATTTGAAATAGTTTGCCAATTCGCGGCGCTTTACTTTTAGTTTGGGGCTTCTACATTTTTGGAGCGCTTTCGTTTTGCCGACAACAGTTATTGTAGCAGGTCATGTAATGCTACGATCCTGGGTCGTTCTACTGTTTCTGGTAGCGGTCTCTTAGATGTGATGGCGCTTTGACTTTGAGGGAGCGCAGCGCTTTGGTTTGGGTTTATAGTTATTATGCCGCATTTATTTTAGCGACGCTGAGATTTACTTTTAGTTTGGGGCTTCTACATTTTTGGAGCGCTTTCGTTTTGCTGACAACAGCCATTGTAGCAGGTCGTGTAATGCTACGATCCTGGGTCGTTCTACTGTTTCTGGTAGCGGTCTCTTAGATGTGATGGCGCTTTGACTTTCAGGGAGCGCGGTGCTTTGGTTTGGGTTTATAGTTATCATGTCGCATTTATTTTAGCGAAGTGCGCCGCTGCGTTTTCCCATATACCAGTTTTAAACTTTTTGGGACGCTTTTGTAATAGCAAACAAAAGCGTCTCCATGGCACACATCTTGGAATTTTAATATTTAATGATCTTAGCCAATAGCCGGACTGCGGTTTTCGTTTGTGGTTTCTAAACGTTTAAAATGCTTTCGTTTTACCAGCAGCAGCTATTGTAGCAAGTTCACTCATGGGTGCTTCCCCTTCACTAAGCCGCGGCGTACATTATTTGAAATAGTTTACCGATTCGCGGCGCTTTACTTTTAGTTTGGGGCTTCTACATTTCTACATTTATCAGTGCAATTAGCATTATAGTACATCTTAAAAAAAAAACATCTCATATAACGCATGTCTGGTATGTGCCTTCTTTCTCATTGTCCTTACTTGATTTTTTTTCAAGCCAGCATATTACTCTTATCTCCCCTCCCCAATAACCTATTTCTAATTTTCTGGTTCTCCAGCGCCGCAAGGTCATACGGATGGCGATAGCGATATGCAAATATCATCACTCCACAGCACACAAAAAAACTAAAGTAACAAACATTGTCATTTTCAACACCAAGCGCTCTAGCTTTCACCAATGCGAGACCTATTGCATTGTAAATGCTTGTTACTGAGTGCTATGCGAAGACAGCCGTGTTTAAAAAGTATTGATTTTCCACATTTTTTTAGCTTGCTGGTGATGGGTGGGGTGGTCCTAGATTGATCACGTGGTACATCGACCACACACAATAGTATCAATGCATTATGTGGCGTTTTTTGAGGCACATTTATGGTACAGGTTTTTCCAGTAAAGAGGAGGTTGCTCTTCAGCCAATGCAACAGCGCAGGTATCTGTGAGAAAAAAGCTTACACACCAGTGGCAATAATTCCTTAAAAAACCTCGCCTTTATGCTTTCTTAGTTTTGTCATCTCCGTTTTTTAATCAGTGCATATCTGTTTCCCTGCTCGAAAGAGTTGTCTATTCCCCTCTAGAGCTCAGAACCTGTTCTTCCACTTATCATGTCAGGATTTACAGAATAATTCAAACTACAGAGTCAGTTCAGCACCCTAATTGCAGCATGCAAGCTCTGAGTGGCCCATGAGTCATGCATGAGTCAACTTTTTGGCAGGTGCTCCAGGCTGTGACTTTTAACTCTTTCTCATCCAGGTAGTTTTTGATCTCATGGTGCAGTTGGAATGGCGAGTGGTTACACACAAATTTGGCAGGACCCAAAGCAGGAAATCAACATACAGTCCAGAGCAGAATTAAAAAAAATTGACTTAGGGCTTCATTTATGAGGCCCCTTGCGTCACCATAATGTCACTTTTTGTGACGTTCCGTGGCGCAGAAGCCTGCTCCATATTTATGAGGCAGCACTAAGCCACTTTTTTGCCTTAATGCTGCCTCGTAAATATCGTTCCCTTTAACGCATTTTTCTGCGTTAAAGGGGCGTGCAATGGATGTTGCTGGGGGCGTTCCCAGCAACATCCATGACTTTTGGCACTGCCTCAGATTTACGAGAAATCATAACTGTGAGGCAGCGCCAAAAACTTATGCCTAAGGGATGAACAATGAAGAGAAATATATTTATTTCTCCCCGTTTTTCCTTTTTCTGTGTGCTACATTCTGCAGCACACATAGGAAGAAGAAAAAGCTTCTTGTGCATGAAGGTTTCCCTTCCTGCACAAAAATAATCATCCCTGCAAAGCAGGCACCCATGCACCATGGTACAATGGTGCCAGCGTTGGCACACGGCAGCCCATTGTGCGCCGGTGCAGGGGAAAAGTCAGGAATGTGCCGTATCTGATAGATACACCTCATTCCTGCCCTTTTCTTTTGCCGTAGGGTAGCACTGCAGGAACGCCTGCAGCGCTGCCTCATGTAAAAACCTCATAAATGAGGCCCCGAGTGTCTATTTATTGGGTAGGCTGAATTGCTCCCTCAGACCAGAAGGACTGCATAAGGAGGACAGATCCCAGCTGAAACAATTGGTTCTCGATGTGACATAGAGAGAAAGGAAAGTGGGAGAATTTATTAAGTTCCATAATAAGGATTATATTTTGATTCAAACCACTCTAGGACTTGAGCCATATCGGTAATCTGGTACTAGTACGATGGACAGGGTCCTCTTAACTAGAGTCAGGCTTGGGTATATTAGATGGCACCTATGGTTTCCTCTCAGGAAATATGAATCCTCTTCCATCCTTCTCTGTGCTTGCAATGAAAGTTCCCCACAAACTTTATGTCATTTCGTGCTTTTTGTAGATTTTATTCATGTTTTATAAGGCTCTTTTTAATCCCAGTATTGTGGGGCTCAGTGTGACTAAATGTAGGCCAGCTCTACTGTACTCACAGACATTGAGCTCACCAATGATTTGTTTTAGTGTTAGCTCATTTCTTGAAAGCACTCTTTGTGTTAGGAGTCACATGGTCTTTTAAACTAAATATGTAATGGAGCCAGGATTTTAATGTTATGCTTTCATGGTTTTTAAAAATGTGTGGCTATTTTGTATCTGCTCTTATGATCATATTTAATGCTCGAATAAAGCTATTGATTGAAGACTGAGGAGGAATTTATGAGCCCCTTTGCGTCGCTCTTGCACCACGCAACATGATGCAAGAGCGACGCAAATTAAAAATGAGATTTGGCCCTGAGTGTCTTCGTAAATCTCAAGTAATACAATGCAGCGCAAATCGCTGCGATGCATTACTCTGCGCCATGGAAGCGTTTCCATGGGTGTTGCGTGGGTGTTCCCACGCAACATCCATGGATTTTAACTTATTTCCATATTTACCAGAAGTGGTAGACCTGGGAATGAAAGTCCAAAAACCCATGCCTCCCCAGGTGAGGCGTAACTAGGAGAAATATGTTTATTTCTCTTTGTCATTTCCTCTATGTGCTGCATTCTGCAGCACAAATAGAAAGAGGAAAATGCCTCAGGGGATTGCGTTTGTGCAGGAAGGTGTCCCTTCCTGCACAAAAACAAACCTGCTTACAACACAGGCCCCTTTGCACCATGGTGCAAGGGTGCCTGCATTGGTGCTAGACAGCAAATAGGGTGCCAGTGCAGGGGAAAAGGCTGGAATCCACCATATTGACTTAAATATGGTGCACTGCTGCCCTTTCCCTGTCACACAGTGCAACGCAGCAAGGTGACTTGCTATGCTGCACTGCGTGACTTGGCCATAAATATGGCCCTTAGTTTCTAGTGTAGAGAAATTATATATGACTTAGAGCCCAACCAAAAATGTGTATTCAGATTTGCTTTTTCAAAGGCGTATTTTACTTTCTTATTTTTTTATTTTTAGGGTGCAAACACATATTGAAGATTTACGCACTGAAAACGCTATGCACAACATAGGAAATACAAAAGACACAGCTGGAAAACTGCCTTTACCAGAATGGCATTAAAGTCTGTCCTGCAATGTAAAGTATAAATGTTATGTTTTCTTGTAGTTTCCTCTAATTTAGAAGCAATTGCCATTAACCTGTATGACTTTTGTGTTTATTGATCAGCTGTTAACTTTCGCTTTTCACACCTGAGTTAGTGGTGCACGCATTTGTTCACGTTCCTCCATTTTGGTTGCATTAACTGTCTAAGGCACATTTAGCTTTTGCTTTCCATAGTACACTGTGCCTTTTTCCACTGATGAGTACCTTGCTTTCCTGTTGAAACACAAACCAATCTGTTTTTCCTGCAATGTGTGTGGCTGCATGTGGTTACTTGTCAGGCTTTCCCACTCAGCATGGCACTGTTTCTGTTACTTGTGGTTATGCTTGCCTTGTGGTGAATGTTTCTGCTTTTCATACACTCTGATGCTATCTCTTGGTTCACATTATAGACACGGGAGAAGCAATTTAGGGCCAGATGTATGAAACCACAGTTTTGCGAGTCCTTAATAGTGATTTTTATCGAATCGCTATTAAGGACTCGCAAAATGGAATGTATGTAGGAATCGCAATAATAATTGCGATTCCTACATATTCCTTAATTGCGACTCGCAAATTGCGAATCACAATTAAGGAATACCTTCCCATTCATTCCTATGGGCCTAGAGGCCCATAGGAATGAATGGGAAGACATTCGCAATTTGCTAGTACCATATAGGTACTCGCAAATTGCGAATGCAATTTCATGGGTGCAAGGGTGTCAAAAGGACACCCTGTTGCACCCTTGAAATATGGATGTGTGCACATGTGGCGCACATACATGCCCTAAGGGCATGTATATGCGCCACATGGCACTTTGAAAAATACAAAAAAATGAATTTTTCATAGAAATCGCAATTAACCACCAACTTGAAGTTGGTGGTAATTTGCGATTTCTTAAGCCAGAAATCGCACAACTTGGGTGCTTCCTGCATTGCATTCAAGGAATCGCAATTTGCGATTCCTTAAATGCATTCGCAAAATAGGGAATCGCAAATTTTGCGATTCCCTATTTTGCGAGGGCCTTTTGGAATGATAGATCCCAAAAAACTTTTTACCGTTCGCAAACGGGCCGATTCTGCGAATCGGCCCGTTTGCGACCGGTAAAAAGCTTCATACATCTGGCCCTTAGTCTCTTTTTATTCCCTAAATATTTCCCAATTAAGTATTATTGGAGACTGCTCCACCCATAATAGCATCTGTTAAAAGTTTAGACTTCACAATTTGCACCCGTGAATCCCACTAACACCACCAACCAAACTTATGATACCACAGGGGGTATATTCAAATAAATTTACCAGAGAAAACTGCAATGCCGAGACAGTATATTGCAAGTACCTGGTTCCCCTTTCAGCTTTGTACCACTGGTCAGTTTCCTGCTGAAATATATATTGCTGATTATTAGACACAAATGTAAAAAAAAATAGCCTGTAGGGCGCTGGCTCTTTATATAGTGCACTAAAACGAAGTATACTGTGTAGAGAGTCCAGGTAGACCCAGACTGGTATACAGAGGCCAAAATAGACAACACTAATGCTCTATTTGTGGTAGTGTGGGTGAGCGGTTAGGCTTATCAGAGGGTAGTGCTAAGCATTTGTTGTACTCACAGAGGCAATAAATAAGACACACACTCAAGAATATATCTGAGACCAATTTATAAAAATACCACTGGTTTTTATGTAATTTTTTCATACCAAGAACTTTGTTCTACAGTAAGCACTTTTTAAGTTATGAATTTTTCAAGTTTGCAAAATGAATTACTTTTGTGCGCAATTACACACCATTGAAGTTAATGGGAGAAAAGAGAAAAAAGCATATAAAATCACACAGTTGGATTTCAAGGTTCACCTTTGGGTTGTAAGTAAGTAGCAAAGCCAGGCCCAATATTCCACCAGTGGATTCTTGGGAGCACCCTGGATTCGGCCGGGAGCAGCGTCGTGAGGTCGTTGGTAGCTGGTGTGCTACAAGGAAGGGGGCCACTTGAAAACACACTGCACAAAGGGACTTAAAGGTAAGTCTGAGGTGTTCCACTCAAGAGCGAAGGTTGCAAGGGCTTCAGGATCACAGGAGCATTGTTACCATGGCCGGTCAGGCCGGGTGCAGGGGATATAGGTCAGCCAGGTGGTGCGAGTCAAGATGTCCTCATGGTCAGGAGCAGGCAGCTTGGAGAGATGATTCTGGGACAGCTGGGCACATATGAAGTGGATCTCAGGGGTCTTGATGTCACTGGATGGGTGCTTGCTTCCTTGGCAGTTGGAGTTTGGATTGAACTCTTCGTCTTAGTGAATGCTGCAGAGGGTTCATACCCCGGGTATTGGTGCGGCCCAGCTTGGCAGATCATGGGGTCTCCAAACTTGGTGGGGAGACAGGATTGATCCTCCGAAGCTGATGTACCACTTTTGGTTTAGGTGCTGCATTGGAGTCGCCGGGGAGCAGCAAATCGGTAAAACCAGATTCTGTGGTTCGGTGCCTATGGCTGCAGGGGAGCGGTACCTCCACTCCAAGGGAGTTCTTTGGCAATTTGTAGAAGCCTGGAAGAGCTCTGGCATTCCTGGAGGCCTCACATTGCAGGACGAGACAGCACACCACGATTGTTGAGTCCTTAAGGCAACAGGCAGGGTTCTGCACCATTTTCTGCAGCAGGGCTTCAGTCCTTGGGTCAGTAGCTCTTCTTTGTCCTTTTCTTCTCTGTGTCCGTTGAATCTAAGTTCAGGGTCCCGGGATGCCATCTAAATGCTAAATTTATGGTTGTTAAAGGGGGGGGCAAGAGGTAGTAGCCAATGGGCTACCTACCTTCAGGTTGTCTACACCCTCTAAGTGACCGCTTTCTGTGGGAATGGGCACTACCCTGACCCTAATTGGCTATTTCCCTCACAAACCAAGATGGAGGGAAATGAAAAGTGGGCTCCACATCACCTGCTCCACCTTAGGGGTGGCGCTGGCGGAATTGGGACCCACCTCTTAATTTAACTAATTTTCCTGCCTGTCCTCCCGCCAAATGTGGAGCAGGATAGGGAGATTGGCATCCTCCACTATCTGGAGCTGCCTGGTTCGCATTTCAAAGGCAGCATCTCCTTTGAAGCTGCCCTCCCTAGAACCCCATCCTGGCCTGGAGGAGGTGTGAATTACCTCCGCCCAGAGCTGGCTTTGTTCCTTCCCTCTGAGAGCGCTAGCTCGCACCCTATGGGGTCAGAAACATGTCTGGCTGGCTAAGACTAGTCAGAGATCACACCAGTGCTTGGTAGGTTTTCAGGGGACCCTCTAAAGCAGAGCTTTCCAAACTGTGTGTCCCGACACAGTACTGTGTCGCCTGCAAATGGTGGGTGTGTCGCGGGATGACACCGGTATTAACGGGCACTTGGCACATAACTGCTGCTAATAGGCATTCCTTTGAAAGCTTTGTTCTCACTATGCCTCACCTATTGCATAACGTCTCCCAGTAAATGGTCTTTTAAAGACCTGCGAAGTACTCGGGTGCGGCTGTGTGTGTGCCCGGGAAGCTGGGATGAGGTGACAGAGGGTGACAGACAGAGGGAGGAAGACAGAGTGAGATAGAGGGAGGGAGACAGAGGGAGGTAGACAGAGAGAAAGGTAGACAGAGAGAGAGGGAGACAGAGAGAGAGGGAGACAGAGAGAGAGGGAGACAGAGAGAGAGGGAGACCGAGAGAGAGACAGAGAGAGAGGGAGACCGAGACAGAGACAGAGAGAGAGGGAGACCGAGAGAGAGACAGAGGGAGGGAGACAGAGGGAGAGGGAGGGAGAGGGAGGGAGAGAGGGAGGGAGACAGAGGGACGGAGACAGAGGGAGACCGAGAGGGAGACAGACAGAGGGAGGAGGGTGACAGAGGGAGGGAGGGAGACAGAGGGAGGGAGACAGAGGGAGGGAGACAGAGAGAGAGGGAAACCGTGGGAGACACAGAGAGAGGGAGACAGAGGGAGGGAGTCCGGGGTAGACAGAGAGAGGGAGAGGGAGACAGAGAGAGGGAGACAGAGAGAGGGAGAGGGAGACAGAGAGAGGGAGACAGAGAGAGGGAGAGGGAGACAGAGAGAGGGAGACAGAGAGGGAGGGAGACAGAGAGGGAGGGAGACAGAGAGGGAGGGAGACAGACGGAGGGAGACAGACGGAGGGAGACAGAGGGAGGGAGACAGAGGGAGGGAGACAGAGGGAGGGATACAGAGGGAGGGAGACAGAGGGAGGGAGGAAGACAGAGGGAGGGAGGGAGACTGAGGGAGGGAGGGAGACTGAGGGAGGGAGACAGACGGAGGGAGACAGACGGAGGGAGGGAGGGAGACAGACGGAGGGAGACAGACGGAGGGAGGGAGACAGAGGGAGGGAGGGAGACAGAGGGAGGGAGACAGAGGGAGGGAGACAGAGGGAGGGAGGAAGACAGAGGGAGGGAGGGAGACTGAGGGAGGGAGGGAGACTTAGGGAGGGAGACAGACGGAGGGAGACAGACGGAGGGAGGGAGGGAGACAGACGGAGGGAGACAGACGGAGGGAGGGAGACAGAGGGAGGGAGGGAGACAGAGGGAGGGAGGGAGACAGAGGGAGGGAGACAGAGGGAGGGAGACAGAGGGAGGGAGACAGACAAGAGGGAGGGAGACAAGAGGGAGGGAGACAAGAGGGAGGGAGACAAGAGGGAGGGAGACAAGAGGGAGGGAGACAGAGGGAGAGAGACGGAGGGAGAGAGACGGAGGGAGACAGAGGGAGAGAGAGAGAGGGAGGGAGACAGAGAGAGATAGAGGCAGGGACAGGGGCAGACAGATAGAGGCAGAGACAGACAGAGACAGAGAGACGGAGAGGGAGACAGAGGGAGGGAGACAGGGACATACAGGGACAGACAGACAGATAGAGGCAGGGACAGGGACAGACAGATAGAGGCAGAGACTGAGACAGACAGAGACAGAGAGGCAGAGAGACAGAGAGGGAGACGGAGAGGGAGAGGGAGACAGAGGGAGAGAGAGAGGGAGAGGTAGGGAGACAGAGGGACGGAGACAGAGGGACGGAGACAGAGGGAGGGAGACAGAGGGATAGAAACAGAGGGAGACAGACAGAGGGAGACATACAGAGGGAGACAGACAGAGGGAGGGAGGGAGACAGAGGGAGGGAGGGAGACAGAGGGAGGGAGACAGACAGACAGAGGGAGACAGACAGACAGAGGGAGACAGACAGACAGAGGGAGGGAGACAGAGGGAGAGAGAGGGAGGGAGAGAGAGGGAGACGGAGGGAGAGGGAGGGAGAGAGGGAGACAGTTAGAGAGAGAGGGAGACAGAGGAAGACAGGGAGAGAGAGAGAGAGGGAGGGAGACAGACAGAGGGAGGGAGAGATAGAGAGAGGGAGGGAGACAGAGAGAGAGAGAGAAAGATGTGTGTATGCCGGGTCTGGTGGCTCAGTGGACAAAGGCATCCGCTGCAGGGGCCTGTGTTCAACCTCATGGTCTCAAATTTGCTTGAAAATGCACCATTTGCCCACTTTTATTTCAAAATTTTCTTCCGGGGGGAGAACCCCCCCGAACCCCCCTTAAGTAGTTCGGGCTCGCTCGCTACGCTCGCTCGCAACACTGCCTTACTGTGTCCCAAAATGATGCATCTCCAAAAAGTCTGTCACCAACATCAAAAGTTTGGAAAGCTGTGCTCTAAAGGGTCTCCTGCATACATTTATTAATAAATCCAACACTGGCATCAGTGAGGATTTATAAAGGCAAGATGTTTGGTACCAAACATCTTAGGGTACAGGGAAGCCATCATGAAGCTAGGAAACCAAGCACTTTCCTACATAGCCTCTCCTGGAACTCAATAGCAATGGTATTGGAACATATTTCTGAAACTATGCTCTGAAAACTATGTGCAAAACAAAAAATGTAAAAAAGGATCTTTTTTCCAATCCACACTAGGACATTACATAGAATGTGTAATATTCCCAGTGCAACACAAAGTCCCATGAGATTACTGGAATGTTAGAAGGTTTAGAATTTGATTACCCTCAGTTAGGTTGCAAACAGCTCACATAAATGTTTTTTAAATGTCTACCTGGGCCCCCCAGTCAGATGGAGCTAGAGCACAAGGGCAGAGTCATATATCTGCTAAGAAACCACAGCCTTTCTCCGTCCAATGATTCCTCCACAAACCACAATTGAAACCATGGAAATAAGTAGTTATTTTCTTGAAAAGGTGCACACAGCTGAGGAAATCACAATTCAAAAACATGGCAGGGATGGGTTTTGTTACAGCTGAAGACAGCTCTTCTATTGAGGTAGCAAAGGATCATCGATGATTGTCTGAAAAATATGAAGCCATTCTGTGTCGGCCATTTGTGCCCACACCTGCAAACAGAGACTTTCGAAGTGAATTCCACTAGACAACAAAGGGCGCCCTGTATACTTTGCTTGCTGGACGCAGAGATTTTTAGGCGATCTGTGCTTGTAGCCCAAATGCCAGTCTGATGATGGAGGAGATAGATCCTGCAGGGCATCTGCATAGAGCACACTTCCGCTGGAAGGTAAAGCTGGGCAACAGAGGCTTATTTACCCACACACCAAAGGATGATTGCTCTGTGTAGAATTATTGCCGGATCTGTTTGGGTAGTGGGGGCTAAACAGATAACCTGTTGCCACTAAGCCCTAGATTTACCAAAGGTTGGCACTGGCACTTGTGCGACATATGCAAGCTTGCTAACAGTAGTGATGGATCATCTTTCACACTCAAAAGCTATTTTGAGTTGAAAGTTGACCCTGGTGCTGTGCCCAAACCCCTTTTCACCATCTTCCTCTTAATATATACGAGAGGTCTGTCTAGTGCAGGGTAGATCAGAAACCGTTGGGTTTGGCGTTAAGCCTAATGGTCTAAATTAGCGTGATCCAGCTTTGCCCCAAATCCTACTGCCAAGTAAAAAGCAGGTAAAAACAAGAGGTCATGCCTAATATATCTAAATACAACATGTGTGCTTTATCCTACAGCACAAATCTTACATGTATTAATAATATGCTGTGATCTACATCCAGTCGCAGCTGATAAAGAACGAGGGTAGTGGGGTGGCATTGTTGGAAAATGGGGGGGTGTTAAAAAACAAACCTCACTTACCATTAAAGGCCGCCGACTCTCCTCCATTGTTGTATCTCGTCCGCTTGGTCCGGCCGGAACAGGAAGCACAAACAGGCTCCCCTAGCCAATCACAGGTCTGAGCGCCACAGGTTCAGCACTCAAACAGGCAGTGGGAGCCTGTGCATGTTCCCCACCAGGCTGTGCATTACAGCCTGGTGGGGAACATGCTAACTGCGCATGACGGTTTGGCTGGCCCAAGAGGGCCGGCCAATTCATTATGTGCACTTAAGTGCACATATTTCCTCCTCCCCCAGCTGGCTGCGATGACAGCCAAACCCCGTCCCAAAACCTGCTTCATCTAGGAAAAATAAAATGATTACAACATTGTGTTATCATTTTATTTCTCCTTCTTTGCACCACTAAAAGTAGTGGGGCGACGCTCCTCCTCCTTAGCGGAGGAGCCGCCACTGTCTACACCTAGGAATTTGTACCGGAAGGTGTGCCTCGGGACAAATCCTAGGTTTAAAACTGTTGGCTCACTTTTTTGCAACAGTGCAAGGTTTAGCATCATGCATTACATCCAGATTCAGCACGCGCACCGCTGACGATGTCATTTGCAAATGGCTCTGACTAAATCTGTTACAACACTATTTTTGCCCTTCATTGAAAGCAGCATTTTATTGCATGAAAGATGGTAAATATTTTTATAAAATAACAATCAAATATTGTTTTGCTTTTGTCTCCTTAGTGGAACAAGACCTTGCAGTATAGTGGGTAAAGCTCTTCCCAGACTCAATAAATATGGCATTCAACACTCTGAAAATAGCCCCTAACCTCGGTGTAGAAAATGGACTTACATCAAGAATGGATCAAAGGGCATAAGAAATTGCCCTGCAGAGAGAGAGTGCTGTCAGTATTTCTCAGATCTTATTGGTGTAATAAAACACAAATTCCCTGTTTGCCAGCTCTCAACTATGCAGTAAGAATAAAAATATCAAAATTATCAAACTGTTCCTATTGGTCAAGTTCATGCTCAAGTATGATTGGCTGATGCCTGTAACAGTTTTGGTCAGTTGTGTATTATTCAAAATTCACTACAAAACTCCAGAAGATGATCAGTCTGTGAAAAGACTTAAAAATGCTCTATTGCACAGAGGGCAAGATCACTTAATGCTGATCTGAATAGTGAATGTAAACAACTCTCCAAGGTCATAGAAAAGAAAAGGGTTTGGATCCCCTGTTTGTTAAAGGGTCAGAGAGAAACAAGAATTCATATAGGAGAAAAACATTAGGGATTTGTACAGAGACAAAACTGAGAAGGCAGAGACAAGTGATAGAACCCATCAGTGGCCACAAGAAGTGACCAGTGGCGGCTCTTCACTAAGGCGGAGGAGCGTCGCCCCACTGAGCAGGTCAAAGAGGGAAAAATAAAATGATAATAACTCATTGTTATTATCATTTTATTTTTTCCCTTGCTCAGCTGGGTAGGGGCTGTGCTGCTCTGCTCACACAGCAGGGCAGGGGAGGAGTGGTTTGCCCACTCCAAGTGCGCAGTACACTTTGGCCGGCCGTCTCGGGCTGGTCAAAACGTCATGCACACTTTGCATGTTCTCTATGCAGACTGCATTACAGCCTGCATGCAGAACATGCCCAGCCTCTCATTCTCTGGCTGAGCGCCGATCCACGCCACTCAGACCAATCACAACACTGCATTGCAGCGTTGTGTTTGGCTATCGGGAGGCTGGGAGCCGGGTGCTTCCGGCTTCCTGCCCTGGAAGCGGGCGAAGAAGGAGAGGAGGTGGCAGCAGCAGGCAGGTAATTAAAAAAAAAAAATTCCTTCCCTCCTCCCCTCTGGCCCCGCGACCGGCCTCCCTACCGCCGTCATATATCAGCCACCACTGGAAGAGACCCATAAAATAATCTGTATTTGATTAGGCTTGTCTCCCTTCTGAGACTCTATATTGCAGTAACTATCTCAATTCATTGTTTCAGTGGTTATGCTACGAATATACCTTCAGGGCAATCATCTGAATAAATATTTTAATTTCAGATAGAATCTCAAAGATGTGGGATCTACCTAAGGAGATTTTACTGAAGTTGAATTTTGTAATGAATAAACTTTAAAAGGGATTTTCAGCCTAGAACCCAAGACTTCACCACCTTGAAGATCCGCTTATCCATATATATAATGCCTAATACCACTGACAAAGTCGCAAAGCACTCTGATTTGCGTCAGTTTCCTAGAATCTCAGTCAAGTGTATAATTGGAAGAATGTTGGCTGTGGTATGACCTAAATGGAATGAGTTGGCTGAGATGTGTAAGATTCAAAGTCATGTTTCAAACATGGTGCATGATAGGTTGCTGCACATAGGCATGAAGTGTTGAGGTGATAGTTACAATAAATCAACACATCCTCACATACATACCTTCAGTTTATTTGGTCATCAAAGTATACCCTGTATATGTGGATGGGAATAACCAGGATGTCGTTCCCTTTGGAATTCAAGGTGATTGTTGAAGCATCTTATTCATGAAGGTATTGAATTCTAGAGCTTGACAGATTGGTTGGAGAACAAGCTTATGCCAGTTCACAACTGTTTGAGGAGATTGTCAAACTAGGGACCAGTCTGTAATGCAATGGTCTTGTTTGTTGAAAGAAGTAAATTTTGATCTCATAGATTTCTCAATGAGCGATGCACATTGGGTTAGGAGTAATGCACCTATTCATGGGAACCCAGTGCATGGATATGAAGCTGGGTGGGACATAATTCTGGTTATCTTAGTTGATAAACAGTTGGGTGGCTTCAGTTTGAATTCCCTTTAATGTCTTAAGTATTAATTCAGCTGTTTGAATATATAATATGTTGGTGTAGTCAAGATGGGTAAGTAGTAAGGCTATGGAACCTTGGAATTTTTGGGGGACGTCAAGGCATGGGAAAATTCGCCTAAGGCATCTCACCATGTACAGCTTTGTTGGAGACTTGGCATACTTAAGGTAGACTGGAATCAATAACTATTCCTAAATTTCCTAAATTCAGCTGATTGGAATGGTGGTGGTCATATGTAGCAAGATGGATCAATGGTGATAGTTGGTTTATTTGATGCATGTTAGTATTCCAGATTTTGATAGAGGTGGATGAGTCACTGAAAGCTCAAGCCACGCTTGAGCCTGATGGCTGGCCCTGGGTCAGTTCAAGGTTCTCTTAAACCCACAAGCCCAAACCAAGATGAGCTTTTATACTCATGCACCTAGAACTAAAGTCAAAGCACTAACCTTTGTTGTGAAATGGGCAAGAGAAAGAGATACACATCTAGCGACTGAATTGAAAAATGTGAAACCAGAAAACTAGGGATCAATCTTGGCTTTCTTGCTTGATCAAATTATTAGAGGTGTGAAAAAAATTAATGTAGTGTGCTTTCTTGTGATTATGCAAACTGTTAGCAAAATTATGAGTGTAGGAAAGTAGGATCTGCTTTCATGTTCACCCCCTTTTTTTGCTGGTGTCATTATGTTTTACTGACTAGTCTGACTGGGATCCTGCTAATCATGAATCCTGTCTCTGTGCTTCTCCTCAAAATTGGACATGGTGAGTACTTAGGTACACCCCAGATTGGCTACTGATGTACCCTTATAAGTCCCTAGTATATGGAACTAAGGTACTCAGGGCATAGGTACACCAGGGGTCCCCCATGGGCTGAAGCATGTATTATGCCACCCACGGGAGACCACTCAAATTGTGACTACAGGCCTGCTATTGCAGCCTATGTAAGCTGGTGCTAGAACAACTTACGACAGATATAATTTTCCTTATATCTGAGGTCACTGCACTTAAAACCTATAAGTCACCCCTAAGGCAGGCCTTTCAATCCTGAAGGCAGGGTGCTCAGTTATAAGTTTCAGGGTGCCCCTGCATGAGCAGCACACCCCTACGACCCTCAGAGTCCATTCTCCCGGGTTGTGCGTGCATCAGCCATTACAATATATAGAGTAGCCATGCGTCATCACGCGATGGCTATCTCTACACTGGCTGTAATGAACCCTGTTGTGTTTGGTATCAAACATGTTGAAATCAAACCTCCAATACCGTAAAAGGTGTTGGAGGTATGATTCCATGCACTGTAAAGCTCCTCCGGGAGGCCCTCAGTGCTCTCGGTACCAGTCTTCTAGACCCAGACAGCAAACTATGGTTGCTGCTGACCAGAGGCATGATTCTGCCCTCCTGCTGCTGAGCCAAGCTCGAGCAGGGGAAGGCAGGACAATAGATTTCCTGTCACAGGGAGGTGTGACCACCACCCAGACAGGACTTAGTGTATTGGGACAGGGCGGGGGCGCTTGCCAGTGCCACTACACTGCTTTGAAGGGCACATTGGGTGCCTTCCTTGCATACTCCAGTTGGAACCAGTTCAGGGAGCCGTTGGCTCCAACTCTGGTGCGAAACTGGGCAAAGGACATGGGAGTATCCTCCCCACTGTCCAGCCCCTCCTGTGGGAGGGACCCCAGAATCATCCTGACCCTTCCCATAGGGTACTTAAGGGCTTACCTGCGGGTGGTTCCTTAGATTGTCGTGGGACAGGATTCAGATCCGAAACCACTTCACCTTCAACCGTCTTGGAACTTTGGACTTCGCTTTGGGTACTGAGACTGCAACTGGAAAGACTCCTGCTGCCCCTGGCCCCGTCATCCTGCCAGTCTTCTGAATCATCTGTACCTGTGCTCCATACAGGTTCTTCACAAGGCCTGTGACCATCCAAGACACCCGAAGGAATCTCCCTTGGAGTAAAGGAGTCACTCCCCTGCATCTGCGGGCACAGCAACGAAACTGACCGGTCTGTTTTTCCTGAGCTCCCATGGACTCCAAAAGGTTTAGCAACACAAGTGGTGGCTCTGCAACTCCCTCAAGGCCGGCACTGTCTTCACAGCAAGTTTGAAGTCAGTATCCCTCGTCAGACCCACTGGAGCAGTACCCCTGTGCACCGTGTTGACTTGCTGTTGCCAAAGCTTGTTGACTCTCTCTGCCAGAGATCTTCGGGATCCGAGAAGCTCCATCCTCAAGCATCTCCTGTAACCAAGATCTTAATCCTCACCACATCCTCTGCACCGTGGGCCTGCATCATTGGTGAGCTGCTCAAGGTCCTCTTGCGACTCCTGTGCCTCAGGCCTTTGGGTCCTCTTGAGGGTCTTCTTTAGCTTCAGTGGGCTCACCTGCTTGCTCGGGGCCTGCTATGACTTACCTGCTCGTGGTCAGTCACTTGGTCCTTGCTGATCCCGACACTGCACCTTTTTCACGTACCATGTTTGTTGCCGTTGCCAAGGCTTGTTTGTGCTTCCCGACAGACATTGACCCCCTGACTCTCGACCTCCAACGTGGGACAGCTCATGAATGGCTCCTGGTCTTCCACAGCAGCTCCTGGTCCACACAGCTGCAGCTCCAAGGGCACCTTCAACTCTCCTGCATCTCTGACATCGGTGGGCATTCGTCTTCCATGCCTCCTGGTCACTCCTGAGTGGCATAGACTATGTACCCTCTGCTTGCAGGTACCTCTCATCTTGAATCCACCTTGGGGTTCCACCGAACTCTTTCATCTTCTTCGCCAGCGGCATCTTTACTAAAGTCCTCCATTGTGGTCTACGGCGGTTTCCGACGTCACTTTGCACCTATGCACCCGGCTTCCCTGGTGTAGGTATCCTGGTTCCTGTGGTATCCACGGGTGGGGTGACTCTCCAACCTTTCATCTTCTAAGGGTTTTTATTCAGGGTCCTCTGGGAAGGGTCCTTCTTTTTTAAAATTGCAACCGTGACTTACCCATTGACTTGAACTGAGCACGCTGTCATGTTCCCACTATGCACACAGCCTCTGTAGGGTCCCTGGGTACTTACCATGGGTGTTTCCTTGGGTCCCCTGCTCTTCTACGTCTTCTGGGTCCAGTCTCGACATAGGTAGTGGTTCGCATTCCACTATTTTAGTATATGGTTTGGTCTCCCCCTGGAGACTACTGTGTACTTGTGCTACTTACGTGTTCAATTATCAAAGTATTGTGTGTATTGTGGTTATATCTCCGGTAGGAGATATTGTAATGTGTTAGTGAGTGTTTATAATAAATACACATTTTTATAACTACACTTTGTGGCTCTTTTTCACTTATCCTTCACTAAATGATTAGTACTGGTAAAATAAGCTGCTTTACACTCCTTCTGGACCAAGCCTGAAGGTTGCTCTCCACAGCTACCACTTAGAGAGCTTTCTATGGTTGTCTAAGACCACTTAAATCACCATAAGGGTTGTCTAGATTAGTGCAGGGTGCTTCACTTACATAAGTGTGCACCATATACTAAGCTAGCCTCCTACAATGAGAATTTACACGTAATTGCACATTCATCATTTAGTGTTATATTTTAGCACAAAATGCTTAATTGCTCTGGAAAAAAAAAATTACAAAAAAAGCACCACAAACATCAGCCGCTAGTGTTCTGTTGTTCACTGTTTTCAATGTGAGTTTTTACCATGATTGGCTAATTGTTGGTACATTTTCCCCCAAATTACACATAATTGTACAAAGTGGCGAAATGGCAGATTTTCTGGAATTTTGCATAACAAGCATAACGTGAAATTATCCAAATTATGCAAACTATGCCGGCATAATTTAAATGTTGGCCATGTCTGCAAATTGTGTTTTCCTAGGCAAACATTTTATTGTACCAAGCCTTCTTTTTCTTCATTATCACACATGAGAGCACATTCAAATACGAGTTCAGGATGTGTGCTGTATTATACCTCTTGTGTTTGATTTAATATACTCTAATGTTCCCCCATAAAAATAAGAATTTATGCCACATAAACAACTAACTGACAACAGATGTAGATCACTAATGCCATGTCGTATTGTCATCAAGGTGGAAGGAATGTTTCTAAGTTTATGTTTGAAAGCTACCACATTTAACAAGCACCTCTTAATGTAGTGATAACATCTGATGTACTAAGGAGAAATGCTTTAGGCATGTTAAAAAAAACCACTTTTTGGAATTTTTAAAAATACTTTATTATATTTTACTTGATGTTTATTGCATGATTTACATGCTAAATATTTTCATAACTTGGCTAATGCATGGTTTGTTAGAGCCACGTCAGACCTTTGGCTGGCTCTGCTCTCCCTGTTAATTCGCTGGCTCACCCACCTCTGGTTTTAGAGCTAT
The DNA here is from genome assembly GCA_963921515.1 of Calotriton arnoldi. Taxonomy (NCBI): domain Eukaryota; kingdom Metazoa; phylum Chordata; class Amphibia; order Caudata; family Salamandridae; genus Calotriton; species Calotriton arnoldi. The sequence goes on along the minus strand of CAWUFW010009431.1, from coordinate 216,661 downwards.
TTATCCAGAGACCATTTACTTGTAAGCAGTGTCTGATGGCACAGGAGTCAAGATCTGATGGATAGTCAAGTTTTAATATGATTTGTGCATCTTCGGATAGTTACATTAGCTGATATTAAATAATGATGGGAACTGAAGTCTGAAGCAACAGTAAACATTGAGCAAGTAGGAGAACCGCTACTCTGCTTGAGTCAGTGATAGTTTTGATACAATCCTATGTGGCTAATAATTGTAATTGCATTTATATAGCGTTTACTACCCCTGATGAGGCATCGAAGCGCTTTTCGGCAAGTAGCACGCTACTCCGGAAGACAAAAAGGATTAGTGGTGAATTAGTACAGGGAAATATAAAATCAACTTTAGGATGGACATGTGAGTCTGTCAGTTGGATTGAAAAGGGTAATGGTGAGACAGCAGAGGGAAGGGTATAGAAAGTGCTTATTTTTAGATCATAGCAGTAGGAGGATGTTTGGGATGAGTAAAGGAGAAATGGAGGAGGAAGAGTCTCTAGAAGTGGATTAGGGAGAAAGATGAGGTATCAGATGAGCCTAGGAGGGATACATGAGGGAAGGGTTTAGAAAGGCTTGTTTGGGAGAGCTGAATAGTAAAAGAGGTTTGAGATGCACGGAGCAGCAGAGGTGCACTTCATTATCACCAAGAAGACAGAGTCAAATTTGGTAATCCAGCAGCATATTTTCTTCACTGAATGGCAATATTTAGTTGAAAGCAGATCTTTGAATGGATTTGTCTAATAATGGGCCATAAGACATCTGTCAGTAGAATGCAGTATTAGAAGACTCAATGTTAATTTTTTAAAATATGTTTATGTAGACTGTTTTGAGTTCACTTACAATGATACCAGCTGCCGAAAAATATGTCATGTTGGCAAAATACAGTTTATGACATGCACTCACTTATGAGCGTAAATCAAACATCAAATTTATCTTGGCAACGCCAAATCAGTGCACCCAAATTAGAGACAAAAAGGGCCTAATTATGATGTCAAGCGGAAAGCCATCCGACAGTTCGTCAGAGGCTTTCTGCCCAACATCATGAGTTTCCGTCCGACCGCCGTATAACGATACTGGCAGTCGGAGGGAAGCCCATGGGTGAATTCCACTTTGCTTCCGAAGGGCTCACAGAGCCCATCATGGCTGCGGGTAGAATAGTAATCCCAAAAAGACAGCAGAGCTAGCCTCTGCTCCGCTGTCAGGATTACGATGTCGCTTTCCGCCTGCCCTTTCATGGCGGTCTGCCTGCCAAAAGGCAGGTGGAAAGTGACTTGGGGACCCCTAGCAGGGCCCCCCTTGCCGTCCTCAATGGGGCCTGGGGGGCACCTATGGTGTTCCCCATAACATCCCTGTACAATGTGGCGGTGCCTGCTACATGGTACAGGGATGTTTAAAAACATCCATTTTTCTGTTGCAGCTTGTGCTGTGGCCCTTTTCCGGCCGCAGCACAAGCTGCTAAGGAAAATTGATGTTTCCGACTGCCCATAGAGCGGTTACATCTTAATGCTGTGAGGGTAACCGCCGACTAATAGTTGGGCGGTTCCATTCCGCTACGAGGTCAGTTGGACGCCCATCCGACCTACATCGTAATCAGGCCCATAGTCATGATCTAACAATTTTGAGGACGCCTGGCTTTTATTAAGGTTTTACTAAGCTACTGTTACTCATTACAGCATAAATTGCACTTAGTGGCAAGATAGAAGATGAGTAGTTTTAGGAGTTTATTGAATGAATGGCCATCTAAGTGTTTCAGATGTGTTTTTTTTTACTATCAGAAAGAATGCGAGCGCATGTCAGTTCAACAACCCGTCCCAGAAAAAATTAAAATGTAGTGTCCATCAAGTGGGCTTGTTCTGTGCATTTTAGTACAAGCAAGTTACCAAAATAATATTGTAGACAATTAATTTAATTTGAATGAAACACTAGCTTGTAATGGGAAAACATTGCATTCTTTCTAGGAACCCTAACATGTGTGTATTTACTATAGCCAGATACAGCAAGGATGGAACTCCAGAAAGGGTGTGTCTCAGTAAATCCTATGGGTGAATTACTGGCTGGGCAAGGATCAAGGTAAATGGTGGCCACAGAGACCCAAGAGAGGATTTTATCTGGGAGGCTTTTACTTTAGGAAAATTGCACTGTTATTGCCAATAAAGATTCTGGTAAATATCAGCAAAGCAACCAGTGCTGTGCAAGATGGACATACCAACATCAGGTAAGTGGGAAGAAGGCTTGCTACAGTTGCCTCACAGGATGGGTCGTCTCCTCCAACTGGTCACTTCAAAAGTGCACATAGTCTACAATTCTATCCTTAACAAGCGGTCGTTTATTTACATTAAGGTCATTATTATCAACTTACAATCATCTTGCACACACTACATCAACATGTCTCTATAATATAGGGTAAGTATACATTTATTAATCTTAACTCAACACATACATTGAGAGGTAATTCTATGTGGAAATAAGAGCATTAAATAATACTGTATTCTACTTCACGTATAATAACATACATGTTTAGCTATCAAAACAGTGCAAAACACTGAATGGAATATAGAGCACATTTGCTCGGTAGAAATAAATGCAGTATTTCACTAGCAAACATGCTAACGCACATAACTAGCATTGCTAAATCAAACAATTGAATGCATTTTGCTGCTATAAATCAACAAATATGAAATGCAACGTTGACTAACAGATCCAACAGGAGGGCTTCATGAGGTTGCACTTCTCGAGTCCAAATGTCCCCTCATAGAATTGGTGATTTAAATTAGGGGTGGAAGTGACTCTCTGCATTCAGGATAGCATATTCACCCAGAATTAGCAAAAATCTCTGCGAGATTATGTTTGAAGTACGTGAGAAGGGTAATTCTGTGTTTAGAGCTATTTATTAGCACAAAAATGCCCCCTTGTGTCCAAAATTGACAGGAGGATACTTTTTGCGCTAAGAGATAGTGCTAAATACAACATAACACAAATAGCAAGCGGCACTCGCTAAATGTGCTCTTGGGGTAGGATTTTCCCACAAATTACTACCGACATTTAGCGCTATTTCTTTACGCAAAATGCACCTTTTTGTCCAAAATGGACGCACGGATGCATTTTGTGTTAAGAAATAGTGCTAAATATAGCAGAACACAAATAGCGAGCGCCCACTCATGCTTGCTAAATGTGCTCTTGCGCTCGTTTTGTCCCCTCAAAATGCTCTAAATTATGCGAGGAGTAATTGTGTAATATTGGTAATTCTGCATCAAAGAGTGATGTGGAATTACAGAAATGTCTCCAATTATTACGGCGTAATTAAAATTTCCACACAAGTGGGAAGAAGGTTAGCGAGTTTTGATTTGAGTTGATTTGAATAGATAAACCAAATCAAAGGCAGAATATAAGCAAGCGTGCAGGGGAGATCAATCCTAATAAAGCTAATGAGAGAACTGGATGATTTTTAGTTTATTTCAGAAATATAGTAAAAAAGATTGGATGTGTAGGTTTGGGAAGATGGTTTTCCAGATTATAACAGTAGAGTATCAGAATGATTGTACTTCAAAATCTGGTTTTAAATTTCTAACCTAAAGATTTAACATCTTCTCAGGACTGTAGTGTATATACCCAGATTTTTCCATATATTCACACACGTAAAGAGCTTTGCTTATATTGATAGTACTGCAAATTTGGCAAATGGGTTAAAATTTCTTTTTGACTAGTGGTGATCATCAATGTAGCCCATTTATACTGAAGCAATGTAGTAATTGTATTTTGAGCCAGTGTACAGATTGGCTGCTGTTCGTAAAGAAATTATTAATGGGGTGTGGGTGGTGGGTTTGAAGCCAGTCACTATAGAAAAGCAAGGCCTTGAATCTGTATATGCTTTTCTTGGTGCATGCCTTTCCAGTTGATGTAGTTGAAGTTGACAGGTTTGCCTTCTTTGTTGTATGTAGATGAAAAATACAATTTGATTGAGATGTAAATAAATTGCATTTGCATGCATCCATTTATTGTTTTACGGTGAATATGATGCAAAGATGCTTCAGTGTATGATTGCTGTGAGTTAATTTTGGAGATTATTCACTTTGGCTAATCAGCTACATGGCTGGTTACTGGTTCCTTAACTTGGGCAGTAGTTCACACTGCAGAAGAAATCTTGTCTGGACCTTAGCATCTCTACCAGTTACTGTTTAACGTTGCTTCTGATTGCCATATTCAAACTTGTAGGAGATGTCCAGGCCACATCTGGAGCGTGACTGTTATATGTGGCCACACAGGATTCCATTTTGACTTCCTTCAACAGGGTGGAACTTAACATGGAGGGCTAAAAAAACACAACGAGCAATGTGAATTGCTGGTTTTCTTTTCAGTATTGCTAAATTCCTTGATTTGGACCAGACTTTAGGGTGTAGAAGTTGGGAGATAGGTCCCTTTGTTGTGTGAGGAAACCACTTACCCCTTCCTGCTTCATTCTTTACCAAAGCTAAGTGTGAAATCCCTACCGATTTGGGGCCTTAGTTTATATGCCCTGAAAGGAAGTCCCATCTCTATTTCGCCTTTCTGCAAAGTAATGCAAAGCATTGTATCAATTTATTTAGACCTGTGGGCAGTATCCGACTGAGAAAGAAAATAGACGAGCGCCAAACTAAAAGTAGCCCCCATTAGTGAATTATCAAGCTAAAAATGTGAGCCATGTTTGCAAAGTATGGCAGTTTTGAACTTGTTAAGACACACCGTATACGTGTTTCGCAAGGTGTGGAAGACTGCATAGATTTGAGCTTGCTGCAGGCAATGTTTGTTTTAGTATCAGGGAAATCAGCAGTAAAAACCGGCCCCTGCAGACCAAAAGCAGGCCCACAAACAGCCAGAAAAGCAGCCCACCCACTGACCTGTGAGATCAGCTCGTCAGACACTGTCTGATTGTCATGCCTGCCAGTCCAACCCTGCCTGTGGGCAGCACAAAAATTGCTCACTCTCCACAAAATTGCACAGCACTGCATGAGCTCCTGCCCAACCTTTTGTAAATTTAAAGATCCCGTTAGCAAAGCTGACTACCACAAGTGGATTTGGCTTACTCCTGGAAATACAATACTAAATCACTTGCATAAGCTACACCTCCTCACAGAAATTTCTTTGGGAATCTAACTCTTAGTTAATTACTATTGTACACTCCATCTGCTTAATTTTGTTCAAGTTTTTGATTTTTTGGGGAGTATTCTGGTAGTAGGTTGACTTCTTGGCTTTGTGGGATGTGTAGGACGGGAGAAAAATATTAGCTGCCTGACCTCGAACACTGAGGCGTAGGATGAATGTTTAAAGGGTATTTGTGTAGGAGCTTTTTAGGTTGGAAACCATACAATCCCTAGGGGAGCAGCATTTTGATGGGTTTCGCAGAAGAGTACAAGAGAGGTTGCCACAGGCCCCTCGCTTCATGACAAGTGCATCGGACATTGTTTAAATAAGGTTTCATTTAATATAGGAGTCCTTTTATGCACATTACCATTATACTTAATATATATGAGTAATTCCATTACATTGTGTATTTGTACAGCCTTTTTACAATAATATATGTTGATGTGTTCATATTTTATTCCCACTTGTATTACTAATACAGAAAATGTGTTTTTAAATATATACGGGGCATATTATCAAGAACGGCGTTAAAATTATTGCCGCTTTAGCGGCAGGAAACTGCCGCTAAAGCGGCGATAATGGGCTTGATAATATGCCCTTGAGAATTCCAATAGAAGCCCAGGATCACAGCAGAACATGGGCTTCTATTGGAATTCTCCAGGGCATATTATCAAGCCCATTATCGCCGTTTTAGCGGCAGTTTCCTGCCGCTAAAGCGGCGATAATCTTAACGCCGTTCTTGATAATATGCCCCATACAACTTCTTGGTGACAATGATATACACCAAAAGGAAGGGTTTTGACATCTGGGTGACACATTAGAATGAATAACGGTTCAGCTCCAAATCTGACGCGCACTTTTTCAAAGCTCTGAAGGACACTTGAGCTGTATAAAAGGGTCTTTAACAGCGATGTGGACTCCAAGGAGCTTACACGAAATTGGGGCAGCCTGCCACTCTGGCCCTCTTGAGATTCAAATTAAAAGAAAGTCAAAGAATGAACCTTGATATGAAACAAGATACACAGATTAAAACTTAAGGCAGTGCTAATATAAAGGATACCAGAGGGTGGAAAAATGAGAAAGGTCCAATTGTAAAACACTGTAAACTGTACAACACCAAACACTTTCTACCATTCTCCCTTACTATCTTCCTTTCGTCCTTTCTTCATTCAATGTTCCCTTATCTCTCCTTTTCTGCCTTCTTTATTTTCTTTCTTTGTTCTATTCTTTCCATTATCTATCTCCCTTCCCTATTTCCATCTGTTCTGTCACCCTACGTCTCGTCTCGTCTCCTCCTCTCCTCTCCTCTCCTCTCCTCCCCTCCTCTCCTCTCCTCTCCTCTCTTCTCCTCTCCTCTTCTCTCCTCCCCTTGCTTGTATACAGCAATACAACAAGTTCCAGGCACCAGACCAGTTGGTACGTGGAGGAACTCAGACTAATGAAATACCATTGAAAACAACTGGAGCGCAAATGGAGAATAAGTCAGGACAATGCAGAAAGGAGCACATTTAAACCTGCCCAATGATGCTATGACCAAATGATACTAGCAAATAAAAGCACCGCTCTGGCGGACTGCATACATGCCAGCACCAACAGAAGAAAATACATTTTAGCCACTGTGAAAGATTTCACCTCACCATCGGCCGCCTCATAGTGCAACACTCTCTCTCAATTCTTCAGCACATAAAATCACTGCCACTTACAGGAACTTCAACCAAGGCAGACAGACCTCACCAAACACCTCCTGATCCTGTCCATAGAACCAGTTCTAACCACATGGACCAACCACACACCCAAAGAAACTGCTGCCACCATGAAGTCTATCCACTCATGGGCCCCTTGGGACTTTTGACCCCACAACACCTACTCCAGAGGACTTCAACCCATCAGCACCGTACTCACACCCATTCTGAATGCTTCCATCTCTTCCTCGACTTTCCCAGATGCTTGGAAATATGCACCTGCCCTCCCATTGCTGAAGAAATCCTATGTGGAACCTTCACCGCTCGCCAACTAAAGACCGATCTCCATCCTACCATTCCCACCCAAGGTCGTAGAGAAAATCATCAACAGACACCTCACAGAATATCTCAATGTGAGAAATTGGGTTGTTGGTAGACTGGGGTGGGAGCCCTGGTCAAGCAACAGCCACAATCCCTTGCAGGCTGAACAACAAAAAGTCACTAAATTAACCGGTGCTTAACCGTGGGTAGCTTGGTACAAAAAGCAGTCTGACTTCACTTAGAGGCAATTTGTAAAGTATTTAACGCAGCAGGCAAATAGTAATAAAGTGAAAGCACAACACAGGAAAACTCTCAAATTAATTTAGAAAAAGAGAGTACATTTTAATAAATTATTTGACACCAAAATTATAAAAATCCAATCAGTAGACCTGGAGTTATGAATTTATAAAGTTGTAAGTGAAATCTAGTCTCTAAAAGATCAAAGCGCCAACCGCGGACATCTGATCGCGTGAGACTGGGTCAAAGTCGACTGCGATGGAGCGTGGTTTGGATTCAAGAAGTGGATTTGGCCCCCTCAGAGCTTACTTTTGGACTTATAAAAAGTTTGATAGAAAAATGTCTGCGAAGGTAGAAGTTCAGGGGGGCAAGACTTCAGGAGTGTCCGTGGAGGGCTGTGGAGTGAAGCCGCAGTAAGATTTTTACCTTGGGACTTAGTTGCCGAGATGGAAGACAAAAATCTCCAGTGGGAGAAAACAGAGGGCTGTAGTCGAAAACAGTTCTATGAGGTTGGATACCCCTTTAGCGAAGAACTGCTGAAACAGATTTGTGGCAGGAAAATTCTATCTTTCTAAGAGTGAAAAAAGGACAGATGATGGACGGAATGCTGAACAAGTGACAAAGTGAGTATGGGCCCACGTCTGGGCATACTCTTCCCACTTAGGGCGCAGCATTTTTTGCATATGGCTGGGTCCAAACTGGGGTAGCATGGTGAGCAAAAGAAAGATGGATTTAACCCAGAACTCTTGACTGGGGGTGAGTGTTTGATTTGTTCAGCATTCCATCCATTATTTGTTTGCGCAGCATTTGTAGCCCTAAGTGGGATGTCCAGACATGGGTCCTATGCCTGCTGTGCCGCTGGATTCAAGATAGCCTGGCTGATGAGGGGTGATACCCGAAACATATCCCAGGATGCTTGTTTTCGGTCCAGGGAGGACCTGGCCTGGCAGTTCGGGCTGGAATGTTCCCATGAGGAGCAGAAACAAGGCTGATTTTCTTATGGCTGGGTCTAAACTGGGGGACATGGTGAGCAAAAGAATGATGGATTTAACCCAGATCTCTTGACTGGGGGTGAATGTTTGATTTGTTTAGCATTCCATCTATCATTTCTTTGCACAGCATTTTGCACCATAAGTGGGATGGGTATGCCCAGACGTGGGTCCCATGCTCACTGTGTCACTGGATTCAAGCTAGCCTGGCTGATGAGGGGTGATACTCCAAAACCAGTCGCAGGATGCTTGTTTACGGTCCACGGAGGACCTGGCTTGACAGTTCGGGCTAGACCGTTTCCATGAGGAGCAGGGTCAAGACTGATTTGTATATGACTGGGTCCAAACTTGGGTGGCATGGTGAGCAAAAGAACGATGGATTTAACCCAGATCTCTTGACTGGGAGTGAATGTTTGATTCTTTCAGCATTCTGTCCATCATTTGATTGCACAGCAGTTTTCTAAAAGTGCCATGTTTAAAATTGTAATGAAAAAGCAGACTTTACCATTAAAGAGGGTTCATCATACAATCCCATAGGTACCAAACATGATATTCTACCTCATCTTAATTAGGAATTACAGCTTATCACATGTAATAAGGAATCCCCAATGTTATCCTGTGGGAGGGGTACGCCTCACAGAAGGGAAAAACGAATGTGGGAGTTTTTCACTACCAGGACATGTAAAACTTAAAAGTACATTTCCTGCCTTTTAAGTACACAGCACCATGCCCTATGTGCTTCCTTGGGCCTACCTTAGGGGTGACTTGTATGTAATAAAAAGGGGAGTTTAAGACTTTCCAAGAGGGTTTAAAAGCCAAGTCGACATGGCAGTGTGACACTGCTTTCAGGCTGCAATGACAGGTCTGGGACAAGTAAGTTTTAGAGTGCTACTTAAGTGGGTGGCACAATAAGTGCTGCAGTCCTACTGGTAGCATTTAATTTACAGGCCCTGGATATATGGTATATCACTCTACACTCTACAAGGGATTTACAGGCAAATTAAATATGCCAATTCGGTACATGCCAATCAGACCATGTTCAGGGGAGTAAACACAAGCACTTTAGCACTGGTTAGCAGTGGTAAAGTGCACAGATTCCTAAGACCAACAGAAGCACATATCCAGCATTAATTGGAGGCAAATAGGCAAAAGGTTTGGTGGAAGGCCACCCAAAGGTTGATAGGTCTAACACTCAATGACCACCAACACCTTGACACCAATCAGTTTGGTTTCAGATCCAAACACAACACTGAAATTGCCCTCATCGCTGCCACAGATGACATCCACATGACTGCGGACAGAGGAGACACAGCGGCCCTCATCCTCTTGGACCTTTCCACAGCAATTGATAAAGTCTCCCACCCTATTTTCATCTAATGCCTACACAACATTGGAACCCAAGGATATGCACTCCAATGCATCTGCTCCTTTCTGACTAGGGCGGCCCGATCAATCAGCCTGGCACTAGTGACCTCATCTGCAGAGTTCCGCAAGGATCCTTTCTGAGTCCGACCCTCCTTCACACTTACATGATCCCTCTAGCCTGCTTCATCTGCTCTCACAACATCACGTCCTCTCTTACGCTGACGAAACACAACTCATTCTCTCCCTCACGGGCAAGGCACCTATTACCTGGATCAATTTCTATGCCTGCATGACTGAAATCGCCCACTGGGTGAAGAACAACTGTCTAAAACTGAACTGAACACCGACAAGACTGAAATCATGATCTTCAGGAAGTGCACATCACAGTGGGACCCTATTATAGATAGGGCACACTTTTCCTGTTTGCGCCACAGTGCGTGATTAAGCAGGTGTGCCGGGTGCAAACAGGAAAAAGTGCACCCTATCTTGTAGAATGTGCTGCCCTGAGGGCAGCTGCGAACTCGCACTGCCCTTGGGGCAGCGCACTCAAGGGAATGTTTAAAAGATGCTCTGTGTTTCTCTGTGCAGGAGGCAACCCGCCTGCACAGCAACGAGGGATTTGAGATCCCCTTGCAGGCAGGTGCAGTGAGTGACTGCACCCACCTGCAATGGGATGTCTGGGGGTCCATAGGGCCCCCTTTCCTCCATCCACAGGGTTGCCATCAGGGGGCGCACCGACAGTGCCTCCTGACAGCTTCTTTGCCCCATGCAAATGAGGGAATGCCCTCTTGAGAAAGTGCTGGCGCCACATGTGCCCCAGCGCTTCCAGTATTACAGAAGGGGCCGCACAAGCATCACCACATCATGCTTCCATACCCTTAAGATGCTGAGGAAGATTTTCAAATAGTTCCCAATCAGCACCTGGAAAAAAGTCACACATACCCTGCTCACAAACAAGCTGGACTACAGCAATACCCTCTAAGCTGGGATCAACAAAAAGCTAACCAGAAGGATACAAACTATTTAACTGCCAGAATCACTCTCAACCTCCCACTCCACACTCACATCACACCACACCTGAAGGAGCTCCACCGACTCCCCATTCACAAATGAGCACAATTCAAACTCCTCACTCACACTTTCAAGGCACTACATAACACTGGCCCAGACTCCCTCAACAATCACATCCGCTTTTATAAACCTGCCAGACTCCTCCGTTTGTCCGGACTCCTACTTGCACAAATCCCATTCTTACGGAAAATCTGATCTGGCGGGTGAGTCTTCTTCTGCATCACTCCTAAAGCGTGGAAAGACCTCCTGCTACATATAAGATCCTCCTCCTCACTTCTTGAAATCCATTGGAGGCTGAAGTCTTGGCTTTTTGATTAGTGCCACCTGGCTCTAGGTGTGGCTAGACTCACACCTGATTAGCGCCAGGTTACCCTTTCGGTGATAGTGCACTCTACAAATCTACATAACATAACAGTAAGAGACATGTAAACTACTAAAGGCAAGATTAAGTGTAAGAAATTGGGTTATTAATTGAGGGGACTAAGTATGCACGTCAAGCAATAATCACAATTCTTGTAAAGGTGAACCACTAAAGTCACTAAATAAACCTGAGCTTAAACCCCACAGAACAGACTGGCTTAATTTAAAGGCAATGTGAAAAGCATTTATGCAATACTAAACACTAATAAGGTCAAAATCAAAACAATAGAAATTCCAAAATGAATTAGAAAAAATAGAGTAAAATTTAATAAACACAATGGCACCAAAATTACAAAAATCCAATAAGGGAACCGGAGATATGACCTTTTAAAGTTTAAAGTGGAAATAACACCAAGAAGTGCCATTGATAGTCAATGGTTGTGGTAGAACAGGACCTAGGCGCAATTTTATGCTGACTGCGATGGAGTGTGGGTCAGATACACCAACCAGGTTCATCCTGGAAAAAAGATTTTACCTCTAACTTTAGTCCTTTAAGTCTCAATGCACCACAGGAGTATACTTCTAAAGCCCCACAGACCCTCAGGGAAGGCACTTAGAGACTCACCTGGTGGCAGGCAGAGGCCCACATGAGGATCCAATTCAGTTCCAGTTGCTACTGGCCAGCTGTGGGTAAGGCCTCTTTGAACTTGCTGTATCCCTGTAGCTTGAACAGGAGGCCAGCCTGCTGACCTGTGAAGTCCACTTCTTGGTCCTGGGTACTAGTGAGAAAGCAGGTCCAGTGCTCCAGGGCTCTTCTCAGGTCTCAGACAGCAGGTTTAGTCCTCTTCTGATATTCCACAGGTCCAGGAGTGTTCTTATGTACATTCTGGAGATGTCACATTTATGCCTTGCATGAGCTAGTGATTGGGAATGGCCCCTGGGGACACCCTAACCAATAGAGTAGAGGTTCCCAGGGCTAACCCTTCCACTTTGGGCATTTTCAAGATTGCCAAAGTCTTCGGTTACACTAAAATTGGGCTTCTAGGGCGCCCCAAGTGTAAGCAGACCTGTCAAGCAGGATGTGAAGTTCAAGTAGGATTTAATACTTTAATGTCAAAAAGGTTCCTAAGAGCCCCAACCAGCATATTCAGGTTCAGATGGGTCATCTCTGCCTAGTCACTTCAGCCTATTGTTTGCTCCTGGGAGCGAGTTCACACATCATTCATGCATATTCAAACATTACAAATCCGGCTGTAAGAATGCATTGAGCTTGTAATAAACATTTCAAAAAGTCCAAAAATGAAACTTGTAGTTGTTTCCTAGCAAGAGAAAACATTTGTTAAATGTAAAATTGTATCCCAGTGCTTTTCGATGGCACAGCCAACCCTACTACAGTGTAAATAGCTTTTAGGGCCCTTTCATTTTAAAGGCACATCTAACATTAAACGTTTAAATGCCCTTCTTTTAAATACCATGCACCCTACCATAAGAGCTATGGAGCCTACTTGCAGGTGACTTATTATCATTTAAAAGGAAGGTTTAGGTCTGTCAAAAGAGGTTATTTTGATAGGTCGAATTTGCAGTTTTAAAACTCCCCAACTAGCCAAAAATGGTAGGCCTCAATACAGATTTTACAGGGATACTGCAGTTGGTGGCACAATGAGTGTTGCAGTCCACTGGCAGGGCCGGACTGGCATCCGAAACTGGCCCTGGCAACTGCTCGGCCGGCCCCCCCCTGGGGGGGAGGGGGGTGTGAAGCCGAACTGTTTTCTAGGGCCGATTTCGGCCGATTTTGTTACCGGGGGCCGATATTGCCGGCCCCCGGTAACAAAAATGGCCCCCCAGGGGCCCAAAACCGGCCCCCACCCTGGCGGCCCACCGGGGAAACGCCCGGTGCCCGCTACGGCCAGCCCGGCCCTGCCCACTGGTAGTATTTAATTTACAATCCCTGGGTAAACTTAATGCCATATACAAGGGGCTTATGAGTAAATTAAATGGTACAATCAGGATTATACCAAACTCATCAGGTTTTGGGGGAGTACAAGCACTTCACTACTGGTTAGCAGGAGTAAAGTGGGCAGAGTTCTATGGCCAACAAAAACAGATCATGGAACCTAATCTGCATAGGGCCATGGAGCCAAAACCGAATTTTGGTTCAGTACCCGATACCACATGTCCTGACTTGACAGACTCTAGTAACATTTATGTAGGGGGTCAAGCATTCTGCACGTGATCTCCCCTCTGCACTGTTTTTTCACATGTATCCTGACAAAGATATTTTGATTTTGTTTGATTAGTGAACCGGTCAATATATCTTCCCTATATTGATCAACGTCTGTGTATTGAACCCCCAGTTAAGGCTGTTACATGGAGCGTTCAATAATCGTAGATGCCTAAAGAGTGAACATTATAGCATACTAGTGAATAATATTACTCTTGCATCCTTATTATGGTTGTGCTCAATGGTACCCTCTGTGGATTATTTCCCTGTAAGCACTGGTGCAAACTGCTTTAGAGTCCCGGTGGACTGTTGCTTGTGCATAATTTGTCACCATTTTATTTAGGGCCTGATTACAAGTTTGGCAGACCCGGTTACTTCGTCACAAACGTGATATCCCATCCACCCTATTACAATTCCATTAAACCTATTGGAACTTGTGATACGGTTGACAGGATATCTGTTACGTTTGTGACGGGGTTTCCCATCCACCAAATTAATCATTAGGCCCCTTGTGTCTCAGTGCTGTTTCTGTGCAACGCCCTATCTTGAGGCTGCACCAATGGTTATGCAATGTTGTCAACAAATGTGAGCATCAGAGCAATCTTTATCAAACAGGCAAAGTAAGGTTACTGTACTTCTCGCCAGAGGAGCAGTCACTACTAGTATGAGTAGTGAATTCTGATTTCAGAGCAGCCAACCAAAGAAATTTGACTACTTTCCAAATGAGTAATGCAACACAGGCAGAGCAAATTACTTACAGTTCAGTAGCACTACATGTGCCATTTTATGTCTAACAACTAATAGACTTTTCTTCCCTGGTTCACATTTACATATGTATCCCCATGCTGGAACAAACCTTGCACACACTTCCCTTGAAAAATGATGTCTTCAGCACTTAAAAACTGTGTTCAAAGAGGAACCCTGACACACCACTCTTGCCCTGCAGTTCAATGATCCCTCGTGCAGTCGTGAAACTCTACTTTCATTCTGATGTGGCTTCCAAGTCTTTTTCTCTTCTTGGTGGATGCCTCACTGTTTACACCACATCCTGAAAGGCTGCATGTGAAAGAGGATGTTAGACGCCTGCTTAACCCTGGTCTGTTTCTCTCCCTTGTCTGTATAAGGCTCGAGCATTGTTTACTTTGTCAAAATATAAGTGCAGGGGCCCAAGAGTTTCTCTGCTGAATGGCAGAGATGCTGATTACCAAAGCTAAATAGCTTTGATTCCACCTCGTTCTTCTCTCTTCCACCGCCTTACAATTCCTGTCTTTATCTCACTGTCCCAGGTATGTTATTTCTCATTCCTGCTTTCTCCCTTTGCCACTGTTTCTTTTATTTCTTCTCCTCCCTCTTTTTTCCTTTTCTGCCTTTCCATCTCTGGGTGGAGATCTGATGAAGAAGAGTGAGTCCTGGTCCCCACACATGAGTGCAAGTGCCCACCACCTGCAACCACCAGCACAAATTAAGCACTGCGTGAGCAGTTTAAGTCCAGTTGTATTTAATCAGTGTGGATTATGTGAGAAATCAGCCTACCAAAGGTGTTGTTGTTTTCCTGTACCTCAATACATTTGAGAGGATCTATGGTTATGCTTAAAGTCAAGTTTAAAAAGAGTAAATGATCATAATCCCAATTGAAAGTTTTTTTCTGGTTTATGTTTTTGCCACTCAAGCTCAAAATGAGTTTTTGACTTAGGGCCTTATTGCGAGTTTGGCAGTCCGTGGACCGCAATCCCAGCGGTGGCGGTCTGACGGCGATGAGCCATCTGCCGCATTATGAGGTGGGCAGATTGGCTTTGCAAAGACCGTGGTTGCACCGATGGCACAGCCGAACTCTGGGGTCGCAGTTGGGGGAAGGCAGCCTACATTGGGTGGTACAGAGGCGCAACACTGCCGTCCATACTACGAGTTTACTTCCCGATGAGCCGGCCGCGGCGGTCAGACCGCTGCTTAAAGATCAGCGGATATGAAAGATTTGGAGTGCATACTGACCCCTTTCCAGTTCTTACAAGCAGATTTCGACGTGGCTCCCTTTCTCCAGGTCCCCCCTACACAGGAGCTTCTTCACCCTGAGGAATACAACCCCATCTTCGGTGAAATACAGATAAGTGCTTTAGTGCCATGTACCCATTACCGGGACTGCCCACATATGGGTTGGACTCGGGCAATGGGTAGGTGGTATTTTTACACATATATCATGCATATGTGTGCAATCGACACATATGCAGTCGGAATGTACACACAGGCATCAATATATATGGAAATACATTGTCCATTGCTGCAAGACTGCCACGGTCACACAGCTGGCCCCTTGGAAAACTCGTAATACGGTGGTCGAAGGCCACAGGTGCAGCGTTCTTCTAGCGATTGCGGTCCTTCAGCAGTCAGATTGCCGAACGCGTAATAAGGTCCTTAATGTGACTCAGTTTGAGGCCTTGCTTCTATCAGTTACCAAAATCTCGTGAAAGTGTCATGGCCTACCTCTAACCCTTTTGGGAGTATACTAGAATTTTTTCTTTCTTACCTCCGAGGCTCCCTCCTCACAAAAATACTGTTGCTAAGATTCCTAGATGTCTCTGTTAGGGAAAGAATAACTTCGCAATGGAAGAACATGGTTAGTACTATAATGTCTGTGAAGTCTTCAGCAGACAATTTTTCTCATAAAGTTTTAGGGGTATATTCACAAGAACGTGCGCTAAACATCTCCAAAAAAGCTTAACGCAACTTTACACATCACAGTCTATTGCGGGAAAATAACTCCGTGTTAACGTGGAATTCACAACACGGCGGTACCATGCGATAGATTCCCGAAAACACGGCCAATGTCCGCGATACAACCACCGCGACGGAGATAAAAACACAAACCCCAACGCAAAAAAACGTGCGATGAGCCCATTCGCAATGAGGAAAGCAGCGAGAAGCAGCGCCAGGCCCGCGATACACACACAGCAGGCGGGAATAAGCACAACAAAAGCAGGAAAAAGAAAGACAAACCAAACAGAAAACAACAGCGAAGCACAATGGAGGCAGTCGGAGCTAGTACACAACCTCACAAGCACCATTGGCAACAAAACATTGTACATGGCAGTCCATCGTGGACAAGGTGAATGCAGCCGGAGTGCGGAGGAGGACAATGGAAGACAACCAGAACAGCAGGAATGATGCAAAACGATAAAACAAGCAGAAACACGGCAACAACCAGAAGGCAGCAATGCACACCGGAGGTGGGAGTCCAGCGCCACACCAGGAGCTGGATGACATGGATGAAATGGTGTCCACCACATCAGTCTGGAGATGGTGGCAGGTGTCGGGGACCGGAAACTGCTCAAAATCAACAGACACAACAGCAACAGGGAGAGGAACGACCAGGGACTGGGTGGACGGGGGGAGATGGACACAATGGCACACATGCACAATTAAGCACAGCACAACTGCAGACAAACCATGCCCAAGAGTAACAACACCAACCAAGAGCACAAGTCACACAAGTCGGCAATACCACACCACTAAACAAGCACAGAAGTGAAAACCACACTGCCTGAAAGGGAGAAGGGTGAGCCAAATCAGAGCTGAAGGGCCAACTCACACACAATGCAGCACACACACATAGGAAGCAGAGTACCCCAACATCGGACACAATGTGGTACAAACAACAACATTTGCACAACCGAACACAGGACACAAGTGCACCCGCTTGTGGCCAGTAAATGGCCATACGCATCTGGCAAAGCACGAAACAGGGACATGATAATGCACAAGTACAAACCCACAGCCCTGATGGGGTAGCAATGCATGTATGGCAGGGACCCAGATAGGCCGTGACACACACATTGGCATACAAATGAACACTCATCACAGTTGGAGACAAGTGAAGGTGCGGAAACTCCATCAACAATTGCGTGTCAGTACGGCCAAGAGAAGTGCCACAACATGCAGACCAATGCAGCAGCATGTCTGAATGAGGAACGTTGGAAAGCGCCCATGTCCACCCCCGGGGAGTCCATCACCCACACAAGTGAGTGCCAACCCGCGTTGGTTGTCCGCGCATGTATCCGGAGTCCAGGCCAATGCAGCCATGTCCACTGTCGTCTTGGGACATGTGACCAGATCCCCAACATGCAACCAGGTGTTGGGACACGTGCAATGGGTCACATTCAGTTGTGGTTGCAGGTACGTTGTCACTCGTCCATGAACGCGAGTGCAGCAGCGTAGGCCAACATTTCCAATATGAGCTCGTTGTCGACTACATCTAACATGTCGGCGACGTAACCCATCAGCTGTCCCGGACAGATGTGCTGACTCCAACCCCTGGCCCCAATTGGCACCAAAGCCCAATAGGGGAGCGGCTCAATGTGGTCACTGCACACGACAAGTCGTGCAATCTCCCAGGTCCAGTTGCCAGCATCCATGCCAATCATCCAGGCATGCCATAAACGGGCATCACGGTGACACTCCTGGTCGTGGGCCAACAGGGGGCGCACACACACGTCGAAATCCAGTTCAGCTACCGTTTTGTTGGAGAGGCAGACATCCATGGTCCACTCGAATATGCACAAGCGACAATGCAACACAGGATGAACGCAGGTGACGTTGGCAAGGCGGAAGCTTAGCCGGTAACTGATCCGCAGCACTGCCAATGGCAGTGCCCCCAGTACATGCAGCAGACGTGCACGGTACTGGTCCACGTGACTGGGGCTGTGCATGTATCCGGGATGGTCTGCCATTGCGTCAGTGGCTCTGCCTGAAGCGGCACTGTGCTGACCTGCGCCAGTCCTGTGGATGAAATGCCACAGCTCGGATCAATGAGCAGTGTCTTTGTGCAATGGGTGCAGGCCTGGGATGGGGTAAGAGTACGTGTGAAGGCCATTTCACGCACACTAACTACGACCAAGGACTTCTGTGTGTTGGATGTGTACACGTTGGTCTCACGTCGGGCAGTGCGTAGTGCGGGAGTCGTCAGCAAATGCTATCGTATCTGTCAGGGGGTGCTGGGCACATGCAAGTCCCAGCTCGGAGCTGCAGATGTGCTTCCGCCTGATAGTCCAGACAAAGGACCTTTCATCCCTACAGTCAGTTTACCATCTGCTTGCATACAGGAGCTGTGCAGAGGCCTGTCGTGGGTGGGGTGGTATGTCTGCGACCCAGGGAATCATGGATGATATGCCGAGCACGTGGCACATGAGCGGCCTCACTGTGTGTTACGTTGCCTCACAGCTGCTCCTCCCTCCCACGAGTCCTCACACTTGTGTGCGCTGCGCGGTTGCATCACCTGCACTCCTACGGCACACCATTGTCATGCCTGTCTGCGCATGTCCAGCGGCATGCCAACAATACCGTGATGCTGGCCGTTGAGGGTGTGCGGCCACGTGAGTTTAGGCGAATGGTCTGGACAGGGCGGACACAGGTGTACAGTCCATGGCTGGCTGTGATCGCACTGCGATTGAGGCTTGGCATCTGACTCATGCAGCCGCAGGACTGATACACACAACACTTGGCATGTATGAGCCAAGACCCGAGCAGTCTTGCGCTCCTACATTTCCCCGTACGTGCGGGCCCGCACTCCGGTGCATGCTACATTGCAACATCGACTACTGTGGCCCTGGTGGTGACAACACTCCAACACAGAGACACGCTTACCGCACTTCCTGCTCAAGGCCAGACCAGAGCCACACCCTGATCCCCCTGCCGAATCAGCACACCCCGGTGCTGACCTGACGTACACCGGACCAGCACACGCCGCTTGTGCATGCAGGGGGGGCGGACGAAGATACATGTCCAAGGTCTTAGCCACTGCTGAGGTGACATGGTATCGTCCGCTGAAGACAGCACACTGTGATGTTGCAGGGCTCGGGCCCATCATGCTGACATAATGACCACACAGACACACTTGCTTAGATGGTGTGAACGGCCACGAGCACGTGCGCCCGGCCACTTTTATTAGCAGGCTCACATGTCGAGTGACACCTGTGTTGGATGTGTGTGGGGTGTGTGTACACCAGCCGTCATGGAGTGCCTGGTGCAGTCAAAACACGACAACAGTGTACATCGTAAAGGACACAACCATTCAACCATAAAGGCTCCATGACTTGAGCTGCACAGAGTTAGTGGCCCCGGATGCACAGCGTCCTGCACGGGCCTACCGCCACGGGCCACTGACTTGCGGTGCACTGGGGTAGGGTCACGAGAGCAGAGCAGGTTCTCGTAGATGACAAAGGGGGTTGTCGCGAAGTGTCTCGGTGGACAGTGGAAGGTGTACTCCCAGGGCATGATGCAGAGGGCAGAACCACGCCGAAACAGTCACCATGGTGGAGATGAATGGAACAGACACATGTCGAACACCAAGTCCGTCCCAGCCAGATGATGATGCAGACAACCCCCAGGCCATGGACTCAGACGCCACCAAAGTCCAACCAGAAAGTGCCCATGACTCATTGCGCACAGAGTTAGTGGCACCAGGTCAGTTGTTGCTACTGTTCGGTCACCTCCGTGACGAGAATCCGGCTTTCATCCGGACTGAACCGCATCTTCCTCTCCTACTCTACCCTCCTTGCATCATCTGACACCTCTTTTTACTATACCGATCCCCCAAAACAAACCTTTATAAACTCTCCCCTCTGACTCTTCCCCTCAAAAAACCCTTTTTACTCATCCAAAAGCCTCCTCCTACTGCTATGACCTCAAAAAATAAAAAAATAAAATCTCACTCTTCTGTCCCTCCACTATCCTTTTCAATCAAAATAAAAGACTAACACGTTCACTTCTCAATTTCCATATTCCACTATACTAATTCACCACTAATCCTTTATGGGTTCCAAAGTAGCGTGCTACTCGCCAATGAAGCGTTTCAACACCCCATCAGGGTTACCAGCGCTATATAAACGCAAACCTTTTTCCCTTTTCTACCCCTCCCCAACCCTTCTCAATCCAAATAACTGACTAACATATCCACCACTCAAATTACTTTCATGTTTCGCCATACTAATTCAACAGTAATCCTTATGGGTTCCAGAGTAGCGTGCTACTCGCCAATAAAGCGCTTCAAAACCCCATTAAGGGGTAGCAAGCGCTATATAAATACAAACCTCTTTCCCTCTTCTATCCCGCAACCTACCCTTCTCTATCCAAATAACTGAATAACATATCCACCACTCAAATTACTTCATACTTCACTATACTAATTTTCAACACTAAACCTTTATGGGTTCCGGAGTAGCGTCCTACTCGCCAGAAAAGCACTTCAACACTCATCAGGGGTAACAGGTGCTACATGAATGCAAACCTTTCTTCCCTTTTATCCCTCCGCTACCCTTCTCCCTCCAAATAACTGACTAATACCCACCACTCAAATTACTTTCATATTTCACCATAATAATTCAGCACTAATCCTTTATGGGTTTCCGGAGTAGCATGCTTCAACACCCCATCAGGGGTAACAAGCGCTATATAAATACAAAGCTTTTTTTTCCCTCTTCTATCCTTCTGCTATCCTTCCAAATCCAAATAACTGACTAACCTATCCACCACTTAAAATTTACTTGCATGTTTCACTATACTAATTCAACACTAATCCTCTATGGGTCCCGGAGTAGCATGCTACTCGCCGAAAAAGCGCTTCGACGCCTCGTCAGGGGTAGTAAGCGCTATATAAATGCAATTACAATACAATACAATACAATACTATGGTGGAGATGAATGGAACTAATACATGTCGAACACCAAGTCCGTCCCAGCCAGATGATGATGCAGACAACCCCCAGGCCATGGACTCAGACGCCACCAAAGTTCAACCAGAGAGTGCCCATGACTCATTGCGCACAGAATTAGTGGCACCGGTGCTGATAGGGGATGCCGCCTGAGATGAGGCGTGTCCAATGGTGTGAACTCCTCCATAAGTTACCCAAGACACAGTTCCACATGTGGGACCTACTGGACCGCAGTGTAGGCCGGGGGCAGCGGTCAGCACGGGCCCACAGACACGTGTCGTGTGCTTGCGATGCAGAGTTTGGGACACAGATCGAAGGGAGTTCAGTGATATAAACGCGGCAATTAACATTTGGTCACTGCCATTCTAAACTCAGGACACAGTTCCACATGTGGGACCTACTGGACCGCAGTGTAGGCCTGAGCCCTCATCCAAGTGTCGCCGGCTTGCGTTGAACAGGGTTAGTGGCACCACGTGTCGCCGGCTTGCGTTGAACAGGGTTAGTGGCACCACGTGTCGCCGGCTTGCGTTGAACAGGGTTAGTGGCACCACGTGTCACTGGCTTGCGTTAACAGGGTTAGAGGCACCACGTGTCATGTGCTTGCGATGCAGACTTTGGCTTCACTGATCGGAGGGAGTATAGTGATGTGGACGCTGCCACAGACTTTTGGTCACTGCCATTCAAAACTCACGACTCAGTACAACATGTGCCAACAACTGGGCCGAAGAGTACGCCGGTGGGGTATGTAAACCAAAAAGGAGTACTGTGGGCCAGCATCGTAGAGGCCAGCGATGGTCTGCGGAGGCTGCAAAGGTCGCGGGACTGGGGCTTGGAGCTTGGACCGGCACGTGGTGGGCCCTCTTTGACACACGTCAGTGTCGGCAGGTGAGCGGAGCCTCCTTGGTGCACTGGGGCAAGCAAGATGGGTCTGGGGACCAGCGGCCTGGGGTGCAGCAGGCGCACAGGGTCGCAGGCCCCGTCGCTCACGGCGTCGGCCTCGTGGCAGGCTGAGAGGCGCCGCCCTGCCAGACATGTTGGCCATTCCGAAAGAGAACCACGCCAGGTGTGACGGGGTTTTTATTCACACCCCTAACCAGGCCTGGCGTACGCAGGGCCAACCCACTCCGCCTGCACCTACAGGGGGGGACGTAACGAGCGACATTTCCGCGTTCTGCCCCACAGCCTGTGGTGACATGGTAGCGTCCACTGGCCACTACACTCCATGCACCAGCAGTTAATGTCCACATGGCCATTTCCGTGGTTTGCACACTGAAGTCTGTCCGGCACATCCACGCCACACTTGGCATCGGGTAGGTTCTCATTCGACACTTGCCGCTCTCGCACATGCCTGCTCCAAGCCTCTCCTCACATTCTGCTATTGTGTGGCTGTGGTGCCATGCCGTGGCTGGGTTGTGTGCATGGCAAGCCCAGGTTCCCAATGGAGTCGTGTTGTCGTGTCTGGTCGGTTGGCATGTTGTGTGGCATGTTGCATGTAGTTTTGCTGCTTGCCCATTGCCAGTGTCGTGAGTTGCATGACTGTGGAGTGGAGGTGTGTGGTGTGTTCATTTGGTACTTACCAACGAGCAATGCATTTCCATGGGTGCCATCCTGGAAGTGCTGGTTGATGATGGACTGTCGGAAGATGTATGAATCATGCACACTACCTGGGTAGTTGGCCACAACATTGTTGAGGAGCCCCGGTGGTCCACTATTGCCGGCACATTGATGGAATGCGTGTGCTTTCTGTTGAGGTAGTTGTGTGCAGTGTCGGCAGGGGGCACGAGGAGTACATGTGTGCAGTCGATTGCCCCCAACACGTGAGGGAATCCGGCTATGGCGTAGAAGCCTTGCTTGGTCTCCAGCTGCTCCTGCGCAGTGTGGGTGAAGTGGAGGTGCCGGGGGACAAGGCTGATGATGGCATCCAGGACAGGTGTGATGAACTTGGATAGGGCTGGCTGGGAGACTCCTCCGACTCTGGCAGTTGTGGGTTGGAAGGTACCAGAGGCCAACATGTGCAGCACAGCCAGCAGCTTTGTCTGCGGAGGGATGTTGGTTGGCCTCTGTGTTGGTACCGTCAGCCTGTGGGCGATGTGGGTCAGGATGCGGAGGATGGTTGTCCTTTTGGGCCTGTGGTGGGCAATGGCCTCCTCTGGCGTTAGGTCTGTGTGGCTGGTGCGTTTACGGTGGGTCCGCTGTCTTTGTCTACGCTGCCTCTGTGGTGGTCCGGGGGGGCGGAGCGGGTCCTGGGGGTGGTGGCAGGCCTGGGGGTGGTGGCAGTGGGTGTTGTGGCCCTCATGGGTCTCCGAGCTGCATGATCATTGTCTCCATGGCATCTGTGGGTCTTCAGATGAGGCCCTGGGCTGGGTTCCCTTTCATACTGCAGGTAGTCGTCCTGCTTAACACCAGCAAAAGGCAGGTGTTAAATCCTTGCTGCGGCTTATAGCCTGTGTTTGGTTTGCATCGCAGATCGGGCAGTTTGCTGTGAAAGTGGTGTAGTGGTATTTTCGTGAGTTTTTGCACGGGAACGCCTACTCTGCATCTCATTAGGGTTAGTTGGTGGTGTCACCCGTGGAGATAAATTTTGCGGCAGTTATCGCGGGAATACTGGCGATTTCTGCAGTTTGCACCCGCTTGTGAATGGGGCGATAAATCTATCTCCTCTTTTGATGCGCTAAAGTGCCGATAACTCGGCGATAAGTCCTTGTGAATATGCCCCTTAGTCACTTATATTTAGTGCTCCCGGTTTTATATTCAGGTTTTATGCATTTTCTTCTGTATTTATTCATATGTGTTTATGCTACTCTTATCATTGTTTAACTATATTTAATTTGTGATTTGAAAAAAAAGGTCCAGGTAATATACTTCCACACTTATTTAATCTATAATTGCACACAAACTTGGATGCCTTTCGGGATTTAGCATAATAATAAGAAGTAAAATAAAATACACTGTTAGATACTCTTTCCAAAGATTTGGGAAATCATGATTGTCAGGACTGAAAGTCACTCAATATAAAATCTATATTCTGTATTTTGTTGCTTGAATAATTATATATTGAATGAATAAACCATCAATACAATTTGTCAAACTTCAGGAAATTATGCATTGAATAATTATTACAAATACAAAGATTATATCCTATTAGATTATGGAACATGATACTTTTCAATAAAGACAATGTTACATAATAAAGACTAAGGGGCATATTCTCAAGGACTTATCGCCGAGTTAGCGGCACTTTATCGCAGCCAAAGTGGTGATAAATACATCGCACCATTCACAAGCTGGTGCGAACAGCCGATATCACCAGTATTCCTGCGATAGCAGCTGCAAAAAACATCGCCACGGATGACACCGGCAACTAACGCTAATGAGATGCAGAGTAGGCGTTCCCGTGCAAAAACCCGAGGAAACACCACTTCGCAACATTCCCAACGACCAGCCAGAACAGCGATAAGAATCAAAAACATGCGATAAGGCGCGTTAGCAGCAGGGATTTAACACCTGCTCCTACCTGGTGTTAAGTTGGATGCCAACTTGCACCATAAAGGGAGCCCAGCCCACAGCCACACCAGAAGACAACAGATGCCATGGAGCTACTGATCATGCAGCTCGGAGCCCCAAGAGGGCCACAACACCCACCGCCACCACACCCAGGACCCCCACCCCCCCGGATCCCCCCCCGGACTACCACAGAGGCAGCGCAGACAAAGACACTGCACCTTCCGAAAATGCACCAGCCTCGGAGAAGTCATTGCCCACTACAGGCTCAAAAGGACAACCATCCTACGCATCCTGACCATCATTGCCCACAGGCTGACGGTACCAACACAGCGGAGAACCAACATCCCTCTGCAGACAAAGCTGCTGGCCGTGCTGCACCTGTTGGCCTCTGGGACCTTCCAACCAACAACTGCCAAAGTCGGAGGAGTCTCACAGCCAGCCCTGTCAAAGTTCCTCACACCTGTCCTGGATGCCATCATCAGCTTGGTACCCCAGCAACTTTACTTCCCACACACTGCGCAGGAACAGCTGGAGATCAAGCAAGGCTTCTACGCCATAGCTGGCTTCCCGCACGTCTTGGGGGCAATCAACTGCACACATGTACTCCTCCTGCCCCCTGCCGCCACTGCACACAATTACCGCAACAGGAAACACACGCATTCCATCAATCTGCAGGCAATAGTGGACCACCGGGGACTCTTCACCAATGTCGTCGCCAACTACCCAGGCAGTGTGCATGATTCCTTCATCTTCCGACAGTCCATCATCAACCAGCGCTTTCAGGATGCTACCTATGGGAATGCACTGCTCGTCGGTAAGTACCAACGGAACACACCACACACCTCAACACCACAATCAGACAACTCACAACTCTGGGAATGCACACATCACAAAATCACATACAACATGACAACCAACATCCCCACATTCCAAACACGACAACACAACTTACTGTGGCAACCTGGGCTAGCCATCTACACAAGCCATCAACGGTATGGCACCTCAGCCACACAATAGCAGAATGTGGGGAGAGGTGGGAACCTGGCATGTGCGAAGGAGGCAAGTGACCCATGAATAAGAATGTACACAATGCCAAGTGTGGAGTGGATGTGCTGGACAGACCGCAGTATGCAGACCACAGACACTTCCATGTCGACATACACTGCTGGTGTTTGGAGTGTACTGGACAGTGGATGCAACCATGTAACCGCAGCCAGCGGGGCAGAATGCGGAAATGTAGCTTGTTACATCCCCCCCTGTAAGCGTGCGTGGAGTGGGCTGGCCTGGCGTACGCCAGGCCAGCGTAGGGGTGTGAATAAAAAGCCCGTTACTCTGGGCGTGGTTCTCTTCCGGAATGGCCAACGTGTCTGCCAGGGCGGCGCCTCTCACCCCGCCATGAGGCCGACGCCGTGAGCGGTGGTGCCTGCGATTCTGTGCGCCTGCTGGTCCCAAAACACGTCATGCCCGCCCCAGTGCACCCAGTCCGCACTGCTCACCTGCTGACACTGGCGTGTGTCAAAGAGGGCCCACCACGTGCCGGTGCAAGCTCCAAGCCCGAGGCCCGCGACCATGGCAGCCTCCTCAGACCATCACGGCCTCCGTGACACAGGCCCCCCATTACTCATTTCTCATTGACGTACTCCACCGCTGCCTCCGGCCTACACTGCGGTCCAGTAGGTCACACATTTGGAACTGAGTCTTGATTATACAATGGCAGAGTACATACGTTTATTGCAGATTTTATATCACCGTACTCCCTACGATGTGGTGCCACCGACTCTGTGCATAGCATTCCAACGACACATGTCTGTGTGCCCATGCTGACTACTGCCTTCGGCCTACACTGCGGCCCAGCACCACGGGGTCACCTGTGTACTGCCTACACTGCGGTCCAGCAGGCCTCACACAAATCCAATACAATCCGTACCAGGCAGGACACGGCATCATCGCAGGCTGCAAACACGCTCAGCTCTGGTGCCACTACCTCCGTCAACCACAACTCATCGCCACATGGCATTCCAACGTCATGTGTGAGAGTACCAGGAGGGTCTGGCTGAACAGTGGTTGCCCCGCACTGACCGCTGCCTCAGGCCTACGCTGCGGTCAAGTAGGTCACACATTTGGAACTGAGTCTTGATTTTACAAAGGCAGAGTCCGTATCATTGCACGCTAGGAGAGGAGTAAGAGGAAGATGCGATTCAGTCCGGATGACAAACAGGATCCTCGTTACGGAGGTGACCGAACACCACCAACAACTGCCCTGGTGCCACTGACTCTCTGCATCGCAAGCCAAGGACACGTGGCTGGGGGCCCCTGCTGACCGCTGCCTCCGGCCCACACTACGGTCAAGTAGGTTACACATTTGGAACTGAGCCCTGATCTATTTATGGCAGAGTTTATACCATTGTACAGGCCTCATCGCAGACTGCATCCCCTTTCAGCTCTGGTGCCACTAACTCTGTGCCCCGAAATTCATGGACACCCTCTGGTTGAACTTTGGTGGCGTCTCAGTCAATGGCCTGGGGGTTATCTTCATCATCATGTGGCTGGTAATGACTTGGTGTTAAACATGAGTCTGTAGCATTCATCTCCTCCATATTGCATGTGTCTGCTTGGTACTGCCCTCTGAATCATGCCCTGGAAGAACACCTTCCACTGTCCCCCAAAACCCTCTGCGACATTCACCTTGGACATCGACGAGAACCTGCTCAGCTCTCGTGGCCCTACCTCAGTGCACCGGTAGTCACCGTCCCGTGGCGGTGTGCCTGTGCCGGCCACAGTGCATCCGTGGCCACTCACTCTGTGCAGCTCAAGTCGTGGACCCTTGCTGTTTGAACTTTGGACTTCTGATTGTCTGATCACTGTTGTAGTTGTTGCCAGCACCAACCACTCCCTGAGGGCTGGCTTACACTCACCCCACACCCATCCAGCACAGGCGTCACTGGACATGTAACCCTGGCAATAAAGGGGCCGGGCGCACGTGCCCGTAGCCAGTTCCACAGACTATCTAAGTGTGTCCGTGTGGTCATTGTGTGTGCATGAGGGCCCAGGGCCCTACCACATTGCATTGTGCTGTGTACAGCGGACGCAACCATGTCACCTCAGGCAGTGGGGTAGACCTGGGACATGTAGCTGTGTCGTACCCCCCTGTAGGCGTTGTCGGAGTGGGCTGGCATACGGCAGTCCAGCATAGGGGTGTGGATGATCACCCCAGGGCTCTGGGCATGGTTAAGTGTTGGGCTTGCCAATTTGGTACCTAATGCGTGTGTCTTTGTTGTGGTGTCAGTGCCACCCGTCCCGCAATGGACAATGTTGCAATGTAACATGCCCCCGAGTGCGGGCTTGGACAAAGGGATTAATGAATGAGCGCAAGCCCGCTCGGGGTCCGGGGTCATACATGCCAACTGTTGTGTGTGTATCGCTATTACCGCAGCATGAGCCAAAGGTCTTGCCTCCACCGCATCGCGACTTCGGCCAGCCATGAACTCCACATCGGTGTTCGCCCTATCCTTACCATAGGCCTACACACACGTCGCCGCCCACCTTCAACGCACAACATCACAGTGTCATTGTCAGGCTTGTGGACATGCTCAGACAGGCATGACAATGGTGTGCTGTAGGAGTGCAGGTGATGCAAGCGTGCAGCGCACACGAGGAAATAGGCTCGGGGGAGGGAGGAGCAGCAGTGAGGCTACGTAATACACATTGATGGCGCTCATTTGCTACTAGCAGTACATGTCAAACCGGAATCACTATGACACACATATCACATGCCAATGAACTAGTGAGCCTGCCAACACATCATGCAGAACCAACTATTGACTCATGTCTCTCTGCACTGTCACAGGTGATCAAGGATATGCACTCTGCCCTTGGATGATGACACCCCTCCGAGCCCCGAACACACAGGCCCAGAGGCAGTACAATGCGGCCCACGCACGCACCAGGGGCATCGTGGAACGCACATTTGGCATGTTGAAGTCACGTTTAAGGTGCCTGGACATCACAGGTGGATGGCTCCTGTACAGCCCAGACATCGTGTGCAAGATGATCGTTGCATGTTGTGTGTTGCACAACATATGTGTACGCACCAATGCCCCATGGTTACGAGTGCCAGATGCACCGGACGATGATGAGGAAGATGAGGCAGGTGGACCACACCTCACTGCAGCTGCAGCAGGAATAGCCCGTAGGAACAACATAATTGACAATTTCTTCACATGAGGACGTCACATTGTGTCAGTCCTTGGCAATCATGAGACAGTGCAAAATGACCACAGGCACAGCATGTGCAAATAAATTCAATGCAACACACATTCCCTGAGTTTCTGTTTGTGTGCTGCTGTGTGGCACGGGGATCAGGGACATGTTCCAGAGTCATTGTGGGTGTGCAGTGTGCTGTACTTAATTGTGCATGTGTGCCATTCTGCCCATCTCCCCCCGTCCCCCCAGTCCCTGGTCGGTACTCACCCTGTTGATGTTGTGTCAGGTCATGTTGAGCAGTGTCCCGATCCCCAACTCCTGGCACCGTATCTCGACTGATGACTGTGGCCACCATTTTCTCACTGTCATCCAGCTCCTGGTGTGCCGCTGATCCCCCACCTCCTATCTGCGTTGCTGCTTTCATGTTGGCGTAGTGTTTCGGCTTGGTTTTGCCCTTCACATCATTCCAGCGCCTCTTGTCCTCTTCCATTGTCCTCCTCGACACTCCGACTGCATTCACGTTGTTCACGATGTACTGCCATGTTTTCGTTTGTGTTGCCGATGACACAGTGAAGGTGACGTACAGTTGTTGGTTGTGTTCTGTCACCTCCGTGACCTGGTTTTCCTGCGGACTGAACCCCGTCTCCCTCTTCCTCTTCTCCTTGCCCTTTCCCGGGGTTCCTTGCTGGTCGTCTGTGGGGCTTGTGGGGTTCGCATTGTCCTGTGCTCTCGGTTGTGGTGCGTCCATGGTGGTACGCAGTTACATTTTTGTATCTTTTTTTTCCTCTGCTTTTATGGTGCATTTTCCCGCATGTCGCGTGGGAATCGCATGCCTGTCGCTGGTTATCGCTGGTTTTGTTTTTCGATTTGGGACGTCGCAACTTTTTTCGCGTTGGGGTTTCGCATTTTTTCGGCGTTGCGTTGATTTTACCGCGGGCATTTGTTGCATTATCGTGAGGCTATCGCATAGTGCCGCCGGGTTGTGAATGCTGCGTTACCACAGTGTTATTTTCTTGTGATGGACTGCGATGTGAGAAGTTGCGTTAAGCGATTTTGGCAATAGTTAACACGCGTTCTTGTGAATATCCCCCGAAAGGTTTCCTGTATGTGGAGAGCACGGCAAAAGCAGAGGGGAAATGGTGTACTATATGAAGGTACTATAGAGAAACAAGAAATATTTTTAAAATATTTTTTAGTAAAAATAAATACAGACAGGGAAATACATTGGTTTCCATCTGTATTTTTGTATAAAAGTAATAAAGCAAAAAAATGAGAATCTTATTTACATATAATTTACCTGTATTACACTTTAAATTTGGTATATAATAATCCCTCACATTTACTGTCTTGTTTACAGATCATACGGGATGCTAGCCCTAAAGAGTGCTTCGCTTTGAATGGGAAGGTCACACAATAAGAGGAATTTTCAATCCATCCAGTTCTAAGGTTCATCTTGTATTGTACTCTGAGATGCAAACAAATAAACAACATTCTTTGACCCAAGCCTATATGTATTCTGCACCGTCTGCTGCTGCTTCTTTCATGGGGGAGGGGAGGGATCAGCACAGAGTAATTCCCACTTTCTTGAAGTTACCTCATCATTTAGTTTTAAAATGTTTTTGCTCATCATGTATCTTTTTCTGTAATATCTTAGTGCACTGAGTATTTGTTTTACTTTATTTAATAGTTTTTTTTCTACTGCACAGTTTTCCAGAACACCTAACACCTATTTTGAGACGTGATGGTAGTTTCTCTCATTTCTTTTTTTAATAAACACCGAAAAAAACTACACTTCCCGTAAGTCGCTGGGAAGAAAAATAGCTAGTGATACAGTGACAAAAATAAATCAGAAAACAGCAGAATCCAAAAGAACCTTCTGTGTGATCAGTAAATTCTCTTTGCTTGATGCTATAGACAACAGAAGTCGGGTTTGTGTGGAGGAAGAAGGGCATACATTTTTAATGTATGCTGTATTTCCCAAAGGGTAGTAAAAAAGTATAATGTTTTATAATTTTATGTTGATCGTATTATAATATTACAGAATTGATTCTTTTACAAAGCTTACATTTTGGGGCTGATTACGATGCGGTCGGAGCCTTTCCGACCGCATCGTAATATACAGGTTGGATTCCTTTCCGACCGCCTCATTACAACGGAGGCGGTTGGAAAGGAATCGGACCGGTCATTCCGGCTGGCTTCCAACAGGCTTGGAGAGCCTTTCCGCCCTTGGGATTACGATGTTGGGTTTCTGCAGTCCTTCCGTGCCGGCCTGTCCGACACAGAAAGGCTGTCAGAACTCGCATTTGGGGGGCACCAGCAGGGCCCCCTTGTGTTCACAGCCTCCGGTTGGAGGCCGAGGGGGCACCTATGGTGCCCCCCTGTTGATCCCTGCACCTCATGGCAAGCACATTGAGGTGCCTGCCACGGGGTGCAGGCATGAACTGCAACTCCCATTTTACAATGGGAGCATGCATTCTGGCCGGTTTACGGCTGGAATTCATGCTCCTATTGTAAAATGCAGGAATGTGACAGAACAGTGATCGGTCCCATCCTAATGGGAGGGTCGGGACGAGACAATGTCGGGTGGAAACAACTCCGCCCGACATTGTAATCAGCCCCTTTGATGGTACTGTAGTCCCCTCTTAAACCCTCCCTTACAAAATTGACTATAGGTTGTTAAGCTATTTAATGTGATGAATTATGTATGAGTGATCAAGTATTGGGACAGAACTTTATTTGGATAGATGCGCTTTTGGGTTTACAAAAGAAAGGGGCTTTAGTCTCGAGTGTGGTCCCAGGATGCATATTTTTGATGACTAGGCATGCTTTTAAAAGGTTGTCTGAACTTTATAATTGATGATGGACTTTTGAATAGATACATAACAGGGTATTGCATAAGTGATACTGGTGGATTTTTTACTTACTCTGTACTATATAATTGTGTATTATATGTATTACGTGAAATATGTATGTGTGCTTTTTATGGTTTTTAACCAAAATAAAATCATATCAACGAAAAAAAACAGAAGTCCTGCACAATCTTGCCTCTACTACTTGCAGCATTGTTGTGTTATGTGAAGCTTTACTGTGCTTTGCAAAATGTTGTTTCTTGATCTCAAGGTTCTACCCCTATGCGATGTTATGTTAACAACCTGAAACATTTATGAATTGCAGTTATTTTAGTAGTACAGGTGTGAATTTTGGAAAGGTACTGAGTTTTCAATTTCAGACTGGAATCTGATCTAGCTTCTGATGATGTTTTGTCAGTAGTGTCAATCGGCTTGGCCAATGTGTCAATTTAAATGAGCTGTGGGTGAAGGTTCTTGATGTTTGAAGAGCAAGCCTGGAGGGCTGTAGCAAATCATTTGCACATCCTCTACGTCTATAGAGAAGACATTGACCAGAAGTTATATTTGTGTACGTAAAGTTAATGTTGGCGTGATGATGGGTACCATCATAGTCAGTTAGTGACATATTTCAGTTATGCTCATGGTGTTTTAGGAATTCTGCCACAATGTATTCTGATGTAGGATAGTTTGTGATTTATCACGGTGGAGTGTATTATTTTGAACACAGTGATATCCGATTGTGGGCCTCATTATGATGGTGGTCGGACCGGTGACAGCCCTTCAGTACGACTGCTGGATTACAATTCCGGCGGTCAGACCCACAGCGGTCAGAGGGAAGACCGCCGCCTCCACCAGGATCAGAGATCCTGAGGGGGCGACGGTTGGAACTGTATCCCTGAATGGCAGTGGGCCGAGGCAGGCACCGCCTTCGCTATCATGATATCTCTTTCCGACAGGCTTTTCATGGCGGGAAGACTGCCATGAAAAGGCCATTAGAAAGGGATATTTGGCCCCCAATCAGGGCCCCTGTCCATCGTGGGCCACTGTAAAGTGGCCCTGGGGGCACAAGTAGTTCCCCCACTAACCTCCATGCACAGTGTATCATGCATAAGATGGTGCATGTAACACGGTCCATGGACGTACACGAGGTAGCTCTGTACCACGGCAGCATGTGCTGTGGCCGCAGCACAAGCCGCCATGAAATGGAGCACTTTCCAACCGCCAGCACGGCGGTCATATCGAAATGCGGCTGTCGGACCGCTGCCTGCTTGTTGGACAGTCTCCTGACAGCCGCAATATCAGGTGGCGGTCTGACCGACTGCTATTAAAAGCAGCGCCTATGTTGGGTGTGTATCTTGTGGAGAGTGTCTGTGAGTGATAAATGGACTTCTGAGATACCCAGCTATAAGTATGCCACACCAGCTTTGGTGGTGTATGGTATGGTATTTGGACAAAATAGGATAACATAGATGAGTAGTGATAGTAGTGTGTTGGAAAAGTTTCCAGGGTAGATTCCGATCCAGAGGTAAACGCTTAAGAGCAGATTTACTAAGGGCAAAGCAGAATGTGCAGAGTGCACACTAGCTAGTTTGCGAACCATACTTTGTTTTGATATAAGACTGACGTATACTCGATGTGATAGCAAAATGGATATTCATAGAGGGTCATAAAAACTAGCCACCTCATGAATATTAATTAGGAAGGTCACTTATTAATACTCTCTATGAATATCTGAAAATGAAATGAAACTCTCAATGAATGTCTACAAAAGCAGGGATGGAGGCCTGGGAATGACAGCATACCTCCTTCTCTACATTCACTTTCCTAGCATATCAACATTTGTTTTTACAATCAGCCCATGTCCCTTAAAGGGACAGGTGTTGCTTTAAAAAAATGTTGTCATGCTTGGAATATATTGGGAGTTAGGATGCAGTCGTCCCCTGGATCACTAGCTGCTCCCCAGTGGATGCCTGGCAAGATCCTCAGAGGGAAAGCTGTCCTATGAAGACAGCTTTCCCTTTGTGAATCGGTAACCAATACTAATCCGGTGTCAGTACATAATCAATAGTTTGCGACTGCAACTGTGGTCATAAACTATTGATACATCTCATTGCAGCTATCAAACAGAAGATGTAAACACCTTTCATGTCCTCCTACTTGCATTTCAGAAAGGGTTGTAAAACCCATTTTGTGAATCAGGATGACTTACTGACATACTAAGGAGCTTTCAAAAGGTGTTTTGTAGTTGCAAAACCTGTGGTTTTGTGACTTGCAGGCTTGATGACCACAAAATAACTTTGTGCATCCGGCCTTTAGTGCTATTAATGAGTTCTCCCTTAAATGAGGTATATGGAAAGAAGAGTTTCTCATTTCCTAGGCATATTAGTTGCAGGGCTTCATTCCGGTAAAGTTAGCAGATTACTCAGCTATCAAGAAAATGCTTTTATCTGAGGATTAACATATGAGTGCATTCCACTCACACTTGATTTTTGAGGAACATAGAGAGAAACTTGCTTCTTATTGAAGTAGGAGTTAAGTTTGCCAAGCATGATTTTCAAAGATAATATTAAGTTACTTATTTCCTGGGGAATGTATTTGTAAAGCATGCCCGCATGACAATATCTGTCCCAATCAAAGAATCCTGAAGATTCCTTTGTTTCCCTAGTCCTAGATCCCACTGTCCTTTTTACTTTGGATGGTTTTGATGATCTATGGGCGGTCCATGAAAATTTGGAAGGCATCTTAAACTCCTCAGGGAAGTCTGGGCAACTGTATCAGGGAACCAGAGGAGCCAGTGTAATTGGGTTGAAACAAGGGGTCTCAATTTAATTTCAGCTGTTGTAGAGAAAATAGAGAATATTCTCAGCATTTTATCCTTGAAACGTTGTGCTTATCACTCCCTGAACATTACTAGATCCTGTCGAAACCAATCTTCTCTTTAGTGGCATAGCAAGGATGCCATGGATGCCTTACATCCCTGTATATTAGTTCTACTGCAGCTGCTTCACTATTGATAGCTATAGCCCTGTCTCTTATAGCATAGGAAGACCCAGTTCTTACATTGCAAACCATTCTGTAACAGGGTCGGGTCAAGAGGGCTGGGATCTCCTGCCTAGGAAGCAGGGACAATGGATGTCTAGTTGGACTTGGCATCTGCTGCAACTCCCTACGTCTCAGTATGGTGTGCTCTTACTGAGATGAAGGGACTGTACATGCCCACAAGCTTTGGAAAACATATTTAAAATAGAGGCCATCACAGTAAGCCAATAAAATGGTAACAGACCTGCTCCAAGTTAGTGTCCACTTGCTGTGTAGACCTGGTGAGGAAAATGAAATAACAGAGGGCACAATAGAGCCTCAGAAAGCATGAGCTGCCCACGTACTAGCAAGAAGATTTACTTCTTGCACTGCAGCATAGTTAGTTATATAGATGTTGCATGTTAGAGGCTATTTGCACTGTCTTCCCTTTTCCATTGCACATTTTGGGCCTAATTTAGACTTTGGTACATGGTTGTATTTCTGTCAGGACCACAGAGTAAAATACCCTGTTGCACTGACAGACATGCTGTTCACCAAATGTTGAGATGTACACCAGCCATGGGAACATCTCTTAACATTGATAGGAACTGCTGTGACAGCAGTTCCTGTCTGTGTTGTAAAATGTTTGATGGACGTCTCTGTATTCGGGTGGGCGGATTTTGAGTTTCGCAGAGAGAGTTCTCTGTTGCCACTGCAGTGGAGTACCCTGTCTGCCAAACTCAAAATCAGCCCCTTTGTTGTTTTGCCTCAATACCCTCTCACATCTTTCTGTGACTACTTTGATTCCTGTCTGTTGAATCATAGTCACTTTCCTCAGCATGACAAACATGCCTAGGAACCTCAAACTCCTGGTGTGGTTCCTTCCTACACAAGCCCTAGCTTTGTAGGTATTCCTATATTCCTTTTTGTGTGTCTCTTTTCCTAGTTGTCAAATGTACAGCTTGTTTGCTTCCAAAAAGAAAATGCATTCACTGTGTTCTCAATGGGCTTAAATACTGACTATTTTTCAGAAGTAGAAAAACCTGGCAGGTCCACTTTTTCTGTGGGTAGCTCATGTTCAGGTGAGAGATCATCCTTTAGTTCAGAGGCTAAAAAAGGAAATAATTTGGTAGGTGTTAGACCTGGCATCTTTGGCGTGTTCTTCCCCTGTCTTTTTTTGCTTCTGACCTCCTGTTTTTGACTGTGGGCTGCATTTCGTCTTTGCTGGTTGTAGATCTCTGGAAACTTTATCACTGCCAGTCAGTGCTAAAGTGCAAGTGCTCCCTGTGTATTTTGTGATTATGATTGGTTATCTACTAGTAAGACCCTAGTAAAGTGCACTGTGTGTGCCCAGGGCCTGTAATTCAAATGCTACTAGTGGCCCTGCAGCACTGAGTGTGCCACCCACATGAGTAGCCCTGCAACAATGTCTCAGACCTGCCATTGCAGTGTCTGTGTGGGCAGTTTCAAACTGCCATGTCGACGTGGTGCCCAAACCTCCCCTTTTACTACATGCAAGGCATCCCTAAGTTAGGCCAAAGGTATCCCCATGGGCAGGGTGCAGAGTATTTGAAAGGTAGGACATGTACTGGTGTGGTTTACATGCCCTGATAGTGAAATTCTTCTAATTTCATTTTTCACTATTGCAATGACTATCTCTCCCATAGATTTCACTGGAGTTGCCTTGTAAACTCTTACAAGTGTAACATTCAATTGGGAAGAGATAGAGATTTGGAGTTTGTGGTCCCTGAACTCGAACTCACCATTCAAAAATACATATTTTAGTGAAGTTGGTTATTAAATTGCATGTTTAAAAATGCCGCTTTTAGAAAGTTAAGTTGAACTAGGGCCTCGCTGTCCTAGACAGAGTGTGCACTACCTATGTCACTCAATATTGAGTATATTCACATTCTATTTGATTCATTAAACAATGTTAATACATTTTTGGAAAGTAATCAGTGTAAACACAAATCTAATGACAATAAGTCCAAACAATCAAGATAAAACTTCAATTCCATCCGACGTTGTTCAATGCTTCTTTTTATTCTGAAGCAGAATTCATAGACGATGTACAGCTTCAATGTACATTATGCTTTCTTATCAAACTTGAAGATGAATGTTCCCAATGCATTTCGGGTGTGTCATACACCCTTCTTCAGGGGAAATCTGCCACTCGAAGGGCGGCTATTAGACAATCAATACTTTAAACCACAATAAAACGCTGTAAAGGAAGGCTCCCAAGTCCAACCTTCCAGCCAGAATCCCAGCTGTTCGGTGAAAGAAATGTTGTGGGCAGTAATCAGTCCCGTGGCATGCGAAAACGTAGCTCTCCAGAACCTGTAACAAGTCCTCTAGAACCGCAATTGCCAGAGTCCAAGGGTGCCTGTGATTTTTCTCATATTTATCATGTCAGAGCTGTCACCTCACACGCTTTTAGAAAGTTGGCATTTTCTTGCTTTACTATTTTGTGCCTCTGCTTGCCTGTGGAATCCACATCTGAGGGAAGGTGACAATTGGGCTGTTTGTGCATTCAGTCTTGACATTCACACAAAGGAAGTTGAGGTGTGCCCTGCATATCCTGATGGCCCATCACCAGGCTGATGGGTCTTCCTGAGCTGGAGTGCTGGGAGGATTTGTCAGTGACACCTGAATAGGGCTGTGCCTGTCCTCACACAAAGCTGTCTCCACCCCCTGTAGTGTGCCTGGAGGCAGGTCACAGAAAGGCAGGGTCTTGTGTGCTACAAAGACTTTCCTTTGAAGTTTGCTTACTTCAAAGGCAGAAACTGGTATAAGTACTGGAGATGTAACACCATAACTTCAAAACACTTCTGGACTAAGAGGGGATCTGTCAAAAAAAAGAGCTGGAGAAACTGTAGGAGGGGACCTGCCACTATGCTTGTTGCACTGTTGTGCTGGGCTACTGCTTGCTGCTTTTGCCTTGGGCAGTGAAAGGACTGGACTTTGCTTTCTGTATCCTGCTTGCCAAGGTTCTCCAAGGGCCTGGGTGTGCCTGTCTCCGGTTAAGAAGTCTCAGGGCCATCAAAGAGTTCATGTGCAGCCCCTGAACTCCTCTGCTGGGAGTTCTGACCTGCCAAGTGGTGCCAATTGCAGTTCTGGGCCCTTGGAGGTGGCTTTGCTGCAAAGGACTGAAGAAAATCCATGCATCGACCTTCAGCGCCTGTTTTTCCTCCCACAGCAATGCTGTGCTGTTGTAAAACCAATGAATTGCCAAGGTGTGACCGAAGAATCGATGCAGCACCGGTCGCACGGATCCAGATCCTTAAACAATAAAGCAAAAGGAGGTGCACCAGGTAAGGTAGTCCAGTCAATCTTGTATTTTTCAAAAAACCTTTATTTTCACTTTTTCATCGGTTATAATTCTTTATTGAGACATACTGCTCAGCCAACGCGTTTCGTTCCATAAACATTAAGAACTTCATCAGGGCTGAAAACCAATCAGCACAGAAAAACAAATCAAACATAAAAAGGAGACAACACCAAAAATTGAACAGCACCAAAAATTTGAAACAAACGGCACAGTACATGTATATAACAACCATATATGCAGTTCCCAATTCAGAACATATCTCCACCCTAGGCCATTTAGATCCCCGAGTGGTGATACAGAGAGCTGAAACTGAGTCTGCTTAAAAAACTGGTCCACTCTATTTGGCCATATCTGGACCAACAAATGCACGTTAAAAAATGCAAGAAAGAAACAAATGACAACATCAACAGAA
Organism: Calotriton arnoldi; assembly: GCA_963921515.1. NCBI lineage: Eukaryota > Metazoa > Chordata > Amphibia > Caudata > Salamandridae > Calotriton > Calotriton arnoldi. Next base: position 178,272 of record CAWUFW010009431.1, on the reverse strand, counting down.
GTGCATGTCTGAATCAATAAAAAAGGGGATATAAACCATAATGACATAAACACAAAATATGAATGTGCAACATACTAAACAATAAGCAACCGTGGTTGCTAAGTCTTCACAGTAAAACACAGAGACACCCAATCTCATCCAACCAGTGGCACCCTGTGCATGGGCTAGTACAGAGCGTGAGATAGCAAATCAATAGTTGTGTTGTGGGAAACATCTCCAAAGAAAATGTGACATTAACCATAGCGCTAGGTGACTATGACAGTAGTTAGAGGGGTGTAGAAAAATAAGGGGGAGGATGAAGCAGACAGGGTGCGCATAGCGACAGGGAAACATAATAAGAAACCATGGTTTCGCAATAAATGCGCACTCCCGTTCTAATATCTCACCTTGATCATCTATGATAATAAGAATAATCCCCACTGAGAGCTCAATATTCTTGTTCCAGCTCAGAGTGCTGGCAGATTTAAGAGATATTTCCAAGGCATCACTGTGCCCATCAACGGATACCTAGTATAAGTGACACCAAATAAAGAGTTGACATGATCAGTGACTAATGTATGTCCCAATTCTAAGAGTATTGCTAAAAAGTTAGTCCCTTAATATAAGAAAGTCACGGGTCATGTCATCATCCATGTACGTTATCACTCAATCATTCATGAATAGAAGCCGTGGGAAATGTAGGTATCCCAATGAGGCTCTCTGATATCTAAGTGAAGGTCATCATAGCCCCTAGTGTAAGGTGAATAAAATTAAGTATTAATAGTGCCCCAGATTGAGAGTGGCTCAAGATCAGCAAACCAACAGTGTTACACGGCACAGGTGTGTGTATGTAAACACTATCCATGTATCCCTTGCAGTAGATCCGACCCAGGGAAGCCCTGTACACACACCGATGTAATTGAGCAAAGACAAATCCGAAAGTAAATAGACTGAGGCCACCCCCCAGTCCATGTCTATCTATCTGTGTGTCCTTCTGCTGTTATAGATGTCTCTTAAGTGTAATGGGCACGTGTTGAAAATAAAAGACTTGAAAAGGGCCAGATTAAAGAGACACCAATCATACGCGGAAATCCGTAAACCAATCAACGTTGCGGCGCACCCATGACGCTAATGCAGGTGTTAGAGTTAGAGTGTGCCGGTTCCTGCGAAGCACTGGCGTTCGCTAATAAATCGCCATAACTAAATGAGCGTTCGCGCCCGATCAGAACTAGTTTGTAGTCCGTCGATGTGTAGTCGTGACCATATTGCTAACGCAGGCCTCCCCACGCTTCCAGAACGTATATCCTCGCTTAAGTCAAGTAAATCCCACGCCCGCAAATCAACCCGCCAAAGGGAGCATATGTTAGCCTCCCCAAGTTTCAAGAGTGTACAGTGTGCTCCAATAACGCATGACCCGAATTCGTAATTAACCCACCAACGGGAGCCCGTAAAAAAACCTAGCATATGCAGTGTCAACCACACAATTAGGTTCGATAATAATAAAATCGCTCAAGCCATTTAGAAAACACACGGGTTGTTTCGGGCCTGCACTTACCCTGATAAGTATCCCGCTCCTTCCTGAAGTGTGTCAGTGTGTTGTAACCCCACATTGTCGACCATATTTTTAAATAGTCCCACTTCTCAGTCAGGACCCGACAATCCAATCATTAATTGGGGATTCCTATGACGCTCCGGTAAACGTCACCGCCCTTATGTATCCAATCTACCAGTACTCTGGAAAAAAACATTTCGCCGCCATCTTAGAGTGTCCTTCGTGACTCGAGGGTGCCTAATGATTGGAACAGAGTGTGCGTGTAAGCACAAGAAGAGTGAGTTGCTACAAAAGAGTAAAAAAATTCCCATCTAAATCAACCGGACACTTATCTCCAATAGCCCCTGATCAATCCATGCCTCAGAATTGATTCATGAATCAGTCAGACTTCAAAAATAACCCATTCCCTTAATCATCACCGAGAGATAATAAAGATAGAAAAATAGAAAAAAGGCGCACATGTTTCCTCTAAACAGAATTAATCACGATCGAAACTAGAGGGAAATAGAAAGAGAAAGTGATAATGGGGGGCGTCACAGCCCTGAAGTATGCCAGCAACCGGACCCCTAAGGATTCCCAAGGAGCGGCCATCTTTAACTGTAGCGTAAGATCAAGAATGTGCTCACAATGAGGAGCACAGTGTGTATAAACAACACACCCTGTGTGAAAATATCACACAAATTGCACACCCTCAACTCAACCTGGCAAATAGCCCTAATTGCCAATATCACACAACAAAAATAAGTAAAATAAAATCCTAAGGCAACTGGTATTCGGCAGAGAGTCACCCCGGAATCAGTTCGCTCACAGGGAAAGCACTCTATCTCCCATATGGCAAGGAGATAGAGGCGTATATGGAGCCCATCAGCATCATAAGTAAACGAGAGGGAAAAGGAGAGGGAAAAAAGGGGTATAGTAGGATGGAAACAAGTGCGTGTTGGGGGTAAGGGTGGTAGGGGGAGTGGGGAGGATAGAGAGCGGGTAATGTTCTGGGGAGAGGTCGTGAATAGAGAAGATTTCATTTGAACAAATTGCATCTAAAGAAAATTCTTTTAATCAACAAATTTACAAGAAGGGCTTATTGGAAAGAGGCATGTTAGCATATTCACTTATAAACTTTCCTTAACAATCCAAAGCAGTTTGTCACGCAGGGGGTATAAACATGCAGTAATCACAGAGCTATCCAATATTCCTTCTAGCAGAAGACAGTCCAAAGTGTTAGTCACCTAGCGTCAGTTCAAGTGAGGCCAACTAACCTTGCAAACAGGCATTATATGGGGCGGGCATCAGCCCACACAGTACAAATCAACTAAGAAAATAGGGCATTTCATTGTCTGTGTTATGACCTAGATCGATCGCACGTAGCCGACAGATCCATTTCGCCTCACATTGCCTCAAACGCACCAGCATCCACCCGATCTGTCCCGTGGAACCAGAAACGTAAGTCCCCGGGATTCATTTTAATGTAATGTTCCGCCATCGGATATCTCAAATCACCATTAATAATGGCCCTCCGATTCTCCTGGATGCGCAGTTTAAGACTTCTCTTGGTGCTACCCACGTAGATCTTATTGCAGCCACAACCCACTATATAAACAGCAAACGTGGTGTTGCAATTGATAAACTGATTAATCTTGTATTTGCGTGGACTGTTGTATCCAAACTCACGTGTCTTGTGAACCCCATTTTCACATATGTTACAGGAATTGCAAGGGTAAAACGTGACATAACTAGGGCATAACTCATTCCTGAGTGTGACGCCCCTTCTGTATGTGATAGAAGGAGTTGCCATGAGGCAGCCCTGCAAACTCGGAATCTTCAGCAACAGATGCCAGTTTTCTTTAAAAAGTCTGAAAATTCTTTCACTATATGTGGTATATTGTGTTATGAATCTGACATCTCTATTTTGCCCATCCATCCTTTCTGCTCTGCGACTGCCTCTTAAGGTTATTTCCCTTTCCAAATTACATACCCTGTTTTCAGCTGTATCCAGAACCTTAGTGATATTCAAGTTATTTCCTTGTATATTACCTTTTTATTTGTGACACAACCTCTGTTCCCACAGAGCCCTTTATTAAATAAGGATGATTTATAAATGTTTCAAAAAGAAAAAAATATCTATTACACCATTAGCCAGACCAAAAATCAGAACTGCAGCAGTGAGAAGTTTGAGGTCTTTCTTGACTGGCATTAAAGAAGAAGCAGAGATGTGGCTGAAATTGATGGCGCAACATGGTGCCCACATGCTGGTCAAGAGGCATGCATGCACGGTCTGAAATATGTTGTGTCATCAATACCACCAATACCTCAGTTTCTTCTTTTGTGCCAGTCAAAAGAGACTTCAGACACCATTCTGTTGGTCCTTGGGTTCTTTTTCTTCCCTGATGTTGCACAACTTTGCTTTTCTCTTTGAAAGTTGAAGAATACCTGGCCTAGTGAATGCCATGTTGCATAGGTGAGGAGGAGTCTGTGCTTTATTCCAGCATTCTCATTTCACAATTGTTGATAGCTGAAGGTTTGTGTAAAGGTTTGCTATAAAAATTGCTGGCTATTCAGTACCAGGCTACGCTGCTTGTGTGTCCAATGCTCTGCCAAGATAATAAAAGAACTAGTGTTAAGACTACTTTCCTGATTGCCCAGACTGGCTTCAAAATCTTACGCATCAGTCAAAATATTTGTATGACTCCTCACCCAAACCTTTAAAAATCATTTTGAAATATACTGCCCGGTGTAGGAGAGTAGGATCTGCTTCACATGGGTACCCCCACTTTTTGCTGATGCTTCACTGTTTTTCGACATTAGTCTGGCTGGGGCCCTGCTAATCAGAACCCCAGCCTAGCTGCTTCCTCTCTAAAATGGTTTCCATGTGCCTTAGGCACATCACTGATTGGGATCTGGAGTGCCCTTATAAGTCCCTAGTATATGGTATACTATGTACCAAGGGCATAGGTACCTCAGAGGCCTGCCAGGGGCTGCAGCATGTATTATGCCACCCCTGGAAGGCCATCCAAACTGACACCACAGGTCTGCTACTGCAGCCTGGGTAAGGTGGTGCATGCACCCCTTACTGTGATATAGGTTACCTATATCACGAAATACATACACACATATAAACCTATAAGTCACTCCTAAGGCAGGCCTTATCAATCCTAAAGGCAGAGTGCGTGGTTCCTATGTGAGAGGGTGCCCCTGCGTGAGCAGGGCCCCTCTGCAGCGTTCGGAGACCATCTCTGATGCTGTTTGTAGTGCAGCCTGACCATATACTCTTAAGCGCATTATATCCTCGCGGTAAAATGCTAACTTTGGACTGGCTGCACCTAAACATGTCGTGTTTGGTGTCAAACATCTTGGAATACTACCCCCCGCCAATTCTGGCGGCGGGGGTAGCATTCCACCCTTCTAGAGGGAAAGACATGTTAACCCTGACTAACCCGGTAACTTCTCTCCAGAGCCCTGGCATCACAAAATGGATGCTGCTGCCACAGACACGAGTCTGGCCTCCTGCTGCTGGACGAAACTCCGGCAGGGGAGGCCTGGACAATAGGTTTCCTGTCCCAGGGAGGTGTGACCACCTCCCCAGACAGGATAATGTGTATTGGGGCTGGGCGGGAGCACCATCTGTGTGCTTTGAAGTCCTGCACTGGGGGCACATTTGGTGTCCCTGTGCATACCCCAGTTCAAACCGGATCAGGGGCTTCCAGCCCCTGCTTTGGCGCGAACTGGACAAAGGGAAAGGGGTGTAGCCACCCCTCTGCCCTGACCCACCCATAGGTGGGGCCACAGAGTAGTCCAACCCCTATCTTTAGAATAAAGGTAGGAACCCAGTCCTTAGGACTTTAGATTATACCTGGACGAAACTCTGAAACTGAATCCTGGACCTTCGACGCTCTACGACAAGATTAGAGGACTGAAGAATCTCCCTTGGGGTCAAGGAGTGACTCCCCTGCTTGGCAGGCACCAAAGAAGCATCTGTCCGGTTCGCATTTCTGAAGCTCCCGTCGGACGCCGAAGTCATCGCATCACCAGAGGTGGATTCTCAGACTTCCCCGAGGCTACCCTGAGTCCCCAGCAAAGCTGAGGCCCGTGGCTATCGTGGGTGACTTGAGACCGTGACCCCTGGACACCGAGCACATTTGCAAGTGCACCATCTTCTGGGTCTTCCAAGAAGTCGTGCTTTGGGCTCCGAGTAGCCCTAGCCTCCAGCACCACCTGCACCGAAGATCACTGGCCCCCACTCCACGAGTGTCCGGTAAGCCAGCTCCACGTGCGGCGTCACGAGGATCCTTTGCGGTCGCTAGCCCGTTGGCTAGTAGCCCTTAACGAAGGCCAATCCTTTTTTTACTTGGCATCCTGGTTGCTCCAGGCCATGCCCTCACTTACCCTCGCTGGGTGAGTTCTACAGACCTTGCTGGTCTGCACCATCGACGATCTACATCTTCCTCGAGACTTGCCGTTGCCAAGGCTTGTTGGGTCCAATCCGGTCGCCGACACCTCAGCACTCGACAGACATCGTGTACCAGCCCGAATCCTGCTCCTGGTCGCCGACAACGCCTCCTGGACCTCATGGCTGAAGAGTCAAGACGACCGTCAACGCACCTGAAGCACTCGACATCGGTGGGCATCTGTCCATCGCCTTCCTGGTCACTGGCTAGTGACCCAGACTCTGTCCCCTCTGCTTTCAGGTTCTTCAGAACTTGGATCCACCCGGACACTTTTCTCTTGGCCGCCAGCAGCACTTTGCAGCAGATCGCCATTCGAATCGACGACGAAACCCGACCCCGAAAGGCACCTATGCACCCGGCTTCCCTGGGTGAGGTAACACGAGTACTCCGGTGCTCCCGTGGTTAGAGACTCTTCAAAGTCCTAGATCTCAAAGGGTTTTGTCCTAGTCCTCTTTTAATTGTCCCTTTTCTATAATTTCCCGAGCCCGACTTTCTCCATAGAAGTCAACGGCGTATCGCCGTTGTGTATTTACACTGCACGCGTCTCCCGTAGGTCCCCTGTGTCACTACCTTGGGTGGTTCCTTGTGGTCCGAGCACTTCTAGAGGCTCTAGGCCTAGTGTCTAGTTCAGTCGTGGTTCGCATACCACTTTATTGGTATATGGTTTGGTACGCCCCTGGGGCCCAAACGTGTATTTGTGCTATTACTGTGATTTAATATCTTATAACTTATGTACTTCGAACTCTAGCCTCATAAAGAGACTAGAGGGGTGTGTTTAGCAATAAATACATATATTTTGAATATATACCTGGTGTGGTGCTCTTTCATTTGGTCACTCAAGAGATTATAGACTGGTAAAACAAGCTGCTTTACATTCCTTCAAGACTTAGCCTGAAGGCTGCTCTCCATAGCTACCACTAGGATAGCTTTCAATAAGGTTGTCTTTAACCTATCTCCAATAAGGGGTTGTTTGGACTGGTGCAAGGTGCCCACTATAATTAGTGGACAGCATATGCCAGGCCAACTTCTCACATTGGTGTGCAGCGTGTGGGATTCCAGCTTGCTATTGTTTTACCAGATAATCTCAATTGAATTGATCAACTGAAAACCACTAAAGGTACCTAAGGTACATATAATTTAAGCTTAGAATAACAGTAAGTTCTACTGAACTTAGAGTTGTGTGTTAAGGGATAGCACAACCCTTTCTACAACTCAAGAGAGTTTAGTAGGCCACACTAGGGTAGGTAGTGCATACACCACACCACACTAGTAATGTCTTTAAGGGCAGGACCCAAAGAATCCTTGCAGGAAGCCATTGAGCTTCCACCCTCCAAGTATGATACACTCCCATTCTTGGAATTGAGAGCTTTATGCAACTTGAGAAAAATAAGGACAGGCCAAAGCCCCACCACCCAACACCTCAAGGAGTTGTTGGTGGCTTATGACCTTAGTAAGCCTGTAGGGACTGAAGGGGTAGGAGCTGAGGGTGGGGCAGAAGAAGAGGAGGAGGCCAGGGGTACCAATACCCCCAGCCCCCCTCTGAAACTGGCCAGGAGGGTGACAATGGCCCTGACCTGGATAATCCAACCCCTCCTGAGGAAGAGGAAGAGGAGGATCAGAATGAGGCTCCCTTTGTCCCCCCAGGAAGGATTGTGAGTGTGCCCAGAAGGTCTAGATCTTCTTCTCAGGAGTCTAACCACTCTGGCACCTCAATAGGGAGCTCTGTCTCATCTCATAGGAGGGAATCCTCTCATGAGAGAAGAAAGAGGCTGGTTCAATAGGAGGAAGCTCAGCTTGAACTCAAAAAGAAGCAACTAGCCATAGACAGGGAGTCCCTAGATCTCTTTAGAGAGAGAAGAAAGTTGGGACTAGAGTCCCATGGTGGCAGCCATATCCCTAGAGATAGGGAAAGGTCCTATGACCATAGGAACCTGAGCAAGATTGTCCCTCCCTATCAGAATGGGGATGACATCCACAAGTGGATAACTGCTCTAGAGAGGGCCTGTAAGGTACAGAAGGTCCCTCAGGAGCAGTGGGCAGCAATCTTGTGGCTCTCCTTTGCTGACAAAGGTAGAGATAAGCTCCTCACTGTTAGAGAGGAGGATGCTGATAATTACAAGGTCTTGAAGAGTGCTCTTATTGATGGGTTTGGCCTAACCACTGAACAGTACAGGTTGAAGTTCAGAGATACCCAAAAGCACAGACTCAAGACTGGGTAGACTATGTGGATTGTTCTGCCAAGGCTCTGGAAGGCTGGTTGATGGGCAGTAAGGTGTGTGACTTCTCAGGATTGTACAATCTGATAATGAGGGAGCAGATTCTTAATAACTGTCAAAATCAGCTGTTGCATCAATACCTGGTAGACTCTGATCTGACCTCTCCCCAAGAATTGGGAAAGAAGGCAGACAAATGGGTCAGAACCAGGGTGAAGCAGAGGGTACAGAACCAAGGTGGGGAAACCAAGAAGCAAGATGCTAAGAACTCTGAAAAGGGTGGGGAGAAGGGTAAAGATCAAAAGTCTTCATCAGGCCCCCAAAAATCTTCTTCTGGTGGGGATTCACAGTCTACCAAAGGGAAAGGCCAAAGAAAACCATGGTGCAAGGTCTGTAAGCAAAAGACCCACTGGACCAGTGATTGCACCCAAGTCCAAAGACTCCAGTCCAGCACCCACCAATGCCCCTAAGGCACCTGTTCCCCCTAGTACAGTTGGTGGGAGTGCTCCAACCAAGGGTTTAGTAGGGTTCACCCTGGGTACTGAGTTGGGCTCTGACCTAGTCAGAGAACTGACTCAGGCTGTGTTAGTCTGTGATGGAGGCATGGATGTGCCCTCCTCTATGAGTCCCAGTAATCTGGGCAAGTACAGACAACAGCCTTTAATCAATGGACGTGAGGCTTTGGCATTTAGGGACACAGGGGCAAGTGTCACAATGGTGACACAAGACCTTGTGCTACCTGGGCAAGTTATGCTTGGTGAAATGTACCAAGTGACCAATGCTAGCAATGTCAGAACAGACCATACTCTGGCAGTTGTTAACTTCTCCTGGGGAGGGGTAACTGGCCTTAAGAAGGTTGTGGTAAGTGCAAACCTACCAGTCGAATGCTTGCTTGGCAATGACTTAGAGACTTCTGCTTGGGCAGAAGTGGAGCTCAGGACCCATGCAGAAATGCTGGGGATCCCTGCAGATGTGTTTGCTGTGACCAGGTCACAAGCCAAAATGTCTAGCACTGAACAGGCCTTGGATTCTGGAAGAATGGACCAAGTGCCTTCCAAGAGGAGGAGTAGTAGGGTTAAGGCAGTGCCTTCCCCTTGGCTCAGGAGGAAGATCAGTCCCTTGAGGGGGATGATCTCAGCCCTGAAGAAGGAACTGTCCCAGAGGAACTTGAACCTGACCAGGTTGAGTTCTTGGGGACAGGGGACCTTCTAGGGCAGATCTGAGCCAGGAGCAGCAGAGCTGCCCCTCCCTTGAACCCCTCAGACAGCAAGCTGCTGCTGAGGCTGCTGGGAAAGCTAGTGGTCCCCATACAGTGTATTGGGATGATGGACTCCTGTACTCAGAGAGTAGAGACCCCAAGCCTGGTGCTACCAGGAGGTTGGTAATACCTTTGAAGTTCAGGGGCTTCCTATTGACCCTAGCCCATGATATTCCCTTAGCAGGTCACCTGGGCCAGAACAAGACTTGGGACAGAATTGTCCCTCACTTTCACTGGCCCCACATGTCTGAAGACAGTAAGGAGTTTTGTCGCTCCTGTGTAACCTGCCAAGCCAGTGGCAAAGCAGGTGGCACTACAAAGGCCCCCTGATACCACTACCTGTGGTGGGGGTGCCCTTTGAGAGGGTAGGGATTGACATTGTTGGTCCCATGGATCCCCAAACAGCCTCTGGGCACAGGTTTATCCTGGTGGTAGTGGATCATGCCACCAGGTACCCAGAAGCTATACCCCTCAGGACCACTACAGCACCTGTGGTGGCAAGGGCCCTCCTGGGAATCTTCTCAAGAGTGGGCTTTCCTAAGGAGGTAGTATCAGACAGGGGTGCTAACTTCATGTCTGGGTACTTAAAAGCAATGTGGAAGGAGTGTGGAGTGACTTATAAGTTCCCACACCCTATCACCCACAATGCAATGGTTTAGTTGAGAGATTCAACAAAACCTTGAAGGGCATGATTAAAGGGCTCCCAGAAAAGCTTAGGCGTAGATGGGACGTACTCTTGCCCTGCCTTTTATTCGCATATAGGGAGGTGCCTCAGAAGGGGGTTGGTTACAGCCCTTTTGAACTTCTGTTTGGCCACCCTGTGAGGGGTCCACTGTGCTTGGTGAAGGAAGGATGGGAGTTACCTCTCAAGCCCCCAAAGCAAGATATAGTGGACTATGTACTTGGTCTCCGCTCCAGGATGGCTGAGTACATGAAAAAGGCAACCAAAAACCTTGAGGCTAGCCAGGAACTTCAAAAGGCCTGGCATGACCAAAGGCTGTTCTGACTGTTTACCAGCCAGGACAGAAGGCGTGGGTGTTGGAGCCAGTGGCCCCAGCAGCTCTCTAAGATAAATGGAGTGGACCCCACACTATTGTTGAGCAGAAGGGTGAGGTCACTTACTTAGTGGACCTAGGAACACCCAGGAGTCCCCACAGGGTTCTCCATGTCAACAGGTTAAAACCATATGTGGGCAGGGCAGACATGGGCTTGCTCATGACTACTGATGAAGGGCAGGAGGAAGAGAGTGACCCACTCCCTGACCTGCTCTCACAGAACCCTGACGATGGGTCAGTTGATGGTGTAGCCTTGGCAGGCAGCCTCACTACCCAGCAACAAACTGATTGCAGGCAAGTCCTCAATCAGTTTCGACATATGTTTTCACTGACACCCAGTCAGACCACCTGGTGCACTCATGAAGTGGACACTGGGGACAGTCTGCCTATTAAAAACAAGATTTATAGGCAACCTGACCATGTCAGGGACTGTATCAGGACTGAAGTCCAGAAAATGTTGGAATTGGGAGTAATTGAACCCTCAGATAGCCCTTGGGCTAGTCCAGTAGTCCTTGTACCGAAACCTCACACCAGTGGTGGAAAAAGAGAGATGAGGTTTTGTGTAGACTACAGGGGTCTCAATGCAGTCACTAGGACTGATGCCCATCCAATACCAAGGGCAGATGAGCTCATAGATACTTTGGCCTCTGCCAAATATCTCAGCACATTTGACCTAACAGCTGGCTACTGGCAGATCAGACTAGCTGATACTGCAAAGCCCAAAACAGCATTCTCAACCCCTAGTGGACATTATCAATTTGTGGTAATGCCCTTTGGTCTGAAGAATGCACCTGCCACTTTCCAGAGGTTGGTGAATACAGTTCTCACAGGACTGGAAGCCTATAGTGCAGCTTATCTAGATGATATTGCTGTCTTTAGCTCCACCTGGGAGGATCAAGTGGTCCACCTCAGGAATGTTTTACAGGCCCTGCAAAAGGCAGGCCTGACTATCAAGGCCACTAAGTGCCAGATAGGGCAGAGTCAGGTTGTCTACCTGGGCCACCTTGTGGGTGGAGGCCAGGTTCAACCTTTGCAGAGCAAGATCCAGACCATCATGGACTGGACTGCTCCCACTACCCAGACTCAGGTGAGAGCCTTCTTAGGCCTGACTGGGTACTATAGGAGATTTGTCAAGGGGTATGGATCAATAGTGACACCCCTGAATGACTTAACTTCTAAGAAAATGCCCAAAAAGGTTCAGTGGACAGCTAGCTGTCAAAAGGCATTTGATGACCTCAAGCAGGCCATGTGCACTGCTCCAATTCTGCAGAGTCCTGATTACTCCAAGAAGTTCATTGTTCAAACTGTTGCATCTGAATTGGGGGTAGGGGCTGTACTGTCACAATTGAATGAAGAAGGTCAGGATCAGCCAGTAGCTTTCATTAGCAGAAGGCTGACCCCTAGAGAGAAACGTTGGTCAGCCATAGAGAGAGATGCCTTTGCTGTGGTCTGGGCTCTGAAGAAGTTGAGGCCATACTTGTTTGGTACACACTTCCTGGTTCAGACAGACCATAAGCCCCTCTTATGGCTAAAACAAATGAAGGGTGAAAACCCCAAACTGCTTAGGTGGTCCATTTCCCTACAGGGGATGGACTTTACAGTGGAACATAGGCCTGGGAGTAACCATGCGAATGCAGATGGACTCTCTAGGTATTTCCACTTAGAACATGAAGACTTAACTGGGCAAGGTTAGTTTAATGTCCCTACGTTTGGGGGGGTTGTGTAGGAGAGTAGGATCTGCTTCACATGGGTACCCCCACTTTTTGCTGATGCTTCACTGTTTTTCGACATTAGTCTGGCTGGGGCCCTGCTAATCAGAACCCCAGCCTAGCTGCTTCCTCTCTAAAATGGTTTCCATGTGCCTTAGGCACATCACTGATTGGGATCTGGAGTGCCCTTATAAGTCCCTAGTATATGGTATACTATGTACCAAGGGCATAGGTACCTCAGAGGCCTGCCAGGGGCTGCAGCATGTATTATGCCACCCCTGGAAGGCCATCCAAACTGACACCACAGGTCTGCTACTGCAGCCTGGGTAAGGTGGTGCATGCACCCCTTACTGTGATATAGGTTACCTATATCACGAAATACATACACACATATAAACCTATAAGTCACTCCTAAGGCAGGCCTTATCAATCCTAAAGGCAGAGTGCGTGGTTCCTATGTGAGAGGGTGCCCCTGCGTGAGCAGGGCCCCTCTGCAGCGTTCGGAGACCATCTCTGATGCTGTTTGTAGTGCAGCCTGACCATATACTCTTAAGCGCATTATATCCTCGCGGTAAAATGCTAACTTTGGACTGGCTGCACCTAAACATGTCGTGTTTGGTGTCAAACATCTTGGAATACTACCCCCCGCCAATTCTGGTGGCGGGGGTAGCATTCCACCCTTCTAGAGGGAAAGACATGTTAACCCTGACTAACCCGGTAACTTCTCTCCAGAGCCCTGGCATCACAAAATGGATGCTGCTGCCACAGACACGAGTCTGGCCTCCTGCTGCTGGACGAAACTCCGGCAGGGGAGGCCTGGACAATAGGTTTCCTGTCCCAGGGAGGTGTGACCACCTCCCCAGACAGGATAATGTGTATTGGGGCTGGGCGGGAGCACCATCTGTGTGCTTTGAAGTCCTGCACTGGGGGCACATTTGGTGTCCCTGTGCATACCCCAGTTCAAACCGGATCAGGGGCTTCCAGCCCCTGCTTTGGCGCGAACTGGACAAAGGGAAAGGGGTGTAGCCACCCCTCTGCCCTGACCCACCCATAGGTGGGGCCACAGAGTAGTCCAACCCCTATCTTTAGAATAAAGGTAGGAACCCAGTCCTTAGGACTTTAGATTATACCTGGACGAAAATCTGAAACTGAATCCTGGACCTTCGACGCTCTACGACAAGATTAGAGGACTGAAGAATCTCCCTTGGGGTCAAGGAGTGACTCCCCTGCTTGGCAGGCACCAAAGAAGCATCTGTCCGGTTCGCATTTCTGAAGCTCCCGTCGGACGCCGAAGTCATCGCATCACCAGAGGGGGATTCTCAGACTTCGCCAAGGCTACCCTGAGTCCCCAGCAAAGCTGAGGCCCGTGGCTATCGTGGGTGACTTGAGACAGTGACCCCTGGACACCGAGCACATTTGCAAGTGCACCATCTTCTGGGTCTCCCAAGAAGTCGTGCTTTGGGCTCCGAGTAGCCCTAGCCTCCAGCACCACCTGCACCGAAGATCACTGGCCCCCACTCAACGAGTGTCCGGTAAGCCAGCTCCACGTGCGGCGTCACGAGGCTCCTTCGGGGTCGCTAGCCCGTTGGCTAGTAGCCCTTAACGAAGGCCAATCCTTTTCTTACTTGGCATCCTGGTTGCTCCAGGCCTGCCCTCACTTACCCTTGCTGGGTGAGTTCCACAGACCTTGCTGGTCTGCACCATCGACGATCTACATCTTCCTCGAGACTTGCCGTTGCCAAGGCTTGTTGGGTCCAATCCGGTCGCCGAAACCTCAGCACTCGACAGACATCGTGTACCAGCCTGAATCCTGCTCCTGGTTGCCGACAATGCCTCCTGGACCTCGTGGCTGAAGAGTCAAGACGACCGTCAACGCACCTGAAGCACTCGACATCGGTGGGCATCTGTCCATCGCCTTCCTGGTCACTGGCTAGTGACCCAGACTCTGTCCCCTCTGCTTTCAGGTTCTTCAGAACTTGGATCCACCCGGACACTTTTCTCTTGGCCGCCAGCAGCACTTTGCAGCAGATCGCCATTCGAATCGACGACGAAACCCGACCCCGAAAGGCACCTATGCACCCGGCTTCCCTGGGTGAGGTAACACGAGTACTCCGGTGCTCCCGTGGGTAGAGACTCTTCAAAGTCCTAGATCTCAAAGGGTTTTGTCCTAGTCCTCTTTTAAGTGTCCCTTTTCTATAATTTCCCGAGCCCGACTTTCTCCATAGAAGTCAACGGCGTATCGCGGTTGTGTATTTACACTGCACGCGTCTCCCGTAGGTCCCCTGTGTCACTACCTTGGGTGGTTCCTTGTGGTCCAAGCACTTCTAGAGGCTCTAGGCCTAGTGTCTAGTTCAGTCGTTATTCAGTCGTGGTTCGCATACCACTTTATTGGTATATGGTTTGGTACACCCCTGGGGCCCAAACGTGTATTTGTGCTATTACTGTGATTTAATATCTTATAACTTATGTACTTCGAACTCTAGCCTCATAAAGAGACTAGAGGGGTGTGTTTAGCAATAAATACATATATTTTGAATATATACCTGGTGTGGTGCTCTTTCATTTGGTCACTCAAGAGATTATAGACTGGTAAAACAAGCTGCTTTACATTCCTTCAAGACTTAGCCTGAAGGCTGCTCTCCATAGCTACCACTAGGATAGCTTTCAATAAGGTTGTCTTTAACCTATCTCCAATAAGGGGTTGTTTGGACTGGTGCAAGGTGCCCACTATAATTAGTGGACAGCATATGCCAGGCCAACTTCTCACACCCGGTCAGATCCCAGAGGTCCCAAAATGACCTGATTTTACTTGGAGTAAACTCTGCTGAGCCAGAGAAGATGGAAGTGGTTTCTTTTTCCATGCGGATAAGCGCAAGATAAGTGTTCTAGAGGAAGTAAGGATAATCAAGGGTCTTAGAAATTACTGTAAGACAGGATTATAATCATCGATTTTTGGGATCTCTTCTGGTTTAAGACTGACACTGTTGTGTTTGCTGTTACATCACATGGTTTGGTAGCTTTGTGACTTGTATTGTATTAATCAGTGGTGGATCTCCTCCCTGTTCCTAGTATTCAGTTCAGGACTGAGATGCCATTGGCTCTTTAACTCATCTGAACTGATCATCTTTCTTGTCCGGCTCTTATTTAGTCACTTACCTGAATTCCATTGGAAGAAACGTTAGGTTGGGAAGCCTTCTTGAATAAATTAGCAGATGCTGTTTGGGTCTGGGTAACTGGGGTAAAGATCTTTGGAACTGAGATAGCAACATGTACAGTGGCTCTGAAAAAACATGTTAATATTTATTTTCCTATAGTTTACGGCCACCTTTATCCTTACTATTGACATTACTTGACTTTATTAGCCAATAAACCTGTTCCATTCTTCTGTATTTCAGAAATACGAAGCAGAAGGGCTAGTCATCAGCTCTTGGCAAAGACAGGGAAGCAAAACAAAAGACAAATGGAGTGGCCGAGTGGGTCTCCTGTTCTTCAGTGAAATTTTGTAGGTTAGGAGTAATCAGGAATTGACAACATAATCTAGGGTCATTGACTAAAACTCAGATGCATACAGTTTTCTGTGTTACAATACACATGCGATTATGGCCAGCATGATAAACCACGAGCAGAAGGTTTGGGCTAATTTGATCTTAGATAAGGGGGCTAGCCGTACCATGAAACGATGGCTTCTCAGCTAACTGTTAGTTTTCCAACCTCTTCTTTATTTTTCGACCTTGTCTCCTCATTGCTCCTTCTCCTCTCACGTTTACGTTTGAGGCTGCTACGGGTTCAGTATATTTGAGTGTGGTTGTGAGTGTGGTTGAGGAGCATATGTGAGTGAATGCAAGTAGCCGTTGCCAAGTTTTGAAGTCACATCAGAAACACACGTGGGCAGATCCTCTTATTTGTCGACTGCACTTGACAATGTACTTTTCTACTTGTGCACAAAGGTTCCAGTAGCAGAGCATCATATGTTGATGGACTTTATCCCTATGTTAAATAATTTGAGTATGTGATCTGTGAAGATGGAACGTATATGTGGATGTGGAACTGACACTAAAACCAGGAGGACAAGAGGATGAAAGGACCTTACAGGAGACCTGTTTGTAGACTTCTGCAGAAATATTTGAAAAAGATTAAAAGAATATTGCTGCTAGACACGTTCAGGTGAGAGACAGAGTCAACAGTAGCAGTCCATCATCCACTCAACATAATATAGAGCAGCCTGAACAGGCGCAACCAATTACAGATAACCACATTGTCCCTGATAAGAGCACATTGAGGTGAATAGAGATGCTTACCTGATTGAATTCCAGAGAGAAAATTGCAATTCTGAAGGAGGGGATAAACAAGAAAACAGGTTCCCTCCACTCAGCAACCAGTGCTATACACAAGTCCGTATCAGACTAGCAGGTTGTTTTAACCAACCTGTCTCAAAGTAATCAAACTCATTCACATCTTCATGTCAGGCGATTTCAGAGTCAATGTCCCAATCAGAATGCTGCATTGGATTCATGCCTTTCGATGAGAAAAGCAATGATCAAGACAGGAGGAGAAACCCCGCCCCTATAGCAAGGACCATCCCGCTAAAATCTTCAGAACAATTGTGGGTGTTAAAAGTGAACAATCATCCTCTACTTTCTTGTGTTACTAAGAGAAACCCAAATGTGAGGCTTAAAGACCAAATGACAATTATGCAAGACAGTTTCTGCACTGATCCAGAACAATGGAAAATTGTTGCCCAAAACATCTAAAAATTGACAAAACGGAAACCCTGAGACAAATTCACAAAAGCATAGCTGAGGACTAAGACCTGCAAACCCATAAAAGTCAAGACCAGTGAGTGGTATTGTAGGCAACAGAGGGAGGAGTTCCTACTTTAGTGAATTTTGTAGTTCACCTTGGCAAGGATTGTGGTTGTTGCCTGGATGGGGCTCCCACCCCTCTCAACTAACAACCTAATTTCTTACTGAAAGTACTGGCTCCCTAATGACAATGGTGACTTAAGGCATTATGTCACAGACGGACAAAGATAAGGCAGGGCACCATGACCACTAAGGTGGGTCTGTGGATTTTGATACACCAAAGCAAAATGTAGAACAGTCAAAACTGTAGCAGGTAAAACAGAGGAAGTGGCACAATGGCAATGCCGCTAGTGGAAGCAGCATGCCATCAAAGTACCAGCAACACATAATAAGCAGCACCACAAAGAAAGGTGCAAACATGACACGCCTGCAAAAAAAATGATCTGGTTCAGACATTTCAAAAGTTCCCAGGTGAAAGTAAAGTAGCACAATCTGGGAGCAAAACCTGCTGGTTTGCTACAGCTGCTGTCATGCTCATCTACATAGTTTCATTTTTGCTCCCCTACTTTTGCAGGCAGGGATATTCAGAAGCTATGGGTATATGAATTTGTAGTTACATATTCCACAACTAGCCTTATTGTTTTTAAAACATGAGTGACTGCTTCGTAATGTGCAAAAATGTAAAAAGGAGTTCAAAAGGGGTCCTGCATAACACTGGGAAAATATTCTTGGTGCTACTGTAGCCGCATGTGTACTTGCATCACTCAACAGCAGCTTATAATCTAAATAACATTGTCAGAAGTCCTGAGCAGCTAACATTTAATTTCTCTCTTCTGCAAGTCCCATCCTAAGAGGAAGGACTTCTGATAGCAGGGGATCAATTATAAGCAGCGGCTGACTGGCAGCTATTTTAAGGCTTTCTCCGCTGCTACTCAGGGCTAGGAGCAGCCCTGAAAGATGTGGGGAAAATTCTAGGTGGGCGTAACTTGCATAATTTTGGGTAGTATAATTTCCCCAAAATGACAGAAAAATGATGTGAAATTACGCATAATTACGTAAACTGCATCCCTCATTGAAAAAATTAATTGTATGGTACGTTTAGGTAAAAATCCAACTTGAAAATGTAATTTCAGGTTTATTTCGTGTGGCTCGCATTCAAAACACTGATGTTTACATTCAGATGTGCAGTTTTGTGTTTAAAAATTACCCGAATGGTTCACTTGGGTAATAAAATCTACCTGAAATGTTTGTTGATCACCCACATTAAAGGAAAACTGCCATTCGGATATAAATCTGTAGTTTAACGTTTAAAAATAACTCAAATGGTCCACTCGTTTAAAAAATCTACCTGAAATGTCACTCACATTCAAAAATTACCCAAACGGTACATTGTGAGTTAATATTTCTCCTCGAAAATACGCAATGTGGAGTAATGGCATATTCTCATAATTTCAAATAGATTTTGTTATGCAAAATTGCCAAAATGATGCCAATTACTCCAGCAAAATTAAAATTAAACCCAGGCATAGAAATTTCACCTGCATAGTTTCCTGACACATGAATTTCCTCTCATGTTTGGGCTGGGTGATGCTACCTTCATTTCAGGCACAATTAAGGTAAAGTCTTAGCTACCACATTCCTTTCAGAAACTCCAGAAAACTTACCGCTGTCACTAAATTTGCAAAAGTAAACATCTCACCATGCCATTGGAATTTCAGCATTTGGAAATGCAGCTGTAAAAATCTGCAAACACGATTTTGTCAATTATGTTTATATAAACACACTGATCATTTTTCAGGACATCTGCAACAACCTCTCTCAATTCTTCAGCAAAAATATCAGCGCCGTTTACATCAACTTCAGGTCGCAACCCAACCTTACAGATCTTGCCAAACACCTCCCGATCTGATCCAAAGGACCAATGCTAACCACATGGCCCATCATCACCTCAGAAGAAACCACTGCTACCATGAAGTATCAACTCCGGGGCCCCATCGGACCCCTGCCCCACCACACCTACTCCAGAGGACTGCAACCCGTCAGCACCATGCTCACACTCATTCTGAATGCCCCCACCGTTTTCACCGCCTTCCCAGCTGCTTGTAAACACTTAACTGTCCTCCCATTACTGAGAAACCCTCTACGGACCCTTCAAAGATAGCCAACCACAGACATGTCTACCAGCTACCATTACCAACCAAGGTCTTAAAAAAATTACAAAACAACACCCCACCGAATACCTCAATGACCATCTACTCCTTAACACCACTCAGTCTGGTTTCAGACCCAACCACAACATGGAAACTGCCCTCTTTGATGCCACGGATGACATCTGCATGACTTTGGGCAGAGGAGACAGGATAACCCTCATCCTCCTGGAACTCAGCATTTGACACAGTCGCCAATTCCAGCCTCATCCAACACCTACACGAGACCAGAATCCAAGGATATGCGCACCTATGGATCTGCTCTTTCCTATTGGAAGGGCCAAGCCAGTCAGCATGGCACCCTACACCTCGGATGCCCGTAAACTCATCTGCGGAGTTCTGCAACGATCCTCTCTGAGCCGGACCCTCTTTAACACATACATGATCTCTCTAGCCAGCCTCATCCAGTCTCATGACATCAACATCCTCTCCTACGCTGATGACACACCACTCATTCTCTTCCACATGGACAAGACACACAGTGCCCAGATCTGTTTCAATGCCAGCATGACTGAAAATGCCCCCTAGATGAAAACCAACTGCCTAAAGTTGAACACTGACGAGACCGAAATCATGGTATTTGGGAAGAGAACATCACCATGGGACTGCACTTGGCAGTCGACAAAGCTAAGACCAACACCCACCATCACCAACCACGGCAAGCACCTCGGGATCATCATCGTCAGCAAACTCAACATGACCACCCAAGTCAATGTTGAGGAAGATTTTCAAATGACTCCCAATAAGCACCCGGAAAATCATCACAGGCACACGGGTCACAAGCAAGCTGGACTACGGGAACTCTCTGTATGTCGGGATCAACAAACAATTCTCGAGAAGGCAGCAGACCATTCAGAATTTGGCAACCAGAATCATTCTTATCCTCCCTTGCCACACTCACATCACACTACACCTGAAGGAGCTCCACTGGCTCCCCATTTATACTAGCACAATTCAAAATCCTCACCCACACTTCCAAGGCATTACATAACACTGGCCCAGCACACTTTAACAATCACATCTGCTTTCATAAACCTTCCAAACACCTCCGCTTGTCCAGACTCCTGCACAAATTTCACGCATACGGAAAACCAGATTCGGCAGTTGAGCCTTCTCCTACATCGCTCCTAAAACGTGGAGGCGGCCTGCCGCTACACATAAGAGTCTCCTCCTTACTTCATAAATTCCACAAGAAGCTTCAACCTGACTTTTCGAGTAGTCCCGCTAGCCCCTAGGTATGGCTAGAATCACACCAGCTCAGTGCCAGGATACTATCCCAGGTTATAGTGGGCTCTAGAAATCTGCATCACATAACACAACATAACCTGTGATATTTGCGAGAATGTGAAACCAGTAGTGGTCAGCTCTTTACTTATCCCGGTCTTTAGGAGTTAACTAAGTACTAATTTTGTTTGTAAATATTACCAGAACTCTTAGACCGTATTATTTATTGAACACCTAACAACTGTAATCAATTGTGATCTTACATTTAAAAAGAATACTTAAAAAAAATAATAGGTCATGCATTTGTTTATGCAAAAACTACTGGAAATGTATCATTCTTGTGAATAACATTCATTTGAAATGTCTGCTGTTTGCATACCAGATGTAATCAACAACAATACGAAGCCTATTAGTCATGAAGGCATGGGGAGGTCACTTAAAAGAAAATCCCAAATACTTTTTGTATTGGAGCCAGAATTGATACATGTGGAACCTCAAACTAACTATGAAATTGCCCTCCCCAGCATCCGGTCGTGCAGCGCATAAACCAGAGTTAATCAGGCCTCATGATAGCTCTATTGCTGTCTCTGTCCCATATGTGAATGGTTTCTGAATCTGAGTGGTCAGCTTTATTACTTCCATTTTCTAAGAGTCAAAGGCATTGATAACCCTTCCTCAACTTTTTCCTGTATCATAAAGTCATGAATGACTTTACATTGTGAAGGCATTGAAGCATGCATAGGCTTGGAATACATCTGGTGACCACTACACACATTTGTAGGTGCTGGGGGCAAGGTAGGTATTGGCTTTCTGCAGCTTCTTTGCGAGTTTTAGAGATTTCAAAGAATCCCTAAAATGCACACAAATTTTGCGAAATGTATCCTTCACCGGCAACCTGTTTCCTCTTTTAGATTGTCCTGTACAATCGGATACAGGCAATGTGCCCTTGCCGTCTGACAATGAGGCCACAACATAAGTGCCGTTATCAGATGCCACAAATGCAACTGTCAACGGGTCTCATTCAGGATTTAGCACAAATGGGGCATCTACTGTTAAATCAATGGACGTCACGTTCTACCATATTTGCAGTTAACCTACCGGATTCAGATTGGCTGTAATTGAATATCCTATAAGAGCACCTCCGAAGAGTACCTCCAGACAAACTAGAAGGTGGCAATTGCTCCCATCTTAGGTTATGATTTTTCGTAATGTCGTCCTGACTTAGTGCCAATTTGTAGATTTATGGATTTTTGGGGCTCTTGGAAAAATGTGCTTTGGGCACCTGCCTGGAACAAATTTTAATACATTTTCAATTTTCAGCTAATTTAAACACCTATGAGGGCAAATAGTATTGACTTATAATCTAAACGAAGAGAAACAGAGACAAGCAAAAACTCAAACTGTGTGGTATCCTCCAGCCAAGCAGTACCACAATAACTCTCTAAAAAGCATTGATAAAACCATTTCCTTATGCTTTTTGATATAGATTTGCCTGCCTTGCAACAACAACATTTTACATGGAGTTCAGTGTCTAACCAGACTTTTCATCCCATTGTAGGAAGGACACAGAAAGGGAACTTTGGTTACAGTGGCTGCTTAGTGGACCAGTGTGTAATTCAAAATAAGATATTTGCACCTAGCCCTTGAAACCGTAGCTGCATTTGTGACTATTCAAAATTGAAAATAAACCCCCTTTCAAAAACGGCATTTTCACTGCATCAGTGAAAATAAAAGCACTGCTTCTAGGATTTTCACGATTCAGTCAGGTGAAATCTGATAATGTTCTCCTTAATTCTCTTCAGCGGCTTTGCCCCTCCACTCCTATTTGTTTTGTGAACACTTTTCTGGCTAGACAGTGACCATTGACTGTGCTGAGTGAGAGAAATGGGATGGTACAGAAGACAAGAGAAGAAGTTAAAAAGAACTCTGTAGTGAGATGGTTGGGAGGAGAGTACAGAGATGAGTTGAATAGAGAGTTGGAGTAGAGAAAGTGAGGTAGGAAAGGAGATTTGTGGTGCAGAAGGGATGATCAGAAATAGAGAAGGCAATGCAGAGAGGTCATGTAAAGAAAGAGAGGCAGAGAGAAAGGAGTAAAGTACTGAGAAAGATGAGTAGAGGTAGAAAAGGAGGCAGGTGTTAGAGAGGTAGTAAACAAATGATGAGGTAAACTGAGAGGTTAGGAAGTGAGAGAGAGAGGGGGTATGGTAAAGAGAGATGTGGTAAGGAGAGGAATGTGAGGTAGAAAGAGAACTGAGGTAGATAGAGGTGAGGTAGAGAGAGATGAGTTGGAGAAAGGGTGTATAGTGAGATAGAGAGAGGTGAGTTTAAGAGAGAAGTGAAGTAGATGGAGGAGAGGTACATGGAGATGAGAATGATGCAAACAAAAACGTGTGGTAGAGAGATATGCATGAGGCAGAGGGATGGTTGAGAAAGAGCTGAAGAAGTTAGCACAGAGCTTGGTAAAGAGAAAGGCGAGTTTGTGAGAACGAGGTGGGACAGAGAGAGCTATATTTGGAGAGAGGTGGGTTGAGAGTTGAGATAGAGTGGGTGGGAGTGGGTGCATAGAGATGTAGAGACTGGTAGAGAGAAGTAATTAGAGAGGAGTGAGGCTGAAAAGCTGAGGTGAGGTAAGGAGAGAAACAGAAACAAAATTGTATCACGCAATAGCCACTTAAGTGCATGAGATTTAAAGTTAGGCAGGTTGGCCATGGCCAACTCTGAAAATAAAACGGAATCTGTGTTTTTCTACACATAATTATCTGTTTACCAGGGTGCTGTAAAGTGAAGCCCTGGGCAGTTGCTCACTTTGCACACACATTAAACCAACTTTGCAGTAACGTAATTGACTCTGTACGCCTGCCAATGTATCCCATGAGAGATAAAGTCATACTTTTATGTATCTGTGGAGAAGCTCCGATGCACCAGAATATTTGCCGTCCGGCCAACAATAAGACCCTAAAATTTGATATTTTCCTCAAGGGTTGCTATAAGCTTAGATGTTTGTAGATAGTTCTCTCGCAGAGACCTGCTCTGTTAGAACAGGAAGGTATACTGCGCTTTGATGTAAGGACCTGGTCCCATGGGAAGGGGGCAAGGATTGAGGTGCAACTGGCTGAAGCCTGTATTGAAGTCATCTCAACGAATTGAACTATTCTATTACTAACGGTGCCATCAAGGAACTTGGCCCTTTGTCAAAAAAGGTGAAGATCCCTGATCAGTTTCCTGAAATCTGATGTTCTACCTGACTTGGTTAAGACATCATCTTTTTCCCTCATTGTTGGAAGAACTTCAATTGGATTTACAGCTTCTGGGAAATAGGAGATATGCAGGACCACTCAAACAAGGTTAAGAGGCTGCTGAGTGGCATGTTTGTAGCCCAGCGTCCAGCAGCAGCACTTTCATGCTCTGTGTATACTCACTTTTTTTATAACATTGGGGCATATTAGCAAGACCCACGTTAAAATTATCGCCGTTTTAGCGGCAGGAAACTGCCGCTAAAACGGCGATAATGGGCTTGCTAATATGCGTTATAGAATTCCAATAGAAGCCCAGGTTAGATGTGCAGGACATCTAACCTGGGCTTCTATTGGAATTCCATAACGCATATTAGCAAGCCCATTATCGCCGTTTTAGCGGCAGTTTCCTGCCGCTAAAACGGCGATAATTTTAACGTGGGTCTTGCTAATATGCCCCATTGTTTTTAAAACTTTGGTATAGTCTTCTTCAAAAGCTGGTGAAAAATGTGAAAATTGTTTTGATATTGCAAGATCTAGCACTTCACAGTTTTGTCATCAATACTCAGCCACCAGAACCAAACTATAGTTATCTTCTTTGAAAGAGGATTGGGGACCAACAGGAGACATTGTATGACTTCATGCGTGGTTAATTGAATTGCCCTGTGAGAGGGAGACAACAGATTCCTTCTTTCAGCCTGGCATAAACAGTTAATTACTCCAAAGCAAAAACTGTCACGCTATTGCACAAATGAAACATGCTACAGTGAATTAGCGTGGCTAGACACGTAAGGGGACAACTTTATTGGATAGCTAGATGTTTTAATTGAAGTGATTTTAAGATTTAGAATCCTCTACGTTCATCGAAGAAGGAACTGAAGGAAACACGTGCAATGGAATCCAGGATTAGTGATCTAAGCTGCTTGACCACACAGGCTTCTATCTATTGTCTAAGAGAGTCATGGCAGGATTCAACTGTGTTCCCATATCTCTCGGAGTTACCTAACCCCTCAATGCGAAATGTGTTACCGAAATTTCGAATAGGATTAAATCCAGTATACGCCACTGAGATGGAATGCAAGTTCTCCAGGATGGAGACAGAAATTGTGGTTGTGGACTCAGGGTGTGCTGTTCTAGTGCACATTTAACAATAGGTTGTTTATATTTTATATCACTAAGGCACCAATTTTAAAAAACAGTTCTTGTTAAATATAGGATGGAGGCCACAATGGATGCAACTAGATTTTTAAAAGCAATATAATTTTTTTTATGTAATATGTGCGGTTGGCAGGTTTTTATTGGAGGTAATGACATAGAAAGATATTTATGTGATTTTGTTGTTAAAGTAAATTAAATAACATGTTTTTTGAAATACCATGGTTTTAATAAACATATTTTTACTACTACTGCTAAGTCTCAGAGTAGTGTCCCACTGGATGAAGATGGTCATCCTGACTTCATAGGAAAAATCTCCCTGATCCTTATGAGTTTAGGAGATAGAGTTTAAAGACAAAACTGGAACTGAAACCTAACTGCAAGTTACACACTGACCAATGCGAAGTGATTGGTCTAGTGAGTGCCACAGGCAGCAGCGGCCGGTGCAGGTAAGCGTGGTGGGGCGGGGCGGGGGGGATGTCGACAGACGACAGAATAAGATTTATTTTTTTATTTAATTTGCACTATTCTGTCAACATCCCCCCCACCTCGCCCAGCCGAACCGCACTTACCTGCACCAGCCGCGGCTGGCCACAGGTCCTATTTGTACATCCGACATCTATAGGTTTGAACCAAATGACAGTTATACGTTTCCTTAAAATTTGGGATTCTTTAGACTACTGTTGTGCGTGCTAGTCCATTTCCAGTCCCAGTAGCCCTTTGCCTGTACTATGCCTTTGAAGAACATGTCTCTCAATTAACTGTATTTGATCCCCTTTGTCACCAGTGACTGAAGCTATGGCAGACCTGTTAATTGAACAGAGGAACTTTTACCTTAACCGTTCCCTTAAGGATCCTACATCTCTCAATGAAATAAATCAACATTAATACTTATGTGTAGTCACCTGGAGCTTCCCCCTTGATCGGTCTATGGGGAACATCTGAAGGTAACCAAAAAGGTCTAGCATGACAACAAAGGGATATCAGAAAACAAGGTGCCCATGATGGTTTGGTCCCAAGAACGATGGTAATTGTGGTTGGGGTTTTTGCCTCAAGGCAACAAAGGGTCTCTGACACTTTGGTCTTAAGAAGGACTGCAACTGCAGCCAGCAGTGTCATCTCCTTTCCCTACAAGATTGACACTGCAGTCTGAGGTGTGGTCTTTATTTGGGTGGTACACTTGAGCTTCAAGCCCAAGGAAGATCCAATAGAGTAGCCCTCATTTTCTGGCATGAACAAGCGGAATGCTGTCTTACCCTTCCCTGCGACTTTTTGGCCACATCTTTCCAGATTCAGAAGAGGAGATCTAGGAACAGCAACCGGACCCAAAGATATCAGTGAAGTTAGCAGGGCCGAGGCAGAGTCAAAGCAGCTTTTTTGTCCCTGGATTGTGTATGGTTTGAGGGGCAGAATTCTAGCACTTGAGTGACAGAAGCACACAAACCCCACCCCTGAATACCTAATGGTACATTGCATTAATGAAACATTGTGGGGACTATAACAGACAATGGGACAATTGTCAATGTAATCTCGAACCAGCCAGGCCATACCCAAATTGGTGTTAAATGCAGCCGTGCAAAAGTGCCAGGAAATTGTAACCTACCGGCCACACAGGCAATATATTATATTTTGCGCTGGTCGTCCATTATGATATCCTTTCTCATGCGATGGAGTATCTTGAGTCTGCTGAACTTCTGGGTTTCACACTGGAATTTCCCCCCATTTGCTTCTATAAGTTGTACATTGACCACTGGGTGCCGATCCTAATTTTAACACTCTCTTTGTCAAGTTTTTATCACCAATTGTTCCTTCAACCTCAGATTTGTTACTGTTGACTGATTTCAATATATCAGCTGATTTGCCATCACATGCAGGGACAGTAGGTTTCTTGATAACTTGTGTGTCAGAGGGTCTTAATCAATGTGTTAAATAATTCACCATGTTAAAGGTCATACTCCTGACCTTTCATTTTCTAATAGAGCAAACATTGTAATTACTCAATGTCTACCAATGCCCTGAATGGATCATTGCATAATTTCATTTACCTGGGAACTTGGCACTCTATCAATTAGTTAAGCACCTGGTAAATCATTTTAAACCCGTAAATCACTTTCAGCAGCCCTAGAGGCTGGCACATCTAACGCTGATTTTAATTGGTCTGAAGTGGATACACCAAACTAAACTGTTGGTAGGGGGATAGCCAAATTCCTTGATGCTGTAGCTCCACTTAAACTTAGAAAAAAAAACAGGGCAAGCCATCAGCATTTTCGTTTTCAGATAACCTTCTGCAATTAAAAAAAGAATGCTTAAACTGGAAAAAGTGTGGTGTAAGGACTGTCATGTGGAGGAAAAAGTTATAAACCTAACAGCTCTT
Organism: Calotriton arnoldi; assembly: GCA_963921515.1. Classification (NCBI taxonomy): domain Eukaryota; kingdom Metazoa; phylum Chordata; class Amphibia; order Caudata; family Salamandridae; genus Calotriton; species Calotriton arnoldi. The sequence continues at coordinate 151,069 of CAWUFW010009431.1, read as the reverse complement.
CGCTCATATAGAAAACAGATTAGGTGGACCAAAAAAAAGTAATCTTACTTGCCCGATTCAGGATTCCACTAACTCCACAAAAGATTTTTTCAAAAATTGTTTATTCTTTTATTAACCCAGTTTTCCAACCTTAAATATTTACAATCCTTAAGAAACTTTCCATATATGAGCACTATTCTTTTATAAGAAAATTGATAAGATCTGTTCTAACTTTGATATGTCATCTAACCAAGATCTCTCCAAAAGGGTTCGTGGAGAATGTTTTAACTTAACATCTGATGATTTATTATCTAACTTTAAGAACTTCTGCTCTCAGTATAATTCATGTCACTTGTGTCCCTTGTCTGGCAAAAAATCTGATACTTTGCCATTGATACATTTGTTCTGGCTTTTACCATGCTATGCAATTTTTCAGTGACTAAATCGACAGTTCCAACATGTTGGAAACACACTAACATATCAACACTTTTGAAAAAACCTTCAGCTGACCTGTCAGTTCCTGCAAACTTCGCCTAATATCACTTGCAGATGCCAATCAAGATTTTAGAAAAGCATGTAAATAATATTTTATCCTCCTTTTAAGGATCACAGCTCATCTTTGATCCTGGCTCACCTGAGTTTTAGAGCCTTTCACAGCAATGAATCAGTTCTTGAAGCTGTGGTAGACATGCGGTAATGGGTCCTTGATCACAGTGGTTGTATGCCTTATGATTTTGGATTTATTAGCTCTCTTGATGCTTTCTCTCACTAGGCCCTGTTATCGAAAATGCAGGGGATTGGTGTCAGAGTTGTTGGTTAACATTGGCTGTCTTCCTGTCTTCATAGCCAAACACAAAGGGGCATATTCGAAAGAAAATGTCAGAGTGCGGAGCTGCGCCACATTTGGCAGTGCCGCGCTCTGACATTTTCAAAATGCAGGGATGTGCCCCTGTGTTTTCCCTAACGCTGGCGCAAAAAAAGCTGCCTAGCTCCAGCGCAGGCACCCTGCCGCCATGTTGCAAGGCTGCCTGCAGGGACAATTTTTTATGTGCAGGAAGGAAGACCTTCCTGCACATCAACAATCAATAATGGTGATATGCACCTTCTATGTGTGCTGCAGAATGCAGCACACATGGAAAAAGCAAAGAACGAGAAGAAATTAATAATTTCTCCTCATTGCGCTATTCTAACGCGTGGTATTCCATGGGGTTAGTTTTTGGCACTGCCTCAGTCTTAAAAAGCAATCTGTGTTGCGGTGGAACGCCCACAGCAACACCCACTGCACCATCTGCGGCTGCTGCAGGTAAGAGCGGTGGGGCGGTGGGGGGATTTCGAGAGATGACCAAAAGGGAAAATGAAATAAATAATTTTCCCTCGTGGTCGTCTCCCGAAATCCCCCCCCAGCCGGCCCCACCGCCTCACCGCTCTTACCTGCAGCAGCCGCGGCTGCACTGCACGCCCCTTTGCCACAGAGGACTGCGGTGGAAAGGGGCATATTTACAAGGTGGCGTTAAGCCACGAAAAGTGGCTTAGCAACACCTTGTAAATATGGAAAATGGCGCTGAGCCACCGGAGCGTCAAAAAAAGTGACGCTCTGGTGGTGCTGAGGGCTTGTAAATAGGCCCCAAAGAGTTAAAATTGCCTCTGTCTTTTTGGATGTTTTAGCTGTTAAATTTGGAATTTCTGAGGGGTCGTCATTAGGCCTGACTCTTTTTTAAAAATGTACTTAGTTACATTGGCCCAACTCATCTGATTCTGCATATATTTATTCCCAGCGTGTGCTGATCATACACAGCTCATCATCCATCTGGATGGCAGCCACAGGTAACTGGATGCGTAATAATGCACTGAGATTAAATTCTGATAAAACCGAGGTACTAGTTTTTGACCACAGTAGCAAAATCCGTTCTGATACTTTGTAGCTACTAATCCTCCCCCTCATCTACCATCACCCACAAAAGTGGTCTAAATGCACGTGTCTTTGTGGATGACAGGCTCTCTTTGTATCATCACAATACTAAGATAGTGTTCACTTGTTTGCTGTAACTCAGAATGCCAAATAAGATTTTTCCATTTTACCTTGGGAAGACTGCAAGCTTACCTCTCATGCTTTAATGCTACCTAGGACTGATTTTCGTAATAGCCTATATTTGGGTGTTGCCGCGTTTTTAATTGCTAATTGCAATTACTACAAAATATTGCTATTTGTCTATCTCAGAGAATGGACTTATGTTTTTCAAAAGGCGGGTTCTTCAGTGGACCCCGGTGGAAAGCAGCTTGGCCCGCCATGTGGTGTATATGGTGGGTGCTTTATATTTGTGTGAGAAATTTCTGAAATATTCTCCTAATCGCGCTCTTCGGTACATTCAGCGAGACAATCTGATATTTCCTCTTTTTTTTTTTTAAAGTTACAGTTTGTGGAGGCGTGCATTTAGTTACCTGGCAGCCAAACCCTGGAATGCTCTTATTTTTACTGTAACAACCCAATAGAGAGTTAGCGTTGGAAGGGAGTCAAAAGAAACATTATTCAGTTCTGGGCATTTATAAAATACAGTTCTTGTATTACAAAATATATTTCATTGTTCTCACAACTATTGCATTTGACTCTACTGCAGAAGGAATTTCCCCTTAAAAGTATAAAAGAATGAAAAAATGAAAGAGCAAACGACCAACACGAGTTTCACGTTTTTTTCTCTCAACCTCTCTACTTCAGGGCTTCAATTTGATTTCTAGTTTGGTGTTTGTGGTCATTTCTTGAATGAATCCTGTTTGAAGGTTTAATCCTAACATTTCCACAGTGGAACTAAACCCTATTTTGCGAGGCAACAAACATCTTCTTTCGCTTTTAAATGCTTAATTTACAAGCTGCTTTGTTTTGAATTCTGAATAGATGCCATTTCAGAAGTAAGTACCTCTGTGCTTTATAAGTCCCAGTCACATAAAATAACATAACAGAATTAGTCCACTCTACCTTCAGAAACTTCTCAGGCACTACGGGGCTTATTTACAAGCCCTTGCGCCACTTTTGCGTCGTTTTTAACATGGGAAAAATGACGCAAAAGTGGCGCAAGTGGCTTGTAAATAACATGGGAAAAGTGACGTACGGGTGGCGCAAGGGGCTTGTAAATAAGCCCCCCCTATTCTGAGAACTACGCTTCAGTCCAGCAGTCCCTTCCTTTCTACAATCATACTACTCTTTTCATAGCTGGACTGTGGAAAAGATCGTTATCTGATCTTTGTCCTGAAGGTTGAAGCGTTCTTCCTGTCAGCATATACTCATTTACAAGTCATCTTCAGTTTTATTGCCACCCGTGCACCCTCCTGTTCTAAGTTTAGTGAGGCTTGAGCAAAAGCAGCTTTTTTCTTATTTCGCCCATTTTAGGAAACTCTAGGTAACAGCGCTTTCCACAGTGATTTGAAATAAATAAATAAAGTAATAAGTAAACAAACACATAATATAACAAATGAATGAATACATAATTAAATAAAGTAATACATAAACAAACACAAAATAAACAAATGAATAAACAAATAAATACATTCCCGCCAAAGATCTCTGATGCAGTTTTCACAGAAGAAATAGAATGTTAATTTTCTGATTTTCACTTTCTCACTAAACTTTGATGACTTCTGAGAACATTTATGGCCCGAATCCAAAGAATCTTTATAACGCTGGTAGTGAAGTGCATTTGTGTTTAACGTGGCCGGGCTGGTAGTGGCACGCAGAAAAAAACATACCGAACTTTGGGGCCCATTACGATACCCGGCGTAAATAAATCCGCCAGGCATGGAAGCGGCAAAAATCCGCCCGCACACACCGCCTGAACACCGACCACGCCATTACGATTAAACAAACCGAAACCGCCATCGGCGGAAAATCACACAAAATACCGCCCGCCAACGTCCGAGTCGGAGTCAAACCGCCCGCCACGGACGGAAACACGCACGACAACACAAAACCGCCCGCCCTCACGGCCGACACACCGCACGTGAAATTACGATCGCACCGACATGAGCGCGGAAAACCCACAAATATACCGCCCGCCAGCGCAAACAACGCCGATGAGAATCGACACGGCAGAAGCCATGGCGCCAACGTACCTGCACAGAAACCATCCGCACACAAAACCAATAGCACACAACATGGCCAACAAGTCCACACAGCAAGGCACGCACAAATACACAAGCACAGTACACATCCCGAAAACACCCCCCCGGACAAACAAAAAATACAAAGGCCAGAACCCCAGACACAACACACCTGAAAACAACAGACCATGAGGACACACCCACATAGGTGAGTACAAAAGCAGCACTCCCACAGACCACAACCCCTTGCTACATTGCAAACTAGAGAGGAGAGGAGAGGACACAGTGACACAGCAAGGACAGCAGCACACCACAGAAACGCACACATCACAACCACCACCACCACCACCACCAAACACCGGCACCACAAACCCCCTGCACATTACACAACACACACCGCACCAGCACCACAAACACCATGGCACCACAAAGAATGCCCAAGTACACGCCCATTGAGCTGACGGTCATGGTCGACGAGATCATCAAGGTGTACCCACAAATCTATGGGAACATGGTCCAGCACACACCACTAGCCACCAGAAACAGAATGTGGAACCGGATCGTAGACCAGGTCAATGCAGTCGGGACCCTGCCCAGGAACAGAGGTGAAATAAACAAACGTTGGAATGACGTAAAGAGCCTGGTCAAGAAGAAGGAGGGCAAAAACAGAGAGCTGGCTGCCGTCACTGGCGGAGGGAATCCCGCGCTCTTTAAGACCTTCAAAGCGTGGGAGGAGAAGGTGCGAGTCGTAATACATCCGGAGATCCTCGCCGGATTAGCAGGGGAGTGGAGGCTGGTAAGTACAAACTAATGTATACCAGCACACCGCTATGTACTCACATGCGCAACTACCATGCCACAGCTCCCAGGGACAATCACCCCCATGTCCAGCACACAATACACAACACATCACACACACATGCAACAGACACCACCACACACAGCCCAAACCGAACAACTGTAAGATGCGTGGGGACATGTGTACACTCAGCCAGCCACGTAACCACCAACAGGTCCCCAAATATGCCAGAAGCGCCACAACGAGCACCCACCACACCCATGTGTCCGCCACAGCTGCACTAACCGACAAGTAACAGGTAAGTGGCAGGAACACAAAGTGCAGTGGGTGGGAGGGTGGACAGCCCAAGTACAACACACACCAGGCCCCAGTCCCACAGCACAGCAAGGAGGAGCATCCCCCACACCCCACAGCCACGTGTCAGCCACCGCAGTGCACAACGACAGCCGAAAGGCAGACATCACGGTCCACAGCAATCGGTGTCAGTGGGTGTCCAGCCACCCCCACGACCCACAACACCCCCCCACCCCCACAGACCTGCAACATGGAGCACCCCCCGCTTAGAGCCATGTGGCATCCAGTACAGTGCACGCACGAACAACTTGCAGGTGGGAAACTGGACAGGGCTGGATTACTGGAGGCATGAGGACCATAACACGACCAACACATGGGACATGTCACGTAGCAGACGAACACGCAGCACCGCCCACCGTCACGAACAAGTGAACAATGTGCACACGGACATGAACAACAGACTCACACCCCACATGACCCATCACAGACATAGCAACACCCAAGGAGCCACGTCTGCATGCACAAGCCACACTGAATATAGTACCACACGGCAGCCACTGTGCAACTCATCACACACAACCGAAACACCATTGAAGTCCTGTCCATGTAGCCCCTACTGCCTGTCAACCACACACCCCACAACTACGCCTATGTAAGACAAACAACACTAGACGCAACAGAGCGGAACAACATAAATGCACACGAACACCACTGAACCCATCAAACTCACTGACACACCATGCACATACAACATACCATCCATCCCATCCGTCAGCCCCAGTCTCATGAAAGGCATGTCATCCGCACAGCTGCCACACATACAGCAGTCACGCTAAGATACATGCCCATGACCAACCATGTGCCAGAAGTCAATGAAGCGCACGACACACTGTGAGCAACAACACACAACATGGGCCACACCCCCCGAGCACTGCAGTGATGCACATGGCACAGGGCAGCACGCACACCAAGGAGATGGGACAACTGCAATACGTTGGCTGGCACACAACCATCACTCACTCATAACGATGCGTCCAATGCCATGTCCAGTAATCACAACAGACAGCAAATATGCAGGCCATGTCAAGCATGCACACACCTCAAACCATGCACTGTCATGCTGCCACAACACATGTCACGTTCGGCACCCATGGCTCACAGCATGTACCCCAAAAGCATATCCCCTCCCAAATGCGAATCTGGGGCATGGCCCCCATGTTGCCATATGCGTTCCTAAGCGTTCCATTTGAACCCCAAAAGCATATCCCCTCCCAAATGCGAATCTGGGGCATGGCCCCCATGTTGCCATATGCGTTCCTAAGCGTTCCATTTGAACCCCAAAAGCATATTCCCTCCCAAATGCGAATCTGGGGCATGGCCCCCATGTTGCCATATGCGTTCCTAAGCGTTCCATTTGAACCCCAAAAGCATATTCCCTCCCAAATGCGAATCTGGGGCATGGCCCCCATGTTGCCATATGCGTTCCTAAGCGTTCCATTTGAACCCCAAAAGCATATTCCCTCCCAAATGCGAATCTGGGGCATGGCCCCCATGTTGCCATATGCGTTCCTAAGCGTTCCATTTGAACCCCAAAAGCATATTCCCTCCCAAATGCGAATCTGGGGCATGGCCCCCATGTTGCCATATGCGTTCCTAAGCGTCCCATCTGAACACCAAAAGCAAAGTACAAACCAGACCCAGGATGGGCCAGGAGCCCGCATACACCAGAGTCACAATAAGTAGGGGCACAGCAACACACCCATCGGCATGGCCAATCCGTCCCATGCCACATGTGCACAGCACACAGTCCCATTGCCAAGCACACACAACTACAGATGCTACAGCCACACACACGCCTCCGGGAAACCCATGTACGAGATTGCACGAACTGTTAATGTCAGACGACAAATACATACTTCGCCAGGTGCAACACAAAAACAAATCTCATTCTCTCCACAGGTGACGAACTGCTGGATGCTGGGGATGGAGCCAGCAGCCAGCACAGCCAGCCTACAAGCCCCCAACGAGGACACACGGATCTGGAGGATCTGTCCTCCTCTTCGGACACGGACCACCAAGCAGGCCCATCTGGTGTGGCAGGGCCCAGCCGCTCCCCAGGACCCCTCCTACCCACCAACCCATCATCCAGGGCTGCTGAACATTCCCAGCCCCCTGCTGCCACTGTCGTTGCGGCCACACCCACGGTCATTGTGGCCACTACCACTGCCGCAACCGCCACCATCGCCGCACCGACCACCACCGCCGCCACCACCGCCACATCTTCGCTGGCACCAGCCCCAGCGCAGGTGGTGGCCCGGCCGACTGGATCCACCCTGGGAGCCACAGCGAGGACCGTGGTGAGCAATGTGGCTAGTGGGCAGGCCGGTGGCAGCAGGACTGGTAGGAGGAGCAGGGTCAGGGAAACGCCAGCCTCCCTGGGAGCCATGCCCTGCCTCAAATGGCCAGAGTCCTTGGGGCCTATGAAGAGGCCCAAGGACAATGGCTCCGGTCTGCTTCAGACACGCGTGAGGTGCTGGGGGTGCTGAGGTCCATGGACGCCCGTATGGGCCAAATCGTGGACCTCATGGGACAGCTGGTGGTGGCGGTGAGGTCACAGCCAGGGACAGCAGCTCCCCCTCCGCCACCACCTGCCGGGGCGCAGGGTGGAGCAGCAGTGTCCAGTTCCCCTGCGTCCACAGCCAGTGAGCACACCTCAACCACCAGCATGTCGCAAGCAGGCACCCCCTCGCAAACATGGAAGGGGCCGTCCGAAGTGGAAACAGATCTCCCGGGAGGACTTCGCACGCTCCAAACGCAAGTGAGGCAGCCAGCCAGCCTTCCGCCAGCCTTCCTTGACCAGCCACTGCATTGACTTGGACTACGATCCCACTCCACACAGCCATCTGGATGGCATGTGTGTGTTGGACTATGGACATAGAACCAGTGGGTACACCCTGATCATCACGCAGCCATGACCGACAGCTCATTGTCACTGCACGCACCACTTTTGTCATCACCTTACACACAATCACATGTCACAGTTTGTAATAAATGCACCTTTTTCACTAACTGCTGTTTGTGCCCTGTGTTTTATTTGTACGGAATACAACGGCCACCTTGGGCGGTAGGCACCTGATGCGTGGCATGGCAATTGAATCCGGAGGGCCTGTAGGGACCTAGGGGTGGGAGACAGAACAGGAGCACATTCAATGAGTGTGTCACACACCCATCACACAGTACATGTCAACAACTACAAGCAATGTACACACATCGCACAGAGCAATAGGGCACAATGCCACAACCACCAACAGTGGCATACTACCCTGGCCATGGAGCGTTGACACACAGCACGCAGTGAACAAACGGCCACCCTGACACAGCACACACACACCTGCACAGATACAGCCACATCAGCCGTCGTACATGGACACTCACCGTCAAGTGAAGTAGCGGGCGATGAGCTGCTGCCGCACATTACCAGCTTCCTCCTCTCCGCTGTCCTCCTCACTCGAGCTGTCCTGGTCTGCGGGCTGGGGCCCTGGTTGATCTCCGTCATCCACGATGAGGGGGATCTGCTTCCGAATGGCCAGATTGTGCAGCATGCAGCACGCCACCACTATCTGGCACACCTTCTGTGGGGAGTACGCCAGCGCACCCCCGGTGCGGTCCAGGCACCTGAACCTGGACTTGAGGAGGCCAAAGGTACGCTCGACCACACGTCTGGTCCTCCCATGTGCCTCATTGTAGCGATCGTCTGCTGGGGTGCGAGGATTCCTCAATGGACTGAGCAGCCATGCCCCATTCGGGTACGCAGAGTCACCTGGGTGTGAGGGACACAGAGAACCGTTGCTATTCCAACTGGACAGGGGACAGCATCGCACAACCAGCACGCTACACCACTCCACATACTCACCGACAATACAGGCACGATCCTGTTGCAGATTGGACATCAGTCGTGGCAAGATGCTGTTGCGCATTATGTGTGCGTCATGGGCCGAGCCTGGGTACTTTGCACACACGTGGGTGATCACCATGTCCGCAAGGCACACCACTTGCACATTCAGGGAGTGCGTGTGCTTCCTGTTGCGGTACAGGTGCTCAGTGGCCTGTGGTGGAACAAGGCCGACATGTGTGCAGTCAATGGCTCCAACGACGTGTGGGATTCTGCCAAGGGCATAGAATGCACCCTTCACTGCCGCCAATTCACGAGCCCTGGGGAAGCGGATGTACCTGTTTCGGTACAGCATCATGGCTGCCAGTACATCCCTCAGCACCTTGCTGAACATGGGCTGGGACATCCCTCCTCCAATGCCCACTGTGTGCTGGAATGACGCAGTGGCGAAGAAATGCATGGCGGCCATCACCTTAGCCGTGGGGGTGACAGCAGTCGGATACACCCTGCGGGGACGGAGATGGGGTTCTAACATGGCACACAGTCGATGCAGGGTTGGCCTGTCCAGCCGAAACTTCCTAATAACCTCTGTATCGTCCATGTCCGCCAGCAATTGGTATGGGCGGTCAATGTTCGGTCTCCGCCTAGGGACAATGGCAGAGGACACATGTCAAAGCAACACGACACATAGCAATTTCGCATACACATCACTGACATGACTGAGCAAGCACATGAGCCACAGCCCAGCTGTCAAGCTGGGACGGCACAGCCACAATACACTTACACAGGTCTCCCAACAATGGCAATGGCTAGTGATACGAACCACTGCCATGTGCATGCACATGGGGATCTAGGCCCCAATGACTTGCGGGCGTGCTGATGGGGACTGACTGCATATCCGTCAAGCGGCAACGCCACGGCAACATGAATGTCTGCTGAGCATGGAACTGCTTCCGCGGCTGGATGAGTATGGCACACGACGACGACGATGTGGGCACAGGCTGAGCGGCCAAAACAAGTGGGACCTGTGGCACGAGGGGATATGAGACAGTAGTAGGTGTCAGCACTGCACCCTATGTACAGCACTGTACGGATCACACCTCCCGAAACATTGACAGGTGTCCACATTGACAGCCCCATGCCAAGACGGCTGTGTGCTTGCAGTCACACGTCACAGGTGAGAGGTACATTGCACGTGCCAGGTGGCAGACGTACATAGTGGGAGCTGGCATGTGTGTGCATGTGTCTCCTGTTCAGGATCCACCAGATGGGCGCTGACTCTGTACTGACCATTGGACACAGCATGTTCCGTGGAAGGCTTGTGTGTGTGGGATGGTGGCACTGGATGTGCCTCCGTTGGGTGGGGGGCCATGCACAGGGCGGGTACGTCGATGATTGCGCATTGTTGGTCACGGTGGGTGCACCCACTCAGATGTGTTGCCCTGTGTTCAATTCCTATGTCCGCATGATGATGGACTGTAGATGTGGGCAGACTACACATTGGTCGATGTGCTGTCTATATGCATGTGCCTTCACACCAGGCACAGCTGCCCCTGCACATGTGACCCCTGCTGGACTCGCTGCTGGGTCTGTGGAGCTGATGCACCTTCTGCGCGTGGGGCGGACAGCTCTCCTCACTTCCCTCATTGCGCATGTCATGACTTTGCCGCAGGTGACATGGATCATGGAGGGCCCACATGTACGCGTGGGTAGGCTACACATGATTGTACACTGGTCGCCACCCCCAGTCAGTGTTTCGAATGGGAAGTTTGTCGTGCTGGTGGTATGTTCGATGTGGCGGATGGGCGGGCCTAGGTGCGGGCTTACATTCCGGACATGGGGGGTAGTTGGATTGGCGACTAGTTGCAGTACACACGGGACACGTCTCTTCCTTTCCACATCTGGGTCATCCCTTGTACTTACTGACAGTGATACAGTCATCTTCGCCCCAGCCCTCATGTCCTCCCCTCGCTCCCCCAATATGCATGCTCACCTGCGAGGCTAGCGCCTGCACAGGCAGCCCCAAGCTCGCACCAGAGAGGGCAAGGAGTGTATGTGTGGGTCCAGTTGCACGAGTGGGCTGTCTCAGGGTATGATGTGTGGCGGGACGCCGTCCACCTGCGTGGTGCCCCAAATGGAGACCCGGCCTGCATGGACTATGCATCACAGTCTTCGCCTTCCGGATCCGCCACCTGCGACACCCAGTGGCTGTGGCTGCCCTTGCGGCCAGGCCGCGTCCGTCTGCGGCTGATGGCCCACACATTCACTCTTTGGCCTCTCTGGGGAGGGCTCGGGGGTGGTGGCGCACGCGCTTGCACTTAGTCGCAATGGCATGTGGCGTGGTTGGTATGATGGGCAATGGATGGGATGGTGCGAGCCACCTCCCGTGACGTCAGTGCTGCTCGTGCTGTGGTGCGTCCCCCTACACTTCCATTTGACTTGTGCCATGCTAGACGTTGAGGTTCTATTGCCTGCGTGATATGACCAGGAGGAGCGCGAGGAGACCTCTCACACACCATGCTCCACTGCCATCCCGTGCCCTGTATCGCCTGTGCGGATTGACTATGTTGGGGTTACACCTGGTCGACTGGGGCTGTGTGTGCCTTGTCAAGGGGCATGGCGGGCGCACAACAGGATCCAGCTTGTCCACAGAGGGTGGGCTGAGGTGCGCCTGGTACCGCTTTGTACGTGTGCCCGGCTGCTGTGCACACACGTGTTCACTCCCCCCGACAGGTGTCCTCTCACGATGCCCAGGGAAGCGGTGGTGTACTGTTCATGACCCCTCCCAACACGGCGTGCTCCAACTTGGCATGTGCGCATCTACCCGTCGCACCCACCCACCTGAGCACTGCGTCCATACGACTTCACACGACACATGTGTGTCTTCCACAGTAGTGCTACTCATTTGCGTTGACATCCAATACCAGTGGACTACATGGTCATGTCACGACTGCCGTGTACTTCACATACTCTCATCCTCTCTCATTCGTACTTATGAAATGAGTCAGCGGAGACAGTTTTGGTTTCAAACATTATATTGAGTCTTCTGTCCTCTGTGATGCAGTATAGTGGACACTACTGGCAGCGGAATACATGTTGAGGATATACTGAGCATGATTGCAAATGGGATAGGGTGTGGGGTTACATGTGATTGGCTGTTGCATGTGGGATGTGGGCTTCAGAGTTACATCTGCTTGGCCAAGGCTGTGCTAATGTACATTTACGTATAGCTGCGGAGCTGCGGACTTTGACACAGACGGTATACATGTAGCCTACCAGACCGCTTGGCATCATGGGCACAGTCCATCTCAGTTCCATGTGACAGGTTTGCTGCGGTTGTTCCTCATGCACGCGTGCATGTGAGATGACATCAGGGCATGTGCTTGCGTGCATGCAGCGGCGTGCCACTTGTTGTTGCACTGTGGTGGTTACTGGACATGTCACAGTCACTGGGGTCGTGTTGTTGTTGTATGCACTTGTCGTCCATGCAAAGTTCCTGGTATGGGATTCCCGGGGCGGGGGTGGGAGGGGTGCAGCACCCACAGACTCCAGGCGACCTATTCATGTCCACTGAGCGGTGTGTGTGTCCATGGGCGCTGGATCCATGTCGTGTCCTGGTTGTTCGTGCAGTTCCGTCCATGTGGGTGCGATTCACAGAGCCCATGCCACTGCCTCCCACGATGCATGCGGTGTTCCTGGATGTGATGGGGAACAGTGTGCATGTCCCGGTCATATCCGATGTCATGGCGATGTCGTTGATGGTGTGGTTACAGTTGCCGGTCGTTTGGTATGGCTGTTGTGGTGGTGACTGGCCAGTCCGTGCGGAAGCTAAGCATGGGTGCGGGGTTGGACATCATAGGTCACTCGGGGAACCTGCGTTGTGGTCCGACGAATTGACAGGTTGTCAGGTATGCGATGCCGTCCAGCAGGGCTTCCATGTCATTGGTGGTGTACATGTTTGCCAGCCAATGTAGCGGATGGTGGCTGTCAAGGTGTTGTTCGTAAGTTGTCCCTTGGAGGACCATGATGGGGCATGCTGGGTGACATTCGATGTAGCTGTTCTCGATGATCCGTCGTGTGGAGGCACAGTGGTCCCATTTCAGTGCGGGTGCGATGTTGGCCACATACGCCATGCCCCCATAGGCAGAGCAGGCCCTGTCGTGTGCGTCCAGAGGGAGGAGTAGTGGTAGCAGGTCCGCCTTCAGACATGCCGGGTTGGAGAGGCATATCTCGACAGGATGCTGGTAGGGACACCTCCGACAGTAGAAGACGGGCATGACGCAGCTGAACATTGTGATGCGGTAAGTCAGTCGGTAACTTACGTTCAGCAGGGACAGGAGATCGCATCCCAATGTATGGAACAGGTTGGTTTTGTACAGCTTGAGCTGTTCGGCGTAGTTGGGTAGGTGTGTTGCGGTTGCCATTTCGCAGCGGTTCGTTGAGGTGGCGTGCTCCGGCTGTGTGTGCAGTCTGCAATGTGCACGCTCCGAGGTTGCTGTGAGCTCTGTGTAGTCGTAGGGAGACAGGACTTGTGTTCTGTTTGCTTGTTTGGAGGACACGGGCCCTCTTCCCACATGCTTCTCAGACAGTTCAAGGTCAGTGATGTGTGACTCCTTCCAATTAACTTGCATGTGGCCGACATGGGGGAGTGTTTTCTTCTTTCTTCCCCGTCCGTTGTGTGCTTCTGTGATATGCGCTATCTGCCCTGTGGTCGGTCTCCTCGGCATGCCTGTGTTGGTCTATTCTTGGACAATGGCTGTATTCACCGGCTTCTGTCGTAGGGCTGTGGTTTTGGAGTTGGAATGGAAGGTCATTCAGTGCTGTCTGCTCTCCCTTGTGTGGGCGGCAGGCTGCCTTTCCGCTCTGCGTTGGGCCTTGTGTGTGAATGTTATTCTTGGGCCACCTGTTGTCGGTCCCCGGGCTCTTTGGTGTTCCGTTTTATATGTCTTGTTCATATGTGCAGGGTGGTGTGGGTGTTTCAGTGTGGTACTGGCGTTCCTCTTCCCGAAGGGGCCCTGCTTCTCCTAGTTGGTGTTGCCGCCGCTGTGTGCTACGCCATGTTTGTTACACTGGGGTGTGTCCTGCTGTTGCGTGACTTCACTGACATGTGTGCGTCGGTTGTGTGGCGTTGGGTGTTGTCCGTGAATTGGGCGTTGGGGACATGTCTGTGGCAGGCCTGTCACGTGTCATGTGCGTTCGGGGTGGGGCTGATGTGTGTGCTGCTTGGTTGTGTCCCTGTGTCTGTGTGCGACGCATGCATGGCGCTGCGGTTGGCCTCTGCGTTGTGCGCATGTGTGGCGGCATCATCGGGCGCTTTGGGGCCGTGACGGGGTGGTTGGTTCCTAGTCCCAGGTGGTGTGTACACATGTGTTCCGCGATGTTACGATTTGGCCTGTGTGTCATATGTGGATGCAATGGTGGATGTGTAGTGTACACGCGCTGGTGGGGGGTTGTCCGCTTTTTCCGCCCTTGCACTGTGTGCGCTGTTTGCGTGCACTTGTTGTGTGTGTGCCTACCTGCGTCTCCGCGGTACGTTGCGTCCTTGGTGGTGCATCAGCAGAAGCATGGGGAGGGCCTGCAGTGCTGGATTCATGCTCGGGGAGCCGCTTCTTCGTTGTCCGTGCTCGGCATCCGTGTTACCGCTTCGGTTTGTCGTACGGTATCTCTTGGCCATGGGAGCCGTTTGTTTGCGGCATCGTAATTTATGCGCCGGGCGGGACGTGTTTCGTCGGACGGTGTGTGTCAGTTAGGCTGCGCCGCTACGTGTACGGGCGCACTTTGATGGCGGACGGTGTTGCTGGCTTGCCGGCGGTGTTTGGCCTACTTTTCGCATCGTAATTGGGCGGGCGTGTGGACTGCTGCGTGCCGGCGGTAACTGGTGCTTTTTGCATCCGCCAGCACGGCGGTGGTGCTTCCGCCCGCCATCGTAATGTGCCCCTTTCTGAGGCATTTAAACATGGCAGTGCTGTCAAGAGCCCCTTATATCTTTGCTGATGTGATGTATGAGAGAAAGGCTGGATTCATGTTTTCCAGCATCGTGTTTCTGTATGAAACAAGCTCGAAATAGCTTCCCCTGGCTCACGTTGGTAACCACAATATCACATAGCGTCCTCTGCGTGACGTGCAAAGCCTTACTCCAACAGCAACCAATTGATCTATTCTTATACACATTTACATAGAGAGACAAGAGCAACTGCACAAGGGCGCTGTACAATAACAACATTTAGAAGTAGTGAAAAACAAGAAGAAAATAGAATTAAAACATATCAACATCAAAATAAATACGAATTAAACGTTCAATAATCGGCAAAACAAGAGAATAAAAAAAACTTTCAGCTGTTAACTGAACGCCTAGGTCTCATTACACATGCCAATTTACTTCAGACGGCCATTTAATGGTAGTTATTGGCACCATCTCAAATATCTCCATGTCTCCATGTATTGTATTGTATTGTAATTGCATTTATATAGTGCTTACTACCCCTGATGTGGTGTTGAAGCGCTTTTTTGGTGTGTAGCACGCTACTTCGGAACCCATAAAGGATTAGTGGTGAATTAGTGTAGTGAAAATATATGAAAGTAATTTGAGTGGTGGATTTGTTAGTCACATTATTTGGATTGAGAAGGATAGTGGAAGTATAGAGAAGGGAAAAAAGGTTTGCATTTATAAAGCGCTTGCTAGCCCTGATGGGGGGGTTGAAGTGTTTTTTCGGCGAATAGCATGTGAAATATTGGGGAAAATTAGGAATTTCAAAATGAGCCAAAACCATAATCATTAATCCCTGTGGTACCTACTCATTTCGAAGGGGACTCTCAGTAACGCCCCCTGGTGGTTACTGATTCTCTCAGTATTGGTAACTCTAGAGAACCTGGTAATGATGATCTCTTTAGCAAGGATACCTGAGGAAGCAAATTCCAAAACGTATCCTACCCAGAGGAAACAACTGTGAAAATGCTTTACGTCCATGGAACATGGAGACCACCAAACACAGAATAAATTGTCTCAGAGCAGACCGCATCCTACCAGCCTCAGAGGAAAAACAATCCAGTTTCAACAAGGCCCGTGTCTAAAGAGAGAGCCAATAGTGTGTGTGCAATAATGTGGTCCCCTGGAAAACTGAGCATTCCAGGGAGTCTGTCTTGACATGGATCAAAATGTAGCTCTTTCCTGAAATCCTTGTATTAGCCAAATCCAAAAATTCTACCGAAACAGTCTCTCATCTTTTGATGAACTCTGGAAGAAACAGCTACGAAATATTAGACTAGACTCCCTTTCTTGGACCACCTTCCACAAGAGTTTCCTTAGTGTAACTGTTCATTGCAATGAAGCAACTTGAATTTTTTTAATCTTCTCTGACTCGTCGGGCTTTGTTTAAAGTTTTTCAGCCCATTCGCGTAACCACCAATGTGGCAGAGGCTTCACCTGCACCACACTGGCAGTGGATAGGCTTGCATATGTCGAATTCCCTGCATTGGAAAGAGGGCTTTTATCTCCTGGAGCAGCTACAGTCTACATGGTGGAATTCACATCAGGGGGAAAATATCTGTGGCGCCTGGCAAACTGTGGTGGCACAGTGGGATTGCTGTCATGAATGTGCATAGAGGAATTGAACAACTTAAGTAGTACCCTCAGTTAAGATGTCCATGGTGTGCTGGTGTAGAGATTGCTCCTTGTGCAGGAGGGACATTTTCAAATGTTTCTGTATGACACCACCTTGCACACTTCAGTTTCACACAGAATCAACACCATGAGAAATAGTGGCAACCTAGCATTCAAATCAGACAGACATCTCTTCAGCAAGTGGCACAGCTGCAGTGAGAGGAATATGCCACATTATTTCGCATACCTTTAGTTCGCATGCCGTTACAACGCGGTCGTTACAACGACTGCGTTGTTATTTTGCATACCGTTACAACGCAAGTCAGAACAACGACTTGCTTTGTAAGGGGCGCTGGATGTTGGAATAGTATAATTTACTATTCCAACTCCAGTCTGTGCGGACACTAGGGAAGGTGTTGGATTTTAAATCCAACACCTTCCGCCCCCTAACGCAAGTCGTTGTTTCGACTTGCATTGTAACGGTACGCGAAATAACAACGCGGTCGTTGTAACGACCGCGTTGTTATTGCATGCGAACTAAACGCTGCGTACTAAACGCTGTTTACCCAGTGAGAGTCTTCCTCATATTAAAGCCAGGGGCGGATCCACCACGAGGAACACTGACCGACTCAAGCGGAAGTACGCAGATGGGGGAGGGACAATGTCATCTTTTGGTGGATTTCCTGTTGCTACCCACCTCTAAATCAGGTCCTTGCTTCTCTGTTACCCTTTTCTGATTGTGCTGCTATTGGTTCCTGGTGACACCACCATTTTGATAAGTGCCACTAACAAACAGCTACATTCAGGGCATGAAAGTAAGGAAAAAGAAATTAAAAAAGACAGCCTACCTGTTTAAATGTGCTTTTGGTCGCATAACTTTTTTCCTTGCTGAACGTATTTTTTACTGAAGTGCTTGAAACATTATTGCAAACAGCGATGCCGGATGACTGCAGAACTATATGGTTTATAAACAAAAAGTGGCAGAGCACATTTTTTATTTGCTCTTCTCGCAGTTGTGGACTTTGAGATTGCAAAACTTGCAAAACTAATAACCGTAAGTGTATAAACCAAACTCTAACCCGACTCACTCCTTATTACAAAATACAAAACTGTGCTATTGTTAGGTGTATGGCACATCATTGCTTCATTCTGAGTGTTTTTCTTCTCGCTTGATTGAAATCAGTAAACATACTTTTAAAATGATACAAATAGAAACATTTACGAATGATGTATCTTTTTGCAGAGCAGTGGCACGTCATTAATTGCTTGCAGCTGTAATATGAAAGTAAGTCTTGGCCTATGTGGGAAATTTTCAGGAGTCCCAGGTCATACAGAAGTTACTGAGCTCCAGTGGTTAATTTAAAAAAAAAAAAAAAAGTGCGGGGGGCTCTCGTCAGGAGACAGCTTGCAATAGCCCATTTCTCCTGCTAGCGCCACCTCAAACAGAACCAACTACTAACCATGAAAGTTGGGAGAGGATGTGGCCTATGGCCAGAGCTGCCGACTTCGGAGCTGGGGAACCACGTTCGAGTCTCGGTGTGGGCTCCACATCCTGTGATTCTTGGCCAATCACTTTATCTCCCCATAAATTAATGTGTCCTTAACTGGTGCTCATGAAAAGCACCGGTGTTGATGATTAAGTGCTGGTGCTGAGCACCGGAAACCACCGGCTCAAATTAAGCACTGTTGAGCTCTGATTATAACATTAGAGGCTTTTAGCAATGGTGTCCTAGAACATTACCTTAGTAGGAGCCCAAAATTGAGTACCACGTACATACCACTTAACCCTAAATGTAGCGAAGTCGAACGGTCCAAGAATTAGGTGGTGCAGAGTAGAAGCTCAGAAGTCAGTGAAATATATAAAAATGGTCAAAACATTTATGTTTAGCTAGTGCTCCTATGCATAAGAAAAATTGCTTTACTGCCAACACATAACAAAATTCTGTGTATATAAAAATCAGAGTAAAAAATGGCACATAGTTGTCGTGGTATCAATCACTGGGCAGTGGTAGTCAGGTGGTATTCGTTCAGGGTGTTAACCATTGATGCTTACAAACATTGTCCTTTGGGGAGAATGGATGGTTCTGGCTTACTTCCGTTCCCGTCTACCACCGCTCCTCAACGTTCATTAGGGCAAAGTTTCAGGCAGTGTTTAAAAATGATCCCAATGTTCAAAGTCTTCCACACCCCCATAGAAATGTGACATTGCGGTATAGTACTTTAAGTGTTTATTCTATCGCAAGTCTGCAAGCTTAAGTCAACTCAGAGCAGGAGCAAAGCAGTCCCTGTCGGTGAGCGGTCCGGCACAGCCCATAATAAACAGTTGAGCTGCTTTATCCACATCCTGGCTGTCGTGGATGGCGTCTCCACATTGCGACCAATGCGGAGGTGTGTGCTCCAGAAGTGGAGGAAGGGAGGTGCAGCACAGGAGAGTTAAATGTCACACCCCACCATTGTCACTTGAGATCAGATAGGTCTTTACAAATGGTTCTTCTAGGTCACTGCAGTGATTCAACAGAGGTCAGTGAAAAATACCAATTAAAGCATGCGTTTTCATTATGGAACCAACCTTTCTATAAGTGCTTTGTCTTCTGTTAATATGACTGCTGAATTGTGCTCTGAATTATTCAGGTGCCATGCACACTTTGTCTCATTATAGGAGGATTGCAGGATGTATCTGCGACCTCCATCAGTGCCGAACCATCACAGGCATTTCAGTTTCTGGGTACAAAACAGGGACCACAGGGTCTCAAGGCTTCATTACGTGGCCTGGTATTGCAGATCCTTCACTGGATACCAGTATCCTGCATCCTGCTTCTGTGGTCTAAGATCCTCATCTTCCTCCTCTTCTAGCTAGCATTGTGTGGTAATGCAAGCCTTTGGCTTAGAATGTCTAGATCTTGGAATGTGTCATGAAGTCACTGAAGCACTGCATTCCGATTGTAAGCAGTTGCTCCAGTGCCCTTTCATGAAGAGACGTGCCTTCCTTAATAAACCTACAAACACTACTTCAGACTACTGTGAGTCATCATTATCAGACTGGTGACGAGGATGGGATCACTTGGATGCCTCCCACGCAAACTGGATGCTGAATTTATCAAAGAAGGGGCCAGAGAGCAAGCCGGTGACCGTTTCATTCTAAAGACGTCACTGTTCACCAGTAAGTGAACAACCAAGGTGAGAGACTCATATTTTCATTTCTTCTCGCCGTCTCATCTTGTCATACAGTGAAAAATTCAGTGAATTTCATTAAAGTCGCGCTATTTTCAAGACTTCTACAACGTTTGACTTGTTACTTAGCAACCCTTCGTCAAACATGCTTGAGCGCTGCCGTGTGTATCAGCGGTTAATTGCTCCGCCTAGAGCGCTCTTTGCCTCGTGCTTTTGCCAGTAACTACGACATACCAGCTTATTTAAATTCATCCTTCTCCAGTGTTGGCAAAGCGGACAAAGCAGAAAATTCAAGCGCATTCATACACATGTGTATACGCGCACTCACGTTCGCGAGTACTGCCTACCTCGCATTTTAAAGTCTCTTCTAGTCAACATTAGTAAAGCGCGTCAGTGCATATCTAAGCTGTACGTTAGTACATATCTCAGCTGTACTGAACTAAACACCTTTTTTACAACGGAACTTCACACCGACTCACCCAGCTCTCGTCCACAACTGTGTGTGATTGTGAAGATCATCAAACCATAGAGACTCGGAGACTCGGGAGTGCTTTTCCTGCTACAGCACCTCTAGTGGTTTCTTATGGAACTCTCACTTTCTTCAACCTTTCAATAACAACTGCACTGCTTCTAATGTTCATTTTCATCAGTGCATCCTCATACTTCTGTGATATGCACACATTTTTATCACTTTTATCATCAAATATATAAAAGTGATATCAAAAAGAACAAAACTGTTTTTAAACCCACACCCCAAACCCCACAACCATTTTATCAAACTCGCAAGATCATTTGCTTCAGATGTGGTTCACCCAATCATGTTTCCTCTTTCAGATATTGTCCTGCTCATGGACAACAATGTAAGATGTGGAAAAATGGGACATTTTTCCAAAGCCTGTAGGGGGGTAGGTTTAACAATCCTAATCTTGTTCGTTGTGTAGTCAACGAAGACCATGGTGTTGATGACAGCAACAGCGATGTTTTGATTAAAGAATTAGCATTAGGTGTTAGATGTGTTAAACAAGAAAAGATTTCTTCAATTCCAGATCCAGAGATAGAAGTTTGGATTAATGATGTTCCAATTACACTCTTAGTAGATACTGGAGCTCGCATCACCATCATAGACCATGTCAAATATACACAGTTTTGGGGTTCCCAGCATTTATTGCCCCCAGATGTCATGACGGTAGCGTTTGAAGGCAGTAAAGTAGATTTGATAGGTTATTTTTGGTCGTCCATCAAACTACTACATTCATCTATAACTGGAAAAGTTTATGTGGCACGTAAAGGCATAAATGTTTTAGGTCTCATTCATCAAGCTGAGTTTAAATTAATCATTAGACCTGGCTCTAATAACCCCATCACTATTGAGACACAAGATATTAAATCTGTCACTAACATTGTCAATGACTGGGAAAACAAATTTCCCAAAGTTTTTCAAAACAACCTAGGGAAAATCTCAAATTTTGTATACTCTGTAAAAGTCAAACAAGACATCACACCTGTCAAACACAAATTACGTAACATCCCCTTTAGTGTCAGGAAAGAACTATCCAACATGCTGTCTGATATGTGTATGCAAGGTATTATCGAAAAAGTAGAGGGCACTTTATGGCTTTCCCCCATAGTTTTAACCAAGAAGAAGACAGACAAATTGAGAATGTGTGTAGATTTAAGAAGTGTCAATGAGGCCATCTGGGTAGACAACGTCCCTTTACCCAGAATTGAAGATCTTATCACGAAAATTGGTCAATCTAGTTGGTTCACCAAATTAGATCTTAGATCGGCTTACCATCAGGTGGAATTAGACAAAGCTTCTCGTCATCTTACTGCCTTTATTACACCTGATGGTACCTTTCAGTTCTGCAGAATGCCCTTTGGCATAGCCTCTGCGGCAGCAGTTTTTCAACGTTTAATGTCTGAAATGTTTCTTGGTATTTCACAAGTAGCCGTCTTCCAAGATGATATTTTATTGTTCACCAAAAATGAGTCTGAACATGATGTTTTAATTACAAAAATTTTAAATATACTCCAATCCAGAGGTGCTACCTTGAGAAAAGACAAATGCATATTCAAAGCTACAGAGATCGAGTATTTAGGACATGTGTTCTCCGCTCAAGGAATTTAACCTAAACCTTGCCTTGTTAAGAGCATCATAGATGCACCGGCTCCCAAAAACAAAGAGCAGTTACTTTCCTTCTTAGGAATGTGTGAATTCTATGCTAAATTTTTAAAGAATTTTGCCAATTTGACAGAATGTTTTAGGCCTTTGTTAAAGAAAAACGCAGAATTCATATGGTCAGAATCTTGAGAACAATCTTTCAAGATGATTAAACAAAGAATTGTGAACATTCCTGCCTTACAGCCTTTTCTTGAAGGCAGAACCACCATTGTAACTATTGATGCCTGTGAATATGGCCTTGGAGCTGTCCTCACTCAAAATGATAATGGGCGTGAATTTACCATAGGATTTGCATCCAGGACTCTCAGACCCGCTGAACGTAAGTACTCAGTGATCGAAAAAGAACTTCTAGCCTGTGTTTGGAGTGTAGAAAAATTCAAAGCATATGTTTGGGGTAGACCTTTTATACTCAAAACTGATCACTGTCCCTTAGTAAATATACTTTCTGGCAAGAACATTAAACGTTCCACGGCTCGTATCTCGAGGTTGGCAGCAAAACTTCTTGAGTTCACTTTCTCTATTCAATACATCACCGGTGGGAAAAATTCCCGTGCAGACTGTCTCTCCAGACTTCCCATTAAGGAACCCGAAAACCAAGAATGGGAAACAGAGATCGAAGAATGCTTCATCGCATACTTAGGAGATGCTACTTTTTGTGAGAAAGATTGGATTACTGCCATCCAATCGGATCATATTCTCAACCAAGTTATCACATTAATAAAATCAGGATGGCCCAAAGAAACCCTGTTACAACATGAACTTCAAATATTTTGGAAGGTTTTAGATGAACTATCTCTTGAAGGTGACATTTTAGTCCGTGGAGACAAATTAGAAGCTCCTTCTTGTTTCCGTCAACGTCTAATTAGTTTAGCACATGGTGGTCATTTAGGCTCCACCTTGACCAAGAAAAAGATTAGAGAAAGATTCTGGTGGCCTCGCATGGATTTTGAAGTGGAAGAATTTGTGTCCAACTGTGCCAAATGCAAAATCAGTGACAAGGTTTTAATAACTGAACCTCAAATTCAATCAGTCAATCTTTGTCCCAAAAAAGCTTGGCAATGCATTGGGGTAGATTTTTTAGGTCCCTACCAAATTCTTCCCAACTATATGAGGTACTTTATTGTGATGGTTGATCATCTCTCCAGATGGGTCGAAGTTGAAGCAATTTCTGAACCCACTACCAAAAAAGCTATCGAGTGTTTCCAAAGAGTGTTCTCGAGAAAAGGTCTTCCTGGCGAGATTCTTACTGATAACAGGGTTCAGTTCACGTCAACTGAGATGTCCTCCTTAGAAAACTGCTATAAAACATCTCAGAACACCTCTTTACCACCCCCAAAGCAATGGTAAAGTCGAACGCTTTAACAAAGTACTTGTGGAATGTATACAATCCTCCATCAAAAACAATTCTTGTGTTGCTAAATCTATTCAAGAACTTGTTTGGTCTCATCGCACCACCCCACACTCTGTGACAGGGAAATCTCCCTTCGAACTGATGAGAGGTAGAGAACCCACCACTGAACTTTGTCCCTTTTGGACCACTAAAATCTCTAAGAAAGATGGAAGTGTAGATGAATGGTGGAAATCAGCTGAACTTAATTCTAATCTTGCAAATTTAAAGAGATCTACCAAAGTCAATACTAACTTAAAGAAAGAATGTAGATTGAAAATAGGTGATTGGGTACGTGTGAAAAATCCAATCCTTGTCGGTAAAGGTCTGTCCAAATTCAAAGACCCTGTCCAAGTCTGTCAACTAGGGAAGAACTCTGTTAAACTTTCTGATGGAAATTGGTGGGGTATGTCTCGTGTGGCGCTTGTTCCCCACTATGTTATGCCTAACAACACTGAGAAATGTCCTCCACAACACTTCTCCTTACCTATCAAAGGACATTCAAAAAATAATTTGACCATTAGAAAGAGTTCTCGCACATCCGTGCGACCTAAGAAATGGAACGATTTTGTCAATCATTGATTTTCTTTTTCTCCTTTCCTCACTCTCTCTTCCTCTTTTCTCTTCCCTCTTGTTTTCTTCTTTCTCTTTCAACCTTTTCTGGAAGGGGGGGTATGGGTATAATGTTTTACAAGTGTTATAATTGTTTTCAGAAACAACTTGCCTCGTCATACTTTGTTCTGTAAAAAGGGAGATGTGTGGTAATGCAAGCCTTTGGCTTAGAATGTCTAAATCTTGGAATGTGTCATGAAGTCACTGAAGCACTTCATTCCGATTGTAAGCAGTTGCTCCAGTGCCCTTTCATGAAGAGTCGTGCCTTCCTTAATAAACCTACAAACACTACTGCAGACTACTGTGAGTCATCATTATCAGACATCTTCTTCATTCAAGGACAACTACAGCATCCATCCTCAAAAATCAACCTGGTCTTTACCTCAAAGCAAGCCCAAGGTAGTTCATTCTGGCAGATAGCAAAGTTTCCAGGTTCTTCTTTCCAAACCTATCAGAGGGGAGTTGGCAGTCAACGACCCCAACCCTGGAGCACAGAAGACTTTCTTGGTCACTACTAGTGTGGGACCACAGATTATGATAGAGAAATATTGACATACTGGCCGTTAATTTCGGCCCCGTACTTCTAGCAAGTCTGCAGACAAAGTTTAGATTCCAGAAGGCCAACTCTGAGACTGGTTTCATGTAGTTCTTCACTTGTGCATTACTCCCAGACTGGTCCACCCATATTCTTTGTCTCACAGAAGCAGCAGGACAGTGAAGTAGAGTTGGGAATTTGCTGTGAGGAGGCACCCAAAACAAAGGCACAACATCTGGAGAGGTATCCCCACGGTGCGCAGTCAAAATATCGATTTTTTTATATATCGACCTACACTAATATCGAGTTTTTAATATCGTAGGGACAGAATATCGATGTCAAGAATATCGGTGACCAGAATATCGACCTTAAGGTAAGTAATATTGTTTTTTTAAATATCGAAGTAAGTAATATCAAAGTAAGTGTTATCGAAGTAAGTAATATCGTTAGCAAAAATATTGTTGTTAATAATATCGATATTTATATTAGTGTTATGTATTTTAGTATGTATTTTATATGTATGTTTAACATTTTTTGTAATGTATTTTTATTATTTTTAAATATATGTATTAAATGTTTAGAAAATAGTAATTTTTTCAAAGTAAATTTTGTGTTTTAGTATCAGAGCAGGTTGTGGGTTTATAGGGGAATTGGGTGGGAAGTAATTTAATTATAATTAATTAATATGTTTTTATTTATTGTTATTGATTATTAATTTATTGTTACTTAGGGGCCCATTACGATGGCGGGCGGAAGCACAACCGCCGTGCTGGCGGATGCAAAAACCACCAGTTACCGCCGGCACGCAGCAGTCCACACGCCCGCCCAATTACGATGCGAAAAGCAGGCCAAACACCGCCGGCAAGCCAGCAACACCGTCCGCCATCAAAGTGCGCCCGCACACGTAGCGGCGCAGCCCAACTGACACACACCGTCCGACGAAACACGTCCCGCCCGGCGCATAAATTACGATGCCGCAAACAAACGGCTCCCACGGCAAAGAGACACCGCACGTGAAAGAGAGGCGGAAACACGGACGCAGAGCACGGACAACGAAGAAGCGGCACCCCGGGCATGAATCCAGCACTGCAGGCCCTTCCCATGCTTCTGCTGATGCACCACCAAGGACGCAACGTACCGCGGAGACGCAGGTAGGCACACACACAACAAGTGCACGCAAACAGCGCACACAGTGCAAGGGCGGAAAAAGCGGACAACCCCCCACCAGCGCGTGCACACTACACATCCACCATTGCATCCACATATGACACACAGGCCAAATCCTAACATCGCGGAACACATGTGTACACACCACCTGGGACTAGGAACCAACCACCCCGTCACGGCCCCAAAGCGCCGATGACGCCGCCACACATGCGCACAACGCAGAGGCCAACCGCAGCGCCATGCATGCGTCGCACACAGACACAGGGACACAACCAAGCAGCACACACACCAGCCCCACCCCGAACGCACATGACACGTGACAGGCCGGCCACAGACATGTCCCCAACGCCCAATTCACGGACAACACCCAACGCCACACAACCGACGCACACATGTCAGTGAAGTCACGCAACAGCAGGACACACCCCAGTGTAACAAACATGGCGAAGCACACAGCGGCGGCAACACCAACTAGGAGAAGCAGGGCCCCTTCGGGAAGAGGAACGCCAGTACCACACTGAAAAACCCATACCACCCTGCACATATGAACAAGACACATGAAACGGAACACCAAAGAGCCCGGGGACCGACAACAGGTGGCCCAAGAATTACATCCACACACAAGGCCCAACGCAGAGCGGAAAGGCAGCCTGCCGCCCACACAAGGGAGAGCAGACAGCACTGAATGACCTTCCATTCCAACACCGAAACCACAGCCCTACGACAGAAGCCGGTGAATACAGCCATTGTCCAAGAATAGACCAACACAGGCATGCCGAGGAGACCGACCACACGGCAGATAGCGCATATCACAGAAGCACACAACGGACGGGGAAGAAAGAAGAAAACACTCCCCCATGTCGGCCACATGCAAGTTAATTGGAAGGAGTCACACAGCACCGACCTTGAACTGTCTGAGAAGCATGTGGGAAGAGGGCCCGTGTCCTCCAAACAAGCCAACAGAACACAAGTCCTGTCTCCCCACGACTACACAGAGCTCACAGCAACCCCGGAGCGTGCACATTGCAGACTGCACACACAGCCGGAGCACGCCACCTCTACGAACCGCTGCGAAATGGCAACCGCAACACACCTACCCAACTACGCCGAAGAGCTCAAGCTGTACCAAACCAACACGATACATACATTGGGATGCGATCTCCTGTCCCTGCTGAACGTAAGTTACCGACTGACTTACCGCATCACATTGTTCAGCTGCGTCATGCCCGTCTTCTACTGTCGGAGGTGTCCCTACCAGCATCCCGTCGAGATATGCCTCTCCAACCCGGCATGTCTGAAGGCGGACCTGCTACCACTACTCCTCCCTCTGGACGCACACGACAGGGCCTGCTCTGCCTATGGGGGCATGGCGTATGTGGCCAACATCGCACGCGCACTGAAATGGAACCACTGTGCCTCCACACGACGGATCATCGAGAACAGCTACATCGAATGTCACCCAGCATGCCCCATCATGGTCCTCCAAGGGACAACCTACGAACAACACCTTGACAGCCACCATCCGCTTCATTGGCTGGCAAACATGTACACCACCAATGACATGGAAGCCCTGCTGGACGGCATCGCATACCTGACAACCTGTAAATACGTCGGACCACAACGCAGGTTCCCCGAGTGACCTATGAAGTCCAACCCCGCACCCATGCTCAGCTTCCGCACGGACTGGCCAGTCACCACCACAACAGCCATACCAAACGACCGGCAACTGTAACCACACCATCAACGACATCGCCATGACATCGGATATGACCGGGACATGCACACTGTTCCCCATCACATCCAGGAACACCGCATGCATCGTGGGAGGCAGTGGCATGGGCTCTGTGCATCGCACCCACATGGACGGAACTGCACGAACAACCAGGACACGACATGGATCCAGCGCACATGGACACACACACCGCTCAGTGGACATGAATAGGTCGCCTGGAGTCTGTGGGTGCTGCACCCCTCCCACCCCCGCCCCGGGAATCCCATACCAGGACCTTTGCATGGACGACAAGTGCATACAACAACAACACGACCCCAGTGACTGTGACATGTCCAGTAACCACCACAGTGCAACAACAAGTGGCACGCCGCTGCATGCACGCAAGCACATGCCCTGATGTCATCTCACATGCACGCGTGCATGAGGAACAACCGCAGCAAACCTGTCACATGGAACTGAGATGGACTGTGCCCATGATGCCGAGCGGTCTGGTAGGCTACATGTATACCGTCTGTGTCAAAGTCCGCAGCTCCGCAGCTATACGTAAATGTACATTAGCACAGCCTTGGCCAAGCAGATGTAACCCCACACCCTATCCCATTTGTAATCATGCTCAGTATATCCTCAACATGTATTCCGCTGCCAGTAGTGTCCACTATACTGCATCACAGAGGACAGAAGACTCAATATAATGTTTGAAACCAAAACTGCCTCCGCTGACTCATTTCACAAGTACGAATGAGAGAGGATGAGAGTATGTGAAGTACACGGCATTCGTGACATGACCATGTAGTCCACTGGTATTGGATGTCAACGCAAATGAGTAGCACTACTGTGGAAGACACACATGTGTCGTGTGAAGTCGTATGGACGCAGTGCTCAGGTGGGTGGGTGCGACGGGTAGATGCGCACATGCCAAGTTGGAGCACGCCGTGTTGGGAGGGCTCATGAACAGTACACCACCGCTTCCCTGGGCATTGTGAGAGGACACCTGTCGGGGGGAGTGAACACGTGTGTGCACAGCAGCCGGGCACACGTACAAAGCGGTACCAGGCGCACCTCAGCCCACCCTCTGTGGACAAGCTGGATCCTGTTGTGCGCCCGCCATGCCCCTTGACAAGGCACACACAGCCCCAGTCGACCAGGTGTAACCCCAACATAGTCAATCCGCACAGGCGATACAGGGCACGGGATGGCAGTGGAGCATGGTGTGTGAGAGGTCTCCTCGCGCTCCTCCTGGTCATATCACGCAGGCAATAGAACCTCAACGTCTAGCATGGCACAAGTCAAATGGAAGTGTAGGGGGACGCACCACAGCACGAGCAGCACTGACGTCACGGGAGGTGGCTCGCACCATCCCATCCATTGCCCATCATACCAACCACGCCACATGCCATTGCGACTAAGTGCAAGCGCGTGCGCCACCACCCCCGAGCCCTCCCCAGAGAGGCCAAAGAGTGAATGTGTGGGCCATCAGCCACAGACGGACGCGGCCTGGCCGCAAGGGCAGCCACAGCCACTGGGTGTCGCAGGTGGCGGATCCGGAAGGCGAAGACTGTGATGCATAGTCCATGCAGGCCGGGTCTCCATTTGGGGCACCACGCAGGTGGACGGCGTCCCGCCACACATCATACCCTGAGACAGCCCACTCGTGCAACTGGACCCACACATACACTCCTTGCCCTCTCTGGTGCGAGCTTGGGGCTGCCTGTGCAAGCGCTAGCCTCGCAGGTGAGCATGCATATTGGGGGGCGAGGGAGGACATGAGGGCTGGGGCGAAGATGACTGTATCACTGTCAGTTAGTACAAGGGATGACCCAGATGTGGAAAGGAAGAGACGTGTCCCGTGTGTACTGCAACTAGTCGCCAATCCAACTACCCCCCATGTCCGGAATGTAAGCCCGCACCTAGGCCCGCCCATCCGCCACATCGAACATACCACCAGCACGACAACCTTCCCATTCGAAACACTGACTGGGGGTGGCGACCAGTGAACAATCATGTGTAGCCTACCCACGCGTACATGTGGGCCCTCCATGATCCATGTCACCTGCGGCAAAGACATGACATGCGCAATGAGGGAAGTGAGGAGAGCTGTCCGCCCCACGCGCAGAAGGTGCATCAGCTCCACAGACCCAGCAGCGAGTCCAGCAGGGGTCACATGTGCAGGGGCAGCTGTGCCTGGTGTGAAGGCACATGCATATAGACAGCACATCGACCAATGTGTAGTCTGCCCACATCCACAGTCCATCATCATGCGGACATAGGAATTGAACACAGGGCAACACATCTTAGTTGGTGCACCCACCGTGACCAACAATGCGCAATCATCGACGTACCCGCCCTGTGCATGGCCCCCCACCCAACGGAGGCACATCCAGTGCCACCATCCCACACACACAAGCCTTCCACGGAACATGCTGTGTCCAATGGTCAGTACAGAGTCAGCGCCCATCTGGTGGATCCTGAACAGGAGACACATGCACACACATGCCAGCTCCCACTATGTACGTCTGCCACCTGGCACGTGCAATGTAACCTCTCACCTGTGACGTGTGACTGCAAGCACACAGCCGTCTTGGCATGGGGCTGTCAATGTGGACACCAGTCAATGTTTCGGGAGCTGTGATCCGTACAGTGCTGTACATAGGGTGCAGTGCTGACACCTACTACTGTCTCATATCCCCTCGTGCCACAGGTCCCACTTGTATTGGCCGCTCAGCCCGTGCCCACATCGTCGTCGTCGTGTGCCATACTCATCCAGCCTCGGAAGCAGTTCCATGCTCAGCAGACACTCATGTTGCCGTGGCGTTGCCGCTTGACGAATATGCAGTCAGTCCCCATCAGCACGCCCCGCAAGTCATTGGGGCCTAGATCCCCATGTGCATGCACATGGCAGTGGTATGTCTCACTTGCCATTGCCATTGTTGGGAGACCTGTGTAAGTGTATTGTGGCCGTGCCGTCCCAGCTTGACAGCTGGGCTGTGGCTCATGTGCTTGCTCAGTCATGTCAGTGATGTGTATGCGAAATTGCTATGTGCCGTGTTGCTTTGACATGTGTCCTCTGCCATTTAACCCAGGCGGAGACCGAACATTGACCGCCCATACCAATTGCTGGCGGACATGGACGATACAGAGGTAATCAGGAAGTTTCGGCTGGACAGGCCAACTCTGCATCGACTGTGTGCCATGTTAGAGCCCCATCTCCGTCCCCGCAGGGTGTATCCGACTGCTGTCACCCCCACGGCTAAGGTGATGGCCGCCATGCATTTCTTCGCCACTGGGTCATTCCAGCACACAGTGGGCAGTGGAGGAGGGATGTCCCAGCCCATGTTCAGCAAGGTGCTGAGGGATGTACTGGCAGCCATGATGCTGTACCGGAACAGGTACATCAGATTCCCCAGGGCTCGTGAATTGGCGGCAGTGAAGGGTGCATTCTATGCCCTTGGCAGAATCCCACACGTCGTGGGAGCCATTGACTGCACTCATGTTGGCCTTGTTCCACCACAGGCCACTGAGCACCTGTACCGCAACAGGAAGCACACGCACTCCCTGAATGTGCAAGTGGTGTGCCTTGCGGACATGGTGATCACCCACGTGTGTGCAAAGTTTCCAGGCTCGGCCCATGACGCACACATAATGCGCAACAGCATCTTGCCACGACTGATGGCCAATCTGCAACAGGATCGTGCCTGTATTGTCGGTGAGTATGTGGAGTGGTGTAGCGTGCTGGTTGTGCGATGCTGTCCCCTGTCCAGTTGGAATAGCAACGGTTCTCTGTGTCCCTCACACCCAGGTGACTCTGCGTATCCGAATGGGGCATGGCTGCTCAGTCCATTGAGGAATCCTCGCACCCCAGCAGACGATCGATACAATGAGGCACATGGGAGGACCAGACGTGTGGTCGAGCGTACCTTTGGCCTCCTCAAGTCCAGGTTCAGGTGCCTGGACCGCACCGGGGTGCACTGGCGTACTCCCCACAGAAGGTGTGCCAGATAGTGGTGGCGTGCTGCATGCTGCACAATCTGGCCATTCGGAAGCAGATCCCCCTCATTGTGGATGACGGAGATCAACCAGGGCCCCAGCCCGCAGACCAGGACAGCTCGAGTGAGGTGGACAGCGGAGAGGAGGAAGCTGGGAATGTGCGCCAGCAGCTCATCGCCCGCTACTTCACTTGACGGTGAGTGTCCATGTACGACGGATGATGTGTCTGTATCTATGCAGGTGTGTGTGTGCTGTGTCAGGGTGGCCGTATGTTCACTGCGTGCAGTGTGTCAACGCTCCATGGCCAGGGTAGTATGCCACTGTTGGTGACTGTGGCATTGTGCCCTATTGCTCTGTGCGATGTGTGTACATTGCTTGTAGTTGTTGACATGTACTGTGTGATGGGTGTGTGACACACTCATTGAATGTGCTCCTGTTCTGTCTCCCACCCCTAGGTCCCTACAGGCCCTCCGGATTCCATTGCCATGCCACGCATCAGGTGCCCTTCCGCCCAAGGTGGCCGATGTATTCCGTACAAATAAAACACAGGGCACAAACAGCAGTTAGTGAAAAAGGTGCATTTATTACAAACTGTGACATGTGATTGTGTGTAAGGTGATGACAAAAGTGGTGCGTGCAGTGACAATGAGCTGTCGGTCATGGCTGCGTGATGATCAGGGTGTACCCACTGGTTCTATGTCCATAGTCCAACACACACATGCCATCCAGATGGCTGTGTGGAGTGGGATCGTAGAGCAAGTCAATGCAGTGGCTGGTCAAGGAAGGCTGGCGGAAGGCTGGCTGGCTGCCTCACTTGCGACTGGAGCGTGCGAAGTCCTCCCGGGAGATCTGTTTCCTCTTCGGACGGCCCCTTCCACGTTTGGGAGGGGGTGTGTGGTGGCGACCTGCTGGTGGTGGGTGAGGTGTGCTCACTGGCTGTGGACGCATGGGAAGTGGACACTGCTGGCCGACCCTGCGCCCTAGCAGGTGGTGGCGGAGGTGGTGTTGCTGGCCTTGCCTGTGACCCCACCGCCACCACCAGCTGGCCCATGAGGTCCACGAGTTGGTCCATACGGGACACGAATTGGCCCATATGGGCGTCCATGGACCTCAGCACCCCCAGCACCTCCCGCGTGTCAGTAGCAGACCTGGCCCATTGTCCTTGGGCCTCTTCATAGGCCCCAAGGACTCTGGCCATTTGAGGCAGGGCATGGCTCCCAGGGGAGGCTGGCGTTTCCCTGACCCTGCTCCTCCTACCAGTCCTGCTGCCACCGGCCTGCCCACTAGCCACATTGCTCACCACGGTCCTCGCTGTGGCTCCCAGGGTGGATCCAGTCGGCCGGGCCACCACCTGCGCTGGGGCTGGTGCCAGCGAAGACGTGGTGGTGGTGGAGGCGGTGGTGGTCGGTGCGGCGATGGTGGCGGTTGCGGCAGTGGTAGTGGCCGCAATGACCGTGGGTGTGGCCGCAACGACAGTGGCAGCAGGGGACTGGGACTGTTCAGCATCCCTGGATGATGGGTTGGTGGGTAGGAGGGGTCCTGGGGAGCGGCTGGGCCCTGCCACGCCAGATGGGCCAGCTTGGTGGTCCGTGTCCGAAGAGGTGGACAGATCCTCCAGATCCGTGTGTCCTCGTTGGGGGCTTGTAGGCTGGCTGTGCTGGCTGCTGTCTCCATCCCCAGCGTCCAGCAGTTCGTCACCTGTGGAGAGAATGAGATTTGTTATTGTGTTGCACCTGGCGAAGTATGTATTAGTCGTCTGACATTGGCAGTTCGTGCAATCTCGTACATGGGTTTCCCGGAGGCGAGTGTGTGGCTGTGGCATCTGTAGTTGTGTGTGCTAGGCAATGGGACTGTGTGCTGTGCACATGTGGCATGGGACGGATTGGCCATGCCGATGGGTGTGTTGCTTTGCCCCTACTCATTGTGACTCTGGTGTATGCGGGCTCCTGGCCCATCCTGGGTCTGGTTTGTACTTTGCTTTTGGAGTTCAAATGGAACGCTTAGGAACGCATATGGCAACATGGGGGCCATGCCCCAGATTCGCATTTGGGAGGGGATATGCTTTTGGGGTTCAAATGGAACGCTTAGGAACGCATATGGCAACATGGGGGCCATGCCCCAGATTCGCATTTGGGATGGAATATGCTTTTGGGGTTCAAATGGAACGCTTAGGAACGCATATGGCAACATGGGGGCCATGCCCCAGATTCGCATTTGGGATGGAATATGCTTTTGGGGTTCAAATGGAACGCTTAGGAACGCATATGGCAACATGGGGGCCATGCCCCAGATTCGCATTTGGGATGGAATATGCTTTTGGGGTTCAAATGGAACGCTTAGGAACGCATATGGCAACATGGGGGCCATGCCCCAGATTCGCATTTGGGATGGAATATGCTTTTGGGGTTCAAATGGAACGCTTAGGAACGCATATGGCAACATGGGGGCCATGCCCCAGATTCGCATTTGGGATGGAATATGCTTTTGGGGTTCAAATGGAACGCTTAGGAACGCATATGGCAACATGGGGGCCATGCCCCAGATTCGCATTTGGGAGGGGATATGCTTTTGGGGTACATGCTGTGAGCCATGGGTGCCGAACGTGACATGTGTTGTGGCAGCATGACAGTGCATGGTCTGAGGTGTGTGCATGCCTGACATGCCCTGCATATTTGCTGTCTGTTGTGGTTACTGGACATGGCATTGGACGCATCGTTATGAGTGAGTGATAGTTGTGTGCCAGCCAACGTATTGCAGTTGTCCCATCTCCTTGGTGTGCGTGCTGCCCTGTGCCATGTGCATCACTGCAGTGCTCGGGGGGGTGTGGCCCATGTTGTGTGTTGTTGCTCACAGTGTGTCGTGCGCTTAATTGACTTCTGGCACATGGTTGGTCATGGGCATGTGTCTTAGCGTGACTGCTGTATGTGTGGCAGCTGTGCGGATGACATGCCTTTCATGTGACTGGGGCTGACGGATGGGATGGATGGTATGTTGTATGTGCATGGTGTGTCTGTGAGTTTGATGGGTTCAGTGGTGTTCGTGTGCATTTCTGTTGTTCCGCTCTGTTGCGTCTAGTGTTGTTTGTCTTACATAGGCGTAGTTGTGGGGTGTGGGGTTGACAGGCAGTGGGGGCTACATGGACAGGACTTCAATGGTGTTTCGGTTGTGTGTGATGAGTTGCACAGTGGCTGCCGTGTGGGACTATATTCAGTGTGGCTTGTGCATGCAGACGTGGCTCCTTGGGTGTTGCTATGTCTGTGATGGGTCATGTGGGGTGTGAGTCTGCTGTTCATGTCCGTGTGCACATTGTTCACTTGTTCGTGACGGTGGGCGGTGCTGCGTGTCCGTGTGCTACGTGACATGTCCCATGTGTTGGTGGTGTTATGGTCCTCATGCCTCCAGTAATCCAGCCCTGTCCAGTTTCCCACCTGCAAGTTGTTCGTGCGTGCACTGTACTGGATGCCACATGGCTCTAAGCGGGGGTGCTCCATGTTGCAGGTCTGTGGGGGTGGGGGGTGTAGTGGGTCGTGGGGGTGGCTGTACACCCACTGACACCGATTGCTGTGGACCGTGATGTCTGCCTTTCGGCTGTCGTTGTGCACTGCGGTGGCTGACACGTGGCTGTGGGGTGTGGGGGATGCTCCTCCTTGCTGTGCTGTGGGACTGGGGCCTGGTGTGTGTTGTACTTGGGCTGTCCACCGTCCCACCCACTGCACTTTGTGTTCCTGCCACTTACCTGTTACTTGTCGGTTAGTGCAGCTGTGGCGGACACATGGGTGTGGTGGGTGCTCGTTGTGGCGCTTCTGGCATATTTGGGGACCTGTTGGTGGTTACGTGGCTGGCTTAGTGTACACATGTCCCCACGCATCTTACAGTTGTTCGGTTTGGGCTGTGTGTGGTAGTGTCTGTTGCATGTGTGTGTGATGTGTTGTGTATTGTGTGCTGGACATGGGGGTGTTTGTCCCTGGGAGCTGTGGCATGGTAGTTGCGCATGTGAGTACATAGCGGTGTGCTGGTATACATTAGTTTGTACTTACCAGCCTCCACTCCCCCTGCTAATCCGGCGAGGATCTCCGGATGGATTACGACTCGCACCTTCTCCTCCCACGCTTTGAAGGTCTTAAAGAGCGCGGGATTCCCTCCGCCAGTGACGGCAGCCAGCTCTCTGTTTTTGCCCTCCTTCTTCTTGACCAGGCTCTTTACGTCATTCCAACGTTTGTTTATCTCGACTCTGTTCCTGGGCAGGGTCCCGACTGCATTGACCTGGTCTACGATCCGGGTCCACATTCTGTTTCTGGTGGCTAGTGGTGTGTGCTGGACCATGTTCCCATAGATTTGTGGGTACACCTTGATGATCTCGTCGACCATGACCGTCAGCTCCATGGGCGTGAACTTGGGCATCCTTTGTGGTGCCATGGTGTTTGTGGTGCTGGTGCGGTGTGTGTTGTGTAATGTGCAGGGGGTTTGTGGTGCCGGTGTTTGGTGGTGGTGGTGGTGGTGGTGGTGGTTATGTGTGCGTTTCTGTGGTGTGCTGCTGTCCTTGCTGTGTCACTGTGTCCTCTCCTCTCCTCTCTGGTTTGCAATGTAGCAAGGGGTTGTGGTCTGTGGGAGTGCTGCTTTTGTACTCACCTATGTGGGTGTGTCCTCATGGTCTGTTGTTTTCAGGTGTGTTGTGTCTGGGGTTCTGGCCTTTGTATTTTTTGTTTGTCCGGGGGGTGTTTTCGGGATGTGTACTGTGCTTGTGTATTTGTGTGTGCCTTGCTGTGTGGACTTGTTGGCCATGTTGTGTGCTATTGGTTTTGTGTGCGGATGGTTTCTGTGCAGGTACGTGGGCGCCATGGCTTCTGCCGTGTCGATTCTCATCGGCGTTGTTTGCGCTGGCGGGCGGTATATTTGTTGTTTTTCCGCGCTCATGGCGGTGCGATCGTAATTTCACGTGCGGTGTGTCGGCCGTGTGGGCGGGCGGTTTTGTGTTGTCGTGCGTGTTTCCGTCCGTGGCGGGCGGTTTGACTCCGACTCGGACGATGGCGGGCGGTATTTTGTGTGATTTTTCCGCCGATGGCGGTTTTCGGTTTGTGTACTCATAATGGCGTGGTCGGTGTTCAGGCGGTGTGTGCGGGCGGATTTTTGCCGCTTCCATGCCTGGCGGATTTTTTTACGCCGGGTATCGTAATGAGCCCCTAAGTAATTATTAGTTAGCAATATATTGTTTTATAATTGATTAATTTATCATTAGTATTAATGTATAATTATTTATGTATTTTATGTATATGTTTAATATGTTAATGTAATTTATTGTTAATTAATTATTAAATATATGTAATTAAATGTTTAGATAATTAGTAATTGATGATTACAATTAATTATGTTAATTTTTAGTGTGAAGCGGGTTGTGGGTTTATAGGGGATAAGGGTGGGAAGTAATTTAATTATAATTAATTAATTCATATTTTTTTATTTATTGTTATTGATAATTAATTTATTGATAATTAATTATTAATTGGTAATTAATTTGTATTAATTGATTAATTTATAATTATAATAATTATAATTAATTTATTATTATTTTTTATTTATTGTTATTGGTAATTAATTTATTGTTAATTTATTATTAATTGGTAATTACTTTTTATTAATTGATTAATTGATAATTAAATTAATTGTGTTCTTTTTTATGTGTAGCGGGTTGTGTGTTTATGGAGGAATAGGGTGGGAAGTAATTTAATGTTATTTAAGTAAATATTAATTTAATTTTATTGGTATTTATTATTAATTTTTTAGTTAATTAATTATTAATATGTTATTTATTTTACAAAAATTATTTAATTAATAAGTATGTTAATTTAACCCCTACGCTATCCAACACTTTCCCTACTGTTGCACTCACTGGAGTGGGAATAGTAATTTTTACCCCTACGCTATCCAACACTTTCCCTACTGTTGCACTCACTGGAGTGGGAATAGTAATTTTAACCCCTACGCTATCCAACACTTTCCCTACTGTTGCACTCACTGGAGTGGGAATAGTAATTTTAACCCCTACGCTATCCAACACTTTCCCTACTGTTGCACTCCCTGGAGTGGGAATAGTAATTTTTACCCCTACGCTATCCAACACTTTCCCTACTGTTGCACTCACTGGAGTGGGAATAGTAATTTTTACCCCTACGCTATCCAACACTTTCCCTACTGTTGCACTCCCTGGAGTGGGAATAGTAATTTTTACCCCTACGCTATCCAACACTTTCCCTACTGTTGCACTCACTGGAGTGGGAATAGTAATTTTAACCCCTACGCTATCCAACACTTTCCCTACTGTTGCACTCACTGGAGTGGGAATAGTAATTTTACCCCTACGCTATCCAACACTTTCCCTACTGTTGCACTCCCTGGAGTGGGAATAGTAATTTTAACCCCTACGCTATCCAACACTTTCCCTACTGTTGCACTCACTGGAGTGGGAATAGTAATTTTAACCCCTACGCTATCCAACACTTTCCCTACTGTTGCACTCACTGGAGTGGGAATAGTAATTTTTACCCCTACGCTATCCAACACTTTCCCTACTGTTGCACTCACTGGGGTGGGAATAGTAATTTTTACCCCTACGCTATCCAACATTTTCCCTACTGTTGCACTGTTTGGAGTTGGAATAGTAATTTTATTACCTCCGCTATCTAATATTTTTTGTATTATTTTAGTTAATGTAGTATATAATTAATTTTTAAAAGATTAAAAATAATTTAAATTTTTTGAATTTGTTATATATATTTATTTAATTTATATTTATGTTATTGGTTTATGTGTATAGATGTATTTATAATATTACATGGTATTTTTTTTTAAATTATAAGTTATTAAAATAATTATTAAAAATTATTAGTAAGTAATATATATATTATATATTATATGTATATGTTTAATTTATTTTTACATTACATATATATTACTTATAATTTTTAAACATTTTAAAATATTTTTAACTATGTTTATTTTAATTATATGTATTATTTACTTTATTTTACATTATTTTTTTAACTTAAATAAAAAACGATATTTTTAACAACGATATTTTTGACATCGATATTTATTTCTCGATATTTTTGTACTTACCATAATGTAGATAGGATGTCGATATTCTTGACTTCGATATTCTTGCGTCGATATTTCTGTAGGTCGATATTCTGACCTTCGATATTTTGTCAGTGATTCATCCCCACTTAACTACCACTCCACCTATTGGAGGTAACACCACTTACAGAACAATGGAGCAGGGAAGATGGTTCCCCTATTCCTGATCCACACCCTAAAGTCCGGTCCCCTGCAAAGGACCTTGGGAATTCTTTGCAGAAGCCCTAGAATTCACAAAGCCACTGGGGCTCTCTCCAAACTCTATCTTCCGTAAAACTCTAGTTCAAGAAATCAAAATGGATTCCTGGGTTGCCACAGTCACAAGCAGCACACTTGCTCCACACACACTGTACTGTACCTGTTCAATATACACACTTACATTCCACGTATATCCCAGTTGAGTGAGTGAAAGACCTGTTTATAGTGGCCTGACAGTGCAATTTAAATCATCAACGAGGCAGTAGGCAACTCTCCCATTCAGGCAGCGGACAAGAAGACCTGTCCAGTCACTCTAATTAGTTGCTGCCAGTCTTCTAGAGCACGGGGACCTGACATTAGTTATGCTCAGAAAAAGAGGGGGAACATGGTGTGCCCTTCCAGACCACAGAGTCCAGTCTCTAATCTCTCCTGTGGCACAGTGGGTAAATTATTTTAGGACTGTGTGTAGCCTAGATGAGTTGATGAGTAGTTGAGATTGCTGCAAGCATGCAATCCATTCATTTTTGTAGTACTACATTTTGTTATGGTATTCACTGGATTTGAAGAAAGTATTTGAAGGGCTTTGAGTTACCTGTAAGTACGTAGAAGGGTTTTGGGTGACAATGGCAAAATGGATGAGCAAAAAGTAGCTCCTGTGTCATGGGGTGTGTGCCCATCTAGAGAGGTGTGGGTGACCTGAGGCAAAGAGGTGAAAGGAACAGGAGTGATGACCTCCAAAGGACATTTTGCCCCACCTTGGTGTTGGTTGTGTTTGTGGGGGGAAGTAACTGTTCCTTACCTAAGTGCTTACAGTTTCTGAGGGGGAAACTAAGTAATATTCAAAATAGTATTCAGCCTGGCAGGATGTCCAACCTAAAGAAGGTTTTGAGCAATACTGGCGATATTACACTCTAGATACCCTCACAACTACAGTATGGTTAGTATCTGTGACATCCACTCTTCAGGGAAAGTGGGCTTCTAAGTCCAATGAGGAGTTTGCCTCCCTCAGGGAGCTTCCTTCCCTGTTGGATGCCCTGAATGACTCTACAGAAGCCTATCTAACATCATAAGTCAGTAAGGGCCTGCTACCCTGTCTTCTTCCTCTACCTATAGTTATTCCATAGGGAATCCTACTCTGCATCTGAGCATCTTCCCAGAAAGAGCCTATGATAGTTATCCAAATGATACAGAGCCGTTAGCCTGTGGGTTCCTGAATTTCATCCTCAGTGAATGGCAGCCAGAGCTGTACCGAAGCTCAAGTTGACACTTTAGGCTACTACTGGCCACTTCACATTCACTGACGAGTGGACATCAGGTGTAGGCAGCAACAAATTACAAGTCAAATGCTGGGTTGTCAGAACTATAACTGTGAGAACTATGGCAAGGTGCATGCATTGCCATCTGGAATGTAGAAGAGTATAGTGTTTACAGAACCAAATTAAGAGCTCCATGGTTGCCTCTTTGTTGGCCTCTTTGAATCCTTCAATAGAATTTCCAGTTGTGGTGTGCAGCACCCACGGCTGGGTGGAAAGTTGTCGCACACAAGCAGTGGGGTGGGAGGGCAATAACACAGTAACCTCAACTGTAGTAGTAAGGAGACCTGTGTTCCTAATTTACACCTTGGCTCTCCTTCTCTGTTGTGGTGCTTTGGTTCTTTCTGGGGGTCGGGTAGGGAAAAGGTTGACAGTTGCGGAGCTCTGCATTAGGGTTGAGTGAAATTTGTGTAATTTCTTTTGTGTACTTATGTACTATTTTGGAGAAATAACAGGAAATTACACCTAATTACATGAAATACTAACCCATCATTTAGCTTTATAATGTAGTGTGAAATGTGCTCTCACATCATTTGTAGACGCGAGGGCATATTTCATGGTAAATAAAATAGAAAGAAAAACACATGTGGCGCGAGCAACAGCCACTCGAATTCTGGCTGTTTGCCTTATTCTTGCACACTTACTGTAAAATTTATTCACGAACACCACATAATTATGATGGCATAGTTTGTGTAATTCTGGAAATTTCACATTATGCTTATTATGCAAAATTTCTCAGAGTATGCCATTGCACAATGTCATGCAATTATGTGGTTTGCTGTCAAATCTTACACAGGTAAACAGGAATAACACAAACATCCAGAACACAAGCAGCAGTTGTTCGCACTACTTGTATTTTTCACACCCAAAATGGAAACAGAGTGGGGCTGTTGGCAAACTCAACACAAGCACGAAAGTTCTGAA
Source organism: Calotriton arnoldi (assembly GCA_963921515.1). Taxonomy (NCBI): domain Eukaryota; kingdom Metazoa; phylum Chordata; class Amphibia; order Caudata; family Salamandridae; genus Calotriton; species Calotriton arnoldi. The sequence continues at coordinate 110,080 of CAWUFW010009431.1, read as the reverse complement.
CACCAACATCTGGCCATTTTGGAAATGCATCAGATTCTAACGCCACCCCAGGGGGTGCCGTTGGGGAGGCGAACAAAGAGAAATATCCTTATTTCTCTTAGTTTTTCCTCTTTCTATGTGTGCTGCATTATGCAGCACACTTAGAAAGAGGAAAACACCTCTTGTGATGGTTTTTGTGCAGCAAGGTGTCCCTTCCTGCACAAAAACAATCATCCCTACAACGCAGACACCCTTGCACCATGGAGCAAGGGTGCCTGCGTTGGCGCATGACAGTGTGCACCAGCGCAGAGGAAAAGGATCTCATAGATACAGCACATTCCTGCCCTTTTCTTTTGACGCAGGGAAGAACAGCAAGATTCCTTGCGGCACTGCCCTGTGCCAAAACCTCGTAAATGAGGCAGTAAATATCTTACAGTTGAGAAGCACTAGCAGTGTGGGTCATCAAATGTCGCACTAGTGTAAAATAGTGTGGTAATTATATCTTGCCTATGCTCAACTTATCGTGACCCCACTGCTCTGTGGTCACCGAAAATTCAAAATTAACAAACATGAAAAGGCGTTCTTTCTTTCAATATGGGACCATGACTTGAACTAACAAGGAGGTACTACACTACCCAACAACTCTATTTTATCTTGAGCTATTACTGGACTTGACGCTTATTTGACTCTTCTGCATTCAGTGCTACATTAGGATTTTACTAAAAACCCAACCCTGACGAAGTCCGCTAGGACGAAACACGTTGGCTGGGCTGAGGTGCTATTGTCACAATAAATAAACTTCAATAAAGAGGATTGAAACTCATGCACAAGACTCCTGAGGAATCTGATTGGATGTTTAATCTTCAAAATTGGATGATAGCATATTGTTTGGAACTTGCTGTACTGCTGCTAATGAGCAAGATTGATTATATATTTATATGCTCCTTTTCATGTTTATTAACCCTAAATGTCTTACTCGGTTTGCAGCACTGAAGGCAGACTACCATTGACTACCACAGAACATGAAGCTCAATACAGTGCTTAATTTGCCAAACAATTAAATGCAGGGCGAAAGATTTTCTTAGACGCCTCCCACCTACACAGCCAAATGTAGTGGTAACTGAATACAAGGACGCTGAAGCTTTGAGAGGCCCTTTCTTTCACACGTTACACTTACTCTATTTGATTTCACTCGTTCTTGCAGGGATTTTTTCATCATTATTTTCTACTTTTGTCAGTTTTCTTATCTTTTTTCCGCTCCTTCTCTCTCCCTTTTTTGATTTTCTCTTTCATACTCTGTTCAAAGCCTGATGATGAACAAGCATTGGAAAAGACATTAGATCTCGCTTATGCAAGTGCCATTGGCTTTGCCAATGTGTTTTAGCCATGTTATACACCAGCGTGGATACTGTTCAGCATGGCTAAAATTTAGTGGCATAGAAGAGTGGCAAAGAGTAGAGTGGAGTGGCCCAGAGTGTTGTGGAGTGGCGTAGAGTAGAGTGGATTGTCGTGCAGTGAAGTGAAGTGTCACGGAGTGTTGTAGAGTGGAGAGGCATAGAGTGTTGCGGAGTGTTGTGGATGAAGTAGAGTGTTGTAGAGTGGAAGGGTATAGAGTGGCGCAGACTTTCTTAGAGCTGAGTGGCGCAGACTGGAGTAGAGTGGTATAGAGTGAAGTGGCATGGAGTGGAGTAATGTGGAGTGGCATAGAAAGAGTTGCATAGAATGGATTAGAGTGGTGTAGAGTAGAGTGGCGCAGAATGGAGTAGAATGATGTAGAGTGGAGTGGCATAGGGTGGTGTAGTAGACTGGAATGGTATAGAGCAGACTAAAGTGTTCTAGAGTGGAGTAGCGTGTCGTAGATTGGTGTAGAGTGGAGGTGTGTAGAGTGGCATAGAGTAGAGTAGAGTGTTGTAGAGTAGAGTGGTTTAGAGTGGAGTGGTGTAATGTGGAGTATGCATGGTGTGGTACTGCACTGCCATTACAACAACACATTTTCAATGGAAATGACCATTACATTTGCACAGACATACAGTTTTACTGATAAAACTATACAGCGCACAAACGATAATGTAAGGAAATGGCATCACCTAGTGTATTGATTTGTTTTGATTGTATTAAAATATTTGTTTCTACCACACTTCAGAATTGCAAATAATGTGCTTCATTTATGTTTTCCTACTTCTGATATGTTCTGAAATATATGCACACTTAATTTACAAGCTTCTAAATTTTGTTGTGTGCTCAAAAAAAGTCTTGCCTTTCACAACCCAGCAAGATTGTCGCATAAATCCTCTACTTTGAAGTCAGAGAAAGAAGAATAAACACCAAGCTCCCTCTGAAGAGAGAGCATGACATTTGACCCCTATCTTTGAATGCACAGCAAATGTGACAAGATATGAACAAAATTAAAGGCCTGTTTATGGAAAGTAAGCAATCATGGAAGAATTACAAGGTGTCCTGGTAAACAGGCTATGCTCCACGGGAGGGACTATCGCAAGCTGGACAGCCGAAAAAAAATAAAGCTAACAAATATAAAGCAAGCAACTGGGAGTTACAAACCACAAAGCCAATGGTAAGCAAGTGATGGAATGTATTTGCATTCCGTGGGAAACTTTCAGAATGTTCCAAAGAAGTCTGTGGCAAACCAGACAGCTGTGCTGACTTCTGTTCAGCATGGCTTAAAGTTTGTGGCTGAAAGGAGAGTGACGTGGAGTGGAGTACAGTGTTGTGGTGTGGCGTAGAGTGGAGTGGAGTGGCATAGAGTTGAGTGGCATAGAGTGGAGTGTCTCAGAGTGTCATAGAGTAGAGCAGAGTTGTTTAGAGGGGAGTAGAGTGGACTGGAGTGAAGTGAAGTGTTGTAGAGTGGAGTAAAGTGTCCTAGAGTGGAGTAGAGTGTCAGAGTGAAGTGGAGTGGAATTTCATAGAGTTGAGTGGCATAGAACGGAGTGACACAGAGTGGCATAGAGTGAAGTGGAGTAAAGTGTTCTAGAATGGAGTAAAGTGGCATAGTGTGGAGTAGAGTGTTGTAGAGTGCATAGAGTGTCCTAGAGTAGAGTAGAGTGCCAGAGTAGAGTGGCTTAGTGTGGTGTGGTGCACAGTTGAGTGACATAGAGTGTCATGGAGGGTCATAGAGTGGAGGGTCATAGAGTGTGGTGGAGTGTCATGGAGTAGAGTAGCGCGGAGTGGTGTAGAGTTGAGTAGATTGTCATGGAGTGGAGTAAAGTGACATAGAGTGTTGTGTCGTAGAGTGTCATGTTGTAGAGTGTGGTGGGCATAGAGTGTTGTGTCATAAAGTGGAGGGGCATAGAGTGGATGGGTATATAGTGAAAGGGCATAGATTGGAGGGGCATAGAATGGAATGGCATAAAGTGGAGTAGCATAGAGTGGAGTGACGTAGAGTGGAGGGTTGTAGTGTATCTTGGAATGGCATATAGTGGAGTGTCATGTCGCAGAGTTGAGTAGAGTGTCGTGGAGTGGTGTAGAGTAGAGTGACATAAAGTGTCATAGAGTGTCGTGTCATAGAGTGGAGGGGCATAGAGTGTTTTGTTGTAGAGTGGAGGGTACATAGTGGAGAGGCATACAGTGGAGTAGAGTGGCATTGAGTGGCAGAGGCTGGACTGGCGTAGAGTGGAGTGGAGTGTCAGAGTAGAGTGACGTAGAGTGGAGGGGTGTAGAGTGGCATAGCATAGAGTTGAGTAGAGTGGTGTAGGATAGAGTGGCGTATAGTGGAGTGGAGTGTCAGAGTGGAGTGATGTAGAGTCAAGGAGTGTAGAGTGGCAAACCATAGAGTGGAGTAAAGTGCTGTAGAGTTGAGTGCTGTAGAGTGTAGTGGACTGCCGTGGAGTAGAGTGGATTGGTGTAGCATAAAGTGGAATACAGTGTCATAGAGTGGAGTGGCGAAGTGTGGAGTGGAATAGAGTGGAGTAAAGTGGCATAGAGTGTCATAGATTGGAGTGGCCTAGAGTTACATGGTGCTGTAGAGTGGCGTGTCGTAGAGTGGAAAGGCATAGAGTGTTGTAGAGTGGAGTAGAGTGTCATGGAGGGCAGTGGCGGCTTGCAGAGGGAGTGCTGCAGGGCGGTGAGGCGGGGTGGGGAGGGGCAGGGGGTAGTGGAGTTGGACATACAACGGCAAGGAGTAAAGTAAGTAAATAAATAAATAAAACTATTTACCTTGCGCTCGTTGCATCGCCGAGTTGGTTTCAAGTGGAGTAGAGTGGCATAGAATGAAGTGGCATAGAGTGCAGTGGCGCAGAATGTTGCAGAGTAGAGTATAGTGGCATAGCGTGCAGTGGTGCAGAGTAGACTGGCGTAGAGTGCAGTGGTTTTGAGTAAAGAAATGTAGAATGCATTGGTGTAGAGTGCAGTGATGCAGAGTGCAATGACGTAGAGTGCAGTGGCGTAGAATGCAGTGGCATAGAGTATAGTTCAGAGCGTGGATTGCAGTGAAGTAGAGTGGAGTGGTGTAGAGTCGAGTGGAGCAGAGTGGAGTAGGGTGGCATAGAGTGCAGTGTCGTAGAGTGCAATGGCATACAGCAGACTGTTTCGGAGTACAGTAGGATGATGTAGAGTGCAGTGGTGTAGACTGCAGTGGCACAGAGTCCAGTGGTATAGAGTGCAATGGTGCAGAGTAGAGTGGCATAGAGTTCAGTGGCGGAGAGTGCAGGGTTGCAGAGTAGAGTGTTGTAGAGTATACTGGTGTAGAGTAGAGTGGTGCAGCATTCATTGGTGTAGAGTGCAGTGGCAAAGAGTATAGTGGTGTAGAGTAGCGAGGCATAAAGAGCTGTGACGTAGAGTGCAATAGTGTAGAGTAGAGTGGTAGAGTGTGAAGTGGCATAGAGTACAGTGGTGCATCGTAGAATAGAGTGGCATACAGTGCAGTGACGTAGAGTGCATTGGTGCAGAGTAGATTGGTGTAGCGTGGATTGATTTTTAATAAAAGTGGTGTAGTGTGCATTGGCATAGAGTGCAGTGGCATAGAGCCCATTGTTTAGAGCAGAGTGGCGTATAGTGCAGTGGTGTAGAGTGGAGTGGTGCAGAGTAGAGTAGAGTGGCGTAGAGAGGAGTGGTGCACCGTAGATTGCCGTGGCATAGAGTAGAGTGGAGTAGCACAGACTGGAGTAGAGTGGCATAGAGGGTGGTTGTATAAAGTGTGCATCGTAAAGTACATTGTTTCAGAGTAGAGTGAAGTTGCGTAGAGTGGAGTGGTGCAGGGTAGAGTGGAGTGTTGCAGGGTAGACTACAGTGCATAGAATGGCATAGAGTGCAGTGCCATAGAGTGGCATAGAGTGCAGTGGAACAGAGTAGAGTGGCATGGACTGGAATGGTGCAGAGTAGATTGGCGTACTGTGCAGTGCCTTAGAGTACATTGATTTTGACTAAAAGTGGTGTAGAGTGCATTGGGGTAGAGTACAGTGGCATAGAGCGCATTGGTTAAAGTAGAATGGCGTAGAGTGCAGTGGTGTAGCGTAGAGTGGTGCAGAGGATAGTAGAGTGGCTTAGGGTGTGGTGGCATAGAGTGCAGAGGCGTAAAGTAGATTATTTCAGAATACAGTGAAGTGGCAGAGATTGGAGAGGTGCTGGGTAGAGTGGAGTGGTGCAGGGTAGAGTGCAGTGTGTACAGTGGCTTAGAGTGCAGTGGCTTAGAATGCCAAAGAGTGCAGTGGCATAGAGTAGAGTGGCATAGACTGCAGTGGTTAGAGTAGATTGGCGTAGTGTGCAGTGGTGCAGAGTATATTAATTTTGACTAAAACTGGTGTTGAGTGCATTGGCATAGAGTGCAGTGTCATACAGCACAGTGGTTAGAGTAGAGTGGCATTGAGTGCAGTGGTGTAGAGTAGAGTGGTGCAGAGGAGAGTAGAGTGGGGTAGAGTGAAATGGCACAGAGTGGAGAAGAGTGGCTAAGAGTGTGATGGTGTAGAGTGCAGTGGAGTAAAGTAGATTGTTTCAGAGTAGAGTGAAGTGGTGCAGAGTGGAGTAGTGCAGGGTTGAATGGAGTGGTGCAGGGCAGAGTGCAGTGGCATAGAGTAGCATAGAGTACAGTGGCATAGATTGGAGTGGTTTAGCGTGGATTGGCATAGAGTGCATTGGGATAGAGTGCAGGGCCATAGAGTTCAGTGTTGTAGAGTAGAGCAGAGAGGCATAGACTGCATCGGCATAGAGTAGAGTGATGCAGCGTAGAGTAGAGAAGCGTAGAGTGCAGTGGCATAAAGTGGAGTGGTACAGAGTAGAGTGCAGTGATGTAGACTAGAATGGCATGGAGTTTAGTGGTGCAGTGTAGAGTGCAGTGGGGTGGAGTGGTGCAGAGTAGAATGGAGTGGCGTAAAGTGGATTATGCATGGCGTAGTAGAGCCCTACCATTATAGACAGCATATTTTCAGTTGAAATTACCACTGCATTTTCACAGACAAACAGTTTTACAGATAAAACCATACAGCACACAAATGATAATGTGTGGAAATGTCATCACCTAATGTATTGATATGTTTTGATCATATTAAAATATTTCTTTCGTCTACACTTAAGAATTACCTTGGTGCTTCCTTTGTATTTTCCTAATTTGGATATACTCTGTAATATCTGTACAGTTCACTTACAGACATTTAAATATTGTTGTGCGCTAGAAAAAAATAACATTGTACAGACTTCCTCCAGCACACCCCCAGTACACTTGCATGATTGTCACATAAATCCTCTCACTTTGAAGTCAGAGAAAGAAAAGAAAATACCACACTCTCTCAGAAGACAGAGCCCGACATTTGTTCTCTGTCTGAATGCACAGTAAATGTGTCAAGATAAGAACAAGATTTAAAGGCTTGTTTACAGAAAGGAGCACTGGTGAGGAATACAGGGGCCGTAGTAAACAGGTTATGCTCCACGGAACGGACAAACTCAAGCTGGACAGCCTAAAACAAAGTCAGCAAATAGAAAGCAAGCAAATGTGAGTTACGAACCACAAAGCCAATGGTAAGCAATGGGTGGAATGTATTCCCAGCGAAGCTTTCTGAATGTACCCAAAATGTATTAGGTAAACCAGACAGTTCCGCTGTTTGATAGGTTTCGACCTAAAAATAAGTATGGTTCCCAAAAAACGAATGCTGATGGCCACCACCTGCATTCATCAGCATAAATGACACATTATTATGGTACAAATGTTCTTTTAAAGCGTGTACTGTGCAGCAAGACCCACAAAAATATTTATTCTCCTGGAGTTTATTGCACGGTGAGAAATAAACATAGTTTAATCATCTAATGCATTTCAAGACTCATAAAAGTATTAACATATGGGTTGTTTCGTCACGGATCTATTGCACAAGTTTTGAAACATGTGCTCAACATAGACATTTCCCGATCTGTACATGTGGCTCATGCACGCTGTCTTGGGCTGCCTTCACATCAGCCTGAAATACCCAGGGAATTAATGAATTATACACACCCCAGAATGACCTCAGAAGAGATTGTGAAATCAGATGTGGAAGAGAGAAGCAGGGGGCCCAGAGATACCACAAAAGAGGGTTGAGTAAACCCAAGGAACAGCCAATTTCATCTTTTGACCTTTCCCAGCAGTGCCACTGCTTTATGTACATGGAACTAGAGCGAGAAATGGAGACACACTGGAAAAGGAGATTGTTTTCATGGCCATCACAAACATCACACAAGGCATGGAATAGGCCTCCTGCTGCGAAATATGTAAATTGCCCAGAATATATATATTATTTAAACTGGGTTATTGTACTAGCACAAATAATGCAATATGAAAGACAGCTGAGACACAGCATGCAATTTTACTCCATTATGCTGGATAGGGTACAGTCTGTGACACTTCGGCCAGTTTCCATCAGAATATCTTGTTACGAAATGTCATGGTATTGAGGGCCAAAAATCAACATGGTAAATATATATAGGTAAGCATAGGTTTACTTTACTTAACTCCATGTATATGTACCTTGATGATATATACACTTCCAGGTACGTGGTTGAGAAGTTCCGAATAGTACATCCATACTTACCTATATATACTTACCTTCTCGATATTTAGGTCCTCGATAGTTTGCCCACAATATTATAGTAGCACGCGGTTCCTGCAGTCGATATTCTGACATACTAACATAGGTTCAGGTGTTTCATTTGTTGCCTGATGCTCTATTAGTTCCATTGGGAATTGCACTGTGTCTTGTGTTCATTGATGGCCATTCTAAATCTACCCTGAGCCAATGTTTATGGTTCCATCAGAAAACTGATGTCTGTCAAATCTACTTTTCAGTTATGGAAGGACATGACACTGTCATTGTTATCACATCTGAGTACCTAACTGAAGATGCACAATGGAAGATGTACAATGGGGAAACCAAACCTAGCTAAATTGAATCCTGGTAAATCTGTGGTTATGGCTGTATTGGTGGCTCAAGATTATGCCGTAAATTGGAATGATAACGGAAAGGGTATATGTACCATTTTAGAAGATGTAGGTGCAACAAAAAGGTCACACGTTCGAATTCCATTTGACTCGCCAATTCCTCCAGAGGATGTCAACAACTGAAGCTCCAGTGATTGGAATAAAAGTCTCATCTGCTTTTAGCAACTAAGGAAGATTCCTTGTGTGATATGTGCCATACAAAAGTGCTATAATCTAATGACTTTACAGGAGATTGCAAGACTTTTACTGGGATTGTTCTGGATTTGGGAATGCTGTCAGATTGTAATCTCAATGACTTGCTAATCTTCAAACCTGCAAGAGTGGCTCCCACTTTTTTATTCCGTGTCTCTCTTAGATTCCACTCGAGCGGTTGAATAAGCACCAGGGACCAGGGGCCAGATGCACAAAATTTGGGGATAGCGATTTCCCAACTGCGATTTTCTGCTAATCGCAATTAGAAAATCGATATTCCTAATTCACGAAACTGTTCAGTTTCAATTAGCAATTCCTAGTGGTTGCAAATCGACAGACCTCATGAATATTAATGAGGTAGATCGCAGTTTGGACCTATTAGGAATCACAGCAATCACTGGTCAGCAGACTACCATGCCTGTGATTGCTTTTTAGTAAAGATAACTTTTTTCTTTGAAATGCAGCCAGTTTTCCTTAAAGGAAGATGGGATGCGCTTCAAAATAAAAATAAAAATTTTCAGTGTCATTTTGTAAAAGTCTGTAGTTGTTTCTGGGACCACTGCCTGCTCTAATAAAATTATATTTTTAACATTCTCTTTTGTGAATGGTTACCACTTTCTGTGAGGTGTTGGTAAAAAGCTAATGTTTTGCAACCGTAATTCAGTCACAAAACATTAATACATAACACTGCAAATCGATATTTGGAAGGGACGCCCTAAATACGCCACTTCCAAATACTGAATTGCAAACCCAAATTGTGATTCGGTAATAAGTCACTGAATCACAATTTGGCTTTTGTACATGAAAAAATGCTTTTATGCTTTCACAAATGGCTCGATGTGCAGCAAACTGCCCGATTCACAGAATTGGGCCGTTTGTGGCCTCTAAAAAAGTTTGTACATGAGGCACAAGATTCAGTGGAGCATACTGTAATGAGCAGTAACTCCCAAGAATGAAACAGAGAGTGCAGTGAATTGCTTGAAGTCAGATGTTTTCATCAGTGTCACCATCATTCTTTAGCAGGGCCTGTTGGGGCATTCACAAAGGTCTGCTACCATCGCTTTCTGGGCCCTGCTCACTGGTGTCTCCATCCCATTGAGAAATCCCTTGACATCACCCACTATGTCATCCTTCTAGATACCGCACATATCTGTTAGAATGGTAAATACTTTTTTTTTTTGCTTTGAATGTGACTTTTTTTTGTAAAGTGTTACTAGCCTTTAAAAGTACACTTTATCAAGATCAAATGAATCACCTGACGGAAAGCTTGACACAAAGGATTCTCAAAGGTTGCCAGAAAAAAATGTGGTTCAAAGTTTATCAGCCTCTCAGCTCCAAGTCTGAGTTTGAGCCGTCACAGCAGACAGAGAAAGCTAAATTAAAATAATATTGTTTGCTTAACCAAAGTGATTTTCAGAAACTTACTAGACGATTTTCTTGTGATCCATATTTTTGAATTATGATAAAACCGCATCTAGAGAACAGTTATGTTATGTTAAAATATTTATAAAGCGCATGGCTGCCCCAACAATGGAGCGTCCAGCGCTAACTGTCAAGTATAGTGGGAAGCAGAGGCAATTTAGCTATTGGAGAAGAGCCAGGTCTTCACCATCCTTCTAAAAATCCAGTGGTCAGGGATGCTACGGATAGAAGGAGGTTGGGAGGTCCAAAGGGCAGGTGTCAATGCCTTGAACGAGCGGCCACCCGCTCTAGCCCTCCGTATCTGAGGCACTTATGCCAGATGAAGATCCGCTGAATGCAAGGCGCGGGTGGGTACATAAGGGGAGCACATAGTGCTCAAAATCCCAGGGCAGAGGCCCGAAAAGATCTTATGGATGATGCAGAGGGCTTTGAAGTGAATTCTCTGTTCCATGGGTAGCCAGTGTAGCCGGTGGAGGAGATCGGAAACGTGACAATGTTTAGGAAGTGCGAACAGAGCACGGGCAGCAGCGTTCTGGGCACGTTGGAGCCTTTGGATCACTGCTTTGTTGGATCCTAAGAGTAGCACATTGCAATAGTCAAATCTAGCCATGATGGTGGATTGGATAATCAACTGCCGGGTATGGGAGTCGAAAAGACCTAAAATAGGCTTTAGGCCACGTAACAGTCCGAAACAGGTGCCTGCATTGATTTAGCATGAGCCTCAAAGGTGAGCTCATTGTCCACCCATACTCCCAAGTTCTTGACCACAGATTTAGGCGAGGGGGTTGCACCAAGAGCAGAAGGCCACCACTGGTTACCCTAGAAATGGGAGTCCCTGCCCACCAAGAGGATTTCAGATTTGGTGGAGTTCATCTGCAAATAGTTGTTTGCCATCCAGTCAGAGATGGCAGTTAGATCTTCCTGAAATTTCAATGAGTCCTGGCTGGGGTTATTAGAAAAGGTAAGCACCAGCTGGGTGTCATCCGCGTATGACACCAGAGAGATGCCCCGGGCTTTAGCCATCAAAGCCAACGGTCTGATGTAGACATTGAATAAAGTAGGGCTCAATGCTGAACCCTGGGGGACACCACAGCATAACGGGTGGGTACGGGAGGAAAAAGGGGGAGGCGATGACTTGAAAGGTCCGGTCGGCCAGAAAAGACGAGAACCAGGAGAGGGCATTGCCATCGACACCAATCTCCATCAGCCGGTGGAGCAGGATCTTATGGGAGACCTTGTCTAAGGCCGCACTCAGATCAAGCAGGATGTTATGTTATGTTATGTTATGTTACTTTTATTTGTAGCGCGCGCAGATACTCAAGAGTGTCCCGGCGCGAGGCAATGAGGGGTGAAGTGTGACATTAAACAAAGAGGTGTGTTTTCAGGTTTTTCTTGAAAACCACAGGGTCCTGAATATTTCGAAGGGCGAAGGGAAGGGCGTTCCAAGCAACAGCAGCTTTCCAAGCAAGAGAACTGCCTCCTAGCCTCTGATATTTGAAGCGAGGGACATGGGCGAGGCATTGAGACATAGAGCGCAAATGTCTTGATGGAGCATAGAAGGAGAAGCGTTTTTGCAAGTAGGTAGGGCCGAGGCCATGAAGAGCGCGATGGGCCATAACTAAGGATTTGATTTTGACCTGTTCGGCCACGGGAAGCCAGTGTAATGAGCGTAAGTGAAGTCTCACGCTATTCATGGAGGAAATGCCAAGAAGAAGTCTGGCTGCCGCATTTTGGACCACCTGGAGCTTTTTCAACAGATAGCCCGGAATGCCAACATAAAGGGCGTTGGCGTAGTCGAGCCGAGACAGAATAAGGGCGCAAATAACCGTTTCTTTCGCCGCCTTGGGTAGAAGAGGGAGAAACTTCCTTAGGGTTTTAAGAAGACCAAAAAAATTGGCGGCCAGCTTCTTAATATGAGTCGAGAAGGAAAGGCTCTCATCAAACCACAGCCCCAGATTCTTGGCAGGCTTCCCTGTAGATGTGGGCAGAGGGAACTCAGGTGGCCAGAGAGATTCCCTAAAATTGGGAGGAAATTTTAAGAAGAGGAGAATCTCCGACTTCTCTTTATTGCACTTGAGTTGTGCAGCAGCCAGCCATTTAAAGATGGAAGTAAAACAATGTTGAACAGAGGAGACTGAGTCCGCGTTTTTATCCCATGTGAAGAGAAGCTGGGTGTCATCAGCGAAAGCCATAACCTTAGCCCCCAGACCCTCGGCCAGATATACCAGTGGTGTAACATAAATGTTAAAGAGAAGGGGGCTAAGGGAGGACCCCTGGGGGACTCCCGTAGTCACTGACTGGGGAGAGGAAGAGGATGGTGGAAGCCAAATCTGCTGGACCCGTCCTTCCAAGAAGGACCTAAGCCAACCCCAAACAGTGCCCGACACACCAATCTTGGCAAGTCGCATGAGGAGCAGTGAATGGGGGACCGTGTCGAATGCCGCCGACAGGTCAAGCAAAATTAATGCTGCCCTCCCGCCGGCGTCCAGACACTCCCGAATGGCCTCCGAGACCTCCACCAAGGCAGATTCGGTACTATGGGAGGCCCTAAACCCTGACTGGGCCGGATGCAGAAGGCCCTCCTTCTCAACAAACTCAGGGGTATATTCACAAGAACGTTTGCTAAACAACACAAAAAAATGTTAACGCAACTTTACACATCGCAGCCTATTGCGGGAAAATAACCCCGTGTTAACATGGAATTCACAACACGGCGGTACCATGCGATAGTCTGCCGAAAATGCGGCCAATGTCCGCGATACAACCACCTCGTCGGAGATAAAAACACAACCACAACACCAAAACACTTGCAATGAGCCCATTCGCGATGAGGAAAGCAGCGATAAGCAGCGCCAGGCCTGCGACACACACACGACAGGTGGGAATAAGCACAACAAAAGCCTGAAAAAGAAAGACAAACCAAACAGAAAACAACAGCAAAGCACAATGGAGGCAAACGGAGCCAGTACACTACCCCACAAGCCCCATTGGCAACAAAACATTGTACATGGCAGGCCATCGTGGACAAGGTGAATGCAGCCGGAGAGCGGAGGAGGACAATGGAAGAAAACCAGAAAAGCCGGAATGATGCGAAACGCACAAACAAGCAGAAACACACCAACAACCAGAAGGCAGCAATGCACACCGGAGGTGGGAGTCCAGCGCCACACCAGGAGCTGGATGACATGGAGGAAATGGTGTCCACCACATCAGTCTGGAGATGGTGGCAGGACTCGGGGACTGAAAACTGCCCAAAATCAACAGACACAACAGCAACAGGGAGAGGAACGACCAGGGACTGGGGGGATGGGGGGGAGATGGGCACAATGGCACACATGCACAATTAAGCACAGCACAACTGCAGACAAACCATGCCCAAGAGTAACAACACCAACCAAGAGCACAAGTCACACAACCCGGCAATATCACACCACTGAACAAGCACAGAAGTGAAAACCACACTGCCTGAAAGGGAGAAGGGTGAGCCAAATCAGAGCTGAAGGGACATCTCACACACAATGCAGCACACACACATAGGAAGCAGAGCACCCCAACATCGAACACAATGTGGTACAAACAGCAACATTTGCACAACCGAACACAGGACACAAGTGCACCCGCTTGTGGCCCGTAAACGGCCATACGCATCTGGCAAAGCACGAAACAGGGACATGATAATGCACAAGTACAAACCCACAGCCCTGATGGGGTAGCAATGCATGTAAGGCAGGGAGCCAGATAGTCCGTGACACACAGATTGGCATACAAATCAAGACACAACACAGTTGGAGACAAGTGAAAGTGCGGAAACTTTATCAACAAGTGCATGTCAGTACGGCCAAGAGAAGTGCCACGATATGCAGACCAATGCAGCAGCATGTCTGAATGAGGAACGTAGGAAAGCGCCCATGTCCACCCCGGGGGAGTCCATCACCAACACAAGTCAGTGCCAACCCGCGTTGTTTGTCCGCGCATGGATCAGGAGTCCAGGCCAATGCAGCCATGTCCACTGTCGTCTTGGGACATGTGACCAGATTCCCAACATGCAACCAGGGTTCGGGACACGTGCAATGGGTCACATCCAGTTGTGGCTGCAGGTACCTTGTCACTCGTCCATGAACGCGAGTGCAGCAGCGTAGGCCAACATTTCCAATGAGAGATCGTTGTCCACCACATCTGACATGTCATCGACGTAATCCATCAGCTGACCGGGACAGATGTGCTGACTCCAACCCCTGGCCCCAATTGGCACCAAAGCCCAATAGGGGAGCGGCTCAATGTGGTCACTGCACACGACGACTTGTGCAATCTCCCAGGTCCAGTTGCCAGCATGCATGCCAAACATCCAGGCATGCCATAAACGGGCATCACGGTGACACTCCTGGTCGTGGGCCAACAGGGGGCGCACACACACGTCGAAATCCAGGTCAGCTACCGTTACGTTGGAGAGGCAGACATCCATGGTCCACTCGAATATGCACGAGCGACAATGCAACACAGGCTGAACGCAGGTGACGTTCGCAAGGCGGAAGCTCAGCCGGTAACTGATCCGCAGCACTGCCAACGGCAGTGCACCCAGTACATGCAGGAGACGTGCACGGTACAGGTCCACGTGACTGGAGTCGAGCATGTGTCCCGGATGGTCTGCTATTGCGTCAGTGGCTCTGCTTGAAGCGGCACTGGCTTGCCCTGTGCCAGTCCTGTGGATGAAATGGAACAGCTCGGAGCAATGAGCAGTGTCTGTGTGCAACGGGTGCAGGCCTGGGGTGGGGTGGTAGTACGTATGAAGGCCATTTCACGCACGCTAACTACGACCAAGAACTTCTGCATGTGGGATGTGTACACGTGGTCTCACGTCGGGCAGTGCATAGTGTGGGAGTCGCAAGTAAATGCTATTGTATCTGTCAGGGGGTGTTGGCCACATGCAAGTCCCAGCTCGGAGCTGCAGATGTGCCACTGCCTGATAGTACAGACAAAGGACCATTCATCCCTACAGTAACTTCACCATCTGCATGCATTCAGGAGATGTACAGAGGCCTGTCGTGGGTGTGGTGGGATGTCTGCGACCCTGGGAATCATGGATGATATGCCCAGCACGTGGCACATGAGCGGCCTCACTGTGTGTTACATTGCCTCACAGCTGCTCCTCCCTCCCACGAGCCCCCACATATGTGTGCGCTGCGCGGTTGTATCACATGCACTCCTACGGCACACCATTGTAATGCCTGTCCGCGCATGTCCAGCGGCATGCCAACAACACCTTGAAGCTGGCCTTTGAAGGTGTGCAGCCACATGAGTGTAGGCCAATGGTCCAGACAGGGCGGACACAGGTGTACAGTCCATGGCTGGCTGTGATCTCGCTGCGATTGAGGCTAGGCAACTGACTCATGCAGCCGCAGGACTGATACACATAACACTTGGCATGCATGTGCCAAGACCCCGAGCGGTCTTGCGCTCCTACATTTCCCCGTCCGTGCGGGCCCGCCCTCCTGGTGCATGCTACACTGCAACATCGACTACTGTGGCCCTGGTGGCGACAACAACCCAACACAGAGACACACTTACCGCACTTCCTGCCCAAGGCCACGTCCGAGCCACGCCCTGCTCCCCCTGCCGAATCAGCACACCCCTGCGCTGACCTGACGTACGCCGGACCAGCACACGCCGCTTGTGCATGCATGGGGGGGCGGGCGAAGCTACATGTCCAAGGTCACTGCCAACGCTGAGGTGACATGGTATCGTCCACTGATGACAGCATACTGTGAGGTTGCAGGGCTCGTGCCCATCATGCTGACACAATGACCACACGGACACACTTGCTCAGATGGTGTGAATGGCTACGGGCACGTGTGCCCGGCCACATTTATTAGCAGGCACACATATCGAGTGACACCTGTGTTGGATGTGTGTGGGTTGTGTGCAAACCAGCCATCAAGGGGCGGCTCATGCAGTCAGAAATCGACAACAGTGTACATCGTAAAGGACACAACCATTCAACCATAAAGGCCCCATGACTTGTGCTGCACAGAGTTAGTGGCCCCGGATGCACAGCGTCCTGCACAGGCCTACCGCCATGGGCCGCTGACTTGCGGTGCACTGGGGCAGGGTCACGGAAGCAGAGCAGGTGTTTGTAGATGACAAAGGGGCTTGTCGCGGAGTGTCTCGGTGGACAGTGGAAGGTGTACCCCCAGGACATGATGCAGAGGGCAGAACCACGCTGAAACAGTAACTATGGTGGAGATGAATGGAACAGACACATGTCGGACACCAAGTCCGGTCCAGCCAGATGATGATGCAGACAACCCCCAGGCCATGGACCCAGATGCCACCAAAGTCCAACCAGAAATTGCCCATGACTCATTGCACACAGAGTTAGTGGCACCAGTGCTGTTAGGGGATGCCATCTGCGATGAGGCATGTCCAATGGTGTGGACTCCTCCACATCTTACCCAAGACACAGTTCCACATGTGTGACCTACTGGACCGCAGTGTAGGCCTGAGGCAGCGGTCAGCAGGGGCCATTCACAGAGTGTCGCCGGCTTATGTTGGATGGTCTCACCGGCCTGCGTAGTTCAGGTTCAGTGGCACCACGGGACGCGGACTTGCGGTGAACAGGGTTGATGGCACCAGGTCAGTTGTTGCTAGTGCTCGGTCACCTCCGTGACTAGGATCCGGCTTTCATCCGGACTGAGCCGCATCTTCCTCTTACTCCTCTCCGTGCGTTCACTGGTGTGGACTCTGCCATTCATGAATCACGACTAAGTGCTGGATGTGGGACCTACTTGTCCGCAGTGTAGGCCAGGGGCAGCGGTCAGCATGGGCCCACAGACACGTGCCGCAGGCTTGCGATGCAGAATTCTGCTTCACTGATCGGAGGGAGTATAGTGATGTGGACGCTGCCACGGACTTGGGGTCACTGCCATTCAAGACTCAGGACACAGTTCCACATGTGGGACCTACTGGGCCGCAGTGTAGGCCTGAGCCCTCATGCACGTGTCGCCGGCTTCGTTGAACAGGGTTAGTGGCACCACGTGTCGCCGGCTTGCATTGAACAGGGTTAGTGGCACCACCTGTCGCAGGCTTGCGATGCAGTCTTTGGCTTCACTGATCAGAGGGAGTTCAGTGATGTGGACGCTGCCACGGACTTGGGGTCACTGCCATTCAAGACTCAGGACACAGTTCCACATGTGGGACCTACTGGGCCGCAGTGTAGGCCTGAGCCCACATGCACGTGTCACCGGCTTGCGTTGAACAGGGTTAGTGGCACCACATGTTGCCGGCTTGCGTTGAACAGGGTTAGTGGCACCACGTGTCGCCGGCTTGCGATACAGACTTTGGCTTCACTGATCGGAGGGAGTATATGGATGTGGACGCTGCCACAGACCTTTGGCCACTGCCATTCAGTACTCACGACTCAGTTCAACATGTGCCCACGACTGGGCCGAAGAGGACGCCGGTGGAGTATGTCAATGAGAAAGGAGTAATGTGGGCCAGCGTCGTGGAGGCCAGCGATGGTCTGCGGAGGCTGCAAAGGTCACGGGACTGGGGCTTGGAGCTTGCACCGGCACGTTGTGGGCCCTCTGTGACACATGCCGGTGTCGGCAGGTGAGTGGATCCTCCTTGGTGCGCTGGGGCAGGCATGACAGGTCTGGGGACCAGCGGCCCGGGGTGCAGCAGGCGCACAGGGATGCAGGCCCCGCCGCGCTCGGCGCAGGACTCGTGGCGGGCTGAGAGGCGCCGCCCTGGCAGACGTGTTGGCCATTCCGAATGAGAACCACGTCCAGTGCGACAGGCTTTTTATTCACACCCCTACGCAGGCCTGGCGTACGCAGGGCCAACCCACTATGCCCGCGCATGCAGGGGGGGACGTAACGTGCAACATTTCCGCGTTCTGCCCCACAGCCTGTGGGGACATGGTAGCGTCCACTGGCCACTACACTCCATGCACCAGCAGTTAATTCTCCACATGGCCATTTCCGTGGTTTGCACACTGAAGTCTGTCCGGCACCTCCACGCCACACCTGGCATTGGGTAGGTTCATATACATTGGTCACTTGCCGCTCTCGCACGTGCCTGCTCCAAGCCTCTCCTCACATCCTGCTATTGTGTGGCTGTGGTGCCATGCCGTGGCTGGGTTGTGGGCATGGCAAGCCCAGGTTCCCAATGGAGTCGTGTTGTCGTGTCTGGTCAGTTGGCATGTTGTGTGGCATGTTGAATGTAGTTGTGCTGCGTGCCCATTGCCAGTGTCGTGGGTTGCTTGACTGTGTGGTGGAGGTGTGTGGTGTGTTCATTTTGGACTTACCAACGAGCACTGCATTTCCATAGGTGCCATCCTGGGAGCGCTGGTTGATGATGGACTGTCGGGAGATGTAGGTATCATGCACTCTGCCTGGGGAGTTGGCCACGACATTGTTGAGGAGTACCGGCCGGTCCACTATTGCCTGCACATTCATGGGATGCATGTGCTTTCTGTTGAGGTAGTTGTGTGCAGTGTCGGCAGGGGGCACGGGGGTACATGTGTGCAGTCAATTGCCTCAACACGTGAGGGAATCCTGCTATGGCATAGGAGCCTTGCTTGGTCTCCAGCTGCTCCTGCGCAGTGTGGGTGATGTGGAGGTGCTGGGGTGCCAGGCTGATGATGGCATCCAGGACAGGTGTGATGAACTTGGATAGGGCTGGCTGTGAGACTCCTCCGACTCTGGCAGTTGTGGGTTGGATGGTACCAGAGGCCGACATGTGCAGCACAGCGGGCAGCTTTGTCTGCGGAGGGATGTTGGTTGCCGCTGTGTTGGTACCATCAGCAGGTGGGGGATGTGGGTCAGTATGCGGGGGATGGTTGTCCTTTTGGGCCTGTTGTGGGCAATGCCCTCCTCTGGCGTTGGGTCTGGGCGGCAGGTGCGTTTAAGGTGGGTCCCCTGTCTTTGTGTACGCTGCCTCTGTGGTGTTCCCGGGGGGGGGGGGCGGGACGGATCCTGGTGGTGGTGGCGGGCCTGGGGTGGGTGGCGGTGGGTGTTGTGGCCCTCATGGGTCTCGGAGCTGCATGATCATTGTCTCCATGGCATCTGTGGGTCTTCAGATGTGGCTCTTGGCTGGGCTCCCTTTCATGCTGCAGGTAGTCGTCCTGCTTAACACCAGCAGAAGGCAGGTGTTAATTCCCTGGTGCTACAGCGGCTTATCGCCTGTTTTTGGTTCGCATCGCAGATCTGGCAGTTCATTGTGAAAGTGGTGTTGTGTTGTTTTCGTGTGTTTTTGCATGGGAACGCCTACTCTGCATCTCATTAGGGTTAGTTGGTGGTGTCCACCGTGGAGATACATTTTGGGGCAGTTATCCGGGAATACTGGCGATGTCTGCAGTTTGCACCCGCTTGTGAATGGGGTGTTAAATCTATCTCCACTTTTGATGCGTTAAGGTGGAGATAAATCGGCGGTAGGTCCTTGTGAATATGCCCCTCAGTGAGTTGTTTGTTCACCACCCTCTCACACACATTGGCCAGACCAGGCAGGAGAGAGATGGGACGGTAATTCCCTGGGCTAAGGGGATCAAGCGACGGCTTTTTTAAAAGAGGCAAAATCTTGGCCTGCTTCCAGGCCTCTGGGACACAGGCTTCCTGAAGGGACAAATTGATGATACCATTCACTTTGGTGCCGAGGTTCTGCACTCATCCAAAGAGGTCCGTAGCTGTTCTGTCACTGCCAGCAGAGCGGACTCAGTGATGTGTCGTGGCTGGAAACCATTTTGAAATGGATCCAGTATCGAATTGCCTTTCAGGTATTGGGTTAAAATAGTGTTAACAAAGCAAACACAAGGAGATGATGGACGGAGTGCTGAAACTTTTCAAACACTCACCCCCAGTCACAGATCTGGGTTGAATCCATCATCATTCTTTAGCTCACTTTGCCACCCCAGTTCAGACACAGCTATATGCAAATCAGTCTTGACCCTGTGCCTCATGGGAACAGTCCAGACTGAACTGCCAAGCCATATCTTCCCTGGACCGGAATAAAGCATCCTGCAACCGGTTTCGGGATAACAGCCCTCATCAGCCAGGCTAGCTTGAATCCAGTGGCAAAGTGAGCAAGGGACCCACGTCTGGGCATTCCCTGCCAACTTAGGGCGAACAAAGCAAACACAAGGAGATGATGGATGGAGTGCTGGAACTTTTCAAACACTCACCCCCAGTCACAGATCTGGGTTGAATCCATCATCATTCTTTAGCTCACTTTGCCACCCCAGTTCAGACACAGCTATATGCAAATCAGTCTTGACCCTGTGCCTCATGGGAACAGTCCAGACTGAACTACCAAGCCATGTCTTCCCTGGACCGGAATCAAACATCCTGGGACCGGTTTCAGGCTAACAGCCCTCATCAGTCAGGCTAGCTTGAATCCAGTGGCAAAGTGAGCAAGGGACCCACGTCTGGGCATACCCTGCCAACGTAGGGCGAACAAAGCAAACACAAGAAGATGATGGACGGAGTGCTGAAACTTTTCAAACACTCACCCCCAGTCACAGATCTAGGTTGAATCCATCATCATTCTTTAGCTCACTTTGCCACCCCAGTTCAGACACAGCTATATGCAAATCAGTCTTGACCCTGTGCCTCATTGGAACAGTCCAGACCGAACTGCCAAGCCATGTCTTCCCTGGACCGGAATCAAGCATCCTGGGACCGGTTTCGGGCTAACAGCCCTCATCAGCCAGGCTAGCTTGAATCCAGTGGCAAAGTGAGCAAGGGACCCACGTCTGGGCATACCCTGCCAACTTAGGGCGAATAAAGCAACCACAAGGAGATGATGGACGGAGTGCTGAAACTTTTCAAACACTCCCCCCCATTCACAGATCTGGGTTGAATCCATCATCATTCTTTAGCTCACTTTGCCACCCCAGTTCAGACACAGCTATATGCAAATCAGTCTTGACCCTGTGCCGCATTCCGCATGTCACCTTCAGATCTTCAGAATCAAATGCAACCTCTCCAATTAGTTCATTACCCAAAAATGCACCTTGATGAATTTAAATCTTTATTTTCGTAGGCGTTTATGTCCTCATGTTCGGCTATGCATATTTATGTGAAAATGCTGCATTCAACATTATAGAATGCACAGTAATCCTGGTGTAGCTGTAAACATGCTTTTCACATGTGCCAAATTGTCTACAGAGAAATGGGCCTGGAATGGGGGAAAATGTGTGGCAATTAGTTTGCAAACATGATTTCTCTGTCATCATCATAAAAAACTTTATTTCGGCAATCTGTCATAAAAGCACATTTAAAAATACAAATCCAATAAAATCATTAAAACAATATTCAGTAACGGAGTCCATAATACAATGTAGCAGTAGGTTAAAATTCATAACTAACCAGGGGCGGCTCCCCCTTAATGTCGGAGGAGCGTCGCCCCATTGGTCAGTCAGTCAGCGGGAAAAAAAAATGACCGTTGACTGAGCAGATGCCAGCAGTTTAGAGAGGGCTGGGCCGGGCATAGCAGGAAGGAGCGGTAGGTCATGTCTGTTTGGCTGGCCATCTTAGGCCGGCCAAAGAGACATGCGCACTTAGATTTCTCCAACCCAGCTGTATTACACAGCCAGATTGGAGAAACGTCACAGGTGCCTAGGCACTATCTGAGCGGCAAACCACGCTGCTCAGACCAATTCTGGTGCTGCTGTCATAGCTTGAGAGCAGCACCGGGATTGGGTGGGGAGCCTGTGCCCCACTGTATGCTGGGACTCGAGGAGAGCCGGGGAAGATTACCAAGGTGGCCGCATACTGAGGTAAGTTTTTTTAAAAATTATTATTCCCCTATCCGGCCCCCCCACTACAGTATTGCGGCAGCTGCCACTATAACTAACTTGATATTGCAAAAAACATCACATCTACAAAATTAATACACATTTATCTTTTGACATTTGACACTGCGAAATGCTGCAAGAATGTGCGATTCAGGAAAAGCCCTGTACCTCCAGGGAATCTGAGGGGATTGGTTGCAGCGTCAACTTTCGCCTGATCCTTTATATGGATAAAAAATAACCGGAAACAGCAAAGACCAATCTTTGCTTCACATCAGATTTTAAAATTCAAAGGGACTTTGCGTGTTACATGACACCTCTATGTATTTTACCACCTCAAAACAACTCGGGGTGCTCAGGTAATCCTGCGCTGAGTTATTACCGTACCCCACAACATTGCTAATTCCAGATACGTGATTACAAAGGTTGTGTTACTGCACCTCAAATCATGAAGGCTGTTGCATCATTCATGCTTGGATTAACTGCCCCTTTCAGAGGTAGAGGTGCAACCAAAATGATCTTAACTTTTAACAGAAGACTGAGACATGGGAGAAGACGATGCTGCTATCAGGAGGTGTTGGTCAATACTGTCTTTACAGGAGATTCTATTCACTTTGACATTTGTATTGTTTCAGTGAGTTAAATGGCTCTTACAATCTGTCTAGTTTTCACCAGTGTTTCCCCTTTCCTGTTAAAAGATATTTTTTTATATTTCACTTTATTTATCTTTTAGAGTGTAATGACACTCTAACTGAAAAGATTTTAATTGATATTTGGGAAGGGGCCATGCAATAGAAATGATAACACGTTTATATGTGTCCCAAATTCTGACTATGCAGCATTGGTTGAAGCTTGTCACGTCCATTGCAACTCCCGCAAGGTGTCAGTGTCCTGATAGGGGCTCCAAAAGCCAACACCAGCCAACCACAAGTGGTGCCGCATGGAGCCGTGTACCACTGCCCATGGAGGCGAAGCAGCAACAGTTGTAGCCCATCCCGCTCGACACCACAGGTAAGCAAAGATGCCCCCTTGTACTGGGTGTCCTGGTTGGGGTGAAGGGAACAGCTGGGGGTGGAGTGTGTGCATTGCTCAATTTGTAAAAAAAAACGCTAAACAATAAAACAAATAACCACAAGGGCCAAAAGGTTTTTTTAAGGTCCACCGCCTGTGGTGTCAAATGCTGGTGTTACCATATATCAGGGCTGCCTAGTCTTGATTCCTCCTCATGCCTCTTCCATCCATCACCCTATCTTTCTTGTCTCAATCTTCCTCTTGCAGGCATCTTTCATCCCTGCTTTCCCTATTTGGCATAGTTTTCCTTCCTTTTCTTCTTTCTTTACTTCATTCTTCCTTTTCGTCCTTTCTCTCTCCTTCTCTGAATAAAAGTCTGATGATCAGGTCTGGCTGTAGGGCAGTGCGACCAGTGCGGCCACCCTGGGTGCTGAACTGTGAAGGGGGCGCTGGCCTCAAGGGGGGGGGGGGTGCGCTGTGTTTAGCAATAACTTATGATTGGAGAGATGAGGGGTCCTTTTGCCCGGTGGTAGTGAGAGAATCCGAGGAAGCAGTCATGGGGCGTGGGGGTGCCAAAAATGAGTGTTGCACTGAGCGCCACCAGCGCTAAAGCCAGGCCTGCAAATTATGAAAATTAAGTCCTAGTCCCCAAATATGAGTGCCCACCACTATTAGGAAGTGTAAAGAGGCACTGGGGTATCTGCAGTTGCTTCAAACTGATGAGGTATGCAAATCTGTTTACATATTCATTGCCTCCGTGGTTAAAGAGAATAGTAGGAAAATAGAGGAGATCCAATGGGCGGTTCCTTTTATCACCATCTTTTTTACTAATGTTTTTAGACATTTTTCTTTTAAATGAATTGCATTGTCTGATTTGAACCTTTTTGTGCACTAAGTCACTTTATTCATTGGTTGCATGGCACTCCATCTGGATATATTGTACGACTGATGCTGTTTTTAAAATAAAATTATTTTAATTGTCTTGTATTCTTTATATGTGCTTTCACGGTTTGTTCCAAAGTCTTTTGAATTGAATTGAGTGCCCACCACATAGAATCACATGCACACATCCAACACTGCTTGTTTGGGGCAGTCTTTCACAGGCCACATTCTTGGACAATAATTGCTGATGCTCTGATCATGCTCTGTACCCATGCTCATTTGTGCCAGGAGAGGGAGCCAATTAATGCCAAGACAAAGATCTTAGGGGCAGATTTACAATAAACTAACGCAGCACCGCGCAGCAAGTCATTTTGCTGCGCCGTGCTGCGTTAGTTTGGAAAGCACAGCGATGCGACATATTTACAACAATATGTCGCACCTCTGTGCTTCCCCCTGCGCTGGCACACAAACTGCTGCCATGCGCCGATGCAGGCACCCTTGCACCATGGTGCAAGGATGCCTGCGTCGTGGGGAGATTGTTTTTGTTCAGGAAGGGAACCCTTCCTGAACAAAAACAATCATTAGAGGTGATTTCCTCTTTCAATGTGTGCTGTAGAATGCAGCAGCTTTGAAAGAGGAAAAAACGAGGAGAAATGAAAACATTTCTCCTCGTTGCGCATCGCTACGCATCCCCTGGGGAGGTGTAGCATTGACACGCATTTCCAGATTTACGATTGCTCGTAAATCTGGAAATGTGTCTCGTTCCATGGGTGTTGCTTGGGAACACCCACAGCAACACCCATGGAACGCCCCTTCCACGCAAAGTGCTGCATGTAAAGGGGCCATATTTACAAGGAGAGGAAAAGTCACGCAGGGTGGCTTTTCCTCTCCTTGTAAATATGGAGAAGTGGAATGCGCCTCCAGTACGTCACAAAAAGTTACGTACTGGTGGCGCAGGGGGCTTGTAAATCTGCCCCTGAATGTACAAAGGGCTAACTAGGAGCAGTCACTGAAGAGGTCAGGTTATGGCTCATTTGTTGCCTTAAGACATGTGCCATAGAAAAGAAGAGGCCTGTTAACGTCCTGGGCCATATTGTGGATTCGTTGTGGGGATAATTGTCCTATGAAATGAGTAAGTGAGAATTAAAGGGAGTGGTTTTAAAGTGACTGGTGTAGTGATGGCAGAATCATGGCTGGGATAGGGAGAGTTGGGAGCAGAGTGGAGGTTTGGACGTAAGAGCTTTGTGCTAGGTGTGTCTTTGAAATGGTCTGTCACGGTGTAAGAGCTGCAGTGTTTGAGTGGTATGGCTGCTAAGGTAATGTTTGTTATGATAAGTTTACTGTGTGTCAGTTGGTCTTCTTTCTTTTTATCCAGCAATGGATAACAGGGTGGTCTTCAATGAGAGCATAAGGCATTTACATTCAGGAACCTACTCAGTGCTTAATTTGCAAATAATTATGTGCCAGGGCCCTGCTTGAAAAGACACTGCAGCCTGCATCACCGTTACCCTGCCAGTGCTGCCAATGGCAGTACCAACATAACACACAACCATCGCGCAATTTGCAGCACATATAGAACAAGGAGAAAGAAAGATATTTCTCCTCCTTATGCCTCACTTGGTGAGGCATATCTTTTCTGCACTTTCCCAGGTTTACCAGGTTTTGTAAATCTGAGAATGCGTCAAAAAACATGGGATTTGTATAGGAACACCCACAGCAACACCCATGGAACGCCTCCCTTGCGCAGAGTAATGCAACGCAGCAATTTGCGCTGTGTAGCATTACTACATATTTTTGTAGCCATTCAAAGCCACACAAAGTGGCTTTGCGTGGCTTCATAAATATGACTTAGAGGTTTGTGTCGTGCATGTACCATGTTGCGTGATGCAAGCATGATGCAAAGTCCTTATAAATTTGCCTCTAAATGTTTAAATGATATGTACACTCGAACTTGTATGTTTTAAGCTGTGTGTCCTGGATACTATACATCTACACTATATTTAGTATTTTCTTTCTACAACTTACATCCTGGGATTGATTTCTACAGCTTGCATCCTTAGATTGCTTACTATCTCAGAAAGCTGCCTCCCGCTATACTCCTAAAACTCTGCATGAAAAAAATGAACTCGACTTAATTCCACTTGATTCCTTTGGGCTTGATTCCTCTCCTTTCTTTCTTCAAAATGATCTTCTTTCTTACCCTCCATCCTCCCCATGCTTTCTATTCCTGAGTATAGCCTCCTCACAGTCTCATGCCTGTCTGCCTTAATTCTACCTTATTTTAATTCTGGAAAAGGCTGGCACCTCATTTCTTAGATCACAACTTCTCCTGCTGTAAAACCCTATCTGTGCAACCTAATATTACCTAATGTCCCCCAGCCTATCTAACTCACCTTCCATTCACCTGAAACCACATAGCTCCCCTGAATGATCACACCTAACTGGTATCAATATAATCCATAACAAAGTAACTGGAGCAAATGAATTCAATGTTTTTTCTTGAGAGCACATGACTAATCTCAATAACCAACATTTAGCCACTTGATTAACCACTAACCTTGGGTTCCAGAGTAGAGTACTACTCTCTGTAAAGCACTTCAATGCCTCAGCAGGGATAGTAAGTGCTATATAAATGCAATTACAACACTTACCCTTTAACCTCTGCCGCTGAACCCCTGCTAACCCCACTGGCTCTGGCCTCCTGCTATAACAGGCACCACTCGAGGGAAGCTTCACCTCCTGCACCACTATGCATTCTTAAAGGAGTTCCTGGGAACTTGGATCTCAAGTGTTTAGCATTGTGATGGTTACAGATCACCCTTTACTCACCACTCTTGCCAAATAGGTACAATGCTGTAGTTCAATGGAGTGCTCCTAAGCTAGAGAGTCCATAGGGGGATCTAAGATGAGGCAAGAGTGATGGTTTATCATCAGGCAAAATGAACTACATATTAAGTTTAGGGGCATATTTATTATAGGTTTTATGGCAACCTGCACCACGCAAGGCAACGCAGGGCAGCACACAACGTACAATGAGATTTATCAAGCCATGCAAGGGCAGCCTGTGTGGCTTGGTAAATCTAGTACAACGCAAGGCAGCACAAGTCGCTGCTTTGCGTTACACTGCGTGGTATGGGCATTACATGGGTGGAGCGTGGGTGTTCCCATGCATCCACCCATGTAGTCTGACAAATTCCCAGATTTACCAAGAGTGGTAGACCTGGGAATGCGTCAGAATTGTACGACTCCCCACCAGAGGTGCAATGAAAAGAAATATACTTATTTCTCCTCATTGTTTCCTCTTTCCAAGAGTGATGTATTATGCAGCATACTTAGAAAGATTAAAATGGCTCTTAGGATTGTTCTTGTCCATGCGTGTCCCTTACTACACAAAAACAATCCTGCTTACAACGCAGACACCATTGCACAATGGTGCAACAAGGGTACCTCCATTGGTGCTAGGCAGCACATTGTGCTCTAGCGCAGGGAACAGACAGGAATGCGCCGTACAATGTTAAATACAGCGCATTCCTGCCCTTTCCCTATCACGCAGTGCAGCAAAGTGACATGCTGCACTGCATTGCATAATTTGTTAATAAATATGCCCCTGAGTGTCTTAACTTTACGGTGCAGCTCTGCACACATAGCAATGCACAGTGCACAGCATTCGCCATTTATTTTTGAGTCACTGAATTAGCAAATACAACTCGAGGTCCAACTCCAGGTCACCCTAATCATTGCTCAAAGCTCTCCCTTGGAACATCTTGCAGCTGGCTTAAATATTGAAGTCAAATTTTCAACTGTGCAACCTCAGCTGCTTTATGCAAGAGTTTGTGTTACGACTGTGAAAGGTAATGCTGCAATGCAGGGGGGGGGCTTTTATATCTTTATTTTCATAAGAGCTGAAAAAGAAATCAACGACTGCACTGCCTGCTTCTGTAGTGTAACTGCCACTGTTCTCAATAGTCTGGAACCTGATGACATGTTCTACATTCCAGTAGTTGGCAGCAGCCACACAGACAAGCATTATACAAGACATAGCATTATATAAAGCATAACAGTTTCCCTTCAGAAAGGTGCTCATATTCAAGAGAATGGTTTTCGCTGAGTTTTCAGGAAAATAATTGTAAGAGATAAGTCTCTTGGAACAGTAGTTCTTAACATTTGGATGTTGGCAGACCCCCCCACTGTCTCACTTCTGGAAGGCGGGGACCCCTACCTAAGCAGTTTCTATGATTTGAACCTCGAAAAAGTTCACAAAAATTAGGAAGCATATATACATCAATCATACACAAATAATTAAATATTTCGTTTAATTCACTAGCAAAATATAAATATGCAAACATAGAAATTTTAATTTTAATGAGAAAGTTTGGAGCGTTTCAAATTTTGTTTTTAATTCTGAAATATGAAGCAATATGCTAGACTCCAGCATATCACTTTGCCTTTTTGCTTCTAATGGAGTCTCATTTATTGTCAATGCACTTTAATCCTTTAATTGAGATCACCAATCGTCTGCACGAGATTCTGTTTGCTGGTCCCACAAATCAAGCTGAGGATACCAATTTCATTTTTAGCCTCGAATTTCAAATTCTTCACCTTTACAGAGTAGTTTAAATTATTTATCAATTTTGTTTTTTATGCATATATACTTTACTAATCCACAAATATTATTTAAATTTCTAAACTGTTGAAAACCCCAGGGTAAACGTTGCAGATCCCCAGCACTCTGTGGACCTGAGGTTAAGAATTGCTCTCTTAGAGGGCCCACGTTAACCAACAAAGTGACGGGTAGTAGTTAGTTATCATGGTGATAGTAAGTGTGTAAAGACCACCCATAAAACTCGAGGCCTATCCATATAACGACACCCCTGTGAAAACTATCGCTGCTATCCCCGGGGATCTGTCACATAGGTACTGAAAACAATTCCTGAGATAATGTTAGAAAGGATTCAAGAAAATGGAAATGAAATTCAGAAACCTTCTTGTCACCTTTCATATATTTTATTCAACACAACATTGGGTTTACACTTCAAATTAGAAACCAGCAGCCAAAGACACATTCTTTGAGAGCCATTAGGATGCTAGCCTAATAGACCAGGCTCAGTTTACATTGGAAATATCGGAAACAATACATTTGTTACATAGTAAAGGATCTTCCATCACATCCAGTCAATTTTTCACAGACTTTGAAAAATTAGAAGGAGATGTAAATGTAACAAGAAAACAAATTGGCAAGAAGACCGAAAAAAATCTATTGTCATTCCTATAAAATTGTCTTGTTTCAAAACTTTCTAGAGAAGTCCACACTCTCCTATCAAGCTATCTCAAGCGAGAACTATCATTCAGAAAAACTGCAAAAACTGAAATATTGACCAGGGCTCAATCTATAGTTGCATGGAAAGTCCTCCTGTCCTGGTCACGAGGAAAGATTCCATTAAACTGTGCCTTTAAATTCCTCAAGACTGTTCTGACTCAGGAAAATGCATTGCTGGCAGATTCAGGAAAACATAGGTCTTTATCCTGCGACAATTTGAAAAGACTGTAGGAAGTCCAAATGAAGGAAACTGGAAGTCTGCGCAATAAACTGCACATAGGAGGAAAGTTCATAAGCCGTCTCTAAATGATAGAGAGTCAATCAGCCCTAAAAGATAGACAGGCCTCACTCACTCATCAACTCCGAAGAAAGCAAAGACTTTTGAGCCACGAGCCCTGTATGTTGCAAGTGTTCTGATGCCTTTCATACACCCGTTGGCATAGACATTAGTTAGTATGCAATCTGATGTATTGACTCCAAGGACAAAATATTAATCTGGGACCTCCTCACACCCCAGTTAATCAAACATCAACAGTATTCAAATAAAGAATGGACATCTAAACATTTCTACTACATTTCTACTGATTCAAATTATGGGTTCCGGAGACATCATTAGCTTGAGGGAGAATATCCTGATTATGGAAGACAAGAACCCAAAGCTCGATCACTAACATGCCAAATATTGTAATCACAAGCAAATCTCAAGCTGTTGAAGATCTTCTAAAATAAAAGTTTAGCCGGGCTGAAAGAAGAGGCATACTCTAGAGACCAAAAGATGTTCAAAATGGTCCACATGTACGAATGGGATCCAACCAAAGATTCTATTACTCTAACTCATGAAGAATATAATTGCATGAATTGTCACAAGAGACACAATTTTTGATATTTGCAAGAGAGGTTGGTAAGTAGCTTAAAGGTTTGCTTCCTTTGCCAACTACATTGCCTCTACATAATTTCTCCTCTGACTGGAGAGACCGGAATAATATGGATCCCTCTGAAAGGAGTACCTTTAAGGACTGTCCGCTAGTTGCTTGCCCTGCAGCATAGGACTGCAATCTGCTTTCTCAAGCAGGTCATCATTATTTTGATGCAGGAGTCTTTGAATGCGTCGGAGCGGGGCTCTTGCGCTGCTCCTACATATGGAGTAAGAGGATGATTGGTGACCCCTTCATACTGCTTTGAGATTTTGGGAATCAAGCATTGCTTTTGCAAATCTATACAACCCACTTTGTATTAACCAGTGTTTAGCAACCCATTAATCATAAAGGGGTTTATTTTGTGTAATGACATAATCGAGTGATGTAATGATATTGGCTCGTGCGAAATTGTTATTATCCTAATGTAATTTTGCATGATTCCCAAATATGTGACCAGATTTACTAAGATTTTGCATTGAGGTTACGTCACTTTTTTGGTGCAGCCCCCGCTCAAAATCTGTTTTGGGATTTACAAAGACATGCAAATCCTGATTTGCCTGGTTTTGCATGGCTTTGTACAAAAAAAAAAAGTAACACAACAGTGCATGATGAAAGCTTTCATGAACTTGCATCAGGTAGACATTGCATGTGTGGTGCATGGGGGTTCCTGTGCATCCATCCCATGTATTTTGTAATTGTAATTGTAATTGCATTTATATAGTGCTTAATACCCCTAACGAGGCGTTGAAGCGCTTTTTCAGAGAGTAGCACGCTACCACGGAACCCAAAAGGATTAGTGGTTAATTAGTATAGTGAAATATGAAACTAATTTGAGCGGTGGATTTGTTAGTCTGTTATTTCGATTGAGAAGGATAGTAGAGGGGTAGAAGAGGGAAAGGTTTGCATTTATATAACGCTTGCTACCCCTGGTGAGTTGTTGATGGGCTTTTTGGCGGGTAGCATGCTACTCCAGAACCCAAACAGGATTAGTGGGGAATTAGTATAGGGAAATATGAAATTAATTTAAGCGGTGGACATGTTAGTCTGTTATTTGGTTCGAAAAGAAATAGTGGAGGGATAGAAGAGGGAAGGGTCTGAAATGCTTTTGGGTTTTTTGGGGAGTTCAGTAGGAGGGGGTTTGGGGTGAGTAAAGGGGAGGGGGAGAGTCAGAGGGAAGGGTTTAGAAAGGCTTCTTTGGGAGATCTAAATAGTAAAAGAGGTATGAGATGATGCAAGGAGGCATAGAGGGGTATAGCTTCAGGGTACCTGGTGGCATGATCCTCTCCCACCTGTATAAATCTGTTCCCTGCTATTGTTTGGGGGCCCAGTGGGCCAAAAATGTCAACCCCTACTCTCTCAAAGGGCACCCCAACCACAGGAAGTGGGACTAAGGGGGCCTTTGGCTTGTTACCCGTCTTACCACTGGCCTGACAGGTAACACAGGGACTGCAGAACTCCTTCACTTTCTGGGACATACCTGGGCAGTAGAAGTGGGTGACTACCCTACTCCATGTTTTTATCTGGCCAAGATGTCCAGCAAGGGGGATGTCCAGCGCTAAGTTGAAGAGAAATTCTCTGCACTGCTGAGGCACTACCACTCTCCTAGTGACACCAGGCATGTGGTCTCTGGCTTCAGTGCACTGGAGTCCCACTTCCCAATAGGTCCTGTGGGAGCCACTGATATCTCCCTTTTCCTGGTCAGCAGCTTTCCTGTCTCAGGCTCTCAAAAGTGGGACAAGTCCTTTGTTCCTGGCACAGCACTTCCCTAGGGCTCCCCCTGGACCTAGGAGCTCTGGCTGGTAAGGCCCAAGTTCCTGGGGCTCAGTTCCCTCAAGGGCTGACAGGCCTTCTCCCTTGGGAGAGAGTACCTGAGCTTGTGGCTATATAGAAGATGGTTTCCCAGACTTCTTACCTTTTCTCTTGGAGGGTTGGTCCATAGTTTCAGGATCCAACTCCTCTTTTTCACCATGGGCTTTGCACTGTGCTCAAGTTTTCACACACACACCCATTCAGGTATTCCCAGTATGGCTGCATGGGTCCTGAGCTCTACCTCAGCCCATGCTGAGGTATCCAAGTCATTACCAAGCAAACATTCTACTAGGATGGCAGCGGACACAACCACCTTCTTTTGGCCAGTAACCCCTCCCCACTCAGAGGTCACCGTAGCCATGGAATGAACCTTGGTCTCATTAACAGCACCGATGACTGGATAAGTTTGTCTAGCCAGATACTGTTCTGGGGATACCAGTTTTTCAGTCACCATGGTGACACTTGCACATGTATCCCTCAGAGCTGCTACCTCAACCCCATTAAAGACTTGTAAACATGGGTTTGCCCCTAAATGGTAAGCATACCAGAGGCTGGTGTAACAAGGAGAAATACATTTATTTCTCCTTGTTTCTTCCTCTTTGCATGTGTGCTACAAAATTCAAAGAGGAAGTAACCTCAAAGGATAGTTTTTATGCCAGTTATTCCTTCCTGCACAAAAGTTATCCCGCCCATAAGGCAGGCACCTTTGCAATATGATACAATGATGCCAGCATTGGCATTAGGCAGTCACAAGTGTGCCAGCCCTAGGTGAGAGCAGAAATGTGCCATATCTTTGAAAATATGGTGCAGTTCTTCTCGCTCCCTTTTACGCAATGTAACTTCACTTACTGCTTCGCGTTGTGTGAAGTGTTAGTAAATATGCCCGGATAAACAATGTATGGGGGAGGTCGCTCGTAACCAGATTTCGGTTAGGCACCATTAGGGGTGATCTCTGTTTCCCGCTGGGCCAGTATGATCCAAATAGCATTTGGTGTGCTCCTATGATGGTATGTCTCCCCAAATTTTGATGCACTTTACTTTGTTTTGCAAATTTCATGAACCTTTTAGGCGAAGATTTTTATCACCAATTTTTAAAAGCTGGGGTTCTCACAGCGTAGAACAGTTTAATATCTTCTTTGCATGGTAGCAGATGCCACAGTGTCTCTTGCGGGGGATCTTTTCTTAAATAAGCAATATGTTCGCACAATTCTGTGAATTTTTAATGTTTTATGTATTTATGAGTCCGTTTTTATTTATCTATTGCAATTTGATCATGTATTTTATGTAATGTTTTTTTCTGTTCTTTTATGGTTATTCTCAAATACCGAATAAAGAAAAAAATGGATTGATTGATTTATGTCCCTGAGGGGCATATTCACAAGAACGTGCACTAAACATCTCCAGAAAATGTTAACGCAACTTTACACATCGCGGTCTATCGCGGGAAAATAACCCTGTGTTAACCTGGAATTCACAACAAGGCGGTACCATGCGATAGTCCTCCGAAAACGCGGCCAATGTCCGCGATACAACCACCGCGACGGAGGCAAAAACACAAACCCTAACACCAAAAAACGTGCGATGAGCCCATTCGCGATGAGGAAATCAGCGATAAGCAGCGCCAGGCCTGCCATACACACACGGCAGACAGGAAAATCACTACAAAAGTAGAAAAAACACACAAACACAAAATGACCAACACCCAAGCACCATGGAGGCAGCCGGAGCAGGCGCAGAGGACGAGCGGAACCCCACAAGCACCCCGGACGACCAGCCTGGGACCTCGGTGACAGGGAAGGGCAAGGACAAGAAGAAGAGGAAGACGAAGTTCAGTCCGCAGGAGAATAGGATCCTGGTCACGGAGGTGATAGAACACCATCAACAACGGTTCGTCGCCTCCAATGTGTCATTGGGCACCAAAAATGGATTATGGCGGTCCATCGTGGACAAGGTGAATGCCGTCGGAGAGCACAAGAGGTCAATGGACGAGGTCAAGAGGCGATGGATTGACATCAAGCGCAAGACCAAGGAGAAACTCGCAGGCAACCAGAAGGCAGCAATGCAGACTGGAGGTGGGAGCCCAGCTCCACAGCTGGAGCTGGATGACATGGAGGAGCTGGTGTCGACAGTCATCAGTGTGGAGACCGTGGCAGGAGTCGGGGCACCGGACACTGCTCGACAAGACACAACACAACGGCAACAGGGTGAGTAACCACCAGGTACTGGGGGACGGGGGAGATGGCCACAATGGCACACATGCACAATCAAGCAGAGCACAGTGCACACCCACAATGACTCTGGATCATGGCCCTGATCAACAGCCTGTCACAATGTACATTGCCATGCTGTCTGAATGTGAACATGTAGCATGCGTCTACATACATGTGGACACATTGTAACACAGCATCTCCCCTTCACATTGCAGGGGCACCGTCAACGCCACCTGCAGAGCAGTCCCAGCCACTCTTCACTGATGACGAGGATGACACCACCAGCATCGACACCCAAGCCCTCCAAGACATCATTGAGCTCATCCGCCAATCACCTTCAGGACCAGGGCAGCCCAGCTGCATAGAGGAGACCCCACCCACTCCACAAACCACCCAGCAGGAGGCACCCACAACCCCGGCTGTCTCCCAAGACCCCCCCGAACAACACATGGCCTTCCAACCCCGTGTGTTGGAGGTACAGAGGGAGATGGCTGAGCAGGTGCGGGTGGGGTTCGACCTCATGGCTACCAAACTTGACGCCATCCATGGGTGTCTGAGTCCCATCAGGGACCACCTCCAGTCCCTGACGGACACCCACATGCCGCTCCATGGTCTCCAACGAGCCTTGGCTGACATCGCTGGAGTCATGACTCGGAGACAAAAACCCCTGTCCACTCAGAGTGGCTCCAGCGATCTCAGCTGTGAGATGGCACACATGCGGAGGCTCATGGAGGACATGGTGCGGATGGAGGCGGAAAGAATGGCAGCCACCGCTGCACATCAGCAAAATGTAGCTGGGATCTACCATGCAC
The DNA here is from genome assembly GCA_963921515.1 of Calotriton arnoldi. Taxonomy (NCBI): domain Eukaryota; kingdom Metazoa; phylum Chordata; class Amphibia; order Caudata; family Salamandridae; genus Calotriton; species Calotriton arnoldi. The sequence goes on along the minus strand of CAWUFW010009431.1, from coordinate 75,331 downwards.
TGCATGTCCTCATCATGGCATTGCTGCCACAAGGCGTGGCGCAGATGAATGCTGCTGCCCCTACACCATCCACATCTCCGCCCCCTGGTGTGTCAGTGCCTCACAGTGCGGCAGGCATTTCCACTCTGGCACCTGATGTGTCACTGCCACACAGTGCGGCCGACAATCCACCTCCGGCCCCTGATGTGTCAGTGGCACACAGTGCCGCAGCCGGAACTGCACCACCCACAGGTGGGGCAGAGCACACATCCGAGGATGAGGACGTGGATGGGCTTGAGTTCAGAAGGAGGCACTAGCATTCATGTCCGCCACCTGGCCTGCTTCTGCTTGGTGCCTCACATCGCCCCATGACCTTCCACTGACCCCCGATACACTCTGCTGCACTCACCTTGGACCGCGACATGGACTGCCATATCCTGTTTGGTGACCAATTACACGACGACCACACTGCGGACTGTACCCTTCCTCTTCCGCTGTACTTGTCATTCCCCGATGGACTCTGGCTGGCTCTCCACGGGCCCATATTGTGAAGTGGGGTTGGCATGGCCCTGTACTGCTCCAGCTACAAAACTCCACTGGATGTGCATTAAACATTCAGAAACGCACTGCTGTGCCATGTCTTTCATCATTCATGTATGAATGTGTGGATGAATGTAGGCTCAGTGATTCCCTCCAACATCAATGATGCTCATCTAGTGGGAATCCAGTCACAGTGTGCTACATTGCCGATTGCGTTCCGGGTGCCGCAGACACCACAACAGGGACACACGCATTAGTCACTTCCTTGTCCGGACATGGACTGAACCACGCCCAGAGCCCCCGAGACATTGTTGCAAGCCCTGCGCTGGTCCGGCGTACGCCAGGCCAGACCACTCCACTTACGCTCCGAGGGGGGGCCCACATAGCTACATGTCGCAGGCGTACACGCTAGTGGTTTGCAGGTGGCTGGTCTAGTTGTCAGCATGTCACGGCCACTCCCTGAGGGCAGGTTTGCACGCACACCACACCCATCCGGCACAGGCGTCACAGGCCATGTGACCCCGCCAATATAAGGGGCCGACAACGTCACATTCCCCACTGCCGGTGGTGACTGGATGACGGACGTTCCACGATACTCAATCATAAAGGGCCCATGACTTGTTGCGCACAGGGTTAGTGGCACCCGGAGCCATGCGGCCGTCACGGGCCTACCACCATGTGGCACTGACTGGGGTTGCACAGGGTTAGTGGTACCCGGAGCCATGCGGCCATCACGGGCCTACCACCACGTGGCGCTGACTGGAGTTCCACAGGTTTAGTGGCACCCGGAGCCATGCGGCCGTCATGGGCCTACCACCCCTTGGCGCTGACTGGGGTTGCACAGGGTTAGTGGCACCGACATTGCTGAGCGGGTGTGCAGCCTGTGATGATGACGTGTGCACTGATGTGGTCTCTGCCATTAATGCCTCAGGACTCAGCGTCATGTGTGGGACCTGCTGGGCCGTGGTGTGGGTCCGCATGTTGAGGAGCATGCCATGGTGGCAGGACCTGGGCCTGGAGCTTGCACGGGCACGTGGTGTGCCCACTGGTGGATACACCGTTGGAGGCAGGTGAGCAGTGGGGCCTGGGTGCGCAAGTGCGGACAGCCGGCAGGAGGGGGTAGGGTGTGGCTGCATGTGTGCGCAGGACGGGCAGGCGTTGTTGCCGTGTGCAGTGTGATGGACTCTGCCATGATTGACTCTGGCCTCGTTTACAGATTGCAGACCTGGTGGCTTGCAGTGTATACCGGCACGTGGTTGGAGACACACCGGTGGCAGCAGGTGAGCAGTGGTGCCTGGGTGCGCGGGGCGGCAGTGTCCCTCCTTCTCCCTCTCTCTCTCTCCCTTCCTTTCCCTCTCTCTCTCTCCCTCTCCCTTCCTTTCCTTCTCCCTCCCTCCCTCTCTCTCCCTTCCTTTCCCTCTCTCTCTCTCCCTCTCCCTTCCTTTCCTTCTCCCTCCCTCTCTCCCTCTCCCTTCCTTTCCTTCTCCCTCCCTCTCTCGCTCTCCCTTCCTTTCCCTCTTCCTCTCTCCCTTCCTTTCCCTCTCCCTCTCTCCCTCTCCCTTCCTTTCCTTCTCCCTCCCTCTCTCTCTCTCTCTCCCTTCCTTTCCTTCTCTCTCTTTCTCTCTCTGCCTTTCTATCCTTCTCTGTTTCTCTCTGTCTCGCTCCTTTGATGTGCGCCTGACACACGTTCTGATTTTGTGCTTTATTTTCCAGGCTGTGACATCAGGATTGTCCCGGACGGACTCGACAGGAGTCTTCCGCATTGGTGTTTTGTGTTGTATTCAATAAAGTTTTTGGTTGTTACTTCAATGATGAGTGACTGTTTCTCGTTCTTCTGCCCACACGTGTTTCTTGTTGTCATTGTGCGACATCATGCGCTTTTTGTGGCTCTTGTGTCGTGCAAGGTATGTGTTTGTCCCAGGCGGGGGATCCGGGGGGGGCGGGGTGTGGTGGGGATGGGGGTGGGTGTTGTGGCCCTCTTGGGTCTCGGAGCTGCATGATCATTGTCTCCACGGCATCTGTGGGTCTTCAGATGTGGCTCTGGGCTGGGCTCCCTTTCATACTGCGGGTAGTCATCCTGCTTTTCACCAGCAAAAGGCAGGTGTTAATTCCCTGCTGCTACCGCAGCTTATCGCCTGTTTTGGGTTCGCATCGCAGATCTGGCAGTTCGTTGTGAATGTGGTGTAGTGGTGTTTTCGTGTGTTTTTGCACTGGAACGCCTACTCTGCATCTCATTAGGGTTAGTTGGTGGTGTCACCCGTGGAGGTAAATTTTGAGGCGGTTATCGCGGGAATACTTGCGTTGTCTGCAGTTTGCAACCGCTTGTGAATGGGGCGTTAAATCTATCTCCACTTTTGTTGCGTTAAGGTGGCGATAACTCGGAGATAAGTCCTTGTGAATATCCCCCATACTGTTTTGTGTATTTCACAGATTTTTTCTCCTACGGGAGAGGTTTCAGTAGAAAAGTTTGTTGCAATCTGTGAAACTGATGTATGCTACAGCCCATAACGTTTTCGGACCGTAAGTGTCTTCCACTGTGATTTAACGTGACAATTGTACACGAGGGTACGCCCTTGCATTCTGTTTTCACATAAGATACCAACCAGGTGCATTTCACATAATATGTACAATAAAATGTCTTTTTGTAAATTTCTACACCTATTACAATAGGGAAAAGTTCCGTTTTGGGTCCCTGATATATATATTTTTTTTGCACTGCTTCAAAACTCCCATGTGGGGGATGCCTGTCCGAATTTTTTTAACGTAAAATGCTTTGCTGCTAGATGAAAACACTCAAACATGGCAACTCCTTCGGACTTCTGCTCTAGAATAATTCATTTTGCCCGCACTTCCCTTCCCTTCAAATCAATTCCAGGTTTCTTTGGTGGCAGTGCTCCAGGCAGGGTTTGAAGTTCATGCCTCAGATGTTTACTTTGATAAGGATACAACGGGTGACCCACTGTGTACATAAAGCACTGGCTTTGACTTGGCGCAATAGGTGGAAAGACCATATAAGCTGTGATATACTTTTGCACACCTGCCAAGACATGCTCGCTTTGCTCGAGATCCAGGAGTTGGAGCACCTCAGACGCCCTTTGACAGACTGCAGTGAACTTCAAGCAGAAATTAGACCTTTTCTGCCACGATAATTCTTATTTGTTTTTTTTTGCAGAGTGCCACTTCATTTCATTCTAGCGCAAATAGTTATTGCAGAAACTGCCATGGTCGATTGCCAATGCTGCAGAGCTGTTCATAGCATCCCATTAGTGGCCTTATTAGGAGATCCCCTTTGAGACCCCCGCGACTCTGGCCCCTGGAGTGACCAATACTTGGGGCATTGGTAACTCGTTGGGGCAGAGTTACAGGAGATTAAAAGTGGGACCCTGAGGGCCGACTTATAAATGAGGATTTGCTGGGAAAATCATTAATTCTGGTCCCAAATCACCTGTCAATTCTTAATTCTTCCCAGATATTTCCACTGACAGTTCCAGTGGTGGCTTCTCCGCTAAGGCGGAGGATCGTCGCCCCACTGCTTTTTTGCAGTGACAGAATGAGAAAATAAAATGATAACTCGCGTTATTATCATTTTTTCTCCTACTTCCACGTACAGCTTTGCGTGAGGGGGCGGGGGCAGGGGAGGAGTGGTAGCAGCCTCCTAGAGTGCGCAATGACTGCTTGGACGACCCTCTCAGGTCGCCCAAAGCTTCTTGCGCACTTCCCATGTTCTCCTTGCAGGCTGCATTGCAGCCTACGTGGAGAACATGCCCAGGCCTCCAGTCAGCGTCTGAGTGCCGAAAAATGGCGCTCAGACCTATCACAATGCTGCTAAGGCAAGGGAGCCTGAGTGTGCTTCCTGTGGCTGAGCAAAGGAGGACTGCGGAGGAGAGACGGGCAAGGAAGCGGCGAAAAGGTACGTTTTTAATTGAATCCCCTGCGTCCTTCCCCCTCCCGGATCCTTCCCCCTACTTCACATGTCCTCCCCCCTACCTCCGATCAGTGCCAGCCGCACCTGGACACTTCACCTGCCTTCAGCAGGTGGAAAATCTGGGTGAAACACCACAGATCTGCGAAGTTACAGCGGATCCTCTAATCCTGATTCAAAGAGAAAGTCTAGTACTGGCTGAATATAGACTATGGGGCCCCTTGTAATGAAGCCCTGTGAGGAAGTGGGACAATTGGGGGGAAAACTAAGACAAGAGCAGCAGCTCCCATTCTTCCACTAGCATACAAGAATGCGAGAGAGGTGAATTTAGATTACAGTCCTATGTCAGATCCCAATAATTAATCCATATTTTTTTTAGCTCTTGTAGTTTTCCTTTTTCCATCAGCTAAACAAACAGGACAATTTTACATCTGTCCCGTAGGCCTCTTTAAACATGCAGAAGGTACATAATATCAGGCCCGAAAACTTGTTTGTGGTCATACAAGAAAATCTGGAAGTATTATTTCACTCTTTCACCAATGCTTGAGGTACTTAACTATTGGGGGTTACACTTCTGCAGTTTCGAAGGTGTAACTGCTCCCAATACCATTAGGATATTCAGCGGTCCCTGTGACTGGCTCCTCATCACAGGACAAGCAGCACCGTGATTGAGGATGCTGCTGTGTGGAAGGGACTAATGACCAAAAGGGAGTGCTTGGAAGATGAATGTCCTGCTAATTTGCTGAAAGGTCAAACTCTTGGCCTATGTATTTTTAAGGCTTTTTCCAAAATAGAGGTTGATAGTTCATCTTCTTAGTCAAGGGTCAAAAGTCTAGAGGTCATTATTGATGTTTCTCTGTCCATGATTCCTTAGATTAATGTTGACCAATCAGGCACTGAGTACTTCCAAATCCCAGTAGAGTGCAATCACCCCTTGAGTTCTTGCTGCAAAAATGTGTTTTCACATTTGAACAGACTCTGCTTATACCAAGGATTCAGTGATGCAGTGTTATGTTGTTAAAGGCACTGCTTGGACTACACAGCTCTAAATCATAAAGGGCCAGATGTAGGAAGCCAAATTGCGATCGCAAATGCTGAAATTCGCAGAATTTCAGCGTTTGCGATCGCAATTTGGCTGTGAGCAATGTAGGTAAGTTTAAACCTACTCGCAAAATAAGGAATCGCAAAAATTCCGATTCTTTATTTTGCGCAAGCATTTAGAGAATCGCAATTTGTGATTCTCTAAAGGCTATGCAAGAAGGCATCACAAATTGCGATATTGCCTTAAGGAATCGCAAATTACCACCAACTTCAAGTTGGTGGTAATTTGCGATTTCCTTTAAAAAAGCACTTTTTGCTTTTTTTAAAGTGCCATGTGGCACACATACATGCCCTTAGGGCATGTATGTGCCCCACATGTGCACACATGCACAATTCAAGGGTGCAACAGGGTGTCCTTCTGGAACCCTTGCACCCTTGAAATTGCATGCGCAATTTGCGAGTACCTACTGGGTACTCGCAAATTGCGCACGCAATTCCCATTCATTCCTATGGGCCTCTTGGCCCATAGGAATGAATGGGAAGCTCATTCCTTATTTGCGACTCGCAATTTGCGAGTCGCAAATAAGAATGTGTAGGAATCGCAAAAATTATTGTGATTCCTACCTACATAGCATTTTGCGAGTCCTTAATAGCGATTCCCTAAAAATTGCTATTAAGGACTCGCTAAATTGCTTTTACCTACATCTGGCCCAAAGCCTGCTAAAATAGTCCTCGCTGTTCCCATGCAATTTCTTTATTACGCCCATGAAATTTGCAGAATTCATGATGATCTTGAAAGAGTGTGGATTTTATGGGCCCAAAATTTACATAACGCTTTTCTATGGAGTCAAATTCAAGCAGACCATGTCATTCAGGAGACATTTTATTCTCAAGCCAGTCTGCTTACTGATATCTCGAGTGACTTTTGGACAAGCGAGATATTTCCTAACTTGCACTTTTCACACAAAATACCGCACATTGAATTTTGCTAAATTTTGCATAACGTGCATGATATTTAATGGAATCTCACACACCCTGGACTTGACTCCTTACACCAATTGTAACATAGCTTCCAAAACAGCTCCTTCTTTGAACATCACAGCCCCATTTTTTTATGTTATTCCAATGCTACTGTCCACAGTGGGGCCGTATTATATAGGTGCTCTTGAAACACACACATTTTTGGCGATTTTTAAATATTTTTATTAGACACCAGCAGAATTTTCACCTAAAACGATTTACATAGCACTAATGGCTGTAGAGAGATTAATTAGGATGTGGTAGTTACACGTAGTTTAGACAAAGGAATAGTTGTTCTATGGGTTATTTGCGTTAATTATGAGGTTAAAATTGGCGAAGACATACAAGATTATTATATATCTATAGGTGATAGGTCAGACAGGCCTGGAACCTACATATTAATAAGAGGATCGCACAGGGGAGTAAACACCTTCTTCTTTGAAGTTGAAAAAGTGACTTTACAATGCTGTTTTTTTAATTTTCATAGCGATAGTGTGGCCTAAAGGTGTGGTGGTTGGAAGTTCCAATGCAGAGGCGTAAAGACTGGAGGAGATGCATGGTGATTTAGGTGTAACTAGAAAGCCATGATTGTTGAATTGTAGGCTTAAGCATGTGTGCATTGGGACAGTATGTGAGAGAGGTCGTTTGGAGAAAATCCAATTACTGCTTCGAAAACAGCAGTGAGAAAACTGTAAAAGGCCCAGTTCTTGGAAATGAGCCTGTTGGCTGGGCGGCGGCTTGGATATGTTTCTACCATATGACTCCTTCAATATATCCAGGCTCGCTGGAAATATGCAGCAGGCAAGGGCAACTTATGCAGCAGGGGTGGCTAAATTGTACAGCAAGGAAAGCAAAAATATGCAGTGTAATCTGGCACATTTTGTGAAGGCATTAATTGATTGGTTTTTTTTCACATTAACTCTTTCTGGGCAAAGATTTCACCTCATTAGTACCATTTTAACACCCAAAAACAGCAATAAGCAACAGAAAGGCGACCAGTCAACCTTTGGAAAGGGCCTGGCAACATTTTTAATAACTTTTGGTCTGTTTGAACTGCAAATATGGTTTTGCCAACATCTGCATATTATGCAGCAGAAGATGGATTAGATGCCAAGCGTGGCAATTATATGATTATGCAGAAAATGATGTGGCTGGAAAAACCTCATAATTCGAGTAGCTCTGAATATATAATTTTGGCCTTACCTACATAGAGGGGAGTTCTCATGCAACTGAGGAAATTCCATCTCTTCCCAGTGTGTGAGTTATTATGGATCACATGCTAGGGGAAGTAATCCACACTGGTTGAGTGCAGGTTCCAGCTGCGCAAATGTAGGTTAAGTCACTGCCCATCTTTTAGTGTGCCCTAGATGCAAGAGAGTACTCCTTTTTAGGTCTCGCCTAGACAACACATGTGCTATCTCTTTGATAACTTTTGTTTTCTAACACTGGGCTTAGAGCCGCTAATTGATTACCATTGGTTTTCTTCATTGTCACTCTCATTTGCTAGGTTCTTATTGGTCAACTACTGTTGGCTTCCTTTCTATCTGTGTGCTTGTCCGTCCCCTGGAGTATGGAAGTATTACTTGTCCTTCTACTGCTCATTTTTTAGGCGCTACTTTTTGTCTTTGTGCTTAAGCACTCCACCAAAGTGCATCTTTTTCAGCAGGCTCACTCGGGTACTTTTCTCCCCTTAGTGTTCCCTCCTCCTTCCTGTGTCCATGGTGCTTGTTCCCACCCATCATCCATGTTGCTAGCCACCACTCGCCCTCCCTCATCCATGTTGCTGGATCCAAGCTGCCCTGACTCCCTCCTTCCAGTGTTGCTTGACCCCACCAGCCCTTCCTCCTTCCGTTGTTACTTTCCTCAGACACCCCACCGTCAGCAATTAAAAATGTGCTATGATGCGGCCATCAATGATAGAATCATAGTATTTCTTTTTTTTTTTTACTTTCACCCATGCTGCACAGCAGTCGTGCTGCTGTACAGCATGGCTAAAAGACATTGACAAAGCCAATAGCCCTGTCGTAGGCAATACCATTGACTTTGAAATACTTGTTTGGCATAGTTGTTACTCAATTCAATATTTTATTAAAGATTTGGAACTCCTAAGAGGTCCACATAAAAGTACATGCATATTATTACAAGTAATAAAAACATAACAGAACTCAATCCACGGGCCATAATAAAATTATCAGAGACCTGCGTTAGCAAGGCTAAAATTCCTTTAAATAACATCAGTCAATATTGTCAGTTGTCTCAGTACGCAAAATACTTAAGAAGTTCAACAATAAAACCATTTAGCACACAACAGAAACAGAGCCCTAGACCTCTACTGTAGAACCGTATTGGTATATAGCAGGTATATTTAAGTTAATAAATAATATACAAAACCTCAGTGCTTGGAGAAGATTTTTCAATGATTTGGGCAGCAGCAGAGAGCCATTTCGACAGAAAATAGCATTTAGAATTAGCAGCATAAGAATTAAAGTAGCAGAGCATATCCTAGGATGTACAAAGGACGTTTAGTAGCTGCCAGTTCATATACAAAACAAAGTTCAAAATTCAGCTTCAGCTAAAAGATCAATTTAAAATTAGCAGCAAGAAAAAAGGAATAACAGAGCATATCCTAAAATGTGCAAAGGGCAGTAAGTAGCAGCCAGTTCATATGCAAAAAGAAGGCCAGAGTTCAATTTCGGCTAAAAAGTTCAATTTGGAATTAGCAACATGAAAAAGGAATAACGTAACAAATCCTAACCTGTGCAAAAAGCAATTTAGTAGCAGCCAGTTCATGTGCAAAATAGATCCAAAATCCCACTTCAATTAGGTTTTGTAGTTAACAACAAGTACATAGTGGGAAACGAACGCAACATATCCCTATTGTGCAACATAGCAGTAAATAGCAGCCAATCAATGTGCAAAATACAATTTGACTAAAGACGAAATACTAATACTTCGTAAGAAGATGACAAACATGGGGGTTAACCATCCAATTAAAAGAATAGTAAAAAATTTAAAATATAAACATAAACTCCTTAAAATAATTAAAAAGTTTTACACACACTGCTTCATTTTTTGGACAAAAGAGATAGTCTCGGGCTGATGATACATTTTTTACACAATTTTGTAAAAACATCGGTCGAAGCCAACGATGACGGCTCGAAGCCAGTGCTGGACAGACAAACAAGACATGGTCCAAGGTCTGAATGCTCAGCTTACACAAATTACAAGTTTTTCCATTTTTCAAATTCTAGGACCAGTTTGCTGTTAAATCGTTTAGAGGTAAAAGATTCATACGACATAAAGTGAGCAAACGTCGAGTTCCGTGTTCCAAATTCCAAAATAAGTATTTTTGTGCAATTCTCGGTGAGTTTGTCTTGGCTATTAGTTTTAATCTCTCTTTAGAATTGCAAAATTTAGTATCTCTATCAAAGCTGATTTTGCCACTTAAGGTCTTTAAGAGAGATTTGAATCCTAATGGTGGAAGTGTGAACACTGATTCGTCATGTATACCAAAGATTTTTAGTGCCAATGAGAAATCACGATAAAAAGAGTAATTACCTGCCTTAACATTGAAGATTTCATAGCACATGAGACCTCTTAATGAATCTGGCTCGCTATTTTTTTGCTGATATCCCCAGCGTAAAACCCTGGATAAACCTTGGATATAGGAGCTTATCAAGCCAAATTCCAGTCTAATTGCTGCCGTTGGAACTAACGTGTTAAAATTACATATTTTACGTAGTATCTGACCTTCAATCCTATCTAAAAAACTCCAATCCTTAACAGGGATTGATTCAATCGCATAGAGCAGGGTTGGAGGAATTTTTGCCTTAAAAACCATCAGTAGATGTAAAAAATGTCTTCTGCCCATAGCGCTGTAAAAAATACGCAAACCATTGGCATGAGATGTAGCTTTACAAATGCAATGTTCAATATCAGGTTTGTTCTTCGTACTACCTGTTAAAAGTTTCCCTAAATAAAGGTATGAGTCTACCACCTCCAGCATTTCAGGACCAATTTGCCACTTAAAGTTACATGATTTTCTACTTTTGTTACTTTTCATAATTAAGATTTTACTTTTAGAGACATTTATTTTCAAAAAGTGGCCAACTGTATATTTTTGTAGTGACATATCAGCTTTCTATTCAATCCAATTGGGGTTAGGTCCATTACTACTATATCATCTGCATACAAAAGACAAGCAAAAGGCCGGCCACTTATCTTTGGGGCATCTCCATCAGCTTGAACAAAGCAATCGGGTAAATCTGCTATATATAAAGAAAATAGCAACGGTGCTAACAAGCAGCCTTGTTTCAAACCATTTTCTGTAGGGATTACATCTGATAAACCTTGATTTCCACCCATTAGTATCTGGCACCAAGTTTGCGAATGTAGTGCAATAATTAAGGATAGCAGGGGTGAGGAGGGCAGTCCCATTTTTTGCAATTTTCTCCATAATAGGGGTCGATCTACCTTATCGAAGGCTGTTGAAAAGTCTATGAAAGCCATGTATACATTTGAGTTACGAAAGATTGTGTATTTTTCCTCAATTAGTTTCAGCATAGAGATATTATCTAGAGTGGAATGATTTTTTCTAAAACCTGCTTGTTCTATGGGGAGGACTTTCTTCTCCGTCACCCATTCCGTAAGGTGATCGAGGATACTACGTGCAAATATTTTCCCCGTGGGGTCCAATAGGGCTATTGCCCGATAATTACCTGGGTGCGTTCTGGGGCCCTTTTTGTATAGAGGGATTAAAATGCTTCCAGACCAAGATGGTGGTGTCTTTCCCTGGGAGTAGCAGAGATTAAACAATGGAGCTAGATAAGTAGCCCACAAAAGTGGCTCCTTTTTAATTACCGTCATGGGAATTTCATCAGGACCCATTGCTCCTGAGGATCTCATTTTCTTAATAGCTCCGGCCACTTCATTGATTGAATGTACATAATTGGATACTAAGGTTTTAAACTGATCGGGTGCCGCAGTGGTTAATCTAAAGGAATTAAGATTCGCAGAATACAGTTCTAGCAAGCGAAGTTTCCATTCCTCTTCTTTTATGGGTATAGGGAGAGATTTCACTCTAGTGCCACAGCAGTCGGCAATTATTTCCCAATACCTTTTGGAATAATTTTTTAAGGCTGCCTCTTTTAGCTGTATCCATGCTCCATCTTCCTTTATTTGTCTTAGGGAGCGTTTTTTCCTCTGTCTTTTCCTCTTTAATAGGTTTATTAAAGAACTTCGCTTGCACGAAAAATTCAGGAACTGGGCCCTCACTAATTTATTTATTTCCCTATTTATAGTAAGCAATGGGTTAAAATATGATCTCCGTTTAACAGGAGCTTGTGTTAATTTACAGGATTTAGCCAGGAGACCTATATTATGGGAAAAGGCTTCGAGTAAATCTGGTTGGGTAGAATCACACTCCGTTATAAAGTGCTGCTGATCTCTTATTAGAGTCGATAAGTACGCTTTTAATTTAGCGGTCGCTTGAGTATTCCAGTGAATTCTACCATTTGTTACATTGAACCCTACTGTGTCTCCTTTGAAGTTCCAGGGGCCTACCTTAGCGCAAGTAAAATCAAATTTAAAACAGATCAGCATATGGTCACTGAAAACATTTCCCAGGACTTCCATATTTGTAAGTTTACAGAAAAAATCTGCAGAAACAATTAAATAATCTATAATAGATCTCCCAGTTGGCGCCTTATGAGTGTGATTTGCTGGAATATCTTTTCCTAGCCTCCCATTAGCAATTATGAGATCCAAACTTCTCAAACCTTCGAGTAATGAGACTCCTCTTTTGTCTGTCCTGCTGTTATTCGGAAATTGGGCAATGGGAATATTTAGGGCTTCGTTTTTTTCGGTGTTTGAAAATACCCTTATACTATGAGATGAGACTTTAGAGTTCAAATCTCCTACTAATAATAGGGACCTGCAGTCTTCACTTTCCAGGGTAGATGAAATAAAATGGAATAGATCGTTTAATAGATAAGAATGAGATGCGTCGGGAGGTAAATATGCATTTATGATCAACAAGGAGTCCAAGATAACCTGGCCATCCTTGTGATCTAACTTAATTGCCTGAATTATGTTAGAGGCATGAAAAATTTCTTTATATGACCATCTAAGGCTTGTGCTTAACAGAATAGCAATACCTCCTTTAGCGTGACCTCTATTCACAGGGAGTGCAGGCCGGCTCAGCACAATATAATCTTCGGTGGACCAGTTCTTTGTGATCCAAGTCTCTTGTAGACAAATTATATCGGCATTCTGCTCTTTCAAAAATAAGAGTTTGTTTTTATTAGTGCTTAAGCCGGCTGCATTCTAAGATATCACATTAATATCCTTGCTAGGAAGAGTTCCCACATTTTAGGCCTAAGGGTCTATTTGAATTAAGAACGCCTGCAACCCAACTCCATTTCTTATCTTCCTCCTCTACAGGAAGCACGTGTTGAGTGTTTTTCTCTGAACAGAGCGAAACCCTCCTACCTTCTTTTCCGAGGAAAACCTGCAAAATACTCTCTTTCTCCGAGAAAGGAATGCCTCTTACGGAGGTTTCTAGATCGACGTTAGGTAGCTTATTTAGGGCCACTTTTTTTTAATGGTAACTCCACTTCAGGTATTAAAACATCAATGCCACAACGGCGTAGTTTATCACTGTGTGCCATTATCAGGTGTGAAATAGCTTTGGATGTAAATGTTACTCTTGCACCCCTAAGATTGTTAAATTTTTGTACCTCAACCAGAGCGATATCATTACTTTCGATCATCTGTAGGCCCAGAATTTCAGCAAAGCAACCCAACAAAAAGGTCCTATTCATATATAATTCTTGGTCAAAAATAAACGAAAAATCCAGGCTATAAGGGGCAGGATGGGAGTTATTACCTAGGTTAGAAACCTCAGAAATATTATCATTGGAATTATAAATGACATTAATACCTAGAGAAGAAGCAAATAGAGAAGCATTAGGGTTCAAAATACTCTGAACAATAGGAGGAACACTTATATCTAATGTCACTGCATCTTTGATAGATTTAATTGGTACACTTGAGTTCAGAGAAGAGGAACAAGGACCCGATAGAATGTACTCTGTTTGTCCATCTTCTTTCTTTAAAACATTTGAATCCAACTTTGGTGATATATCATGGATAAGGTTAGGGTCGAAACGTAACCGTTTTGTCCTTTTTATTTATCCTTCGACGTTTTTCCCTTTTTTCCTTCTTCTTTTTCTTACCGGCGTTGTTACTTTTGTTCTTGATATAATTTTCCTTAATAGGAGAGCATCCATCTTTAAGACCTTCCTCTATAGGCTGTTTTGAGGAATTTACACCAGTTTTTAGGAAGATGGGGAAAACCTTTCGAATTGTACTTGAATTTGTATTTTCCGTCTTAGTTTGCGGGCAGGACGGAGGTACAACCACTGTAACTAAAGGCTCAGAATTGAAAAGCTGCTGTAGAGTAGAGGAATGTAACTTATCAAATATATCTTAGTTTTCTTTCATTTTAGTTTTATTATTTCTACTAAGGAAAGGCTTACCAGCCTTGATGGCAAAGTCTCGCCCTTTAACAAGTGGAAAAGAGTCTGTTTGAGTAGAATATAGCTTGTCGGAACCTTCCTTCAAAAGAAGGGGAGTGGAAGATCCCTTCCCTGGATTAGACATACTGAGAGGAAGTACGAAAGCTTTGTCTGGCACTAGTTTTTGTTCAGAGGCTATAAACTTTGTCAGGGCCAAAACAGAGTCCAAAATAGAGTCAGAATTACTTACTGATTTCTCCATTAGGGCTAGGATGGAAGCCAGCACTCTTTCCAGGCAAAGTAACGATTCCAACATCAGCATTTTTGACTCTGGATTATTAGTTAAAGGAAGAAAGTTCAGGCATAGTTCAGGAGTTATTGAACCCCGTGAATCTAATAAGCTTGTTCCGCTGGGTGTACTACTAAACAGTTGCAGTTTAACAAGATGATCCTTGGAGGAAAATGAAGTGGCAGGTTTTAAGAATCCTGGACGATTCTAGATTATGAACGTGAGACATCTTATGAGACTGATCTACATTAATGTCAGGTAGCGTGAAATCTTCCATTAAGTGTTCTCCCGCTTTTGGGACTAGTTGAGAAACTCCTTTGGGATCAAAGACTCCATTTACAAGAGAGTGAATGGTTAAGTTTGCCAGCAAAGAATCAGCCACCTTAGCTTCAGAGTATTGACGATCTGTAGGCCATGATCCCCCAATTTTAGACTGTAGTATGGAGGGTACTACTGGCAATGGATTTCCGGGAATTACTTTAGCCTCTACATGATCTTCATGTTCTTTTTGGGAAGACTCCGGCATCCCTACTAATTTGAAACTTGTTTCCTTTTTAGGGAAGAAGTAAGGGATGGTATTGAAGCTCTTCAAGAAGTTTATTTGCAGTGAGTTGTTCCTTAGAGGATTAGCTCTAGTCTTTTTTGCAAGCTCTTGTGTACACCAATCTGCCAGAGCGTAATTTTTTTGCGGTCATATCTTAGTTCTTATATTACAAGTCCCTTTGTTAGGCCGACCAGCACAGCCAGAGAGGTATAGCTCCAATACGCTAGTGCGCCGATGCGCCGCTTATGCTACACCGAGCGTCGAGTTTCCGCTCTCCAACGCACAGCACGCAGTCTCACAAACTCACGAGCTCGGGCGGAAGATTGAATTACTGACTGCCAACACAGGGCTCTGGGGCTCAGAGAGGCGCAGGAAGGGGAACCGCGCTTATCTCCAGTAGTCAGCGCGCTCGTCTTCAAGGGTCTTCAATGGTCAGAAGTTACTACCGTTATACACTACAAGCACCCTCTAACTCCTGCGTATCTCCAGTAGATCTTTTCACCAAGGACAGATTGCAATTTGTAGTTTTGGAAATACCAAAGTCTGATGAAATCTTAGCGAGGTTGTGGCAGAATTGTAGTGGAAATAGACACGATCCTAAATCCTTAATTGCTTAAGTACTTGGCACTTGGTACTTGGCATCTTAGCAGCTTGATGGCCAGGGTATTTGGGATCTTAGTGGCCTTGAAATGCTTACAATGCTTAGAGTGTTTAATGAAAAACAAAAAAAACAATAAGGCAAAAACAGGGCAAAAACCAAGGCTAAACCACAAGGGAGGGGGGTGGGGCAGGAGGCTTTACGATATCTCCAATGCCCCGAACCCCTCAACCCCCCTCTACCACTCCACCTAACTGCTCTGCTTCAGGCCAACCTGCAGTCCACCTTCGCCGTCCCTCTGCAGATCTACGCGGCTCCGCCGTCAGACGGCACGCCTCGTTACTTCACTTTTGGGAAACTGGAGTGTTTTCCTCGCCGTGCCGCCTCTCGCACTTCACAGTCCGAACTCCGGCCACCGGCACCCTCAGGGATCGAACTGCCTCCACTGGGAACAACAACAGCGGCAGCGGTGGTGGCCCTCAGTCCTCAGCGGGACAACGAGCGAGTCTCCGAGGGCTTTTTTCGGGCACATAACGGGCCGCTTTCGTGCAAATATCAGGCCGTTTCTGCCGAGTTTCGGACGGATTTGCGGCGGCTGCGGCTCCTCCTCCTCCTCGTTGCGGCCCAGGCGTCAGCGTCAATTGTCCACTCTCTGATACTCAGTTCAGCCTTGACTACCAACTTTTTGTTACTCTGGAAGCAAAGTGTGATTTAAGGGCTGCTATTCTCTTTGGAATATACCTATTTGAGTAGTAACTTTATTGTTACATTTAGCTGTTGTTTGCTGTACTTTAACCGGCCTATCTGGCTTAGCCGTTCGGTAACACACCCCATTGACTTTGGTCGATTTGGCGCTATTTTAAACAAAAAAAAAAGCAGTTAATCTTTTCTGGTTGAACTGTGTAGATTGTTCACTTACATTAATGACTATGGCATTTTTTGCACTTTAATGGACTTGATTGTCTAAATAAAGTATTTTCTTTCGTTCTTTCTTTCTCAGACTATGGTTCAACTTTCTGCGCAAAGGTATACAATTTATTTTTATCTCTATGCATAGTGGTCGTTCTTCATGTCATGGTAGACGAAGACTACAATACCCAGCATGCACTGTGATGGGCGCTTGCTTTCCAAACCAGATCATCCGCCTTGGGCGCAGAGTTGGGCAAAAGGCAGTCTCGTGGGGGATGAAACAGATATATTTGTCATGAATTCGTGCTTCCCTCGTTTTTATTCACCGTGTAATCTCACCATCCATCCTCCTGCCTCCCCTTCACCTTCACTTCAGGGAGTCTCTCTCCCATGACGTTCTTCCATCTTCATTTGGAATTCACGTCTAAGGCAAGAATATAGTGAAATAAATGTCCCTTCTTTATCCTATTCCCGCATTTGTTTTGGGAGAGACAGGAGAAGAGTCACTTAGGCCCGTCACGCGCAGGAGAAATCAGTCAGGAATTATTTTTCTTGCTGGTTCTTTTTGTGGGAAGACAGACAGCCCTTTCAGCCCGCATACAATATCGTAATTGCTCATATTCAACTGGCAAGAGCCTCCCGGATGAGCTGCAGCGAGGCGCCGCGTGCTAATCTGTCATGTTCTCCCGCGTCGGCCGTGGCGCGCTGTAAAAGTGTCGTCTGCTCTTCAAGTTATTTATATAGTTGGCAGAAAGCGCTTTGCTTGTACAAACTAGAAACTATTAGATTAGACCAGCAGAGACAGCCCGAGGCAATCTTTTTAAAGGAGTGAGTAGCATTCAGAGTGGTGTTGGAAAGTAAATATTATTTCACTTGAAGTCTATTAGGGGGAGCTGCCGGGATAACAAATAAGGGGTTTGCTAGCTGAGAACTCGTCGGATTCCGAGGGCACACCGCTGCTTGGCACGAAGGAGATTTTAACAAGATGTGCTTAGATAAGAAAAGATAATTGGCACATTCTGTGAGCTGGGGGCTCACCATTAAAATGGCGGGATGGCTCTGTGATACATTTTGCTCACCCTTGTGTTAGGTCTGGCAACAGGCAGCTTAAACTGTTTTACGGAGCTCGATGTCATCAACATAAAAAGAATACCCATAGGGGCATATTTACAAGCCCCTTGCGCCGCCGGTGAGTCACTTTTTATGTGATAAATAGTGATGCACCGGCGGCGCAAGGGGCTTGTAAATAAGTCCCATAGAGAGTGCCTTGGGACGGTTCCATTCAGCCATGGCTTATTCTGTGATGGAGTCTAGTTCCTTCTCTTCTGTGACACTTTGGGGCATATTTACAAGGGAATATCACCACCAGAACGTCACTGTTAGCAACGTTCTGGTGGCGATATGCCGTTTTCCATATTTCCAAAGCGGCGTTAAGCCACTTTTTGGGGCTTAGTGTCACCTTGTAAATAAGGCCCCTTTACACGCATCACTTAGCGTGAAAGGGGTGTGCAATGGGTGCTGCTGTGGGTGTTCCACCGCAACATCCATTTCTTTTGACTTGCCCCAGATTTACAAGGAGGTGTAAATCTGAGGCAGTGCCAAAAACTAACGCCATGCAACAGCAGCTGTTAGAATGGCGCACGAGGAGAAATACTTTAATTTCTCCTCGCTTTTGCTTTTTCTATGTGTGCTGCAGTTTGCAGCACACATAGAAAGAGCAAAATGCCCATAATGATTGTTTATGTGCAGGAAGGCACACCTTCCTGCACATAAACAATCATTCCCTGCAACACAGGCACCCTTGCACTATGGTGCAAGGATACCTGCGTTGGCGCTAGGCAGCTAAATTTAGCACCAGCGCTAGGGAAAACACAGGGGTGCAGCGTATTCTTGTGAATACGGTGCATCCCTGCATTTTGAAAATGTTGGAGCACAGAGCAGCGCTGCCAAATTTGTCACTGCTCCGCGCTCCGACATTTTCTCGTAAATATGCCTCTTTATCTTGAGTATGCCGCCAAAAATACAGCAACAAAAGCCTTTCCCCATATATTGCTCCCAACCTGTTGTTTTACCTTAGACACATTGGGGCTTATTTACAAGTCCATTGCGGCCAGTGTGTCATTTTTTTGACACACTGGCGGCGCAGTGTGCCTGCCCATATTTACAAGGCAACGTAAAGCCACCGTGGGTGGCTTTTCATGGACTTGTAAATATAGCCCCCTTTCACGCATTACTCTGTGTGAAAGGGGCATTCCATGGGTGTTGTTGTGGGTGTTCCCAAGCAACATCCATGGAACCTGACATATTACCAGATTTACAAGGTTTTGTAAACCTGGGTACGTGTCAGATTCCTACGCCTCCCCAGGAGAGTGTAAGGGAGGTGCAACGAGGAGAAATACCTTTATTTCTCCTACCTTTTCAATTTTTTTATGTGTGCTGCATTCTGCAGCTCACATAGAAAGAGGAAAATAACTCTTGTGATTGTTTTTGTTTAGGAAGGTGACCCATCCTGCACAAAAACAATCACCCCTTCAATGTAGACACCCTTGCACCATGGCGCAAGGGTGCCCATTGTGCGCCAGCACAGGGGAAAAGGACAGGAATGTGCTGTGTCTTGTAGATACCGTGCATTGCTGCCCTTTTCTTTTGACACCAGGCAGCACAGTAGGAAGGCTTGCTGAGCTGCCCTGCGCCAAAATATTGTAAATGAGGCCCACTGTATATTGTCACACAGTGAGGGTGGCATTGGTATTTTGCACTGATACCATCAGTTGTGTGGCCAGCTTTGAGCTGCGGGGTGATGTCAGATATTTTCAAAACAATTTATGTCGTCATTTGGAAATCTGGGATTTCACATAATGAGTGGCTTTAATGTCAGCATTTTCAATAGCAATAACCTCTTCCTGGATCACTAAGAACTGCTCTACATGTAGGGAACTCTAAGGGACCTTGAATTTGAGTCAATCACACTCACATAAAAAAGCTGCACTTGCTTTCTGGATGAAGTAATTTTCACAATTTTGCATCACAAATTGTAATGTTCAAATGCAAATTAAAGGTAGAGTAAACAAGTTCACAAACCCTGACCACTTGGCGTAGAACAAACCTCTTATCTACAAGTCCACATGATGTATCATGATGACATCAACACAAATAACATGCAATGGCATCATGTGTTAGTTCTAAGGTGATGGAGCAGAGATTTTACCTAACAAATTTCATGACAAAAGAACTGATTATGACAAAATTTTATACATGTGATGACAAACGTGTGTTAAGGTCCACGTTTTTGAAAATGACATACAACACTGATTCAGATACTGCATCGTAAAAGCATGCATATGGGAAGATAGTTTGAGATGTTGTGTGCTTAAATTCAAAAGAAGTGGTTCTTAAACAAGTACTAATGAGTTTGATTTTCATAATTATGAACGTGATATTAATAAGACTAAAGAAATTAAATGTGTAGTAGATCGATTTTCATGAGAAAAGTATGAAAATATTATTTTATGTTATAACGTGCACCGAAAATGACAAAGAAAAATAGGTGTTACATGGTTGTGTTTAAATGTCTTTGTGAAACCTTGTCTAATGTGCATTATATATATATACATGTAATCCCTGAATAACCCTCATATGATGAGATGAATAACTTTTTTTCTACATGTGAAACGTTAATACTTAAAAAAAATAATTATGAGTACCTTATACTTACATGTATTAATTATGATCAGAACTGAAATGCTTATTAATGTCTTCTGAAGTTATATGTTAGTTTCCTATTAAGGGGTGATTCCTCAATTTAACATGGTCATTGTCATATATTAGCTGAATTTCATGTAGGCCTCATATTTTACTTGCCCTTCATCTCGTGAAGTCATAGACTGAATATTTCGAAGCACATGAAAAAACTCACCAAACTTGCAAAATGTATTTGAACCAATAACTGTTTCCTTTGACATCCTTTGGACAGAATGGTGCAATTGAAACAATTTAGCAACATCCTAGAACAGCTGCTTGGGAAAGCGTATTGTCGAACTTTAGCCTTACTCTTCTGAAATATCCCATTATTCTGCGTGTCCTATGCCTACATGACTTAAGGACTTACGGAAACTGCATAATTGATTTACTTAATGTTTCTGGATTTGTATCTTCTTTCTTGCTACATTACCCTCATCTCATTCTGAACTGTTCAATGAAAACCAACTGGTCTGACATTTTTGGTGATCACACCGGAAGCTTATGGAGTATAATTGCTCAAATTTTGGAGCAGCGATGAAGAGCGTGAGTGTGACAGCGACGACTTGGACATCTGAGGACTGAAGCAACTTGTGACGTAACACTGCGATTTGCTGCCGACCGGTGTGCTATCGCAGTTTGAACCTTTTCGGCTGAAGGGTTCACGTCATGCAGCTGTGACTTTGCTGTTGCAGCGACAGACTGAGACAGATTCCTGTCTTTAAATGAACTGGAACTGGTTACTTGGAACTTTGCTGAATTTTACTGATGGCCTATATGAGTCTCAACTGATTTTCCTATTGACACAAGCGCTGTATGTGTCCAAATCTGCCTTGGCTGAGGAAGGTTTTTTCCTTGTCATCCCTAAATCTCAGAGGCCTGGTATTATTTAATTAAATCCTTTACTAATTTGATATTAGGGTTGTACGCTATCTCATTTTTAATGTTCATGTTCATGATTTACAAAATAATTTTTTTTTTAAATTCAAACTAAATTCTGCTGATTCTGTCTCGTTATTCCTTGTGGTTAAAACATTGGGGTTTGAATCATTATAATTGATATAGAGTATATTTTATAGTAATAAGTTAGATATAAAGATAACAATTATCCTATTCCTGGTCCTCATTGGATAATTGCTTATTCTCCGAATACCCAGTCACTTTCAGCACAGAGCAAGATCCATCAGAGGACCAAGTCAGAGTAATAGGTAGCGAGGGGTTAAGACAAAATTAGATGAAACAATAGTTCATGATAAAATTTGGGCCCAGTGGACACTACAGCAAAGGTATCCATCCCCCTTTTGACTTTCATGACCAATTGAAGGGAAGGTGTGTGTGATTAACAAACTTTACTTCCCAGCAGTTCCCAAAGAGAAGGCAAGAAATGCCAGAAAGAGAGGGGTTGAGGTTGTTGCTATCTTGGTTCCCTGGCATCATTCCCTTATTGCACCCAAGGCCCTCTTTAAGGACCTCAGGGTTAGATATGATATATTAACTCCCAGGCATTGATTTTTCACTGCATTGGTAATTCCGTTGGGTCTGGCCTCCAATTTAGTATTTTTGAACAAGGAGCAATAGCTTGAATTTCAAAAT
Organism: Calotriton arnoldi; assembly: GCA_963921515.1. NCBI lineage: Eukaryota > Metazoa > Chordata > Amphibia > Caudata > Salamandridae > Calotriton > Calotriton arnoldi. The sequence continues at coordinate 53,641 of CAWUFW010009431.1, read as the reverse complement.
TATTAGTAGGAAGCAGTGAATTGATTGACATTCTTGCCATGAATCATTTCTCTGATGAGCAGTCCCTTTCTATCACATTTATGTTGTCGTTCCTCCTCACACAGGACCTCATTACGAGGTACCCAGATCTGTACTCGGTGACTCCAAAACCCAGAAATACATCGGTGACTCCAGAGGGCTGGAGTTAATGGGTATTACGTGTGAGACAATGAGGGTCCTCTGAGACATGAGTTATTACCAGGGGATTCGGTAATTCCAGGCCAGTTCTCCTGGTTATTCATCATCCCCCTATATTTAACCCTGAGATTTCACCTGTTTTTAGCAGTTGGTGTTTCTTGGTGAAAGATACCAAACCCTTAAAGTTACCACAGATTTGATCAGTCTGATGGGGCCAGTAACTCCAATTACTGACCCCATCAGAACCTGAAAAAGCACTCATAATAAGTCCAAAGTCTGAGATGAGTAATGTGGCAGTATTGTGATAGAACATTCTGTTGGTACCACAATTGATTGATAGAGTTTACCTGATGAACCATTCTTCCCAACATTATGAGTATTTAGAGAGGGTTAGCAGGGACAGCAATGGTCAAAGTAGGTAGACACATTTAATTAAACGTCATGCAAATCATGTATTCTAGATGTATTTACTGAAATATAAATTAAGCAAAAAAAGAAACAAGTTTGGTAAGTGGAGGTGTAGAGTCTCTTAGGACTTCATTTTCACAGTAATAAAAAGGCAAAATCTGGGTATTTTTTTTTTACTTTGCAAGACAGTGTATGTCTTGGGTAAAACCCTTTAGACTTCTTTGGTCTACAGTTCACTGGTGGAGATTAGCATCTTGAAAAGGCAGGAAAAATGATGGCAGAGATCCTGATGGCAGGGTGTCTAAAGTTTTACAAAAGCTGTCTGGAACAGACATGTTTTTGAGAGCTTTATTTCAACAGTGTGTACTTGTTTAGTTGTACAAGCAATCTTTTCTTGAGTTGATCACTTATTGTAGCCAGCTGTCTCCCCCATACACCTGGAACTTGAGTTTAGTAATGCAAATGGAGGAGACCTCTTGGAGTTAAGCAGGTGTAATGACAAGTAGTAAAGTTCAGGTTTGGGGACGTAACAAGGTGCACATTGATAATTTGCACCATATAGATAAGAGTGCACTAGTATCCAAGTGTATTTTTTGAATAACCTTTTATTTTTTCCAATTCATGCTAGGGAAGTAGCATGGTAGAGAGGAAGGATGTTAAACAGAAGTTTCTTCTTTTTCCGCCTGTTGCCTCAAGGAAATACTATTCTCCTGAAGAACACGAAGGCATGGCTAGCTTTAAATATATGCCTATCCGAGATGGTAGATGGTGTTAATCTTTTTTTTTTGTGATGCCATTTCCTGCCTTGACCAACTATAACCATTTCACAGTTTCAGATCACTATGTTTTTATTGCATTCATCACTTATTTACATTGCCTTTTGCCAGAGATGTGTGCTTCTTTTTCTGCTGCAGGTCTTTTTAATGCCGGACTCTTTACTGTGTCTCAGGGTAGTTATTATGCCTTGCTTAACAAATTCTATAATAGTCATCTTCATCAATCAAGAACTAACAATTTTACATGGGAGGTTTTTTTCTGCCATTTATTGCTGGTTCTGTTATCAGGGATTCCTTTCACATGAATATTAAGTGCTGGATGGCACTCTGGCTACTGGAAAGAGTCACCTTTTTTTGGGGAAATCAAGAAGGAAACTTAAAAGACCTTCACAGTGTCATTGTCAAACGTATATATAATTAGGGCTCCCAGTTTTATGGTATTTATTTTTTTAACATTTCAGTCTGTATTTATCCATATTTATTTTTTTGCGATCTTATTGGTATTTATCCATATTTATGTTTTGTTTTCAGTATAAATGGAGTCGCAAAATGGTATATTTCCACATTTATTTAACTTTTGGACGGGCACTCATATGTGGATGCCTGTCACGTTTTAGCAAATTAAGCAGTCACATGTAACAAAACACTACACCCACAGGTGCCTATTAGCATAATACTACAAATAAATGTTAACATATGCTTGCATTTAGGGACATCTCATCCTGTGTTTTTAACTCCCCATGCTGTCTATCTACTCAGTTGTTGCCTGGAATTCTTGAAAGACAGCATGGAGTGTCCCTCACAAGAAGCACCATTTTCAGTATTTTTCGACTTTTAAAAATAAATACAGACAGGAAACACATTGTTTTCTGTCTGTATTTATCTGTAAATATCTGTAAAAATGGAAAACTGGGAGCCTTATATATAATGTTATTAGATTTACTGAGTCGTTCGGAGATTTGTGCCTTAGAATCATCAATCTCCTCAGTTCCTGAAAGTAGATTATAGAGTATGGAATTCCATCTCCATTTCCAGAACCTTTCCTGAGGTGGAGATAGTTGGAAGTATAGGTATGGAATGTAAAAGTAGCATGCTGATTGTAGCGTACTCCCCAGCCCGCGCACTAGTAAATGACTGCGCCACACACGGAGGGTAGTTTCACACATCTTTATTCATCAGCATGTAAACGTGAACTCAACATTCTAAACCTGTCTTCCCTGTCCCAACATTCGAACATTCACATAATCAGTTTACGGAGTCCATCCCAAGCCAAAAAGGTTCCGTCACTTCTAACTCACAAGATACTACATCTCCCCCTTAGCTAAAAAGAAATTGCAAATGTTTCATTACATAAACACATATATAAATTTTACAACTCTTCAATGAGTCGACGTGGGGCTCTGGTCACATGGCCTGATCCCGCTATCGGAAACCGTGAGTCCCAGTCAAAGTGCCAGTGATCTGCGTTGGTGAGGTGGAAAAAACAGCAGTCACAGGATCCTCAACGATTTGTTTGGACCCAGTCTCGTCATTGACATCAATGTTTGGCAAGTGATGAGCCACACATCTGAAGTGCAAAGAATCTCATGTAAGGGATTTCCTAGGACGCTGAGCTGTCGCCATGATCCTTTAGTGGTCAGAACAGAACATTTTTACTCCAGACCACCTCCCGGCGAGATTTCTCAACGTGGGCAGTCGAGTATGGCCGCTACCGTTTGAGTTGAGAAATCTTCCGTTCGTGTTGAGGAAGCTGCTGCTCAAGTATGACATCTACTCGAGTGGCAGAAAGAAGCAGCGCCCTCTTGCAATGCAAATGGTGCTGTTCGTGCTGATTTTCCAGCGTGGGACAAACACCTGGCACTAAAAATCAGCGCGACCTAACGCACTCCGCTGCTTGCGGAACTCCGCATAGCGCTGTGGAATTTTTGGAACTCTGCGAACTCCTCCCAGGCCTAACGATATATAATGAACCAGTATATTATCATTTTCCCATTGCCATATACAATGAGGCGCATAGGCATTACATTAACCGTACAGTCCATGATAGTCCCACTATTTCCCCCATATCTTGTTATACGTCTGGGAGCAACCTCTGCCCTCATATGTCACTTCCTCCAATTTGCCACACCAGTCCATGCCTCGCGCCCAGGCTACCACAGCGGAGCTGTGGAGGATGTACATTGGTGGGCTATATCACGTTTTGCTTTGTGCCAAGACCAACCAAAGATCTATCTCCCTAGGTTCCCCAACATCCTCCAGAATTCCCAACATTGTAATGCGTGGATTCGATTTGATGGGGGCCCCCACCACCGCAGAGAGGATTCCGAGAACGGTATCCCAATAAGTGTGAATCACTGGGCATTTGCACACCATATGAAAGAAGTCACCTGTCGGGTCTTGACATCTGGGACAGGTAGGGAAGCTATGAATACCAGCCTTCCATAAGCGATAGGGTGATAAATAGCATTCGTGGAGATATCACCATTGTATGAGAAGGAGTCTAGAGGTTATCGCAAGGATCCGAGGGGACATACATGCATTGCTCCAGTCTGCTCCATCAAGCTCCCCGACACAGCCTTCCCATTTAACCTTCAGATCATCTAGCATTGTAGGGAAGTGAATGACCAATGATTTGCAGATTTGAGCTATCCCTTCCGCTCCTAGATGTTCCATAAGTATCCTGCATTCTAGGGAGCTGTATTCAGGGACATTCTCTAATTCACCTTGGTAGGGGAAGAGGGCATGATGGAGCTGGAGGTTTTGAAAGAACTGGGAAGCTGGCATCTGGAACTCGGATCTAAGGTCTTGAAAGGATTTCACATGATCCTTCTCCCAGACATCACCCAATCTTGAGATTTCTATAGAGTCCCATCCTCGGAAGCCCTTAAGGGACGATACCTGGGTTAACCATCTACCCTGCCATAGTGGAGTTTTTAATGTAAACTTGCAATTCCACCCTGTCCAATGAAGCACGTCTCTGCACACTTGGAAAGCTTCTTGGGTTACCTCGGAGCGAGAGGAAGGGATAGGGTTTCCATACATAAAGCTCAATACCCTGTCTAGGTCCAGCAGAGCCAGTTCAACTCTGTAGGCTGGGTCATTCGATCCTCCATGCAGCCAGTCATTGTTGGGAAGAAGTAGTGATAGCCAGTAGTACAGTCGCAAGTCCGCCATTGCCAACCCCCAACATACGTCGCACAAGTACATTCCCCCAAGCCTCTCTGGGAGTCCTACTGGCCCAGATAAATTTGCATTCCATGGCCTGCATTGCATGAAACCACTTATGCCGAATATAAAAGGGATAATCTTGTAAGACATAAAGCAGTCTGGTGAGGATCATCATTTAAACAGGGCGATGAGGCCCATGATGTTAAGAGGGAGATTATTCCAGCGAGTCACATCCTCCCTTGCTCTGTGTGACAGGACGGAGGTTTAAGTTCCACGTGAGGTCTAGCTCCCAGGAGAAATGCACCCCAAGATATAAGAAGCTGGCCCGCCTTATTGGAATCTGGGACTGCCAGGTCTCGTCTCATTGTTCACCTCTTAATGGGAATAGGGACTTACCCCAATTAACCCGAAATCCCAAGACCTCCCTGAACAAACCCAGTATCTGGAGGAGTCTGGGCCCTGTTTCAGCCTGATGGGACAGAAACAGCAACAAATCTTCGGCATAGAGGACTACAAGACCCCAGGCAAAGCCCCATACCTCGGCATCACACCTGATCCGGGCCGCTAAGGGCTCAATGGCCAGCATGAAGAATAATGGGGAGAGGGGACAGCCTTGTCTGGTGCCCCTCTGTATAGATAATTCGCCAGAGAGAATGCCATTAACCCATACCCGAGCCCGTGGTCCGGCATATAGGCCCTTCACTTATGCATACATCTGGCCCCAAAAAACAATTTTATCAGGATTTCCTCAAGATAGGTCCAGTGGACCGCATTAAAGGTGTTTTCGAAGTCAATTAGTAGAAGGGCAGCCAGACTTCCTAGAGCTTTTATGCGAGATAGGGACACTTGGACTCTATGGATACAATGCCTAGTCCCACGGCGGGGGATAAATCCACCCTGGTCTGGTTGAACTAGGTGAGGAATAACCATGTAAGTAACTGGCCAGTAGTTTGGCATTAACCTTGCTGTTTATTAAGGAGATGGGTCAAAATGAGGCACAGGTCACCGGTGAGGGCCCGGTTTGGGCAGGATTACAATTGTGGCATGATCTATATTAGTGGGAAGCGGCCTTTGGCAATGGCCTCAGAATACAGTTGGAACAGATGTGGAATAATGGTAGGGCAAAGCTTACAATATAGCTCGACCGGAAAGCTTCCTGGGCCCGGTATTTTCCCAGGGTTCAAGTCCGATAGGGTTTTTACTATCTCCTCTGCTGAGATGTCCTGATCAAGGGCAGCTCGTTGTGAGCCCATAAAGCGGGGCAAGGGAATGTCCAACACTAAAGGGGACAAGTCCACTTGCATTCCGGTCGGGCATCTGGGGCATAGAGGGTCTCGTAATACAGGGGAAATGCAGCTGCGATCCCCAAGGAATCTTCAATCCATCCATTGATCCATCCTGCAGCTGCGGTATGACTCTGGATTCGGATTGGCACGTGGCAAGCCAGTGGAGGAGCTTGCTGGACTTATATCCCCTTTCATATAGCCACTGCAGGGATGCCGTCCATCCTTGGCGAGCGGTATCTAAACAAAGTTGGCAAAGAGAGGCTCTGTGCGGCTCTAGTTGGCATTGTTCCAGGGTGGACAGGGCATCCGGCCCCCTATGCTCTCTGCTGAGTATTGAAAACTCCAAATCTGTTATGCGACTGAGTTTGTCACTGTGGATACCCATTAAATAAGAGATAGCCACACCTCGCAGAAGGTTCCACACCCTCACATCTCCCATAGGACTCCTTTCGAGGTCACCGATCTCTCATTCTGCTCAAGGAAGACTTGAAATTCCAATTGCAGGTGAGCTGCAAACTTTTTGTCTTGAAGAAACAAGGCATTGAGTCACAATATTGGACGTATATCAGTGGGGGTATCGTCAAAACGAAGGAGGACTGGAGCATGATCTGACGATCCCCTGGGTAAAATTTGCACCCCTGAGCTATGTAGAATATTATCTGCAGGAAGGAACAGATAATCAATGAGGGACCTGGACCCATGGGCTGTGCAAACATGAGTGTATTCCAAGGCATCTAGATGCCAAACCCGTCAAGAATCGCCCAGGCCGAGCCCCTGTACCCTGTACCCAGTCCTCCAACCCTCTACTGCGCCTGGGAGTACTTTCTTGTGGGCCCCACTAGTTCATGTGCCCCATGATGTCATTAAAATCCTCTCCACAATCGTTACACCCTGGGGGAGAGCGCTACCAAAGTCCTGAGAACTTTCAACATGGTCTGGTATAGAGCATGGGGATATATACAGTTACTATATTATGTGTAATGCCGTCCAATGTGCCTTCAAGTATTATATAAAGTCCTAAGGGTTCATGTGTGACCTTGGTGACGGCCAACGGCAATGGATTATGCAGGAATATAGCCACCCCTTGATCCTCCAGTGTGCCCTGCATGGTACATCCTATGTTATACCCTATGGGCCAGGACGTTGCCGTTCTGTCCCTGTAGGTGGGTTCCCTGTAAAAGGACTATCGTTGGCGCATGGCATTGCAAAAAGAGGAATATCGCCCCCTGTTTAATGCGATCAAGGAGACCGTTGACATTCCATGTCATTATTGTCAGAGACTGAGCCATGTGGGTGGCAAGAGAAGTGGTATTTGGTCCTCCCTACTGATGCCCCTGTCAGCCTTGGAGGGGGACCAAGAATTGGAGGGGCAGTGGCAGCCATTCCGCAATGGGATTGGTAACATAATAGTTAGTAACACTGGATAAATTGTCAAGCAGAGCAACACAAACCAAAAATAAACATTCAAAATAACATCCCTACACCCCAACTCCCCACACCCTATACTTCTCACCCTCAAGAAGCTTCTGTCACCCATTCCCAACTGTGTAGAACCAACTAAGGAATTATGACGGGTGTGCCTAGGCAGGTTGAGAGCACCCCCCCTTATCATCCAAACCACAGTTAACAATATCACTGTAGGATGTAGTGGTGCTGGCGTGCAAATAGTGACAAAACTGCGTCAAGCTTGGTCAGCCCTCCATAGGAAGGTTCGGTGGCTCCAGGGTTGCTTGGGCCGCGCCCGTTGGCTGTTGGCTCCTTTCTCCCTTGGAGCCCATGGTTAAATCGGGTTCCTGTCCTCCCACTCGTCGGCGACGTGACTGCTTCCATTGGCGCCCACCCCTTGACCTGCCAGGGCCCCGGTCTGACTTAGTGGAGGCCTCAGATGATCCCATGGTAGTGGCAGATTATTGTGAGTGGATGCTGCTCAGTAAGCCATGTCCATGCCTCCTCTGGAGAGTCGAAGAAGATGATTCTATCCTGATGAACGATCCACAGCTTGGCAGGATAAAGGAGCATGTAGGGTACGGTTTGAGTTTGACTATGTCAAAGGATTTACGCTGCGTTTGTACACAGCGGGTATAGTCCTGGAAGACTAGAACACACCTGGATTAGAACAAAAGATCCTTTGTGATTTGGGTGTACCGGAGAACCGCATCCCCTGCTTTATAGTTTAGGAACCATGCTATCATCGGTCTGTGTGGTGTCCCAAGGGGAAGGTGTTTCTGGGCCTGGGAGTGGTTCACTCACTCAATGATAAAGCAAGAATAAAGGAATTTGGGGTCGACCCAGGATCTAATCCATTGTTCAAGGAATTCTTCAGGAGTCTGGCCCTCTGAGCCCTCGGGAAAGGCAATGAAGCGAAGGTTTTTTTGGCGGGCCCTGTTTTCGGCATCCTCGGCCCATCCTGGAGGGAATATTTGTCTCTGGATAGCTGAGAGAGTTCCGAGGAGAGATGCTTCGCAGTGTCCTCTATGGTTGAGATGCTCTCTTCAGCCTCTGAGACCCTCTCACTATTTTGGCGAAGGTCCTGGCGAAGTAGGTTCATGTCTACCCTCACTTCGCCTATTTTCGTTTCCAGTAGGGTCTTGGAGTTGTGGATGGCTTGTAGGACAAGAGGGGTGACAGTTTCTCGCTGTGACAGATTCTCAGTTCTGGGGCCGCCATCCGAAGCCCCCTCTGGTCCCCCTATTGGTACCATATATTTGTCCATTTTAGCTTGGCCCACAGTGCTTTTGTCTTGGCCTATATTGAGATCGTCAATGCAGGCCACAGGGTTCAGAGAAGTAATTCACCAAAGAGAAGGCAGTATGAGGTAGTGATGTATGGACAACTTGAAATCTGTGGGGCTGCGTATTGATGTACATCCGAAGCAGGCAGGAGCCAGCCTGCTTGCACTGGGGATCGGGGTCCTAGGGCAGCACGAGCTGTCGGCACCAGGCCCACTCCACAAGTCCTTAGGCAGCAGCTGTCCTCGCGTGCCGGATAGCAAGTGGTGTAGCTCGGTAGAGGAGTTGTAGGTGAAGGTACCATCACTTTGGTTCCCGGGGGTCCACCACGAGGTTTTAACAGTCCTAGGTCCTTCTATCACCGGTCTCTGGGACTCATACAGTCCACACACTAGGCTGGTCCAACAGCTATCGGCATCCGGGCCCGGGAAGCATAGGCTCATGCCCACTCTCATACCCACGGGCAGCCTTGGTACAGGTGGACCAATGTGCACGTTGTACCACCTAAGGGACCCATGTGGGTCAAATCTCAGGAGGACCATGCCACTAGGTGGCTGCAGTGTGCTCTGCAAAGTTCGCATGGTGTCCCCAGGAGTTTTCGTGTCCAGTCTCCCCTAAATGTCCAGTCTTGGGCTCTCTGCCCACTCATGCAGTGTGCAGGCCCCAGAGGGGGTGCATGATGCCAACAGTAGTCCCCAGTTGCAATGGATGGCCTACCAATCCCAGTGAGGAAGACATGATCTCGGGGCCCTACTCCTGCGCAGCCACTATACCTAGAAAGGCGGATGTGCTGCACTGGTCAGTCTCTGTGGGTTGATCGGCGCGGGCCAGAAAAGGCTTCGGACAGCGCGAGTCAGGTGGGTACTTCACCATGAAAGGCCCGCAGCTCCAGCACATGACTCAGGTCATGTACGGGGATGACGAGGCCGTGAGTCCACCATTTGCGGCGTTTGCGGCAGGCCAAACCACCATCTTGGGAAAGCCACACTACAGTCCAATGTCGTGCTCTTGGAGCCCCGGGCCCCCCATGCACGAAAATGCAGCTTTTAATGCTCCCGCCCTCATCGGAGGGCGTCACAACAGCACCAATAGAAGGCAGTAAGGGAACAACGGGTCCCAAAGAGTTGCGCCTGCCATTTTGGCCGTCCAGGCCACGCCCCTGCTAGCAAGATTTTTGAGGTATTTTATAATCTTTTTGTCATCACTTTCTTCGACTGCATCAATGAAATCTTCAAATGCCTCTAACCACGCATTCCATCGATTGGCAATATTTTTTTTCTTGGCTGGATCAAATGTGGAGGGTAGGTTTAGGAAAGCAGCAGTATTGTAACCATTTTTGAGACTGGCTGAACCGAGGGAGGAGTCTTTACTGGCGTTGTCGGCTGTTCACCAGAGCTTTCTTCATCAGTGCTATCCCGAAGGGCCTGTATTGTGCTGGCCTCTGGGTCATCTTTGACCACCAATGGAACCTTGCCTTTGCTTGTGGTCTCCATTGGAGTCATTTACTTTGGTGGAGATCTGTGAAGTTGTTCTGAGCCACCACCCAGCAGCTTTGGTGGCTCACTGCTTTGTATATGGACAACATCATAAGCATAACCCCTGATGCTTATTCTGGGGTTGCGGCGTCTGGCACTGAGGTCACACAACTCCCTTGATTTGGGTTCCGATGAATAACCAATCTCTATTACATTTGAAACACCTGTACAACCTTTGCCTGGCAGCGCTTCCTTTCATAGTTTTAGCTTGTTCTTAGCTGTTTCTTTGCTTCTTTGCATTTGTATCTTCAAGCTTGGTCACATCTGCTTTTAGCGTTATCTCTCCGTATACTGTATTGTATTATGTTGCGTAGCAGCACAGTACCTTTATTTGCAGCCTTATCAATCAATTCTCGGCCATCAATGTATAGACTTCTCATCAAAGCCACTGTTATCTTCAAATGCTTTATGCAGGCTCAGGTCATGCTGTAACTCCACATATGCCAGTGTTAATTCTGCACTTTGACTCTGGCACACGTGGCACGCACAAGCAGTTTGCTGGACCACGGCAAACTCTCTTGGAGAGCACTGTCTGTGTTCAGGTTACTTATCCCTTCCTCGTCACCAGTTGGAGCATTCTCCCCAGCCCAGGCACTGGTAAATGACTGCGCCACACACAGAGTTTAGTTGTACACGGCTTTATTCATCAGTGTGTAAACGCAACTCAACATTCTAAGCCTGTCTTTCCTGTCCCAACATTCGAAGTTTCACATAATCGGTCTATGAAGTCCATCCCAAGCCCAAAGGGTTCCATCATTGCTAACTCACAAGACACTACACTGATCTCACCGGGTGAGGAGTAAAGAGAGAGAGTAGGGATTCTACACTCATGAAAGTGGTATAACATGCAGAAATCTACGGATAAAATCACCAGTCCACAAAGTTGACAACACTTTTGGAAAACTTGATGTGCTATGTGTGTGACATAGAATAACTAACTGGGAATAAGTAGCGATCCAAGGCAGCCATATCAGTTTTGATTTTGGAAATTACTGTAGCTACAGTCAGGAAGTGACTTTCCTGCAGTTTCTAGCCTGAAGTTGCCCTTCATCTTTAAGGATAGGATTAAATGGATGAAAGGATGGCAGATAATGGTCAAGATAGCTCAGTGAGTTAAGGGAGCGCTGGTGGCATCTCGTGTGATCTGCAGATCACATTTTGATTCCGGGCAAAGTCAACTCACTCTTTCATCATTCGTAGCTAAATTGGGGGATATCGGCATCTGTTATCTACTGAACTTCATATGAAGCTCTATGAAGAAACAGATTAATAAAAATAATACTAATACTACTACCTCTACTACAACTACTACTAACAATAAGCACAATAATAGTTATTAATATTATTATCATTATTGTTATAACAATAACAATAATAATAATAATTATTGTTGTTAATAGTACTAATGTTGTTGTTCATATCATTATAATTAATATTACAACAATCGGGGATGTTGAATATTTTTATTGTAGTAGCATAAATGCAAAAGTTAAACGTTTTCTTACTTCACAAACTTACTCACTTTGGAACTTTTTTCTGAATCTCGTGAACCTCCCACACCCCCCAAACAAAATCGACTGGCGAGTTCTATTCTCAAGTGGTAAAGTAACTTCAAGCTTTAATTCATTAGCTGAAAAATATGTCTGTGATACGTAATTGACTTGTTTTTTCATCAATTAATCCAATTCTTGAGTCCATTTTTCTTTTGTTTATGTTTGTCTTTTAAATAACTGCAATTGTCATTAATTTACCAACGTCCAACTCACCTTTTCAAACTCTGCTATACTAGCTATTTTTCTAGACTGAGCTAAAATGATAAAACAGATTAAAAATGAGAAATGAACATTATCATAGATATTTACTTTTTCTGGAATATGTTGTTATAGGTTAATCCACATTTTCTATGCATTTATTTATTTATTTATTTATTTGCCTTTTCGTTTATTGTTTAGAGAGCACTCCCATTGCCTTACTGAGGCAACAGAGCACCCACACTGCAACAGAGGAAGTAACCAAGGGCAAACAATATCTCATAGCACATCACCAAGACACGTTACAAGAACAACACCTTGTGGAAGAAGTGCACTTTAAGCCTTTACATAATTTTCTGAAGCTGAGCACTAGACAATGTGCCAGATGATTCTTTATCCTACCACATGTAAGCTAATATGAATAATATGAATGATTTAGGGGAATTCTAGATGGCAATTTTTTCTCTTTCAGTCATTTCCTATGCTAATGGCCCTCTACCACACTATGCCACATGCAATGAAATGTGGTGTCACCTGAAGAAGTAATTTAGTAGTGACTGGGCTATTGTGTCTGTCTTCCAGAAAGACACCTAAGTGCCTGCTCACACAATTACAGGAAGTTAATTTGGAGACAAATGCCAACTCAACAGCTTACCTCAAGGAGAGATGAGTTACACCCTTATGCCCCCAGAAAAAGGGCAGTTGCAGTCTAACCGGAAAAAAACTGACAATGTCTATGGACACAGAAAGCACCTGGAACCATCTGACTTTGAGGCAAATGTCAGAACTTCAAACGAGGTTCAAAGTGGATGCTACAACGGAAGGAGGGCTATAGAGGGTGATAAGTTGTATAATCAAAGGTATTTAGGATCGAGCATCACCTTTTGGGGAAAATTAAGCCTAGAAATTGAATCATGTGCTAAAAACCCAACCCCGAAAATTCAGAGGGATAAGAGAGGCAAGTAGCAAGAAAATGCCCAAATTCGCCAACTAAATTTAAAAATTCTAGTTTACGAAGTTGGACAATTCAAAGATTGATGACTTTGCTCTTCTATGGAGAAATCCTGATACAATAAAAACAAATTTTCGCATGCAGTGCAGAAAGACATTCATTCAGTAAGGACCTATTGCTATGTACAAGAGACAACATATAAACAAGAATATTTAGTAATGCATGGTGTTTTGGAAACATTTCAGAAGTAAAGTATGTCTGACTCATGCGTATCATGCTTGATCGGTGGCTGTTCGTAGTGGGGGGGACTGGGCAAGTTTCTGATCCACTTCTTTTGTGTCCCTCACTATCCATACTGTGCTACACTTTAAGCACAATGTTCACACCACATTTCTTTCTCACTGAAAACAATTAGGATTAAACAGAAGAATGGAGCACCCAAGTCATGACTGTGGGACTATTTGAAAATATAGGGCCTCATTTACAACAAAATGGCACGGAGCCATAAGCCATTTTGCTGCGCTGAGCTTCGTCATTTTAAAAGCACAAGGATGCATCATGTTCACAACATGTTCACAACAACACAATGCATCCCTGTACTGTCCCCTGCGCTGGTGCACAATTTGCAGCCATATCCCAATGCAGGCACCCTTGCACCATGGTGCAAGGGTGCCTGCGTTGCGAGCATGATTGTTGTTGTGCAGGAAGGGACACCTTCCTGCACAAAAACAATCATTGATGGTGTTTTCCTCTTTCTATGCATGCTGGAGAATGCAGCACGCATAGAAAGAGGAAAAATTAGGAGAAATAAAAGTATTTCTCCTCGTTGTGCTTCCTTATGCCTCCCCTGGGATTCTGACGCATTCCCAGGTTTACGAAAAGTTGTAAATCTAGGAATGCGGCTGAATCCATGGGTGTTGCATGGGAACACCCACAGCAACACCCATGGCACACCCCTTTCACGCAAAGTGATGTGTAAAAAGGGGCCGTATTTACAAGGCCATGAAAAGCCACACAGGGTGGCTGTGTGTGGCATTGTAAATATGGGCCAGCACACTGCACCACCGGTGCATCAAAAACGTAACGCACCACCAGCGCAAGGGGCTTGTAAATAAGCCCCAGAGTTTCTATGATGGGACCGTGTGTATAAGCTCAAAGGGTACATCACTTCCTGTTAGCTGAATATGGGAATTCTGGTTTTTTCCATGTGTTCATATAAGCCGGACAAGCCAGTATTGCAGTTAGAATTTGATAATTGTGTGGTGATAATTAGTACTGAGAATGTCACACATTACCTGGAATTTTGACTGAGCCAGAAGTCTAAGAAAGAGTTGGAGTGAGACAGCTAGAGAGGCTGGAGTAGCTTGTAGCAGATGTTGCCTGAGCTGGATGTTATATCTGCCCCTCACAACTAGGCCCATGCAATTGAGAAGTTTCCTGGCACCACTTTTCTGCTACTCGGAAAAGTGAGTCCAGTTATCATGCATATCGCCTGTAGATGCTAAACAGGATGTGTTGAAATACTTAACTTCATTGTTGAAACGGCTGACCTGTTGATTTGTATTATAATAGTGCTACAGAAATCCTCAAATAAGTCCTGGTTTCTTTATGTGGTAACTCCCAGGCTTGATTAGACTGTAGAAGAAAGGGGATAAGTGTGTTTCTGCATTAATGAGCAGATAATACTTAACTCAATGGAAACAGGGAAGCTCTAAATTAGGATGACTCTGAATATTAATAATGATTAATCCCAATTCAGTAATTCTTAAATTTGAAGACATTCTTACCTCCACCACAAACAGTCAGCTCTTGGTCCTAAAAAGAAGCAAGTGATACGCTATACAAAAAACGCAATAGGACCGTTGATTTCAAGCTGTTAGAATATTCAGGGTAAAGATGCGGAACCTGTGGGCGTATATTTTCAAAGTATACCAGCCTCCATGTCAGGGTGGCATTGATACTTAATACATAACCCCAAATGCTCACTGGGCTCCAAAAATCCAGACATGCATTAAATATAAATGTTATCCAATATCAGTGCGGGGTATGGCAATGAACTACATAGCTAAAGTAATGAATAACATTATTTAGCCATGCTTTAGCAATGGAGTTCCAGGCTGCACACTGTGCCCCAGGGGCCCTGTCCTACCATGCTGGGGAGGCATAGACACACTTTGTTTTGTGTTTTCTGGATCATTGCAAGCTATCCAGTTATCCAAGTTGATGAAGTTTTTGCTATTTTGGGTAAAGGTGATGTATTTGGGGATGTGTTCTTGAATGAAACCACACTTTTACCAACGTGTGCCAATGTCAAAGTCCTCACCTACTGTGATCTTCATGTCATTAAAAAAAGGATGCCTTACAGAGAGATCTGGAGTTCTATATCGCCTTCTCTCACGCCTTCTGCACAAACCAGATCCTTACTTACAACTAAGAAAAGGGTTGCTCCAATAAGGCATTGCAAAGTGTGTTATGATGGTGAAACGCAGATGTTCCAAATCGAAGATGTTCAGAATCTGTAATGGTAGTTTCATTTTTAGGTATTCCAATCCAGTGGGAGCAAGACTATATCCATAGAAACTAGCCGAGAAGCTATTTTACATCACCACGCAACCACTGACTTCACTGGAATCCAGACTGAAATCTCAAACAGTGCCAGTACTTAGAAGAAAGGGGAAGTGGATGAAAAGAAGAAGAAACAATATTTTCCACAAGTCTTCATTGTGCAAGCAGTTCTCAATGATTCTTCTGGTCGCTACAGCATGTGTCTGAGTGTATCTTACAAATAAAGAGAGATGATAAGTAGTGATACTCTGATACAAGGTGTAAGAGTAACCCTGTTACCTTCCCTGGATTCCTGTTTCCAAAGACTTCTCTCTTTCCCACTTTTAACGTTGGTCTTTCGGGTGTTAAGTATATGCATGTGATGAACCCTATAAAAACACAAACAAGACCATCACTAAATAATTCTGATGAAATGTAGTGGAATATGTGATTTCCTTTTAGAAACCCTCTTATTACCTACTAAATCACATAGGGAGGACCAACAACATCCTAGTAGAATCCAGGGGATTATTGTGTCATTATCACGTCATTCCCTCATTACTTCCAGGTAGCAAGCAACACTGGAATTTGTGTTAGAACTCCATTATGTCCTACACTAGACTTTAGGACCACAGACTTGGCACATGAAGAACACAGAAATATAAGCTCTTTTCTATTGCTCATATAGAGTCTTTTTATATTTTCAGGAACTTCAGAAGCTTCGAAAGTAATGATTCTCAAGCACAGAAATACATTATAGTACTTCTCCACATCAAATTTGTGAATGCACCTTAGTAATTTGTAGCAACTGTTCCTCTGTTGGTAAAGTGTCTTTTACTTTTCTTTTACAGGTCCCCAGGTTTCTCCTATGGAGCAGTGAAGGGGCATGAAGATATGAAATTACTCCAAAGCTCCCAGAGAGGCTGGAGACAAGGCTGGTGACAAGGACTCAAAGTAAGTACAGAACTTCCAGGTCGAGTTGTCAACAAAACGAATGGCCAAGAAGACAAGGATTAAGCAGGAAACCATAAGCATGGTAAGTAACACAGTAAGTGTCAGTATAGCAGGCAAGATGCTGGCCCGTGGCACGTCTTTTATACCAGCTACACCCAAACGCCAAACTGCAAGGTCTGTGGTCTTCCAGAGTGGGAGTGGCCCCCCGCCACATAGGACCTGGTCAAAATAGACTAGACTGCGTCTTGTGCGATAACCGGTGTTTAGACAGAATATGGGAACCAAAAATATTATGGGACAAAATATTGTGTCAAGAATATCGAGGAAAATAATAGTGTAAAAGTACGTTTCTATAGATAAGTAAAGTTTTACTATATATAACTCCACATATATGTACCTTGACGATATATATACATCTTCAAGGTACGTAGATGTGGAGTTAAGAATAGTAAACCTATACTTACATATTTACACTTACCTTCTCAATATTTTGGTCTTCGATAGTTTTGACACAATATTCTGTCCACACAATATTTTGGGTTCCGATGTTCTGTCAGTGATCCGCGATAACCCCTTTCCTGGTTACAGCTCTGTTGGCTCACTCATGGGAGGGCTGTGACTGAATCTGTTGGAAGTACTGGTTGCTGAAATCAGTGGAGGTGCACCATCATCTGTGTGTGAAAAGTGTGTGTAGTAATACTTCACCATTAGTAATAGCCATTTATGTTGTTGGTCTTATGCTCTGGAAGTTCATGGAAGCTGACAATCACTTCCACACAGCAAGCAGTTTTGCAGGTCTGTAAAGAAATGGTAATTTGAAACATATAATGTAATTTGCTAGTAAAGGAGGGGTTTCAGTGCCTCTATTAATTCTTCAGCTTTCCTTTTGATCTGCAGATGTAATTTTGCTGAATCCTTCTTTGTAATCTGTGAATCAGGTGAAAGGGAATACATGTGGGAAGCCATGCATTGCCTCTGTCATTTGCTACTAGAGAATTATATCTACATTATATTAATCTCCATTTGAATCAATTCATGTTTGCAATTGCATTTAGAAATGTCTTTATAAAAATAATATTTAAACATGTTCTGTGCCTAAACCTCAGTATGTCGTGTGTTCCCTATGGAGCTCATTGTCGTTTTCCCTATGTTAGACTAATTGTGCACGTTGTAGGCCACGTTTGCTTTGAACATGTTACAAAATATCACGCTTGTTTTTTTGCCACATTGTTATTTTGCAAATAGGCTGCACATGTTCTCCTATTTTGTTCTTCTAATGGGATTCAGTTTGAACATCTTATGCAAAGTCAAACAACACTGCTCCTTATTATTCTCTGTGTTCTGACAATAGCACCTAGACATAATAGAGAAATCCATCTGCTGTTTTTGCACACAAACTTTTATTATATAACCCGGGACTTGTCGTTTTGAAAACACACAGAGTGAAGACATACTCACAGAGCAAAGGTCCCTAGAGGAGAGAGCTGAACCAGCTGAGATGTAGAACAACTACCTACGTATGCCAGGTACGGGATCATATATCACTTTTTTCCATATTGAGGGTAGGAGTGGGCAGATCTGTCAGCTAATATGACAGGGATTTTTATTGTCTATGGTCTCCTAATTATGCTAATCACATTGTTGAACTGCATATGCTTTCTAATTGCAGCACAGTTGCTTCATAATAGATCATGGTAGTTTCACTAAATATTGTAAGCTTTCCTCATGTCTCCTTTTCATTTATTGTGGACATGTATGAGTGAGAGAACGAAAAGTAATGACCTGCTACTGCAATCCCTGAGAGGGTCTAGAGTGTTGTGTTCTGGGATGCCAAATCACTTGTCTCTCTTCAAAAGTCAGGAGGGCAAGTGAGGCACTGTTATCTTGTTGGAGTTGGAACCTTAGGCACTGATGTGGTATGGTGACTCAGTCCCTACATACTGATGTTCTATGGTCCCAGGCATAGTTCTGTTTCTGAGCAGAATCCCTGCAACAAGTATACAATTAGCATACCAAGGTCACCACACCTCCTGTATTAAGATATTTCCATAAAAAGTGGGAGATAATATGTTCAAGCATGTTTTTTCTTCATTAGAAATTTTGGAGCACTTGCAAGCCTTTCAAGAATTATATGGTACCAATCTAGATAAATATTTGCAACAGAACTTTCATGAAAAAAAGTTATAAAATGAAGTAATGACATTTATAAATGTAATAACCTAATGTGTGAAAGGATAAAATCTTTTTTTCCTTCTTTTTATTCTAAAACAAATACTGACTCAAAATAAATTCAAAGGGATTTGAGAATAAAAGGCATAGGCTATCTACTAGATTTTAACAGACAGAAAAGGTTTGATTGTGTTCATAATTATAGACAACAAGTTATAATAATTATTGCACCAATTGCCATGATTTCAGGTAGTCGGAGCTCCTTTGTCACCCAAAAGGTCTCAACTGACTCCTAACACCACTTGGTGACCCACTGCAGTTGTGCTGAGATGAAATGGAGTTTGCAGTTGGGAATTCCCAAGATTCCCTCTGATCTGGGAAGCTGTAGCTTGTATGGTGCCACTCTATGCCTGCCATTATTCCAGATTGATTCCATTACTAATGCAACCAGCTCATAAAAAAATCTTAGCTGGTAGCGGAAAAGGCAGGTTGATGAAGTGATACAAATTGCGTGGTAGAATCAACATTTTTGACAGTTCTACCCTGCCCATAATTATAATAGTGGGCTTTTTCCAGAAAGTGATGTTAATTCGAATAGACCTGACTGCCCTGCCTAGAAATCCCTCAACGTTGTTGGTTGCCATATGGTAGATCAATTCCCCTAAATATTAGAACATCTGTAATCCCATTTGAGATTGTTTGCCAGAACAGGGCAAGGTGCAGTAGTCTCGGATGGCTTGATCAGGAGCACACAGGTGACCTTTGACCTTGAGCCCTGACGAATGGCATCTTGCAAGCACACCACAAGTATGTCAGCATACAAAGAAACCTATATCACACCCAAGATTGCAATGCCAATATCTTTCCTCATTGCTTGTAAAACTTTATCCAGTGACTCCATTAGCAGTGTGAAAATTGACAGGGTCTGTAGATATACTTATTTATTTTATTTATTTTGAGAGTTTTATATAGCGCTGGCTAGACCCGGAGGTATCAGAGCGCTTTACATTAGGTTCCACAATGTTACAGAAAACGATAAACAAATTACACTTTACATCAAAAATAAGCAACACATTGAGAGAGGAAGTAAAGGTGAGACAGAGCGGAAGGGGGGAGGGGGGAAGTGTGAAGGGGGAGGATGGGTGAAAAGACGGCAGGAGAGACGAAAGGAAGTCTGCCCAAAGACCGACTGGGTAGGTGACGTCCGAGGAGGGAATCCACAGCCCGTCTCCCCAATAGCTAAACAAGGTAGCTCCATCGGGCATCAGTCAAATAGCTATGTCTCAACTGACGAGGGAAAGGATTACAAAAGAACGTCAAGTGGATAAGAAAGTGTGGGAACTGTGAGCAAGGCAGGGTGAGGGCAAAGGTCAGTAGCTAGAGAGAGAGGAGAGGAGTAGGGCGGAGAGGGTAGGGGGTAGGGTGAAGGGGGAGGAGGCAAATAAGGTCCAGAGAGACGCAGGATAGTTTGCCCAAAGACCGGCTGGGTAGGTGATGGTCAAGGAGGGAATCCATAGTCCATCTCCCCTATAGCTCGCAAGATAGCTCCACCGGGCATCAGTCAAAATTGCTGAGTCTCAGCTGTCGAGGGAAAGTTCTCAGAATAAATGTCCTAGTAGGTGAGTAGGACCAGGGTCGGGTGAGGGCTGATCAAGATCAGGACGATGATGATGACAGGGTCTGTAGATATACCTGGTGAATTCCCCCTTTTATGTCAAATTAATCAGATATCACTCAGCCTTTTCTCACTCCTGCTGTCGGGAGGTCATATACTGTCTTCGTTCGTGCCAGCATTTCCTCACTAATTCCAATCCTTCATAACACTTCAAATATATACCCAGTGGTGGCTGACACAGATAGAGAGTGGTGGGGTAGGTGGGGTGTTTGCAGGGGGAGTGCTCAGGAGGGGGAGCCCATGGCAGGAATTTTAAAACCTTTTTTTAAAAGACTTACCTGGTGCTGTTGCTCGCCTTGTGCTCCTCTTCTTCCAGTTCCTGGTCCCAGCAGTACCTGGGACAGCATCACAGACTCCCCATCCAATCCCCATGCTGCTCTCAAGCATGAGAGCAGCATGGCGATTGGCCTGAAAGGGCTGGATTAGAGCTCACTCAGGCACAGGGAGTCTGTGCTGTTACTCCAACCAGGCTGTGCAATACAGCTGGGTTGGAGAAACCTAAGTGCGCATGTTAGTTTGGCCTGCCTAAGACAGCCGGCCAAACTGACATGTGCACTTAAAAGTGCACCTACCACTCCTCCTCCCCCCTCCCATGGCCCGGCCCTGCCCCTCCCTGCACACGCTGGCTCAGCCAGCAGCTGAAAAATAAAACGCTAATAAAATATAATTTTAGTTTTCAACTGCTGGCTCTGAGCCAGTGGTGCAATGCTCCTCCACCAGTGTGGGGCAGCCGCCACTGTATATACCTTTGACCGACCATGTTAAAGGCCTTTTCTAGATCCAGGTTAAGGACTACTAGGTAGGGGCTGATGCCGGCATTATTTAAAGTACAGGGAATAGGCACCTGATTTTGGGGAATGCGTTCTGACCTGGCACAAACCACTTTGTTCAGGGTCGACTAATGGAGGTAATGCCTTAAGGATTTACTACAACTTTGTCAAGAACCTCATACTCGATATTCAACAGTGACAAAAGCATAATTGCTGTTTTCTTCCATGGGGCCCAACCGGATTTGGGATCAGGGGCGCCTTGCACCCTCTCCTTTAGCAGCTGAAACAAGGGTGGTGTTCTTTATGGACCTCTTTTATCTGCAACTTGGAAGATAAAGGCTCATAATGAATGTTAAATGGAAGAAAGCAAGATGGGTTGATAGAAAAGGATAAGAATAATGGACGAACGGATGGATGAGTGGGTAAATGGATGGGTGGATGAAAGGATGGATGGATGACTGAATGAAAGGATGGGTGGCTGAAAGGACAGATCGATGAATGGGTGAAAGGATGGGTGGATAAAAAGATGGTTGGATGAGTCGGTGAAAGGATAGGTGGTTAAAAGGCAGTATGGGTGTTTGAAAGGATGGACGGGTGGGTGAAAGGATAGATGGAAAGGTGGGTGAAAGGAAGGGTGGATGAGTCGTTAAAGAGATGGGTGAATGAGTATGTGAGAGGTTGGGTGGGTGAAATGATGGCAGAGTAAATGGAAATCTTAGAGGATGGATGGGTGGGTGGGTGGATGGATGTATAGATGGATGAATGGATGGATGGCAGAGCAAATGGAAAGCTGAGAGGGTGGATGGGTGAAAGGATGTCAGAGTAAATGGAAATCTGAATGGGTGGATGGGTGGGTGGGTGGATGGATGGATCGAGGGTAAATGGAAATCTGAGAGGATGGTTGCATTGATGGATGGATGGACAGCAGAGTAAATGGAAATTTGAGAGAAAGAATGGATGGATCATTGGGTGAAAGGATGGCAGAGTAAATGGAAATTTAAGAGGATGGGTGGATGGTTTGGTAAATGGAAATCTGAAAGGATGAATGGACGGCAAAGTAAATGGATATCTGAGAGGATGAATGGATGGTTTGGTAAATGGAAATCTGGAAGGATGGATGGATGGCAAAGTAAATGGAAATCTGAGAGGATGGATGAATGGATGGACAAATTGATCAATTGATGGATGAAAGGCTTTATTGATGCGTAGGTAAGTCCAATGATGGCTGTTTGGGTGGATGTATGTATGGATGGATTCATGCATAGGCGATGGATGTGTGAACGGATGGATGGATGAGTGGATGGATGGATGGATGGATAGATGGATGGAATGATGGAATATTGAATGATTGATGAAAGAATGAATGAATGATCGAATGTAAAGGTGAAATGGTAGATATCAGCAGGTGGATAGAAGGGTGAAAGGATGAATGGATAGATACTTGGATGGAAGAGAAAAGGGAGCTTTTCTGGGGAGATCCAGGCTCACTTACATCACTTGCTTGGTGCCATCAGACCTTTAGTTCAAAGTGGGGGGTATTTTAATTTTCTGGCTACTCCCCTGGATGTGATACCCAATCACAAAAGCAACAGCTATCCCGTACCCTGTATTACAAGGGAATTATATTCAATGCCACTTGTACTATGGCAAATGGGCTATCCATAACGTTTGTGGCTTACTATAACATCATCCAATTTCTAAGCCGGGCATAATTCTCTTGTGATGTTATTGACCCTTGTAGTGCCTCCTTCTGCGCTGGCTGCAACTGGGTCAGATTAACTTCTTACAGGAAATGTGACATGCACTGTGCATTCATCTCCCCTTTCACAGAGTAGTGCTTGGTGTTGTTTGTATTTGGGTATATTGAACCCAGAGTCATTGTGAGGCTCCATAACCAGATTCCCCATAAGTTCAGAGCAGAAGACCCTGACTAAGTGACTTCAGGATTTATCCTCTATGTCATGGCTTTTATCAATGTACGTTCTGTTATCTAGGCAATACAAGTGCTCCCACACCTGGACATGGGCATCCCTTTCCTGAGCGAGGTTCTCTTTAATCTCTGGGGTGGGTAGAACAGTTTGTTTCAGGGTATGTACTCACATTTCTCGTTTTTGTATGTCAGTCTCAAGGGATTTTGTTGCACCATATTGCGTCTTAATGCAGTTCCCCATATAAACAATTTGAATGCATCCCATTCGATCGGGGTTTCAGATGCAGGTCTATCATCATCCTAGAAATAATAACAGATTTCATCCCGACACGTTTGATTAAAGACCGGATCCTCCAATGCAGCTGGTTGGTGCTTCCATTTCTCCCTATGTAAGTGTACAGGAGTGGGTTGTGATCCAACTGTGCTTTGCACCAGTACTTAGCATGTGAAATCAATGTCAGTAATCCTTCAGTGCATTAAGTTTTTTCCAATCTGATGTTCAAGTTGTGCATATGTTAGAAAAATGAGCACTCCCCGGCCTCTGGGTTAATCACATGCAAGGCAATGAGAAGAACCCAGTACACCCATCACCTTGGCAATGCCTTTGTAATCCTTACTTGTTGGAGGAAGGCAATTGAGGATGGATAACACCTACCCCAGCTCAATTACTCCACTGTTAAAGTCACCATACAGCACTATTGGTAGGTATGTGAATGCCACAAGCCGGTCTGACAGGGGTCAAACATGTAGGTTGGTCAAAATTAGGAGCATATACACTCATCAGTAGGATATTTAACCTATCGACCACCAGTCGGCCACCAGGGCCGCGTGCGTCTTTCTTGCAGGCACTACATACTTTCATGGACTCTAGCTTTGAGCTCCAAAGTTTTACAGCCCTTGGGGACATTAATTTTCATTTGGAATGTGTGAACAGTGGAGATACTTTCTTCCTGCTAGATATTATGGAAAGCCTTGGTCTGTCCCAGACGGTCACTGGCCGCACCCATGATGCCGGTCATACTCTGGACGGCATCTTCACAAACAACCCCCCTATTGGATTTGACAAAACTCTCCCACTCACATGGACAGATCACAAGGCGGTGTTTTTCACACTCCTTTGTCCAGTTAGAGAAATGATGCCACATGACAGAACTAAAATGGTGAAGTCTCGGCCCTGGCATAAAATTACTAAAACTAACCTTGAGGAAGCTCTTGGGACTGGCCCTCCCAGCCCAGCCTTAGATAATAATAAGGCGACAGACAACTTTGACAGCTGGATTAGATCTGCTGTAGATTGCCTGGCCCCAGAAACAACCAGCAAGCAACGAAGGGCTCAACCGTTGGCGCCTTGGTACAGCATTGAACTTAAAACCATCAAATCTAAATGTAGGCGCCTAGAGCGCGCCTGGAGAGTGGATTACGCTGAGCGAGATAAATTGAGCTATAAACTTGCCTTAGTTGAATACAAAGAAGCAATTACGCTTGCTAAAAAGAACTATTTTACCACAAAAATTGAGGCTGCTAAAAGCTCTTCCAGAGAACTATTTAAAACCATCACCACGCTCTCCAAACTGCAGCGAACCAATCAATTTACTCCTGATCTAGCATTCTGTAAGAGGCTAGCTAACTTCTTTCAGGACAAGGTCCAAACCATCTATAATGAGCTTGCAGTAAATACCTCCAATACAGATAGCAGAACGAGAATAGAGGGTCCCATTGTGGATGAACCCCCTCCTTGTCGATTACCAGCTTTCTTGCCATTGACACAGGAGACTGTATGCAAACTGTTAAAAACAATAAAATATGGCTCCCCAGCGGATCCCTGCCCCATCATATTCTCCAGATGGTTGCAGACAGGGTAAGCACATACCTGACCCCCCTTATAAATAATGCATGCCTCTCCGGCTCCTTCCCCTCCACATGGAAGAAAGCATCCATACGACCCATATTGAAGAAGCCATCTTTAGATCCCTCTGAAGCTAAGAACTACCAGCCTATCTCGTGCCTACCGCTGGCAGCTAAAATCCTAGAAAGATCCATCACTCAGCAGCTAACCTCCTACCTTGAATTCAACAATCTTCTTGACCCTGACCAACACGGGTTTAGATCATGTCACTCCACGGAGTCAGCCCTGGCCTTGGCCACGGAGGAGATACGCAAACAAGTTAATAGTGGGGGGAGAGCCATCCTCATCTTACTGGATCTCTCGGCAGCGTTTGATGCTGTCAACCATCAGGTATTAATACGCAGGCTGGAGAGTCTAGGTGTGGGGGGGACAGCCCTGGCCCTACTCTCCTCATTTCTCACTGGCAGAGAACAGAGGCTGTGTTGGGGGGATCTGACCTCTGAAGCCTTCTTCCTTCCAGGTGGTGTCCCACAGGGGTCAGCCCTATCACCGACCCTATTTAATATTTATGTGTCTCCCCTGGCTAGATTGATCAAAGCGCATGGCTTCGCTTTGATCTCGTACGCCGATGACACACAGATAGTGATATCTATATCCACGAAGATGGAAACGGTGGCGAATAGGTTCCATAACTGCATGAAACACATCATTGAATGGATGCATTCCAACTCCCTCAAGTTGAACACCAAAAAAACGGAGGTGGTGGAATTTGGAAAAGGCCCTCCCATTTGGAATCCTTCAAGGGTGGCCAGCGAATGCCAGGCGCTGCCCTGTAGCCACCAGGAAGACAAGAAACCTGGGTATTCTGTTCGATGATCAACTAAATTTTGCTGGCCAGTATAACTCCCTGACCTCCTCATGCTTTTTCCTCATAAAGATGTTGCATAAGGTCTTACCCTTTATTCCTCTAGGCCTTCGCAAAACGGTGGTAGTAGCACTGATCCTCTCAAGAATCGATTATTGCAATGTGCTATTTCTGGGCATTGATAAAGGTCAAATACTGAAACTTCAAGCCTTGCAAAATGCTGCGGCTCGGCTGCTGCTCAACATTCCTAAATACCACCCTATCTCCAACAGTCTGAGGGAGCTCCACTGGCTCCCAGTCCAGAAGCGCATCGAATTCAAGGCTATCTGCTTCATGCACAAGTCACTTTATGGAGGAGGATCTCTGAGCCTTCAGCAACTTTTTCGCTGGCATGTCCCGCCACGTGAACTGAGGTCGGCTAATAAAGGACTAGTCCGGGTCCCTAAAATCCGTAGAGCCAGAAGGGGGTGAAGAACCCTCTCTTACCAGGCAGCCAAACTCTGGAACACAATGCCGATCTCTATTAGGCTACAACATTACAGAGCTCTGTTTAGGAAGATGATCAAAACCTGGCTGTTTCCCACTATGTCTGTCTAATCTCAGCCTACAGCATACCAGTCACCACCCCCATTGCAGTTCAGCGCCAAGACGCCTCGGCAATAGTTGCTCTTTATAAATGCTTTCATTCATTCATTCATTCATTCATTCACCAGTGCATAACTCTATTCCTGATTCAACTACACCTTCAATGCTGTGAATGGCATTCCAGGCCTCACTCATATCAGAATCTCCCTAGCATACAGTAAATACATTGTATGGAACACCTGGCCCTCCCAATGTTTTTTCAGCTTAATCCATTCTTCGCTGGATAAATCAGAACTGGCCATTACAGAGTGTAAATCTGGCTCACCAGATGATCCATATCCCCCCGAATTTTGACAGCTAGCTTGAAAGTCATCAATCCCTTTCTAAACCATCTTTTTAATATTCTCTGTCCAAGTAACTTCTGTATCTACCTGCTGGAAACAGGCCAGACTGGTGCCCCTATTAAAAAAAACCTCAGCGGATAGATTCATACCTGAGAAATTTCAGGCCCATCTTTCTGCTACCAGTTTTATCTAAGATGTTGGAGAAGCTCAATAATGGACAACTATCTAAATACTTAGAACAAGCCCCGTTGCTGCACCAGTCCCAGTCAGGCTTCAGTCCTTGCTTTAGTACATAATCAGCTTTAGTCGAGGTTACCGATTCCATCAAGCAAGCTGTGGATCAAGGGAAACAGATCATGTTGATATTACTTGACTTATCTGCGGCCTTTGACACGGTGTCTCATTCCATTCTTCTCCATTGCTTGGAAAATATATGTCAGCTCGTTCACGTTGGCCTGGATTAGCCGACAGAAGCAAATCAATCTCGATGCCACCATTTCCTGAGCTGATAAAGTTCGGAGTCCTACAGGGCTCCGCCCTAAACCCTACTCTTTTTAATATATATATATATTCAGCGCCCCGGAGGCGGCCAGCGCCAGCCACGCTGCCCGTTTGCCGTTGGACCTTTCTATCCTCCGGACATATAGCCGCAATGATCTTCTTCTGCTTCGACCTCAGCCTTGTCTCCAGTCTACCAGGTGGGAGGTGTTAGCCCTCCCCCCTTCCGTGTGCAATAATTGTAGCTTCACCCTGCACCCCGGCATGGACGCACCCCAGCTCCTCGGGTCCTGCTCCAGAGGCAGTGGAAAGGGGCACATGTTTAGACGAGCCCTAATTAACACCCGATCTCTAGGCAGACATCACCAGGACATTTTTGATCTCCTGCTCATAAAAAGGTTGACTTATTATTTATTACCGAGACCTGGCTCAATGATTTTTCTAACCCTATCATCGAGTTGGCAATACCTGGCGGTTTTAAGATTTCCTGTGTTGATCGCAAAGTCGGGAGGGGTGGTGGTGTTGCGGTCATCTTCAGGGATAAATGGGCCTTTCGCTGTGAAGAGTCCTCTGAGCTAGGAGAGGGTGATGTCCTCGATTTTAGTGTCACTATCTCCCCACACATCTCGCTGGGTGGCACATTGGTTTACAGGCCCCCGGGGCCTGCTGGTCCTTTTCTCAAAAAGCTGGCAGATGCTATCATTCCCCGCGCGTTGCTGTTTACGAATTATCTCTTTCTGGGAGATTTTAATATCCATTTGGATAAAGATGAGGTGGGAGACACCAAGGAATTCATTGACTCTCTTAACCTAGCCCAGCTTACTCAATGGGTCAGGGCACCGACACACTCAGGGGGACATATCCTTGATCCTATCTGTTCCAACTTCCTTATCAAGGTGGAGGATCCTCTGCCAGTGCCCTGGTCTGATCACTTCCTAACATACTTTTCCTGGGTTCTGGAGGGCAGTACTCCCCCGAGCAATATCGGTCAAAGACCGATCTTTGCTAAAATCGACCCGATGACCTTCAGCTGCACTCTAGCTGAGTCTAGACCAACCCCCTCCGTTAAATTGGAGGACGCTCTTGAAAACTTTTCCAGTTAGATCAAGAGTGCGGTGGCCCGTTCCTCTCCCATGGCCCCCCGCATACTATCCAGGGATTCTCCATCCCAGCCATGGTTTTCGCATGAGCTTAGACTGCAGAAACAACACTGCAAAAAGGCAGAACGTATATGGCGGTTGAACTATTGCCCCTTGGCGATATTGAACCTTAGGAAAGTCCAGAAGCTGTACTACACCTCTATAGCTTGGGCCAAAAGCTCTTACTATGCGGATCGCATCGATCAAGCGAGGAACAATTCTAAAGAAATCTTCTCCATTGTCCAGAGCTTTATGGCCCCTAGGGCGGATTCTGTCACACTTCCCTCGTCAAACGCTTGGTGCGAGGTACTTTCAAATTTCTTTATTGATAAGGTTCGCTCCATTCAGGCTTCCTTTATTTTAGGTGATCGCTCTATGACCAGGCCCTCACGCTTGGAGGGGCTACATATTGGGTCCTTCTCCCTGACTGCTTTCTCACCTATTGACCTCCGTGAGTCGCTGAAGATCCTTAAGGCATTGAAGTCAGGCTCCCCTACTGACCCCTGTGCAGCCAGACTCCTGGCCTCAGTCGTAGAGGCAGTGAACCCTGAAGCCAATAGACTTATCAATTTGTCCCTTCAGAAGGCCCTTGTTCCTTTAATATGGAAGCAGGCCAAGATTCTGCCCCTCTTAAAGAAACCAACTTTAGATCCGCTGAACCCAGTTAATTACCGCCCCATCTCCCTCCTCCCTATTATGGCGAAAGCCTGCGAAAAGGTGGTCAATAAACAACTCATAGACTTCGTCGAGGGTGCTGGCCTAATTCATCCAGCTCAATCCGGATTCAGAGCCTCCTATAGCACTGAGTCGGCTTTGGTGAAGGTCTCAGAGGCTATTCGGAAATGTTTGGATGCAGGAGGGAGGGCAGCTCTTATTTTGTTGGATCTCTCGGCAGCATTCAATACTGTCCCCCATTCTTTGTTGCTCACCTGCCTTGCGGACATGAGGATTTCGGGTGCTGCCTTGAGTTGGCTCAAATCTTTTTTGGAAGGGCGCACTGAGCAAGTTTGGATCCCTCCGTTCTCCTCCTCACCTCAGGAGGTGATCACTGCGGTGCCGCAGGGGTCCTCCTTGAGCCCCCTTCTTTTTAACCTATACGTCACCCCTCTGATTTATTTGGCTGAAGAGCTGGGAGCCAAAATTATAGCTTATGCTGACGATACTCAGCTGCTGTTTACCTGGGGAAAATCAGACAGCTCCCCGTTAATGGCCAAAATTTGCCTCGCAGCAGTCTTTCAATGGCTTTCCTCAGCACAGCTCAAATGTAATGAGGGTAAGTCTGAAATTCTTCTCTATCGGACCTTCCCTCCCCAGTTTAGAGAAACTCTATGGCTAGCGGAGTTTCCCTTGCCAGACGCAACGGGGCAACCCGTGAAACATCTGGGAGTCTGGTTTGAGGAGAATCTTTCTTTTTCCACCCAGATTAAGAAGCTAGCGGGAATTGCTTTGGTTTACTTAAAACTCTAAGGAAATTTCTCCTGCTTCTCCCCAGAGCAGCTAAGGAAACAGTGACCAGAGCCCTGATACTTTCGCGGCTCGACTACGCCAATGCTTTGTATGCCGGCCTGCCGGGCTATCTTCTTAATAAATTACAGGTTGTCCAAAATGCCGCTGCAAGACTTGTCTTTACCATCCCGATGAGAAGCAGTGTCAGACAGCATTTGCGATCACTCCACTGGCTGCCTGTGGCCAATCGAGTCAAGTTTAGAGCTCTGGCCCTGGTCCATCGTGCATTGCATGACTGCGGCCCCTCCTATTTGCGAAAGAAGTTCCAGTTCTATGCCCCCGCCAGATATCTTCGTTCTTCTTCTCAGTTCGTGGCCCATACTCCTCGCTTCCGGCTCACTAGAGTGGGGGGCAGCTCACTTGCTGTCAGAGCTACCACAGCCTGAAACGCACTCCCTCTGGCTCTCCGCAGCATTCAAGACTTCGGTCTATTTAAAAAAAAAATTGAAGACTTATCTTTTTACTTAAACGAATCTTCAGGCGTCTGTGCTTACTTCCCCTTTCTCCAGGCTCGCGCCGGGACACTCCTCGGATTATCTGTGCGAGCTACAGGTGCAAATAACATAACACATATATATATATATATATATATATATATATATATATATATATATATATAACACTCCACTGGCCTCATTGGTGGAGTCCTTTGGTGTCCAGATATTGTCATATGCTGATGACATGCAGCGCCTTCTTACCTTAGACAGTAACTCTTCAGAGGCCTTTAGCAGGTTTGAGGACTGCCTGATGGCTGTCTTTCAGTGGATGCAGTCTAGCAATTTACAATATAATGCTGGTATAATGGAGATTTTGCTATTTGGCTCTCCACCCCCTATTTGGGATGGGGATTGCTGATGTGCTATATTCCTCCTCCCTCTGCCCCCGCTACAATGCTACAATAGTCCATAACCTAGGTATTAAGACTGATGGTCAACTATCCTTCATACACGCCCTTATTACCTCTCGTCTTGACCATGCCAATGCTCTCTATATGGGACTTCCTGTCTACTTGTTAGAAGGCTACAGGTGGTCCAAAATGCAGCTGCATGGCTTCTATTAAAAGTGCCTAGGCAGTCGCACATTCACCCTTATTTAAAAGAACTCCACTGGCTGTCCATCAAGGAGAGAATTTTGTTTAAAGGTCTAACACTAGCCCATCAAGCTTTCTACCAGACAGGTACTAGGGATTTTCTGCTAGGTTCACTCATTATCACCCTACAGAGTTGTCTGCTGTACCAAAAATTAGGAGAAAGAGAGGGGATGGTACATCTTTCTCCTACCTTGTGACCTGGGCCTGGAATGCCCTTCCTCTGTATCTGTGGGTGCTGAGGGATGATAATTGCTTTAAGTGAAACCTTAAAACCTGGCTTTTCCAATCCGCTTTTCAGTAATTTAGTTGTGCTCTAAGGTGTCTAACCTGTCCTAGCGCCAGAACACTCTTTGAGTAGCTGCACGCTCTATAAATCTTGATTGATTGATTAATGTCTTATGAGGGTCTTCTGTAACACAAACATATGTGTCCTACATCTCATGTATGAGGAGTTGATGTGTTGTCTAACCACATTATTCATGCCCCTAATATCCCATGTCATGATAGTTTGTTTATTCATCTAGGTTGTCAGCAGTCTTTATAAAGTCAGTGTTGTAGCTCTCCCTCCAGTACCTCCCACAATCCATGAATTACCCCACCAGGACACACCTGATTAGCCATCAGTATACCTATATGGTAATTTCCATTAATTCTGTCCCACTATACACCTTTAAAAATTACACAAAACAAATTAAAATTCTCAAAACAATAGGGCAACATTCTCAACCCATTTCAACAACATAATGCAAGTAGAAGTCCAGCGTCTCCTAGGTGTGACAACAGGACCTAGGGGGTGGGATCATCTAAAGAGGGAATGCCTGCTGGTCATTTCCACATGGTATATAACATAATTATTAGTAAGTAAAATTGGCCTTTGTGTTCACTTCATCGTTACAGTGTTCAATCAGTGTCAATGTCTAACAAGATGGGCCACTCTGAGCTGTTGGCTTTTCTGCACTAGCCCTGTACTTTCCCCCTGAGCATTTGGTAATTTTGTGGGTCCATTAGAGATGCTCCACCTTTTCTTTTTCTGTTCATCAGCACAGCAATTATTTGCTGAAAAAGTGATGCCCTGAGTGCTCCGCCCATTCCCAGTGAGGATCCATTGACTTGCCTATGTATGGAATGTAAATGAAAGCTATGTCTATGTATGGAGGGTGTTTTACATGTATTGAATAAAAAGTGGATCCATTTAGATACGAAGGCCAGTATTACAAGCAAGGTGCAATGCACCAGTCTGCATTGTGGTTCATTTTTAACTGAGAGCGCCAGGTGCTGGCAGGGACCATTCACCCTTTTACATTTAGCCTGTGCCTCCACTCGGAACAGTGCATTAGCAAAAGGCACACTGGTTGTTTGAAACCGCCAGTACGCATTTCACTTTGCAGCCAGCAATCCGGCCTGCGTTATAAAGGGGGACAGCGAATACTCTGCACTCTGGCTCAGCGAGTGACTGCGCCAGCCTGCATGGGCATGCCTGGAGAATCCCTCGGACCTCCATTCCCCCCTTCCAGGTAGCGCCCTTGGGAGGGCTCACTGACTGTGACCACATAGTCAGTGCACCTCCTGACGGTCTCTTTGCCTCTGCGCCCACATTTGTAATACGATGCGGGTGCAGAGACAAAGTGTTTCCATATTTTCATTGGGCAAGACCCCATGCAGATTAGGGAACACTCACTCGCAATTGCGCTCTCGGGAAATATGTAGGAGCATGATCCACATTATGGATAGGGACACACAGGTATCTGTGACCCTTTCTGTAACAAAAAAAATGTCCCAGTGCAAACAGCAGGTGAAAACATCAGTGGCACCTGCAGAGAATTTACTGTAATATGGGCCTATTTGCAGTGCAAGAAGCAGGTGAAAACATCAGTGGCACCTGCAGAGAATTTACTGTAATATGGGCCTATTTGCATTCTGCCACAAATGGTATCTTTACTTCTTGATGGCTGCCTATCTCCAGATGGGAGTGTCCAACCTGCTCTCTCTCCAGTTCAAGACCCCCCTCTTAAACATGTGGCATTGAGAGTAAATGGGAGGCAGTCAGTATTTCACTTTCTACTGTAGGTTTTTCCACGTCAAGTGAATCCCACTCATTCCACATTTTCCTCTCTTGATGTTGGTCACCTAACGGCAGTGATGTAGCCTCTATCTAAATAGACAAAAATACCGTATCCTGTTGAAACTGGTTAGATCCATTACCTCCCGTCCCTCCCTCGCCTTCCTTCAGTACAATTGAGGCCCCGCCTCCCACCCAGACCCACCCCCAGCATAAAAACTCTGCCCGCCCCCACCTCCACCTGTTTTTTTCTGTCTCCCTAGTGAGACCTACCTTCAGTTCCTCCCTGTGGCGGTGCCGGGGAGTCTTCGTGTTCGTTCTCTGCGACGGCGGTGCCCTCAGCAGCGTTCTCCCGGCAGTGCCTTCTCTCCTCGTCTCCCTCGTGGTATGGGGGCGGAGCGGTTGCTCAGGACGCCGCAGCGTTGTTGGGCGGTCCTCCTGTGGCTGGGGCTGTGTTTCCGGGTCGGGCCTGCTTGGATGCCTCTGCTCCCGGACTGCACACATCACGGAGGCCTGGTAGGCCGGGTTTTTGACCCGGTTGTTTATTCCTTTTTCTGATGTTTCCCTTGACGGGCATGGCCGTCTGTCTGCCTTGTCTTGGGGCTGCTGGGGGCTGTTTTTCCACTTGCTGCCCTGGGTCGCATATGGTTGTTGGGGGCATTCTGGTGTCCTCTTCCTCTGCTGCTTGGTCTCCGGTCCCCCTGCGGCGCCCTGGACTAATGGGCTCCACGGGGGGTGTAGTGCCTCTCATGTCTGTGGATGGTGCAGGACTTGATTGAGGCTGCTCTGTCCGGTGCTTACGGGCTCGGCCGATGCCTTCTGGTCCGTCCCGTCCTCATCCGGCGGGTCCTGTGGGCGGCTGGTTTCCGTCTGGATCCTGATGTATTGGGCCTTCTCCCGCCTCTGGCGTTGCCTTTGGCTCCGGGGGGTGTGGTGGGTCGCTTGGGCTCCTGTGCTGGTCGGCAGGGTTTTCCTCTTACCTGCTGGGCGGGACCTGTGGGATTCTTTCCTTGGTGTTCCCGGCCCTCCTGGTTGAGCTTGCCCTTCGGTCCCGGTGTGGGGAATGGTGCTGTGGGAGTGGCGTGCGTTGCCCGTGCTTGATGTATATCATGCTGTTTCCACTTTTGTGTGCTTTGAACTTGCTACTTTGTCCACTGTGGACCACCCGGCTGCCGGTTGATTGTCGGTTGCCTGCGGTACCTGCTGTGTGCGATCTCTTTCCCTCAGCCCTAAGCATTCCTTCTGTGCTGTGTTGGTCCTGATTGGTTTCAGGTTCCTTTGCGCCCTCTTTTGCATTGGTGGGTTTTTTCCTGCGGTGCTGCGGGTCCCTTGCGTCCTCCGGTGGCTTTGCTTGTTGGGGGTGTTCGCCCCTTTCCTCCAATTGGGCTGTTGGACTCTGTCCTGGCCGCACTGCTTGACGGGTCGGCTGTTCTGCTTGGCTGGTGCTGTGGCGCTGGCCTGTTCTCGGCTTCTTCTGCGCCCTCCTTGGTGTGGGGTTTCGTGGCTTTGGCGGCGGCTGTTAGGGCCTCCGGCCATAGCGCCTGGTACGCCCCTGCTCTTGTCGGCTCTCTGTAGTTCGGCGGGGTCGGGCCTGGTTTGTGCCTGGATGGGTGGCTACCTGGGACTATTCGGTGCTGTGGGCTGCAGGTCCTCTGTCCTTCTGGCCGCCTTGGGGCTTCTGCGTGCCTTTCCTTGTGTGGGGCGTCCTGCCTTTCTGGGGTGCCTTGTCCTGGGGCCTCTCATTTGTCCCCGATGTGGGTGACTCCTCCGCCTTTCCGGTGGGAACGGTTTTGGCCTGTTTTTTGCCCTGGCTCCCTGCCTCCTCGCCTGAGGACCCTGCCCAGCTGGGTCCCTGTCACTGCTGTCTGGACGGTTCCCTACGGTGGGTGGTCATCTTCGGCCTTTTCTTCCTCGGTGGTGGTGGCCCGTTTCTGGTGGCTGGGTCCTGTGTACTTTGGTTCATGAGTACGGGGTCGTCTTGGTGCAGGTTCCTCCGGATTCGGGGGTTCGGATGACTCCACTGCCTGTCTCCGGTCCCCGCGGGGTGGCTCTGCTGGTCGGGGTGTCCTGTTTGCTTGACTTGTGGTCGGTCTGCTGGGTTCCTGTCGAGGAGCCGGGGCTTGGGGCCCTCTCCATTCTGTTTCTGGGGTTAGGGGTGTCCGGCGGCTTCGGCCTGTCCTGGCTCTCCTGTGGGTCTGCTCCTGGGTTCGGCCCCTTCCCTTCTGTGTGGTGGCCCTTTCGGCCGTCGTTCCTCTGGTTCTGCCTGGCATCTTTTGGCGTGCCGTTGGTCTCGGGGACGCCTCTCTCCGCTTCCCAGTCGCCGCTTCTTTTCTGCGGTTCTCTGTGGGTGACGCCCATTTCGGTTATTCGTCCTTGCCTTCAGCCTCCGGCCCTCGCCCTGGGTCTTCCCGCAGGTCCTGGTGCCTCTCGTGGCTCTTCTTCGTGCGGGGGTTTTTCCTTCATCCTTCTCTGTCGGTCGGCCTCTTGCTGTGTGCGGCCGGAGTGTCTTTTTTGCTCGGTCTGTTTGGGGGGACCTTGGTGGTTCTTCTGAGGATCGGGTTTGTTGGTGGCCTGGGGTGTGTCTTCTCTGGTCCCCTCTCGGGGCTTGGTGTTCGTTGAGGCTCGTTTTCGGCCTTTGCGTGGCCATGTTCCCTTGTCCTGCCAGCACCTTGTCTCTCTTCCTTCGTTGGCTCGGGCCTTGTTGTCCCGGGGGCTCCTCCGGCGGTCCTGTGGCTACAGGGGCGGGGGCTCCTGGCTTCTGGGGTGTTTTCCGGTTCCCGGGGCTCGTTTTCTTCTTCTCCGCCTGACCGTCTGGATCCTGTTGGGTTGGTCTCCGGGGTCTTTTGTCCCCGCTGCCTATGTCGGTCCGTGTCCGGGGGAGCTATCCTGATGGCTCTCCCGCCGTCACTTTCTGGCTGGCTGTTTGCTGCCTCCTCCGGCTCAGCTTGTGGTTACTTTGGCCGCCGGCCTGTCCGGGTGCGGGGTTGGCTGGGGTCTGTTCGGGTTCTGGGGTGCTGGTCCCTGCTGGTCTCCCGGAGTTCCTCCTGCTGGCGGATGTTGGGGGCTTGCCCTGGTGCTCTTTCGAGGCTCTCTGCAGGGCCCCTGGGGTGTTGGTTCGGTCTGGCGTTCTGCGGGCGTGGTCCTCTTTCCGCCCTCTGGGTGGGTCCAGGTTCTGGTCCTTGTTCCTTGTTTGGCAGCGTCCTGTTTCTCTGGCTCCGGTCTGGGTGCTGGGGCTGTCGGCTCTCTCCCTTTGGCGAGTGGCCTCTGGGCTGGCGGATCTGTTGTGCTGGGTCCTTCCTTCTTCCCACGATTTCTCTCTTCTTTCCCGTGTGGCCAGCCTGTTGGTGGGTCGTTGGGGCCTCCCTGTGGTGGTCCTGTTGCGGATCCGGGGAGGGCCTTGGTGGCCCGGGTCTGGTCTCTGGGCTGGGGTCCCGGGGCTCGGGGGGTCGTTGGCCTTCCCTCTCCTGTG
This sequence comes from Calotriton arnoldi, assembly GCA_963921515.1. Classification (NCBI taxonomy): domain Eukaryota; kingdom Metazoa; phylum Chordata; class Amphibia; order Caudata; family Salamandridae; genus Calotriton; species Calotriton arnoldi. The sequence goes on along the minus strand of CAWUFW010009431.1, from coordinate 17,416 downwards.
CCTTGGGGTCTTCTAGGTGCCTTCCCCCCTTTTTCCGCTGCTCTGGTCCTTTCTGGTTCTGGTCAGGTGGCTCTGTGCTCGGGGGTTGTTGATTGCTCCCCGTTGGCCTGGGGTGCCTTGGTCTCCTCTCCTGTCCGACTTCTGTTGCGTTCGGGAGTGGGTCCTTCCGGTGGTTCCGTTCTCTTTGATGTTTCCGGCCCTTCCCCTGGGTTCTGTGCGGGGGTTTCGCCTGCTGCCTGGTGGTGGTGCGGCTGGGCTTTGCTGGGTTGGGGGTTCCTGACCGTTTGGCGGTTGCTTGGCTGCCTTCCCGTCGGTCCTCCTCTCTGCTGTCCTGTGCTTGGCATGGGCGGACCTTCTCGGCCTGGTGTTCTGCTCTGGATGTTGTTCCCACTGTGGCTGGCCTATGTTTGGCGTGGCGATTCCTTCCGGGTGGGGCTCTTCTGGGTTTGTCGGTGTCTCCTCTGCGGGTGCTGTGGGCGGCTCTCTGGCTTCTTGATGCTCCTGGCATTCTTGCGGGTTGGCGGGGGTCTGTTGCCCCCTCGCCCTGTCTGGTCCTTCCCTTCGGGGTCTTGGCTGCTGGTATTGGCTGTCCTCCCTTTGGTCCCCTTGGGGGTCTCGGGTTGCGGCTCTTGTCTTTTGGGCCTTGTTTTTTGGTTGCCATCCCCTCTGCGCGGCGCTTGGGGGTGTTGGATCGGCTGTGGGTTCTCGTTTTGCTTTGATCCGGTTGCAGTGGTTGTTTGGCCTTCCTCTGCTCTGTTGGGTCATTGGCTTTGGTCCCCGGTCTTGCTGACTGTCCGTCTTTTGGGGGTGGTTCCTCCTGTGGGGGTTCGGGGGTGTTCCTCTCGCTGTTTGGCGGCTTCGGTGGCTGCGTTGCTTGATGTCCGGCGTGCTTTGCTGTGGTCCCTGCCGGTTGTGGTGTCCTGTCGGGTGGGCTCCTCTGTGGGATCTGTTGGACTGCGACCTGGTCTTCTCCCTCTCCGTTTGACTGTCGCTGTCCGTTTGCGTGTCTAGAACGTTTGTCTGCTGTTCTGGGCCGCTGGGTTCCTGGGATGTTGATCTGCTGTGTTTGGGGCACTGTTTCTGTTTTGGTGTTCTCTCGCACTCAGCTGTCCATCTCTGTTTTCTTCTGCTTGCTATGTCCTCAATTGTACTGAAGGAAGGCGAGGGAGGGACGGGAGGTAATGCTTCCATTTCTAACGATAATGGCATTACTCCTAGTCCTACTCCTTCGCCTTCCTTCAAGGACCCTCCCTCCATCCCGGTGCGGTTCATCTGAGTGCTAGCTCGGCTTGTTTACGTACAGGTGGAGGTGGGGGCGGGCAGAGTTTTTATGCTGGGGGTGGGTCTGGGTGGGAGGCGGGGCCTCAATTGTACTGAAGGAAGGCGAGGGAGTAGGACTAGGAGTAATGCCATTATCGTTAGAAATGGAAGCATGACCCATTGCTTCAGAAGCCTCTTAAAGCTGGAGACAAAGTACGTAATGCACCTCTTAACTGGAAGAGCTTCTTAAAATGTTTCCATTTTGGTTGGTTCTCTCTTCCCCCTTGACCACCAAAGAAGTATAAATCCTGCCCTACTTGAGCCAATATTAGGTACATTGTGTGGACTTCCATGGAACTCCATGGACAATTGCAGAGCACTTGGGTTTCCAGTACTGGATTCCTGTCTAAAGCTCTGCTGCTGTGACCAGTGGAGAAATTGAGAACTTATCTGCCTGTGAGAGAAGTTAGGCTGTGCCGGTCAGGAGGATCAGGCTGGATTTCAGGAAAACCTGCAAAAGGCCAAGCTAACTAGAGACTCTACAGGGAGGATGCCTCAATGCACTAAAACCAACCAGGAGACAGGAGTTCCTCACATCACAGCTGGCTAGAAAACACAACAAAAGACTAAAGGCTAACAATGTAAGTACTATGGAGCTGTAGTGTTGTCGTCTTTATTGATTTGGTGAGCCTGCACCACCTCTGACCAGTCCGTGCATTTGTGGTGCTTGTATTGCCCCAGGGCCAAGAAGGTGGCTAGTCATCTTTCCCTGCTTTTTGTCCAGTTCCATTGGCTGTTCCATTCTTTATTTCGGAAGGCTTCAATAAGGTCAACTCTCTAGTGCCTTCAGTTTTGGAGATATCATTATTTATGGTGCCCTTCAAGTTCACGAATAAAGGGGCCCCATGTGACAGGAACAATTTAATCACAGGCAGCATATTTTGGGGTGAGGTCATCTAGAGATAGTTCTCGTTCCCAGTGACTGTTGATCCATTGTTACATTATTTAAAAATAAAAAGACAGCCATGGTCTTAATCGGGCACCAGTGACCAGATCCTCTGTCGATAAAAATTTGAAACTCAGATCAAAGCCCGAATGCACCATTTTATTCACTGAAGTGGAGCCTTATTGTTTGGCGGGCGAACTTTTGGGTTCAATGGCTTTTGACTATTTTTGGGTGCTCAAATCTCTGCAGCAGAGGCTTCTACCAAAATATCTATGTGAGAAACTAAAACTCATGATTTCGATGGGCTCAGGAGTTCCTGTTGCCAGTCCCATTAGAATTTACGTGCCACTAATAATGAGTAACATGGAGTTGGACATAAAAGCTTGCACTCAATATTTGAAGAGAATTGAGTGCCCAAAGGCATTAAGTCGGTTATCCAAATGGAGTTTATTTCACTCTCACATCGAATGCTATTGAGCAGAGGTGGGCGAGCCATTGCAAGCTTCAGCCAGGCTTGAGCCGGATGCCTGGCTCTGGCTAAGCTCGACGTCCTTTTGGAGCCTCGACCCCAAAAGCAGAGTCTTCATGTGGTTTCTGCCTCCCACCCTCGTCATTTTCTAGAAAGTCTTCTTGTTGAAACTTGATTTAACATGTATGTGTTTAGCACGGTGTACAGGTGTAGCTCCAAAGCATTAATCTTTGAAGTAAAACAGGAGAAATAGATGCACTCTAGTGGCTGAACTGCATGAGCAGGAAACCTGGGAACAATCGTGGCTTCATTTCTTGAGCACGCTGTGTGATCCTAGGCGATTAACTCATTGCATTATGCTTTCTTTTTTGTTATCATCAAATTTAAGAGCACTTTAAAATACATCAGTTCCATGATGTGTGCTCTATAAAAGCCAGTCTAGTCTCATATATGATTCACTTGGCTATAATTTTGTTCCATCTATATTAAAAAAAACCTAGGAGGCAGGTGGATAGTTGGATACTGACTTGCCTCTTGGTTCACTAATGGCATCGTCACTAGGGCAGTGGGGGAAGTGCATGAATGTTTCAAATTTCGTATTAAGGACCCATCACTTCTAATAAAGGCCAGTCCCTGCAAGGATACAATCTAATGCTCTACTGTTGAAACACTTCTGCGTATTAAAGAAATACACTTTTTTAATTTTGAAGAGTCTTTTTCATATTTTATATATGACGTCTGCTGTATGAGTTAAGAACTAAATGTGTTGGTGGCTTAGCTCATGCTCAGATCTCAGAGCCAGGCCCGACCCTTGGCTAGGTTGTGACTTGGCTCTCCCTGTTAATTTGCTGGCTCACACAGATTTATTATTGACTGCCTCATGACCCCAACAAAAGGCATCATAACTATTTTAAAACGTGTCAAATTCTTTGGTTTACAAACACCAGGCAGAAACCAGAGAGCCATCTGGCTCACATGCATATCCCTAGCCTACAGAGGACCAAACTATGAGGCAGGTTTTACTAAATTATGCAGCAAGACAAGGCAAAATATGTGGCCTGACATGACACATTTTGTAATTGAAATTTGATTTATATAGCGCACACAACCCCCAACAAGGCCTTTTTGTTATTTTTGCACATTAGCGCTATCTGTGCACAAGTTTCACCTCATTAGTACCAATTTGACACCAGAATAAAGCAAGCAAAATGAAGGTGACCAGTCAACATTTCCAAAGGTCCTTCAACAGCTCAGCAACACGTGTTGCTGAGTTTTTAGTAACTTTTGATCTGATTGAGCTACAAACGACGTTTGTGTTAAACTCAGCAGGTTGTGCACGATGTGACAGGTTGCATGACAAACGCATCAAATTCATGGATATGCGGAAAACGCAGAGGCCGTGAAATCGCATAATTTCTATGGCCATGCCTATATGTCAGAATTCTTGTAGTTCATAAACTTGAAGTTCGAATGCGACTTAAAATTAGAAAGTATAGATCCCGCGCACTGCTGCTCGACCTCGGATGAGTAATGGTTTGATGAAAGGTGGTTTTACATATATTTCCCTCCAGATGATGTCAAGCAGCTTCAATGGCAGACTGGCCATTTATCTCCCCGTATTTCCCTCCGCTGCCCTCCCCCTCCTTGCAGTGAGATGACTCTGTTTATCTCGGCCCGCGGGCAGGTGGTAATGATCCTAATGCAGCCCTGATCCAGGCAGGCGAAAGGCCGGGGCGGATGATGTATGGCCGACTTGATTGCCCTGCTACTCCCATTCTCTCAAGTGCTTCTTCGGATCAATGGGGACATTCCTCTAGTGGCTGCTTGTCTGAGCACTCTCCCCGGCCACGGCCGCGCTGCGGGCCTGTCACGGGCCCTGCCTGCTCTCCATCAAACGGATAAGCAGAGCGGCTGTGCCGCGAGCGCAGCGGCGGATTCAAACCCTGTAGGCAGAGCAGCTCTGAGGTGACCCTTCCGCTGTCACAAGAGCGGCGCTTGTTCGATGACGTGTGCTACTCATCATTCTATTCCACTCCGCATCAAACTGAGGGGTAACAGGGCACGTCTTTTTCTTTTTTTTTATGTTTGAGGTTTATACGATACAGACATGGCCGTCGTTTCACTACAATCCCGGGGGAGCGGAAGTGACATCATGCACACGTTTCTTCAAGATAACCACACGTTTGATCCCTCGAATCTCTCTTGCAGGTTCAGGTTTGTTGCTGACAGGCAAGAGAAAGAGCGAGGAGTAAAAACGAATAAGCCAGGCTTTTTGAACCCTACTTTTAATTCCTGCTACTGCCTACTAGACTACTCAGAGTAGGGATAGAATGAACCTTATCAAGGGTAGCAGATGCTCCCAGTGGTGGTGACCCTATATTGACGTCCACGTGTATGGACTGTTTCCTTCTCTGTGGGGGCATAGCTCTGCTGGGGAGCTTCAAATCATCATAACATACCCCATAGTGCCAATATCGGCAACACTCAGTTCTCATACAGTGACATACATAAATAAACCACACGACACCTTTTTAGTGGAGAAATTTGCTGCAGGTTTATTTGCATAACCAATATGCCAACATGGTGGGTTATCTTACGGGCGATCCCAGGGCAGGCCAGCCCAGCCCCTATGCCGCCTGCCCGTCTGATGAGCCAAATTGCACCGTGGCCGTCGCCAACCGGTGGTTACCAATTATTGGGAGAGGCCACCTCTCCCATCAGTGGACCGCCAGTCCACTCCCTTACTCACGCCCCCAACAGGTGGGCGGAGCGTTCCAGGCAGCCCCCGGTTGCTCAGACCCACAACCGCCCGTAGGACTAACGGGGCGCCGTAGTTCTTCCAGGGGACACGCTAAGACATCCCTGGGTATCCTTGGCTTAGCACCCTTGTTGTGCTGCTGCAATATAGTACCCTTCTGTACCTTGCAGACTCTGGATCGCCCTGTAACTCCTCCTGCAACACAAAACAATAAGTTAGATTCTTCCCCTCCCCGTACTACCCTTTGGCCGACCGCAGGGTAAGCGGTAGGGTGGGAAACAGCGAGACGGGTAGCGGTCAAGAGACCGTCCAGTGGGCAGGGCAAGGCTTTTGTACCCCTGTCCCCCTCCCACGGCCGGAAGTGATGCGGCCAGCAGACCCCCTGGTCCCTAGCCCAGGGAGCCTAGTCCGCAGACTTCTGTGCCTTCCTGTGGCACTAAGGCGGCCGCCCTGTTGGAGGGTCCCCTACGTGGCCCCCCTGGGCAGCCTTGGCATAGTGCCAATATCGGAAACACTCAGTTCTCATACAGTGACATACATAAATAAACCACATGACACCTTTTTAGTGGAGAAATTTGCTGCAGGTTTATTTGCATAACCAATATGCCAACATGGTGGGTTATCTTACGGGCGATCCCAGGGCAGGCCAGCCCCTATGCCGCCTGCCCGTCTGATGAGCCAAATTGCACCGTGGCCGTCGCCAACCGGTGGTTACCAATTATTGGGAGAGGCCACCTCTCCCATCAGTGGACCGCCAGTCCACTCCCTTACTCACTCCCCCCAACAGGTGAGCGGAGCGTTCCAGGCAGCCCCCGGTTGCTCAGACTCACAACCGCCCGTAGGACTAACGGGGCGCTGTAGTTCTTCCAGGGGACACGCTAAGACATCCCTGGGTATCCTTGGCTTAGCACCCTAGTTGTGCTGCTGCAATATAGTACCCTTCTGTACCTTGCAGACTCTGGATCGTCCTGTAACTCCTCCACAGCTCTGGGGGTGGCCACCGTCCCCACCAGGGCCCCCCCACCAAGGCAGATATTCCTACCTACAGCCTGTTGCTTCCAAGGCCTCCCCAAGGTCCAGCAAAATTAAGTCCATGCCTACCCTTGAGAGGTGAATCCCATCCACTTCCCAGCATCCAGTAGACTTGGCATGAAGAAAACCATGCCTGATGAAGCCAAATCCCCTTTGCTCCGTGAATTTACGCCTGGCGCTGATCACTCTCCTACGTGATATCTCAATGGCGTCTCCAGATCGGGCTCCTTCCCAAACTGGGCGAGGTAAAATTTCAGACCACCACAGTTCACATGCCCCAAGCTGATTACTCAACTGACACATGAAGTCCCTCATGTCTTGGAGCAGTACTCTCCTCCCCAGAGTCGTCAGGTCATTCCCTCCCAAGTGTATGACCAGAATATGAGGTGGACCGATCCTTCCCCCCAAGTCTCTGCTGCAGCTTCCTCATCAGTTCGTTCCAGCGCATACCCGGGTAACCTAGCCACGTTATCTCTGTCGCGGAGAAGCCATGTCGCCACTTTCTTATCTCAGCCCACTGTGCCACTCTAACGATACTTGAATGGCCAATTACCCAGACCTTGGTTCCTGGTAAATAAAGAGATGTTGTGTTTGAAAACCATACTTATTGTATCGTTTATATTCTAATAATCTACAATTGCACAACAAAACCCCATCACTGCAACATCAATTGTCAATCCGGGCCAAAACCGTACACCTTTAAGCACCTGACTGTCGGTTGCAACATGGTACCTAAGAGTCCTCTCGCCATATCCTTCAGCTCAAGGCCTTATATATCGTTTGTAGCATTGCGACTCCCAGCGCCCTACCTGCTTAATTCGCTCTGGCGGCATCCCTGATAGGAAGGCTGTGGTTGCCGCCCCAATCCTGAAGGAGTGGCTGCTGAACTCTTGTCTCCCCCTGTCTGTCTTGACAATTGCAAGCATGCCTGCATGCTGTGGTCTACTTGAAACTTTGTAACCGGAGACCCGTTGGACCAAAGCACATTTGTTGGATGACAACTTCCACAACCTGCATGGCTGCCAGCCAAGGCTAAAGGGCGGGAGAATTTGCACATGTTTATTGTTACTCAACTCAGTGGTACTCAATATATCGACCTCAGAAGGATGAAATGCTAAGTGAACCTACCAGGATCTGAACCTGTGACCAGAGGTCGAACCCAAGCCCCTTTCAGTTCTACCGCTCCACATGCCTGTGAACTTGTCTCCCAGGGCAGACTTCAAGCACCTAACCCATACTTGGGCATGCCTGAGCTAGAAACACACATCTAAAAGGCCTGCCAACCGGCTAACCACCAAAATTGCAGTCCCAGTGTTAGCTGCCAACTCCCAAGGAAAATTCGCTTAACTGGAGCAACTGGTGACATGCAATCAATTTTGGTCAGGGGACTTGGAGTAAACATATGAGTAATGTACATGCACCCCCCTAACTATGACTGTAACGTGCTCTGGTAGTTGTCCGTAATAGTGCTCCATCCCCTCCAATTCAGCACTATCAAGGCAAACCGCACCCTCTGGGAATGTCACCCTCACGCCCCAGCTGACAGAAAGTGCCTATTCGTGTGTAGCCCAATAACCTTACGTTTTTCACTGACGGTATACCAGGATTATGCTGAAACTTAGCTTGCATTACTGCTGAGTGCGCGATGCACAATCGCATATTCGTTTTTTTTTGTTTTTTTTAAATGTTTTTTTTTACCTCACAGGGTTGCCCTCGGTAACTCAGAATTCACACTGAACATGATTCTCTCCCTGATTGGCTTACGGACGGAAGTACCGATAAACTTTGGAATACCCAGTCCCACTTGCATAATGCGCTCCGCTCCAGGCCCGCCCTGCAAGCTGCTGATGCTGCCCATCCAGGAAGAGAGACTACAGAAAGCTAGCCATAACCCGCAATGCCTGACACTGTAACGATGCCTAATATCTGCTCTACCTGAACCAAGGTAAGAGGCGAGCTGTCAGCATGCCACTGGCCATACCCTCTCTTGGAGCGCGAGGGCCAGGCCTCCTAGTAGACGCAGGGCACCCATCTCTAGAAAGACAAACCCTGATAGCCCATTGCGAGCAGAGGAAACGCTGCTCCTGGCACTGTATCCTTCTGCACATGTATAGCCAGTGTAATGTCCTGGTATCCCACCTGACCCCCGCAACTGGCTTGAATACGTTCATCCCATAGTATCTTGGCACTGCATAACATGTTTATTGTTGCTCACACAATGGTACATGTTTTATCAACCTCAGCAGGATGAAATTCTAAGTGGACCTACCATGATCTGAACCTGTGACCAAGAGTAACCCAGGGCAGACTTCTGGCACCTGAACCCTTACTTGTACATGCCCGAGCTAGAAACCCACCTCTAGAAGGCCTGCCAACCAGCTGCCCACCTCAAACATTAGAGTGTCCCGCAGCCACTCCGTAGCCAGGATACTAAACCAGGTACAGATGTATCGGAAGACCCATCTCTTGGCGCATGCCTGCCACCAATTTCAACGCGTATCCTAGTCTGTTAAAACCAGGGCGCAGGGTAGCCTACAAGGCTAAGCCCCCAAAGCAATCGCACCAGGCAGGCAAGTTCACGAGACTTCGGATGCCGTGAGCCGCCAACGAGGTTAGAAAGAACCAGCGAGACGGGTAGCGGTCAAGAGACCGTCCAGTGGGCAGGGGAAGGGTTTTGTACCCCTGTCCCCCTCCCACGGCCGGAAGTGACGCGGCCAGCAGACCCCCTGGTCCCTAGCCCAGGGAGCCTAGTCCGCAGACTTCTGTGCCTTCCTGTGGCACTAAGGCGGCCGCCCTGTTGGAGGGTCCCCTACGTGGCCCCCCTGGGCAGCCTTGGCACTTCAAGAGTTCAGACAAGGCGTAGCTTTTAGGTTTTGATTCCTGTAGGGCCCTAGCTGTGGGTGAGTTAGTGTGCAGAATTGCAAGGCTATATCTTGCGATTCTCATGTATTTCTTGGGAAAAGTAATGCACAATCGTGCTTTAGTACGAAAATCAGACTTTTTCACAAAGGTTTTGTAGTTTCATAGTTTACTTTTTCACTTGTATGGAAGTGTCATTTAGCACACCTTTCCTTTTGAGCCACACACGACGGAAAAGTACGCATGGTATTCAGGGTGCAAAATGCTGACCATTTCATTGGAGAATGTGGATGAGAGCGAGAGACAGACAGAGCAAAAAGAAAAGGTAGTTTATTATTCGTGGGATGTTTAGCACATGCTTGAGTCCAAATGTGACAAAAAATTAAGGTTAGTTACAGGGGGGAGAGCAAGAAATTCTGCAGACTGTGTTAAGGCCAATAATTGAAAACTATTCAAATTTAGATGGAGTAGGGCGTGGCTTGAAAAACATGGCCGACTAAACGTGTGGGACCGGCGTTCCTGCAAGACTGCGGCCTAGCTGGAAGGAAGGGGCTGGGTTGTGGGCAGCTGGGCTGGACGGATGCCGGGAGGCAACGCTGAAACCAGGGGCCTCTCTCACTTGAGAGGGCCCGGAGCATTGGCTGCTGCGAGTGTCCTAGGACACTGTGAAGAGGCGGCAGGAGATGTGCTCTCGGCCCTGATACCAGGGCACAAGTCCTAAAAAAAGCAGTGGGGGGACCAACCTAGTTAATCAGTATGCAAGTGACATCACAGCGTGTGACATCAAGGACGTGGCATCATAAGAAGTGACATCAGATCTTAAGCCCTCACATATATGTTTAACATGTCTATCATGAGTACATTGGAGCACACTTCCAGAATACAGGGAAACCCTCCTGCAGATTCACACTTTTGTAAGCCACACATAAAACAATGCTGCCTTTTGTCAGCGTAAACTTCCTCGACCCATAGTGCTTTACAAGAAAAAATAGTGATATTTGAGTTATTACAACACCTCCTCAGGGGTAGTAAGCACTATATAAATGCTATTTATTTTGTGTAAATACTGGGAAAGACCTACACATCTGACATTCCTTCAGTGCATGTGTATCTCCTAAACAGAGCCCGAACAAAGTGAAAAGCTGCCTCTCTTAAGTATTTGTGAAGTGCTAACAAGATGTGAGCCTTTGTTTCCCCTCTGCTGCATTTGCATCTAGGTGTGAGGCTCCTGACTGCTCCCAGCCAGGAGACTCGAACAAAAGGAGGCCTGATGACCCCTCAGATTCGGTCTTTGTTAAGGGCCCAACAGGAGTCTGAAATAAGAAAGCCCCCTCCCAACTTGCACGTTGTTGCGGATCAAAAGCAGACAACGTGCAGGCACTGCTGAATGTGTCCCGGTGTTTGCGGACAAATTCAGCATATTTTTCAGTGGCACCCAACTTCTTGGCAGGGTGGACGACGTCCATCCAATGAAAAGAGTGGGTGGACGCCGTGTACCCCGACTTGTGCCCTGCCTAATACCAAGGAGCTGAGCCTGCCTCCACATGTAGCTGCATGCTGGTGGTGGGTCGCTGCTAAAGACAATGCATTGTGCCTGGCGGCAGGGGGTGAAAAGCAGATGCCTTCGGCGGCTCTCCCCTGACACCCGCTCATACAGACGACATGCTGCGAGGTGCAACAGAGTTACTACATGTCTGAAGATACAAGTAAGGAGGTTAGGCGGGGAAGAGATAAGCATTCTAAGAAGAGGGTTGTGGCTCCCATTAGCAACAAGTGTGCAACTGGACTCTCTCTAGCTCCCTTCTTCAGGAGTAAAGCTCATTATTTATGCCTGATGAAATTAGAATAAAGATGCAAAGGCTGGATGGAGTGTAGTCGTGATGTAAGGGAACCTGCCTGCACACTAGGGCTCTCCCTGCGATTTAACAATACAAGTCACATTGAAATTCTGGGCTCTGGCATACTAGGGGATTGGAGACCTCACTGACGGAGTGTGTAGATCTGTTTCCACCCCTGTCCTTTGAACAAAGGCAGTGCTTATGGACATTTGTGCTGTTTGTGACTTTCTCGTGCATGACCTCCTCCCCTTTGATGGATAAGAACACTAAGGAATAAGGGGTACTGGATCTCTGAGAAATAATTTGATCTACTGATTAATGGGGAAACTGTACAGCACAAAATCGACATCGCAGAGACAGAAGGGAGCCAAGTCACTGAGTTGGAGGCGATGCAGACTTAGGCCTCCCTGACGATCACCAAACAATGAGATTGCTAGTGCTCTCTGATTGACTTGTGGCCAAATAACAAATATGATACTATTCTAGATGCCATTGGTGTGTCATATGAAGCATTAAACCAACAAAAAGAATGGAGTAGACATTGATTTGTGCCTCCTTAGGGCAGATCATAATAAGCTATCAGACCGAGTAGCAGAAGTGGAATCAGTGCTGGCAGTGATGCGCCCAAAGGTGCAGGGAGATACAACAGGTAATCGATCTCAGGTACGGGATGGAAGTGTTGGAGGCGAGAGCGGAGGACGCTGAAGGCCACTTCAGATGGAATAATGGTCCAATCTTAGAATTTCCTGAAAGTATTGAAGATCCATGGATTTGATCTTGGAACAGTAGTTTCAGAGTGTGTGGCTCCAGGAGGTTCCTCCAAAGTTCTCGTTGAAAGAGAGCACAGGTTTCCATCGATTCCCCTGAGGCCAGCCTGTCCCCAGACGGTAGTGGCAAGGTTTCTGAATTACAGAGACTGAGACAACCTTCTGCAGTTGACAAGAAAGAATGATCCCTACAGTGCGTCTTGAGGGAGAGTGTTGTCTATGCCCAGACTACAGAATTGAAGTACAGCAACCGAGAAACTCTTTTCTACCCATCAAGTCTAATCTGAGGACCATCTGCCTTGAGTGCTTGTTAATGTATTGTTGGACTTGGCCCTTTACTTTTTGCCTTATATATAACTTGGTGTTAGTAGTTTTAAGTCTCTGGGCACTTTAGCACTGTGGTCCAGTGTAAAGTGCGTGCGCGCTGTGTGCGTGTGTGGTGAGATTGGCCTGCCCTCCCATAGGAATGCATTGAGGATGAGTGTGTCAGTGGTAATTCCGGTTATGAGAGGTGCAGCATGGTCAAGTCTAGTATGTCTGATTTGGTGAGAATAAATGCTGCGCAATGGTGTGCACAGATTTATTGTGACTGGTATAGAAATGCCACAGCTTTTCTTAAGTGTGAGTGCTCTACTAGCCGTTTCCAGCTGTATTGCATCTAAAGAGGCAAGGTCCATAGCCATTTTTCCTTTGACATTTATTTTTTGACTTTTGAACAGTTTTTGTTCTTGTATTTCAAACTTTTTAAACCTATACCTAGCACTTTGCACATTGCACTTTAACTGTACTTTTAATATTGTATTTTAATATTGTACCACCATTTAAAAGTGTTAACTTATTTTTATTCTTAATCTGAGGCCTATTGAAATTCAAGGTATAAAAATTACATTTGCATTTGTACTCTCTCTCTTCTGGGGCTCGATATCATTTTAGAATAAGCACTTTGCACTTTATATTTAGTGTGGGAGTGTTAGCGAACGGGTTGTGCCCACTGAGGATACTGAGCCCCAGTCGCAGTCGTAGTAGTCATTTAGACTATTAGACTATTAGTACCATGGGAAAAGAAAGCAGATAGTGAGCCATACACCGAAAACACCAGGTAAAAATAAGAAAGCTAATATGACCTTGCTTAACTATTTAACTGGTGCAGTTGGAGATATCGAAAGACAGATAATCTCCGTAGAAGAAACATTAAATATCGATACAGTGGATCCACTATTGCTACCCATTCAGTTTAAAGATAAAAATATTATTCCAAATGGTGTAGAGGCTACTGAGTACGCTATCCTGGGTGATACTCCTCTTGAGCATCAAAACAATGGGTGTATTCAGGTAATTACTGAGGATGTTTCTTTAGAAGAAGCAGAAAACGAACATTTCCCTCCGCCTAAAAAATCGTGTAAATCACCTAATTCAAGAAAATTGGATGTTGCAGTTAAAGGTTTACACATAGCACAACTTATTCCAAAACCAATTAGGACTCATCTAAGTAAGCCACAGGGAAAATCTCAGGGCCCTAAAAATAAATTGTATAAAGAAAGAGGTATTACTAACACTTTACAGGTAAATAATAAATGTGATGTAACCTCATGTGAATCGGCAAGTCTGTCCGTGGCAGTTAAAGAACTAACTGAGTCCGTTACACAAGCCATTAATATTCTTACGGGCAGATTGGATAAAATAGAATTAGGAATTGAGAAAATTTTAACAGCACAGATTAAGGCCACTGAAGAACCTCAAAAATTATTGGGTTTGAGCACATACTCTGAGAAGGTAGCCCAAAATGTAGCCCCTCTGACATTAAAGACATCGCATAGGGTGAGAGATCAGGGTGAGAGACAAGTACTGAACCCCAATATATCTGCAACTACGAAAAATAATTCTTCTCAAAAAGGAGTGGTGCATACATTAAATGAGATGGGAAGGACACAACACAAATTAGTTGAAAGTCGGCTGGGAGGGGAAAATACAAGAATGACTACATTAGACAGTTATGCACCAGCGGTAATGCATAGTTTGCAAACATTAAATTTGCCGCCGGCAGCTACACCCTACACAATCATTTTAGCAAACGTCCCGCCCTTGCCATTGGCCGATACTGAAACTTGGCCTGCCTTAAGAAATAAAACCTTACATTGGTTGGGAAACAGAACGGGCTTGACTAGTGCCCTCTTTAGGGAATTTAAGATGGTGAGGAGAATTGATTGGGTGGGAAATAATAATAAACTCTGTGAAGGTGATTGTATCGCCCTCTCATTGGGATCACCTATTTTGGTAAGAGAAATCCTAATGAGATCACAAGAGCCTAGCCATATCCATTCAAATATACAAGTTCTCCCTTTGGGCTTTTTTATCAACCTTCGTGTTCCGCAAAGCCAGAAAATTATGGCCCATGTAAACAGCTCACAGATGGCCCTCTTTTTAACTTAGCAACATCAAATAGATTTGGGCCACTAACAACTTTAGATGAAAATGATTGACTAATAAATGGGCTGAATTCTTCGGGGAACGAAATTAAACATAGTATAGAAACCCCAGATGCATTAGTTTGGTTTAGTCCAATAGAGGCTAAGTTACTCGACGAGGAGGAAAGTAATTTTATAAGTGAGGAGTTAATCGAAATAGATTACATGAGCAGACCCTCCATATTGATGGGTGGTATGGGAGATTTTGATCCTAACTCACAATCCGAGGGTGAACCTAGCAATCAGCCTGTAACCGTGCTTGAAACAGTGGCCCAGGACGTAAAAGCCTGTAGAGTTCTTTTTGGAACATCGCGGGACTAAAGAACAAAGCGAATGACACAGTTTGGCTGGATTTTATCAATAATTTTGACATAATATGTTTACAAGAGACCTGGGCCATCGAGGAAATAACTATTAATGGTTTTAGGACTTTTCATACGCCAGCAATTCAATCATCTAGTGGAAGATCTAAGGGTGGAGTTTGTGTATATGTTTCAAATTTGCTGGGGGCTCAAAACATTAATATGACTAGCTCTGAAATTTATTATCAAATTGTTTTAGTACACTTGGATGTGAATTGTATTCTAGCTGTGATTAACTTTTATAATAATGTAGAAAAAGGGCAACTGGGCGCCATTTTGAAGAAGCTCAGTGAGGATGTTACTAGCTTAAAATCTGATACAGAGTCTGAAATCATTCCTATTTGGGGTGGGGATTTTAATGTTGGCTTGTGTCCTTTGGCTGAAATAGGAAGATGTGGATTAACATTGGAGGAAGATGACCCACCCATTCATTTCTCTCATTCTGATAAAGGAGATTTGTATAATGAGATTTTGTTCAAACATGATTTTGGTTTCACAAATTGTCTATGTACCCCGAAGGTGGAGTTTGGTCACACATTTATTGGCAGAGGAGCCGAATCGACAATAGATTTTATCATTATGCCAAATTGTTATGCAAGTTATGTTATAGGGTATAACATTCATCAAAACGTAATGAGTGATCACTTGGCAATAAGTGTAGATATTGCAACTCCCACAAATAAAGCAAGGAGAAACTGTAATAAAATAGCATGGGTACAAAATATCGAAATGGGAAGACAAAATGGTTATACAATCCGATGGTCAAGCCAGGACCCTGCGGAGCTAAGTAAAGAAATAATTACAAATGCATATGTGCCAATTTCTATCTGTTTAAGTGAAAGCCCGACGCACGAAAATATTTTAAAAGCCTTCTCCTGTATAACTGAGACTGTGAGAAGTACGTTACGAGTGCAAAGTAAAGGTACTTGTAACACCAGTAAGGGATGGTTCGATAACAATTGTACAAAAAGTTATACGAATTTAAAGAATGCTCTACATAGATCAGTAAGAGATAATGAGGAAATTAGGATCTGTAGAAAGTTGTATACCATAGCCAGAAAAAACAGGATGAATGAACTAAAAGAAAAGGCTTGGAAGAATTTAAGTGATGCAGCCTTGAGCAGGGATAGTTCGCAATTTTGGTCAGCTGTGAACGCCCCATTTCTTAACAATAGACTGGATGCACCATCAATCGAGGTAGCAATAGAGGAAAATATTTGGGTGGATTTCTTCTCAAGTGTCTATTCCCTACAGAAGATCAGTGAGAGGGAAGTAGTTTGTGGGCAAAATACGGAGGGGGAACACCAGAATTTTACACCCATTAATTTCCATATAACTTTACAGGACGTTACCTCGGCTATAAAGGCAAGTAAGAGTGGTAAGGCCCCGGTCCTGATGGGGTACCAATTGATCTTTTTAAGTCTAATTTTGAAATGTGGGGACCAATTTTAACACGGGTTTTACAAGCATGTTGCGCAAGGGGATTCATAGGTACTTGGTCTGAATCAATCATCGTCCCCATTTTTAAAAAGGGGATCGGGAAAATCCTGCATGCTACCGTCCGATATCTTTGTTAGATTCACTCATGAAGGTAGCGGGCAGGATTGTTTTAGACCGGTTGCAATTATGGGCGGAAGAAAATAGTATTTTGAGTGATGTACAGTACGGTTTTAGATCAGGTCTAGGTATTAACGAGCAGGTTCTTAATCTTAATATTTTAATTGGAAAGTACACGCAGGCAAAAAGGGGAAATTTTATTTGGCATTTGTTGACCTCACAGCTGCATTTGATTGTGTAATTCATAATAAGCTGTGGGGCGTTCTTAGAGATTTAAAGGTTGATCCTATTTTAATACAATTTTTAAGAGAGCTATACTCTGAGCGCTACAGCAAAAGTCCGGTACGGACTTAAGGGAGAGTGTACTGTGCCGTTTAAAGTTGAGAAGGGAGTGAGGCAAGGCTGCGTTTTGGCACCACTGCTGTTCACTCTGTATACAAATGCTTTGGAACAGGAGTTGGTGGCAAATGCTGGGGATCCGCCATATGTAAATAAACGCCCGATAGTCTCCCTCCTCTATGCCGACGATGCCGTACTTATGGCACGTACCCAGATTGGTCTTCAGAAGGCTCTTACCTTTTATACAAGTTTTATGGACAACCTTGGATTAAAAATGAATGTAAAGAAAAGTTTTATTATGACTTGTGGGCGAGGGAAACATAAGGACCGCAGTTTTCAAGCTGGGGGAAGCAGGGTGGAATCTATTAACTCCTTCTGTTACCTGGGTGTTCTTTTTGATCGCACAGGGTCTTGGGCACTAGCGATAAAGACTAGGAGCCTTCTGTTTATGAAGTCTACCGCGGCCTTAATTAAATTTACAAAAAAATTGGGGAAAAGGCCACCAGAAATTCTTTTAAAAATCTATCAAGCTAAATGCGTGAGCATAGCAACTTTTGGGGCAGGTATTTGGGGCTTTTATGATTGCACATCGATCCAATATGTGGAAAACGCCTTTTTAAGATTTATCTTGGCAGTCCCGGCCAGCGCTCCAGTTTTTAATTGCCATAGCGAATTAGGAGTAACATATATCTCTGACCTTATTAAGGCGCAACCGGTGCTGCTCTGGCATAGAATCTGGACCTCTGCTAGCACTCGGTTAAATA